>JALMGF010000338.1:0-601331 GCA_023333645.1 Sceloporus occidentalis
CAATGACAGATCAAAATAGTTCCATCAATATCTAACATTCTGTTGGATCTAATGTACAGTCTGTCTAACCGGTGCACCTTGTTATAAAATCAGTAATCTGTCCTTTTTATTAAAAGCTGGATGGATCTATGGATACTAGACTTGGGCACCAGGGGGCTCTTCGTGCTCGTCTGGGGGGGGGGGGGGGGAATGTTCGTATTCCGCGAATATTCGCCCGTTCCCATCTTCTCTTCGGGCGAATATTCGTGGACATTCTTCGTGTTTGGTTTTTTCTTCGTTTCCCCGGGTCAAGGGGTTAATACGGGGTTAACGCAGCTCTGGTGCCAGGAGTTTAAATGTACGTATGAGCAACTCTATTGGTCGTCAGCAGGGGGTTCGCCTGCCATTGGTTGATGGCAGACGAGCCCCCTGCTGGCGACCAATAGGGTCGCTCGTACAGGCTGTTAAACTCCTGGTGCCGTAACTTACCCGGCACATCCCACTAGTCTCCCTCCCTGTTCAATTAGTTAAATGTCCGTACGAGCGACCAATAAAGTCGCTCGTTACGGACATTTAACTAATTGAACAGGGAGGGAGACCAGTGGGATGAGCCTATTGGTCACCTGCAGGGTCTTCCTCTGGCATCAACCAATTGGGAGGGTCCCTGTAGCCGACCAATAGGCTCATTCGCACTGCCCTATAACCCGTGACGGCGAACCTGCGGATTTCCACTTCTGGGAACTGCCGTAAAGACAAAGTAAGTTAGAAGGGGGGGGGGGGAGGAGAATGGTAGACGAAGACGGTTTACTGCCGCTGTCTTCTCTTCGGCGTGTCTTCGTAACGAACACGAAAACGCACTCTTCGTGTTCGTTTTCATGTTCACACCGAAGACGAATGCACAAGTGTAATGGATACCATGGCAGCAGGGCTGGGGCAAGAATTTTCGCCCGACCTTGCATTCCATTGCTCCCTAAGGATGCTGCCGGGTGAGGGATCGTGGTTCGCATCTAGCTGTAGAGCGCCGGGATATGACATCATACCTCTGTCTTATAGAAACGTAGACACTTCAAGCCGTGTCAGATACTGGAGTAAGTAGTCTAAAATACTCTACCAAAGGGGTGAGAATAAAGTTGCCAATGGTTGAAGTTTTACCTGGTTTCCTGATTTACCCCTATTATGTCTCTGTATGCAGGACCATTGGGCAATTTAGTCTGAATTCATTAGGCGGAAGGAATGAGGGCATATGGAAGCAGCTTGCCACACTTACCAGGACCCTGGAATACACATGGAATGCATGACGAGCAACAACATTTTGTAGTACATGCTTGTGCCGACGCATGGGACGAATATAGAGGTATGCATGTGCTGGAGATTTGTCAACTGTTGATGCTCTTTTTATCTTCTCTTTCCTCTTTTTACTCCCTTCTCTTTTCTCTATCCTGCATCCTATATTCATTATAGTTTCTCACAGAACCAAACATTTTTACCTATCACCAACAAAACCACACCTCTGACCTCATCTCACTCACATGAGTATGTGCAACCTCTCAAAAAAGAACAGCTTGGCAAAAAGTGTCTATCGAAAGAATGAAGGGTAAACAAGGTCTGAAGCAAAAGGTGAAAAACCAGTATACAGTACAACTTGGCAAATCTCGACAACCATGAATCAGGGTTAGGATCAATAGTCCAACAAGGATGCTTAAAAAACCCCACTGATAAAACAGCCAAACAACTCCAGCCGGCCAGATACCATGGGGAGATTCCAGTAGTCACAAAGCCACGTCGAGTTGACATGGGCAGGTTCACCCCCTTCTATAGAGGTTTCTGCCAACTGCACCTTTTCTGTTTTTCAGTGTGGCACAACTAGCATATGTAATCAATTTTCTTACCACAAGAAAATGCTGTCTTACAAAGGCTGCCTGAATTAATCAATAGACTTGGCCATTCGGATTTGTACAAAATTTAATTTTAATAAATGTTGCCTAATTTGTGCATATGTAGGAATCTCTGAAATGAAACAAAAACAAATGAAAACCACTGAATATTCTTTACAAATATATTAACCCCATCAGTCCCCTATAGACTTTCCTGTACATTCATAAAATGCACCTCAAGAATCACCTATGGATGTACCGGTACGTCTTAATGTTCTTGCCGCAGTAGGGACACATCCCTGCCGCTACATGGGAGAGCAGGCTGGTGTTTGACAGCCTGGACTCCCCCCTGTCAGCAGAAGCCAGCATCGCTGGCTTTCTGCTGCCCGATCTCCTGTACCAGCTTGCAGAGCAAACCCCGGAAAACTGTTTTAAATGCCTGATCGCGTGATCAGGCATTCACTTGCTGGTCGCGTCACTGCTGACATCACCCGGAAGGTCATCGGAGGAAAGGATATCCTCTGCAGGATCTGTCTAGCCCCTGCTGGGATATCCGATCGCCACTCCGATGATGTACTGATCACAGACACTGTGATCGGTGCAGGGGGATCATAGGGAGGAGAGTGAGAAACCATGTTTCTCAATCTTCTCCCATGCTGAAACACAAATCATCAGTGATTTTTTTTTTTATATTATTTTTTTATATATAAAAAAAATCTCTAAAATAGTACAATAAATAATAATTAAAAAAAAACAATAACGTGAGCTAATCGCTGTCATTGTGACATCACTGGCATTAATAACATGTTCAAGAGGTCCCTAAGAGGACCTCTAACCATACTGCATTGATAACAATTTTAATTTTTTTTTTAATAATAAAAAAGAAAACATCCCTTACATCCCATTGCCCACAACATCTAAAAGGTATAACTCCCCTGCCCCCCGTTCACAACCCCCAAACCCGTTAAGCCATAAGTATGAAAAATACTACCCTATAGGGTACTAAATGTAAGGGATGGATACGGCCCTCTAGCTGCATTTAACTACTATATTTGCTCGATTATAAGACAAGGTTTACCCCTCATCTTATATTCGAGTTCATCGCAGAGCTGCAGGGGACCTGGATCCTCCTCTCTGGCAGCCGGTGGATGTCTGAATGATGTGCACAGACAACCTCTGCTGCTGCCCGCACTTCTGCCGGGGGCTTCTATGACTGAGCACCGGCGTGACATGACCTTCCAGTGCTTCACCATAGAAGCCTCAGCAGACGTACCGGCCAGCAGCAGTGGAGGTTGTCTACGCGCTTTGTGCAGATGTTCAACGGCTGCCAGAGGAAGATCCCCCGCAGTTCTGCAGGAGACCTGGAGCCTTCTCTCTGGCAACCGGTGGGCATCTGTGAGATGCGCGCAGACAACCTTCCCTGCTTCACCACACTTCCGCCTGGGCTTCTATGAGGGAGCGTGAGCGTGACGTGACCTTCCGGTGCTCAGTCATAGAACCCCTGGCAGAAGTCCCTGGCAGCAGCGGAGGTTGTCTGTGCACATTGCGCAGATGTCCAGTGGCTGCCCCCACTTGACACTAGGATGTCTGGAGCACAGGGGACAAGTCTAGGGATGCAAGTCGGGAGGGGGCATAAAGGGGGGTGGAAGGCATATCTGGGGGGCAGAGTGGTAAATAGGGGGTAGAAGGCATATCAGGGAGGCAGAGTAGCAAATAGGAGGGTAGAAGGCATATCAGGGAGGCAGGTTCAGCTGGCGCAGGATTTAAAAATCCAGAAGTCCTTTACCCTGGTGTGGTTCTTTCTTCAATATAAAGTTGATTGCAGTGTTGTCCAGCGTGTTCCAGACCCTTGGCGTTCCTGACATTCCTTTTGCTTAGCGATTTGACTTTGCTTCTGTCCTTTGTATGGCCCGGTCCATCTGACTATGCTCTGGAATTTAACCCCTGTTCATCTGACTAGCCATCTAGTGTATGACCTTTGGCCGTCTGACTTCCCTCTCTGGTTGTGATTCTGGGCTTGACTACATTTATTTTTTGTGGCTTCACTAATTTAGTGAATCGTGCCCCAGACACAATTTTTCTTTTTCTCTGTGGTATTCGCTCTGTTTCAGAAACCTCACCTTCCATACTCAAGGACTATCTATTTAACATATTTATCTACTTATTGTGGAGCCTCCTCACTGTTGCGATCATCAATACCCTGGTGGACGTTACTTGGGGTTTTTCTCCTTGTACTGTTTTACTGGGAGAAGAATTTCTGCAGCGAGTGCTCCGGCTAACGGTAGACGAGACATGGACAATAGTACAGGTGCCGGCACTGTCAATACCCATCTGAAACTATGTCAACAGAAAGTTGGTTACAAAGGTGTTCCTTTTGCTATTGTCATTGAACACATTCAGCTAATGACTGTATATACTTTAGTTTTAATAGATGTGTTAAGTTAGTTACATGTGTTTTCACAATAAATAAATAAAACATTTGATGTCTATTTCCCAGTAACACCAAATTTAAATGACATAAAATCCAATTGCTTATATTGCATCCACAGGACTGACTTCCACATACGTGCAGTGAAAGCGAGAGGCTGCTGCCTCCCCCTGCGGTGGGAGGACTGGCGAGATATTTAATCTCCCAGCCAGAGCCTCTGGCAGAGCCGTAGAGGAAGGGCCCTCTAAGGTGAAGCGCCCTGTGTGTGAGCACGGGTCACACAACCCATATTCCGTCCCTGCTGGTAGCCAACAGTACATGTACCAGCAGTGTCTGTAGTTGTTTGGATCCTTGTTACACAGAAAGTGTGTGACAAAGATTTGCCTTTGCCTTTTTGTTACTGAACACCTATAGCTAATTACTGTAAATTCATTAATTTTAATACATGTTATTTTAATTAAAAGAGACTCCTGGAGACGTGTAGGTGGAAGGGGTTACATGTACCTAGGAAGGATTTTTGGAGGATGGGGTCAAACAGGGTCAGTGGCTATGACAGCACTAGAATGGGAGAGCCTATTTGGCAGGAAAATGGGGAAAAAAGTGGTTTTGCACTATACACTGGGGTGTTTATTACCTGATAAAAGAAGATTAGGAGATTGGTGTTCAACTAAGAATAATGGAAGGTGATATAGAGATGCTGCTTTCGAACGTTATGAGTGTCTGCTCAATCCAGTGGTTTTTCATGGCTTCGATAACGCTTACAGGACCTAGTTGACTCAGAAGAAGGACCAATGGAAGAAAGAACCAGGGCAAGCACCAAGCCCAGGAGGCCTCCATGAGCCCAGATGTGTATGTGGTGCCATCTTCCCTAGCACTGGGTGGTGAGTCTGCTACTCTATCTCATGCATCTGTCAAGGCCCGGGTGCCCCAGGGAGAGAGAGAAGAGTTTCCAGCAGGTCCCATCTGTTTCCGGGCCAGGGACGATCTCTAGCAGCAAAGAAAGCAATTTACCTTATTTGTGCGATGATAAGACAAATGCTCAGAAAAGTACCCCTCATCTTATATTCAAGGTCGTCTTATAATCAGACTGTAGGGGACCTGGATCCTCCTTTCTAGCAGCTGCTGAATGTCTGCACAATGTGAGCAGACATCCTCCGCTGCTACCCAGCACTTCTGCTAGGGCTTCTGTGGCGGAGCAGAACCTGGGGGCAGAGTGGCAAATAGGGGGTAAAAGGCATATATATGGATGGGAGAGTGGCATATAGGGGGTATAAAGCATAATTGGGGGCAGGTTGGCAAATAAAAGGAAATAAAAACACAAAATGCATTTACTTAATCATTATTTTTATTAAACATGAAAAAGTAGTTTACATGTGAATTAATATTTACTAGTAAAACTTTTTTCCTATAGGGTAGTCTTATGTTCAGTCTTGTTCTTTTTTTTCTAAATTAATATACAAATTAGGGGAGATTCCTAAACGTGTATACTTGGTTGTTTTATGACGTGTCTTTCCAAATTTCTACATTTCTACAGATGTAATAGCATTGAAATTTTTATTTTTATTTTTGGAAATTGTGTTTTTGTGGGTTTTTTTTAAAAGGACATACTGTAAAAAAAAAAAAAAAGTTCACCACTTGTTTATGGTATGGTGGGGCTTTCTGGAGGCATAGAGCATACCTATGGGTGGTGCGGCAGGGCAGACACTGTATTGTTTGCAAATGTTTCTAATAAGGGGTACTTACGTAGACATGTGCGATTATGGAATTCTGGTGGCAGTTTTCTGATTGCCCTGTCCAGTGAGGATGGGGAAGGTGGTTGCTGGGACACTACCCTTGGTCTCTCCCGGAGCAGCACCAAGCTACTGCCTCGTCCATCCTCATTGCAGAGCTCCTGGATATGGCAGCTTTTTCTTGCACTCCTCAACGAGGGTGGGGAAGACGGCCCCTAAACCAAAACAGTCTGTCTCTAATAAAGGATTTTTCTTTCAGGACAAAATCTTTTTTTTTTAAATCTTCATGAAATGTCCACAACACTTTATAAAATGTTACTTACATTAAAATATAGATTTTTTTTAGTAATTAGTTAAGCGCTTCCAAGGTTAAAGCTGACAAGCTAGGAGAGGGGATTTGGGGCCTCTGTGTAGCAACCCCCTGATGAGTGGTACCCGGGGCAGACCTGCCCCAGTATATTCATTCACACATCAGTGCAGCCTTGTGGAAATAATATATTTTAACTGAAGGTAATTAATTTATTTTATAATTTTGACAGAAATATTCCTAAACAATGATTATGAGAATAGTCAAAGCTTTTTTTTAATCATTTGAAATATTGGATGAACGGGTTAGGTGGTGGCCAAGATGGGTTCCTGCTTGGTTTAGTTGTTTTCAAGATTTAACAACGTAGAAGATGCAAGCTTATTTAAAAGGAGGAACAAAGTTAGAACAACAGGTCATAGTCTAAACCTAGAGGGTCAAGGATGTTCTACTTTCCTGAGAGGGTAGTAGATAAATGAAACAGTGTCCCAGCAGAGTTGTTGGAGATTATTTCAGTGAGTGGATTTAAACAGGGATTGGATAGACATAAAGCTATCCTCACTATGGAACCAGACCAAGGACTGATAGGATTTTAAATCCCTTAGATCAGACTAGATGGGCCGAATGGTTCTTATCTGCGGTCAAATTCTGTGTTTCTAAATAAAACATTTGATATCTATTACCCAGTAACACCAAATTTAAATGACATAAAATCCAATTACTAGTCCAAAAATAAGTTTCAGAGTCAAATGCAGAGTTTGGGAATAACACCATTTTAACTAAAGGTGATAGTATTTTGAAAGAATTACTCATAGACAGCAACAATTGTGGGAACAAAAAAAGCTTTTTTATTTAATAGTAAACATTGTATGGATGGTTTAAAGATGGAGCTGCCTCTGGACTCACGAAGAGTCATTCTTCAGCCCACAGGAAAGAAAAAACCTTCGTTTATTGAAGGAAATCTCTGGGGAACCATGGCTTGAAGAACTGCCCTTCCCTCTGGGCAATAACAGGCTAACTCTGACTAGAACTAAAATGAAAATATTTTTTTTTTAAAATTTCATAGCAACAAGAAATATGTAGATATGTTGACACGCAGTCTTCAAATCTGTTGCTGGAATCCTGACCCTCTGCGGATCTCTTTGCCGGGGAGCCAACACTCCGCAGATCACTTTGCCAGGTAGCCAGCTGTCTTGAGATGGTCCTTCAAAACTGTTTGCACTCTGTGTGTGTGGAGATATAACATTTGAGACTTCTATTATGATGTTACAATGATAGCTGGCAGGAGAGGTTCCATTGAGCACAAAGCACGTTTAACTCTTCCACTGCCATACTACAAAATACTACAGCTTTATTGAAAAAAAGAAAAATTGTAAATGTTAATCGCGAAAATACGAAACCATTAATTTTGTGGAAAAGATAAATGTTTAGAAATCCCAGCGCCTAGCCATTCATTATTTTTTACATTTCCTTTTAAGTGACATTTTTATGTGATATTTGAAACTATGAGGATGTACCTTTTTTCTTTTAATTTGAGGTCCCCTGGCGTTGGAGATGTGAGAGGAGACCAAGTGAAATGTGGGAAGGGAGTGCGAAACAGATATGCTTGGTGGTTAGCATATGTATTTCCATGCGTATACGTTTCTTTTTAGTAAACCCCATGGGTACTAAACAACATTCAATGCAGGGTGGACCCTAAAAGTCAGAAAGGATTTGTTTTGCTATTTCCAAGAGCTATAGAGCGACCTTATTGCCTAACATCCCATTCCTTAACCCCTTAATGACAAAGCCCATACATGTACGGGCTCAAAATGCATTGTTTTCAATGGGTTTAGGGACTGCCCATTAACCTTAAGGGGTTAAGTTTGCTCCTTTTTGGTGTCCCTTCCTGAGCATAATCACTTGACACAATGTAGTATATTGAAGGTGGGATTGCACACTGTTCCTGCAACATTTCTAAAGGTGTTATGAATCACGTGTTTTATTACTAGAGCCAGATATTGTGAATTATACGTCTAAGCACTTGTCCCTTTCCCCATCCCTAGCTAATGGCCTTGCAGGAGATGTGTTCAGCTGAACACATCTCCTAGAGGGTGATGGACTCACCTCCAGTCAGCTCCAGCTCTGGGGCCCAGGAAAGGGTACTTTAAAAAAGGAGCATTTTATAGCGGCTGTTTGTCAGCTTCCAGCGGCCAATCAGTGGCAAGAATAGTCAGACCATGGAGAAGGGTTGCTGTTACTGCTACAGCGCTACTGCATTTTAAAATACTTGCAGATTGCTTTAATATGCATCCTTCTATAGGTGGGGTGTGAGGGACACTAAACTATCCCTTTAGCATTCGCAGGATGACTATTCAGTGCTCACCAGCAGAGAGACCCTTCAGCCATGTCTCATTTACTTAGGGCTGCAACTAACGATTATTTTCATAATCGATTAGTTGGCCGATTATTTTTTCGATTAATCGATTAATCGGATAAAAAAAATGAATGTAAATTTTTCATTTATTTAAAATAATTTAATAAACAAATGATGTTAAATACAAACAGCAGAATAAAAAAAAACTTTGATAAAATGCATTTCTTGTCTTTATTTCCCAACCAGCCCCCCCCAATTTATGCACATTTGAGCCCAGGCTTGCCACGCTGCCTCCCACACATACCACTCCACGCTGCCTCCCACATATTCCACTCCACGCTGCCTCCCACATATGCCATTCCACGCTGCCTCCCACATATACCATTCCACGCTGCCTCCCACATATGCCATTCCACGCTGCCTCCCACATATGCCATTCCACGCTGCCTCCCACATATGCCATTCCACGCTGCCTCCCACATATGCCACTCCACGCTGCCTCCCACATATGCCACTCCACGCTGCCTCCCACATATACCATTCCACGCTGCCTCCCACATATGCCATTCCACGCTGCCTCCCACATATACCATTCCACGCTGCCTCCCACATATGCCATTCCACGCTGCCTCCCACATATGCCATTCCACGCTGCCTCCCACATATGCCACTCCACGCTGCCTCCCACATATGCCACTCCACGCTGCCTCCCACATATGCCACTCCACGCTGCCTCCCACATATACCACTCCACGCTGCCTCCCACATATACCACTCCACGCTGCCTCCCACATATACCACTCCATGCTGCCTCCCACATATACCACTCCACGCTGCCTGCCACATATACCACTCCATGCTGCCTCCCACATATACCACTCCACGCTGCCTCCCACATATACCACTCCATGCTGCCTCCCACATATGCCACTCCCCGCTGCCTCCCACATATACCACTCCATGCTGCCTCCCACATATGCCACTCCCCGCTGCCTCCCACATATACCACTCCACGCTGCCTCCCACATATGCCACTCCACCCCCACATATGTGCCTGATACGCCTTATACCCCCTGATACACCACTCCATCCTCCCCAGACATGCCACACTACCTCCCAGACATGCCACGCTGCCCTCCCCACATATGCCACTCCAGTCTACCCCCAGATATGCCACTGTGGCCCCAGATATGCCTTATACACCCTGATACACCACTCCGTCCTCCCCAGACATGCCACACTGCCCTCCCCATATATGCCTTATATAATGTATATGCCTTATACCCCCAGATATGTCACTCCGTGTCTGAACCTGAAGAAGGAAAAAGGAGAGCCACGCTGCAGACTGATTCTCCACTGATCACTGGTGATCCTGGGTAAGTGTCAAACCGAGGAAGGGAAATAACAGTGGAGAAAGGGGTGGTATTGTTTGATATACACACATAGAAGTATGCGGTAACTTTTCACATAGTTCTGTGATGCATGTGTTGTGTTTTTTTAAACTGGACAAAGTCCATCATTTTTTTCTTAATCTGGTTTGAATGTTACGTGTATACCCAGCATCTCATATGTTCTTTATATGAACTTGACTGCACCAGGTCTACATTTTATAGCTAGTGCAATACCAGCAGAGGTTAAGGCTTCCCTTTATTCAGAGCCTGTTTTGGTATAGTCATTTTGTTGTTGCTGTTTTTTTTTTAATTATTATTTTATTTAGGTGTATTTATTTATTTTTAACCTCAGAGGATCTCTCCAACTGGTCCATGCTCCCTATTTCCTGCGAAAGCAAAACAATGAGACATACCTCCTCCCATTTACCCCCATATACTCTATAAATCAACTGAATGACACATGCAAAACCAGTAAAGTTTTAGGGGCAACGGTGCCACGGTAAGCTGTTTTGGGGCAGCTGTGGTACAGGAAGCTGTTTTAGGGGCAGTGGTGGCACAGGCATGCTGTTTTAGGGCAGCAGTGGCACAGGCAGGCTGCTTCATGGGCAGAGGTGGCACAGGAATACTGCTTCAGGCCCAGCGGTGGCACAGCCTGTTTGTTTTAGGGGCAGTGGCGGCGCAGGCAGGCTGTTTTAGGGGCAGCAGTGGTACAGGCAGGCTGTTTTAGGGGCTGTGGTGGCATGGGCAGGCTGTTTTAGGGTCTGTGGTGGCAAGGGCGGGCTTTTTGGGGGGCAGCGGTGGCACAGGCAGGATGTTTTGGGGGCAGCTGTGCCACAGGTAGGCTTTTGTCTGGGCAGCGGTGGCACAGGTAGGCTTTTGTCTGGGCAGTGGTGGCACATGCAGGCTGTTTTAGGGGCAGCAGTGGCACAGGCAGGCTGTTTAAGGGGGTGTGGTGGCATGAGCAGGCTGGTTTAGGGGCCGTGGTGGCACTGTTTTAGGGGCAGAGGCCTCCCACCTCAAAGTCTGGCTTACCGTATAGTAATGTCTGGCTCAGTATATAGTAATTCTGTGCCATATCTGTTCCGTAAATGTATTTTATTTAAACGTATTTGATTTATTTATAAGTTAATCATTTGTTTTTTCAGAGTTCTATTTTTTTCCAGTTGACGTGCAGTTTACAAATTTGTGAAATAAATATTCTTGCCAACGTTATTTTTTTGGGTGGGTGATTCCACATACAGGATCTGCCTCAGGTCCCTGGAATTTTGTGTTATGCCTCTGATCCATTGTTTGTTACATCTATGCATAGTTTCCTAGCAGGCGTGGCCAATCATGATGCATAGTTCTATAAATAAGATGATTTTCACTGTTTTAAACTTGTTTTATACAGGCCATACAAGCTATTCTCGGAACAGAAGCTCACTGAGATTGACAGAACTTTGACAGCATTAAACCCTTCAAATTTATAATGATGTTGGTGAGTTGAAACTATCCTGCATAGTGTTTGGCCTGCTTCCTTTTAAGTGAATAAACACCAACCTAGAATTAAAAAACAATAGCAGTCAGCACACATAATGACTTTTATTTTATCACTCGAGTGGTGAATAAGCATATTACAGAGTGTTGAATGATGTTGTTTTTTATTCATACTTGGATTGGGTGGAGTCCTCCTCCGGCACCTGAATAGTGAGTGCTGCCTGACACTAGCGCTGTTTCTCTTGAAACCAAGTTTGTCTGAAGCAGGCAGGCATTACGCACACAATTTTGAGCTGTTCCTTCTAACATTACGGTTCTAATGCGTGAAATCAACTACTTGTGGTGGAGTCTAGATAATACCAAACCAACTTTGGCACACTGTATTCTTTACAAATGGGGAAAGTGGTTGCTGGGACACTTCACTTGGTCTCCTCCCGGAGTAGCACCCGAGCCACTGGTTCCTCGATAGCAAAGCATTCAGCTACAACGAACACTCCAGGACGCAAGATGGTGGCGTGTCCTTTAAAAATAATTTCAACGTTTCCAAGAGGGTCTCTCCTGAGAACTTTTACTCCCCTTGCAGTTTGAATACAGGTACTGCATTCAACCATGCAAGCCAATAGAGCACAGGCTCACCAAAATTGGACAATGGAAGGAAGTTGCCTGGTCTGATGAGTCTCGTTTCCAGCCTTGTATCAACGGTTCAGGCTGGTGGTGGTGTTTTGGGATCTGGTGGAACGGGAGATTCGCATCATGGATGTGCAGCCGGCAAATTTGCAGCAACTGCGTGATGCCATCATGTCCATATGGACCAAAATCTCTGAGGAATGTTTCCAGCACCTTGAGGGAAGTATGCCACAAAGAATGAAGGCAGTTTTGAAGGCAAAGGGGTTCCACCCGGTACTAGCAAGGTGTACTTAATAAAGTGGCCAGTGAGTGCATATATATGAAAAAGTTTATTTTTTATGAGCAAGTCCCAGAATTCACTATATCATTAAACAATTCTTGCATGAAAAGAGTAAAAATACGGGCATGTTAAATCAGGGCTTGACAAATTTGTTGTGAATCTAGGCGCCAGGTAAAAAAGTTAGGAGCCAGGATTTGTTTAAACTAACAGTTGGTTAGGAGTGATCTGATCATCAGCCCACTTACTAAACTCACAGCATTTGACCTGGAAGCACCCTGGACTTTCAGGTCAGTGCTGGTTTTTTTTTTTTATTATTAATTATTTTAAATTTTTTTTAACTCTTTCGATGCTGATGTTCCATTGGAGCACAGCATTGACTGATATTTAGTCCCCACACGCTTGTGGGGAAAAATGTTAACCCCTGCAATGCCACGAATGTGTCATACACAAGTGTGGCATTGAAGGGGTTAACGCTGCACTGTCGCTCTCATGGAGCGATCAGGCAGCAGGGGGGTGTTGGGGCTGGTGTCCACACTCATGTGGAGACCAAAGAACCCTCTCCCCTGTCCCTGAAGCTGCCTCTGGCAGCTGGGACTCAATAGACCAGCCATTGCAGGGAGGGGAGTCTTTGATGACTGCTGTAGGCTTCCATGCCTACAGGAATCATCAAAGGGCTTGTGGGGGCTCGTTTTTGCTGTTGCTGGTCTGCCTGGGCTTCCAGGCAGACCACCAGCAGCAGAGCCCCGTACAAAACGGGAATTAACCCCTAAATGCCGCGGCATTGAAGGGGTTAACGCTGCACTGTCGCTCTCATGGAGCGATCAGGCAGCAGGGGGGTGTTGGGTCAGGTCCCCACACTTGTGTGGGGAACCAATCAACACACAACCCCCTTCCCTGAAGCTGCCTGTG
Organism: Sceloporus occidentalis; assembly: GCA_023333645.1. Taxonomy (NCBI): domain Eukaryota; kingdom Metazoa; phylum Chordata; class Lepidosauria; order Squamata; family Phrynosomatidae; genus Sceloporus; species Sceloporus occidentalis. Next base: position 13,355 of record JALMGF010000338.1, read on the forward strand.
GCAGCTGATAACACGATTGCTGGTTTTGCAGCAACCGCGGTTTCAGCCTACAGGATCACTCCGTGGGAGTGATCTCAGGCTCGGGGGCGGGCTCTGAGTGGCTGTGCTGTCTGCCCAGACTCCTGGGCAGACAGCAGCAGCGCCCCCGTGTGGTTACTCAGCCTCTTACATCCACATTTTTTTATGGATGTAAGAGGCTGACAAAACCTGGCAAAATTCTCTGTCGCCATGGCGACCTGGCGCCTGGGATTTGTCGAGCCCTGTGTTAAATTCCCATGGGGTGTCTACTTTTTAAAAAAAGTATGATTTGATGGGGTAAATTGAATTGGCCAGGTTCAACAATATCCCAATTAACACAGGGGGCAGGATGACCACATGCCAAATTTCCAATTTGAAAAATGCGCATGTCCCAAATGTGGCCTTTTGCCCCCAATAAACCCATGTATGGGGTATCACTCAGGAGATGTTGCTGAACACATGTTGGGGTGTTGTGTGACAGTGACATATACCAGGGGCTGTAAATTTATACCTAAAGTACAACATGTGTGCGTGAAAAAAACACAAAAAATACTACTGCAAACTTTGACAAAGGCTGGTGGTAAAATGTGTGCATGGAAAGAGTTAAAATACCAGCATTTTAAATACCCTGGTGTGTCTATCTATATATGGTTTTATTGGACACATTGAATTGGCCAGGCTGAAAGATGTACCAAATAGCGTGGGCACAGGATCACCAAATGTCAAAGTTCAACATTGAAAAATGTGCATGCCCCAAATTTGGCCCTTTTACCTCCAGACAGCCAAAGACTGGTAGAATTAGTCCATTGAGAGAGTTAAAATGCTAGCATTTGAAATACCCTGGCGTGTCTAGTCTTCAAAATATATGGTTTCATAAGGTACATTGCATTGGCCAGCTGTAAAGATTGGACATAGGGGCAGAATTACCAGATATGGAAAAAAATGGTTTTCAAATTCAGAATGCTACTTATAATTATTGCCCCATTGCATAAAAAAGCATAAAAACATTGAGTATTTATAAGCTCGAGACAAGTAATAGAATATATTTAGCATTTTTTCCATTAGTGTTTATAGATTTTTCAAGTAAAAGTAAAATTTTTCACCATATTTTATACTTCTTTTTATAGTAAATGATATGATATAATCCAAATAATGACATCTGAAAGAAAAAAATATAACTTGTGTGGGTTCAGTAAATAGGAAAGAAGAAAATTACAGCTAAACGAGCACCGCAGAAATTTTAAAACCGTCACGAAGGGTGCAAAAAATAAAATCAGCCATTATCACAAAGGGATTAATCTTACCTCTGCTACCCTCTTCCTGTAATGTGCATTGTCTCTGTTGTGGTGGGTCAAACTGGTCACCGACGGTGCAGGCACTGCCAGTGTATATAGCTATTTTAATTGTTTCCACAAAGAAAGTGGATGACAAAGACGGTTCTTTACATTTTGCAGAAGTTATCCAGGCGTCCTGGTCAACGGAGCTGATACCAAGGAGAAGACAGATGAAGGAAGAAGACAGAAGTAAAAGACAGAGGAACTGATGAGGGTTCACTGATGTGGGTTCACTGTATTGTTTAGCATTGTTGTGTTTAGGGTAGTGTATAATGCATTGTATAGTTTGCATATGGGGTAGTGCAACTGTGTACAGGGTAGTATGCATGTGCAGAAAGTAGGGTTACTGTGTATTGTTGAGCATGCTTGTGCAGAGGATAGATAACTGGTATGGTATTCATTCAAGTAGAATTATGTGACCGTTTATTGTGTAGCATGCATAGTACAAATGTGAACTGTGAATTGTATAGGTTAATCCCATTAATTAACTCTGTCCCCTGTTTCCCATAGGCATCTTTGTCACTAAATAGCTTCCCATAGTCCCATGTTTAGTGACAAAGATGCCTATAGGAAACTGGGGACAGAATTTGCCTTTGCCCCCAGTCTCCCACAGTTACTTCAACTTACTTGACCCCGATGTGCACTCTGTTGGATTCCCGCTGTCAAACACCTGTGTGATGCAGACAACCCCGCTGCTGCTGCCGGCGGCTCCACCCACCCTCCTCACTGAACGGGGCTGGCACCGCCCACAAAGGTCATTGAGCATCGCTGGTTGATCCGAAATAGAATTGAGTCAGCTTGCCAGCGTGACTCAGTGACCTTCGTGGGTGGTGACAGCCCCGTTCAGCTCACAATATATATATATGTGTTATATATATTTGTGTGTGTATATAGTATATTGGAGTTGGACTTGCGTGATCGTAAACACGGTCTTCTAGGGCAATAAAATAAAACCCTAGCTCTCTATTTGAGCCAACTCTGGCTTCTACCGTATTCCTCTCCGCCAGACCCAGGTAAGTCAGGCTCTGGAAAACCGTAAACCACACACAAGTCCAGGCAGGTAATGCTCAGGGATCTTTTTTCAGGGCCTCTACATGCCATGTGAGAACAAGAGAACATCCTTAACAGTCTATTTGATTACGAGGCTTTATGCAGTTTTAATGTCAATGGCCTGCACATGTTTCAGGCTTCATGGAAATCCTGTACTGGATTGTGCATTCCTGGCTTGTACATCCTCTCTGTTATAATACATCCTGCTCTCCAAATGATCCACTCAGGGTCCCATATACAAGATTAGCACTATATATATAATATATATACTTTTGATCACATTCCTGAGAGATTTTGGTGATGATGACATCATGCAGTTGCTGCAGATTTGCTGGCTGCACATCCATGATGCGAATCTCCCGTTCCACTACATCCCAGGTGCTGTCTATCGGATTTAGATCTGGTGACTCAGTGAACTCATTGTCACGTTCAACCAGTTTGAGATGATGTGAGCTTTGTGACATGGTGCATAATCCTGCTGGAAGTAGCCATCAGAAAATGGGTACACTGTGGCCATAAAGGGATGAACATGGTCAGCAACAATACTCAGGTAGGCTGTCGCATTTAAATGATGGTCAATTGGTACAAAGGGCCCAAAGTCTGCCAAGAAAATGTCCCCCACACCATTACACTACCAGCCTGAACCTTTGATATAAGGCAGAATAGAGCTATGCTTTCATGTTGTTTATGCAAAAGTCTGACCCTGCCGTCTGAATGTTATCAACAAGGCATTTTCGTCCACACAACTGCTGCTCACTGGATATTTTCTCTTTTTCCGACCATTCTCTGTAAACCCTAGAGATAGTTGTGCGTGAAAATCCCAGTAGAAATACTCAGACCAGCCCGTCTGGCACCAACAGCCATGCCACGTTCAAAGTCATTTAAATCCCCTTTGTTTCCGATTCTGATGCTCAGTTTGAACTTCAGCAAGTTGTCCTGGCCATGTCTATATGCCTAAATGCATTAAGTTGCTGCCATGTGATTGGCTGATTAGTTATTTGCACTAACAAGCAATTGAACAGGTGTGACTAATAAAGTGATCCGTGAGTGTATATACACACACACACTGGCGTAACTATACAGGGGTTGCAGCAGGCGCAGCTTCTAGGGGACTGGTGGAACGCCTGCAACCCCTTGTTCCTGTCTCCTCATGCCAATTCAAAATAGTTTAGAACTACACCAATCCAGGTGAAAAGGGTCCTTTCTAAACTATTTTTACCCGGTATGGGGAGACAGGAATGTCTGTGGGTCACGTTACATCACATGACTGCGGTGAACCGAGGCTGCTGGCATAGTATGCAGGGGAGGTGAAGGGTGAGAGGTAAGCGGGGGGGGGGTATGTATATGTATGTCTGATTGTTAGCATGCATGTATAATTGTGTGTGTGAGCATGGATGATTTGGGCTGCAACAACTAATCGATAACAATCGATAATGAAAATCGTTGCCAGATTGGGAAATAAAAACAAGAAATGCATTTTTCTCAATATTTTTTTATTCTGCTGTTTGTTTTTAACATCCTGTTTGTTTATTAAATTATTAAATAAATGAAAAAAATAAATTTTTTTCAATAAATCGTTTAATTGAAAAAATAATAGTTGCAGCCCTATGGATGATCTTGTGCGTGAGCATGGATGTGTAATTTCATGTGCGCTTAAATGTGTGATTGTGTATATGTGCCAGAGTGTATGTTTAAAGGGGGCAAGAGGCAAAGAAGGCACCGACAAGTTTTTTGGGGGCAATGATTGCACATACAAGCTGTTGGGGGGGGGGGCATACCCTACTTACATTTAATTCTATTTAGTCCTAGAAATTCAGTTTATTACATTTTAAGGCTAAGAACGTATAATGTGTTGGCATTCTGCCATTCATTTACCTTTTACAGAATTTTAAACAACCATACACATTTTAATGGTTATAAATCTATCATATATTATTGCTGATTGATTGAATATATTTTAGTAAATATGAAACTGTTTCCTGTTACCAAACATGGAGAATGTGCTTGCAAACAAATAGTAGATTAGCAGTGCTGATTCAAAGGTGATTTGTTTTTGACACTCAAAAGATTAAATATTTTACATCTATTATATCATGCTCTGCCCAGCTCCAAGAACATCGATAAAAGGTTATCTCTAGATGTATAATGCCCATAAATGTACTATTATATAACGCAGAGCTAAAGCTAATACCTGTAAATAAATCAGCAGAAAAGAACAGAACACTATGCATGGAATTTAGAGTGTTTCACTATAAATAAAGTGGATGTTCTAGTTCCGATTTAGAACAAATGTTTAGTAACGAAGAAAAAATGATAGGTAAACTAAAGTTTAGTTTTTTTTTGAGGAACTCTGTTTATTTACATTATAAACTGCTTACCATAACCATAACCATGTCAGATTATATATATATATATATATATATATATACACACACACACCAATCAGCCATAAACCAACTGTCTAATATTGTGAAAGTCCCCCTTTTGCCGCCAAAACAGCCCTGAAATGTCGAAGCATGGACTCCACTAGGCCTCTGAAGGTGCGCTGTGGTATCTGGCAGCAGATCCTTTAAGTCCTGTAAGTTGCAAGGTGTGGCCTCCATGAATGCATCCTGGTGCCATGTGTTCTCCGGGTAAGCAATGCATGTAATGTAAAAGAAGACGTGATTCATTAGACCAGGCCTCCTTCTTCCATTGCTCTGTGGTCCAGTTCTTATGCTCATGTGCCCATTGTAGGAGCTTTAGGCAGTAGACAGGGATCAGCATGGGCACCCTGACTGGTCTGCAAACAAGCAGCCCCATACACAACAAACTGTGATGCACTGTGTATTCCTGTGTTTGACACCTTTCTACTAGCATTCACCTTTTTAGCAACTTAAGCTAGAGTAGCTCCTGTTGGATTTGACCACACATGGCCACCCATGACCCTGTGGCCGGTTCACTGATTTTCCGCCCTTGGACCTCTTTTGAGAGGTACTCCCCATTGCAGACACCACACAAGAGCTGTAGTTTTGGAGATGCTCTGACCCTGTCGTCTAGCCATCATAATTTGACCCTTGTCAAAGTGGCTCAGATCCTTATGCTTTCCCAGTTTTCCTGTATCTAATACATCAGCTTTGGAGGTGAAATGTTCACTTGCTGCCTGATATATCCCATCCACTGATACAGATATATCGCATATAATCGAGGTTGTCTTCTAATCAGACCTCAAATGAGGTCTGACTATGAGACTAAGATCCAGATCCCCCGCAGAGCTGCAGGGGACCTGGATCCTCCTGTCTGGTAACCTCAGCTGCTGCTGGCACTTACACCGGGCACCGGCGAAAGTGCCGACAGCAGCAGAGGTTGTCTACGTGCATTGCGCATACCTTCCCCGGGGAACATCCGCTCGATGAACGCAGACAACCCCTGCTACTGCTTGTACTTCCGCTGTAGCTTCTATGATGCAGCACTGGTGTCACATGACCTTCCGGTGCTCATAGAAGAACACCCGCTGCCCCCACCAGACACCAGGGAGTCAGAAGCACTGATAAGTCGGGGGGGGGGGTTGTATGGGTGGCATAAGGCTTTTCTGGAGTGCCCCATGATGTCCCTTTTAACCCCCTGTATGCCACTCTGCCTTCAGAAATGTCTTTTAACCCCTATATGCCACTCTGTCTCCAGAAATGCCTTATACTCCCCCATATGCCACTCTGTCCCATGATATGCCTTTTAGCGCCATATATGCCAGAGTGGCATATAGGTGTATAAGGCATTTCTGGAGGCAGAGTGGCATATAGGAGGGTATAAGGCATATCAGAGAGGCAGAGTGGCATATAGGGGGTATAAGGCATATCAGGGAGGTTAAGTGGCAAGCCTGGGGGCAGATATGCATAACTGGGGGGGCGGGTTGGCAAATAAAAGGAAATATAAATTTTCTCAATCAGAGCTTTTATTAAATATGAAAAAATTGTTTACATTTAATATTTGAATGAATATTAACTAGTAAAACTTTTTTTCCTATAGGGTCGTCTTATATTCAGGCTTTTTCTTTTTTTCCTAAATTAATATTCAGATATTCAGTCTTATAATCAGGGTCATCTTATAATCAAGCAAATATGGTATATATAATATACACACATATATATATATATATATATATATATATATATATATATATATATATATATATCAGAATTAAAACTTTAACCCCTTAATGATCAACTGACGTAAAAACAGTCAGTTAAAGACCAATAACATGCCTGGCACATCATGGCCTTAAACAAGCTTAGGAAGCATTCTAAGATCGCTTTCTTTACTTAAACGGTGTTGCTGTAATGCCTCGATGTTGAAGCATCGCCTACTGTGCCCCTTAAGCAGCCTGCCTGTGCTATCTCTGCCTCCTTAAGAGCCTGTCTCTGCCACCTTTACCTCTGAAATAGCCTTTAAGAGCTTCCACATGGGCAGGCACATGTCCAAGTTGCATACGGTGGCCAATGTGTGGCTGCCTGGCGAGAAGGGGGCCTCGCTGGTTGAACCTAAAGCCTCCTTCCTTAAAAAATGCCCCACCGATTTCCACCTGAATTGGCAGGGAAACTAATTTGTTGCTCAAGAACGAATGAGCCCAAAACAAATCGTTTTTGGCCTATTTGCACATGTCTAATTCATACCTTAAATATGGCCTGCTGTAGAAAATGCTGAAAATATAGGTAATGAGCAGGAAGATGTGGTTATCAGTTTTAATACATTTTTAGAAAGTGTGAATACTTTTGCAAGGCACTGTATAGGTGTAAAATAAATTTTTTATCAAAATGCTGTAAAAATATTGACACTTAACCTAGATATTGGTGACCTTCTGGTGGTGAACAAAAATAATTCTAACTGGAAATCTACCTCAAAAATGTTTTGTTGTAAGATCACATGTGCATAGTTCTATGATGATGCATGGACACACTGATATTGTCCAGACAGGATGCAAGAGGCAGACCACCAGATCGCAAAGGTCAGGGCTGGTATAGAATGATTTTTACTACTTTAGGCACTAATTTTACTTCCCACTTGTAGCCCGCCCTTGAAGGTGGAGTCATTTGAGTGCATCATACACATGGGCCACCCACCCATGCATTGACTGCTCCTCAGTCCTCCATTGTTACAAAAATGGAGAAGCTGCAGCCTGAAGGAAACACACACACACGCACATACATATATATATATATATATATATATATATATATATATATATATATATATATATATATATATATATATACATATAAGCATCTGCCAGGCACACACTCGTTTGGGGTGGCAGGAGGCTTTCAGGGCACTTGTTTATTTAGAATGGCATCTCTTTGCTCGTAGCTGTACACAGTAGCAACCAGCATTATTTCTCCCCTTTTTGTTATCCCTGCAACTTTTCCTTGTTTCCCATTTCTCTTATTATCCTTCCCCTTTCTTCCCAATCTTTCTTCTGTCTTATTATCCCTCTTCTCAGTATATCTCCCCTTTATCCCCATCTATCGTTTTTCTCATTATCTCCCCTTTCCATTTTCAGAAGCAGTTGTGACTTCAGCGTTGAGCCAGATGTCAAGAGACCTAGCTATGGTGCTGTCTCCTGGTCCAAAATTACAGAAAACCCCTTTAACGGTATTTACGGCACACTATCCATTGTTCAATAAGGCAACGCTTAACTAGAGTGTTTTCATTATGCAGCAAGTAAAATTATATAACAAATAAAGATTACTGATTATGCGAGTGGGCTGCATATCCCTTATTTAATGGTAGATAAAAAAAATGAATAACAGGAAAATAAAATTTTTAATAGTTTGTCTGTAGTACATGCCAGTAGGGAAAATTATATGTTTAATAAAATTCCTTTTGTAACACAAATGAATTTTTTAAACAGTTCCATGAATCAATTAGTCACAAAGCTTAAGATAGTACAGTAGCTCTATTAATCTCAGTGGAGTCTTATTAAAAAGGTAAGCACAAAATATACAGCAAAATCAAAAAATATCTTACTGTGCACCATATTTGAATTGCTTTGGAAGAAAGCACAAAACCAGAGAAAAAAATAGTCTTAACTCTCAGCTGGAATGAGAGACTTATTTTTTTATACAATACGATAGGGACAACTGTTTTTCAAGAACCCCATCAGCATTTGTTTCATATGGCATTTGTCTCCTTGTGATCACTACAGAATAAACAGTGTTCGTTCTGATTAGAAGAGGAAAAGTTACAGGGTTTTAAATATTTTATGCATAAAAACTTGTTGCATAGGATTTGAGAAGATTCCTTGTCAGTTTATTTCAAGAAACTGTTTCAATGAAATTCTCATTTATTTTTAACTTGATGTTTTCTAACAAGAATTTGCCCTTAAGGGTTTGTCACACTTTTTTAATCATGTTTATTTTTTATCTCAAGTTTGGAGTTTACATGTGAAAAGAAATCAATACTTTAACCCACAAAAAAAGTAGTAGTCAGCTGGACATGATTTGTGGTATCACTGAAATTATAAGGGACCTTAAAATCGCACCTACACAGAGCCAACAGAGAGTGTAGTAGATTTGATGACATAGGTTAACATATGTATAAAACTATTTTTTTTTCAAGATCTTTACAAAATGTGATTTTGAAAAAAAATCCCACTACATCGATATAAACAACAGAAGTCCCCGTTACAAGACTCAGCACATGCTGAGGAGCTTAGGTCCAATTTTTTTAGTTTTAGCGAGAATATCCTTTCCCCCCCATCTAAGGCTACTGCCTGGGTGGCCCATAAGGCCATGATGAGAGGCTACTTGATCTAGTTGGGGTCAAACGTTAACAGACTGCCTTGGATGGGGACTTCTATGATTGTTTGGCTGCCCTGAAGGCTACTCATAAGCAAAAACGCACACAGGAAGCTCTGGCGCACTAAACCGAGTCAGCAACTATTATCAGATTTGTATGGTAACCAACTTACTCAAAAGTTATTTTATGAACACGAAAAAACAAATCTGGAAACTATTTGGCAAGGGCCCCGAGGGAGACTCAGGCCAGTACATTTATCCAGAGAATATGGGACACTCAGGGGAAGTTCCAGCACGTCACAGCAGACATAGCCCAATGCTTTTGGGGTTTAAACCAGAAATTATACAACATCCCACCTGCTGACCCTAAGCATGGGCGTAGGAACCCCTAAAAATCTGGGGGGGGACAGCATTTTCCCCCATCAGATCCCCACTTTCTCACACTATCTCCCCCCTCTCCCCCCCTCTCACACTTTCTTACTATCTACCCCCTCCCTACCCTCCCTTCTCACACTATCTACCCTCTCCCTACCCCCCTTCTCACTAGCTATCCTCTCCCTACCACCCCCTTCACACTAGCTACCCTCTCCCTACCCCCCCTTCTCACTGTCTACCCCAGGGGTATCCAAGTTTTTTCTGCAGTGGGCCACTTCATCAGAATTGTATACGTGTGCAGGCTGCACTCATTTTTCACTGTGAGAAAATATGGCCTTTAATAAAATATGCAGATTAAAATAAAGTAAATGACACAAAACGTTTACTTTTCCTCTCACTGATTTCTGGGCCTAGAAAGTTTTGTGACTACAAATTCAGGACTCAGGATAATTAAAAATGAAATAGTTCTATTTATTCTAGGGATGCACCAAAATGAAAATTCTGGAGCAAAACATTCACGGTTCACTTAGCCAAAACCGAAAATGACCCCCCACCTTTAAAAATAATAATAAAAACTCACATTTTTAATAAAAGTAGGTAACACACCACAATTGGACAAAAAAAATTAGCAATATGACTTGGCATGATAGGAGTGTGATTTCTAACAGCAAACACACTCCTATCATACCCAGGCAGCCAGTACATGCTGGTACAGGGTGGCTGTAAGTGTTGTGCAGACCCCATACTGCTGGCAGCATCAATACACAAGGGGGGGCAGCTAGCTAGGTTTCAGCATGTACTGGCTGACTTGGCATGAAAGGAGTATGATTGCTAACAGCAATCACAGTCCCATCATGCCTAGGTTCCAGCACTTACACATTCAAACACCCTCCCCACCCGCTTACCTGCACTGCAGCTCCTCGATGCCGCTCACAGGCTTCAGCAGAGGGCGCGGCCTCCCTCTGCATTCTCTGGTACTGCACAGAGGAAGCAGGATGTGATGTAATGTCACGTGAACTCTGCTGGGTTCCGGTTCCTCTGTGCAGTACAGAAGACCCTCCCACAGGTAAGTAGCAGGGCTCGAGGTGCGGACCGCGTAAGATCGGTTGCCCTGGCTGCCGATCTTACACGGGCCGCACCTCGAGGTCTCGCGGGCCGCATTTGTGGCGTTTCTATTGGGGGGTTCCTACGGCCCTCGGGGGGATTTCTTAATTATCCGTCCCCACCGCATGAGTTACTGGGGGGGATCTGTCCCCCCCGGTTCCTATGCCCATGACCCTAAGGGAGGGAGGCCCATGTGCACTTTAAGACTTCACACCTCACTTACAGATGAGGAGGCTGCCATCTTGAATGCTCCAATAGAAGAGCTATCTTTAGCACTGAAGGAAACGCCGAGGGGGGAGGGAGCCCGGGGGAGCTCACTATACTTTCTTACCAAACCTTTTTCGATGTCCTAGGGCCCCACTTAGTTTGGATGTTAAACAACATCTCTTGACCCACGCACATCATTATTTTGCATAAGGGAAAACACCTGGAGTACTGTTGTAATTACCATCCAATCTCTCTATTGAATTTGGACTTAAAGCTCATCGCCAGGGTCATTGCAAATCGATTTAAACCTCATTTATCAAAGATGACCTGGTGGAATTTGTGACTGGCAGAGATGCTCGGGGTAACACTGCCCAAATAATTACTCTGACTTGCCACGCACAACACGCAAACTTTCCACAGATGCAGAGAAAGCTTTCGACAGGGTGAGCTGGAATTTTCTATTTGGGGTGCTTAGGAGGCTGGGATTAGGACCCCTGTAGCCTGTATAAAATCCTTATACTCCCTATACCCATGGGCTTGACTAAAAATAAATGGCCCCCTTTTAGATTTTCTCACCCTGTTGAAAAGGACAAGTTAGGAACGTCCTCTGTCTCCCTGTCAAGGGCTTGTCAGTGGGTCGTGTACAACATAAAATTGCAGCCTATGCAGACAATATCCTCCTGGTCCTCACTTTGCCCACATCTGCTCTAACTGACTTGATGACAGAGCTGGACAGATACAGCCAATTTTCTAACTTTCTGATTAATTTGGCGAAGTCTGAGATTTCCAATATCAACCTTCCTGAATCAGACGCATTAGCCATGAAATGTGAATATTGTCCCCAGATTGCAAATGACTATTCACATCAAATACTTGGGCAAACAATAAACCGAGGCTAGAGTATAAGTATAGAGTATAAGTTTTTGATTCACACAAGGCAGGATAGGGGAGTGGGGCTCCCAGGCATTATCTCCTATTAGAAGTTGTCCCTCCTGGCTAAAATAGTGAATGCTCAATGGGGGTGTCCCAAGCTTTGGGAACGCTACTTCCAGGTATCCATTGAACTGGTGGCTCCGCTACTGACTCATCGCTGCTTGAGTATGCGGGTTGCCCATCCAACTATCGCCCTCACCTTAGAAATTTGGAAGCGAACAGTTCGGGAGGGTGTGATTACTAGATTCCCTATTCCACTGCTGCCTTTGATGGGACATCAGGATTTTATTCCAGGGCTTAGAGGCGGCCTTCACAGCATTACCTCGTCTAATACACCTTAGAATCACACAGATCACACCTCCAAGCTCTCCAAGAGATCAGAAACACCATACTCTGTATCAAAGTATACAAAATCTCTCCATCTTTTGGTTCATGAACTGGGTATGCGGGGTGAAATTTGTAAAATGGATGAAAGACCTGATCTATTCAGCTAAAGGTCAGGATGGCCAACATGCTAGTAGATGTTACATCTGAATATTGAATGTGGTTTGTCTGATGACTGTGTCAATTTATATTTCAACCATTATGCTGATTATGTCAAAGGCTTTAGAACACTGGATAGCATGTTCTGGTGAACGGTGTCATATTGTGGCATATATCACAGTTCCCTTAATAAACATACAATATATATTTTTTTTAAATCATAGTCGTCCAGGAGAGAGGCTGTTAGAAATTACTGCTATTCAAAACGTGAAATAGCCCAATAATTCCTATTTTATACTAAGTGTAAAAACAGATTTCACACTTCTTGCTTTCTGCAATTAAATAGCCAATTTACTAAATAAGGCTGTAAAGCATTAACAAACATATACACAGTCTTTTTATCCATTATAAACATGCAGCATTTGTTTGGTAATACTGTTATATACTGAATTCCTGGAAATAGTTCTACAAAATTGGCAGAAATAAATACTGCCATATATCGGTTAATATTTACCACCCTTGTGTGATGTTACATGATCAGTGTCAGCAAACTCAGGAACCAAAGTCAGAAGAATGAGAGTGATAGAGAGAGAGAGAGAGCTATCATTACAGGGGGCTTCTTACACCCACCCTTGAATGCTCAGTGCTGCCATCTAATGTAACGTCCAGTTCCAGAGAACCATTTGGTTGTTAGGAAAAGGGGATGAGGCAGGTCAGCCATGTGCCCCTTTTGTCTGGCCTAAACTGGCTTGTACACCATGTGGTCTTCACTGTATTATGATTGACCACCAGGGCCTGCATATCCATACAGCCCTGGAAGACTGGCCTAGAGGAAAGCCATGTCCCTCTCATAGCTAGCCCCAGGGAGAGCTATGGATAGCGTAACATGGGAAAGCTTTCGACAGGGTGAGTTGGAATTTTCTATTTGGGGTGCTTAGGAGGCTGGGATTAGGACCCCTGTAGCCTGTATCAAATCCTTATACTCCCTATACCCACGGGCATGAATCAAAAGAAATGGCCCACTTTTAGATTTTCTCACCCTGTTGAACAGGACAAGTTGGATGAAAGACCTGATCTATTCAGCTAAAGGTCAGGATGGCCAACATGCTAGTAGATGTTACATCTGAATATTGAATGTGATTTGTCTGATTACTTTGTCAATTTATGTCCAGGTATGATATTATGTTGTTATTGGTTTTTTTTAATAAGATTTGTGTATGCCCATTGGCAGTGTTGCTCGTAATTCAAAATCCCAGAAGTAGTAGATCTACCTCCTTAAACTAAGGTGCACTACAATCTTGTAGTGAAGCCACCAGGGTACATTTTTGGGAAAATATTGAATTGTGTTTGACATATTTTACTTTACTGTATAATATAACAAGATATATTATCCTAAGACTAGTTAATGAACATGTTAGTACTTTTAAGTTCAATAACATTAAACCTTATAGAACCTGCTAAAATTAAGAGTGAAAATGATTTATGAAGCTCAGCTATGCATGGACAGATAAGAAAGCTTTAACTGATGCTTGCAAGATTCAATTTAATGAACTACAAGTTGCCAAGATAAGTTTAGGTAAATGAAGATTCTGTCACAATATGTTATGGATTCAGAAATGACAGACAGAGTGTAGCAGATGGAAGTTATTACAGAACTGTATGTCAAGCAATGTAGTTGCGGTAACTGCACAAAGAATGAGCAGATGCATTAGTGTTATTATTCTAAACAATTTCATAATGCCAACACACACTTATGAAATCAACTCAAATTAAGCATAACGGCTTCTTTGTTTTTCTTGTCACTTAGCCTTCAATGAAACATTTCTGTGCCATCAGCCTCTGATGAGCAAACTTATTTTTTAATTCTCTGAAAAGCTTAACTTGCATAATGGCTGTAATCTCTGAAACCTAATTGCCATCTCGAGTAATTATCATGCTGGCTTTGTTTTTTGTCACGGTACTCAGTTTAGTTGGCAAAATGAGAAAGGCAGTGACCGTTTTCTAAAAAAGTAACCAGGCTACCTCAGTTTCCATCTGTCAATCAATGTTGTATGCTTAGTATGTTGTGCAACATAATATGTGGGACATCGGTGAGGGAGGAATGAGTCAAATGGAAAAAAGGAAAAATACTACCACAACAAGAGGACAAAGTCTTAAGCTAGAAGGGCAAAGGTTTAAAAGTAAAATCAGGAAATATTATTATTTACTGAAAGGGTAGAGGATGTCAATACATTACAGGACAGTTTTTGTCTGATTCGTGGGAGTCTGGTCTTGTTTCCGTGGCTTCGTACGAACTGCCAAATTTAGCAAAATTAGGTAAATTTCCAATCGGTACAAATCCGAATGCACAAGTCTAGTAGTTATACATATACTCATGTAAATTGTAATCTAATGCAGTCTGGCAAGATTCCATCATGTCTGCTATGATGCACACCTGTCATGAAAACATCTAGCAGGAATATTGAAATCCCAGAAGCTGGTGTATCAAAACACTGGTGCGCTTGCTGCCATAAATTTACATTTAAGAATAGAAAATTACTATAAAAAGTATATATTTTTGTCAGTAAACCTGAATAAATAATGTTGGTTTAGTTATTTCCAAGAGACCCACCTGACAACTTTGAACTCCCCTATAGGTTGACTACAGGTACTGCAGCCAATCATACAGGTCAGTGGAGCCCAACTCACTAATTACTATATGATTAGTGAAATAATAATAAAAAATAAGAAATTGCAAAATGTAACAATGGGTGAAAAATAAATGTGCTAAAATTTTAAAAAAGACCCCAGTGATGTCTTCATGATATTATAAGGAAAATCATCTAGTTAAAAAAATACATGTACAAAAATGTAAAAATAAATATTTTTATGAGCAAGTCCTAAAATTTGCACTGTATGTTCCCATTACTCCTGGCATGAAAAGAGTTAAAATGCCAGCATTTGAAATACCATGGGGTGTCTAGTTTTGAAAAATATGATTTGATGGGGTACATTTCAGTTGTCCCAAATAGGGCATAAGCGCAAACTGACCAGACGTGAAAATCAAAAAAAAATTTGTGCACCTCCTAAATGTGACTCTTTAGCCCCCACGCAAGCAGACAAACTAATGTACGGGTGATATCTATGTACTCAACAGATGTTTCTGAACACATATTGGGGTGTTGTTTGACAGTGACATATAACAGGAGGCATATATTCATATGTGAAGAAACACAGAAAAAAATACTACCACAAAGTGTGACAAAGGCTGATGGTAGAATTAGCGCATGGAAAGGGTTTAAATACTTGCATTTTCAAACATATATGATTTGATTGGGGTAAATTAAACTGACTGGCTTCAAAGATATCCCTCATATGAGGTCAGAGTGACCAGTTTTTTGTTTTTTTTTAAATGATTTTTTAAATATCAATATGCTTTGTAATTATTGCCCTATAACTTGCAAAAAAACCAAAAACATAAAACCATTGAATATTTCTAAACTCAGGACAAATAGTAGAATCTATTTAGCAGTTTTTTTATTAGCTTTTGTAGATGATTAAAAAGAATTTCAAATAAAAGTAAGAATATCTTTTATGGTAAATTAGATGATATGATCAAAATAACAATATATGAAGAATGCTCTTCTTGTCCTGAAAAAAATAGTTCTGTTGGTTCACTGTCACGTGGTATTTTTCAGAATATTTGCTCTGAAAAAAACCTTGTCTTATATTCAAGGAAAAAAGGGTATATACTCATAGGAAGCAATGCAAAGAGACAATTCACATCATGTAAAGTTAATGGATTTATCAAGGGAAGGTAATAGACTGTAAGATGACAAAATCAGGACCCTTCTCTCCTTCCTAATCAGTATGTATTCATATTATTGTTTTGTTGATTGTCAATTTTAATATTATTGCTAATTCTGTATTCTCCCCTAAATTCTGTAGTGTATTTAACACTTCAGAATCAATTATCGCTCCATAAAAAAGTGAAATGTAATAGGAAGAGATGCTAATTGCATATGTACTGAAGTGTGGTGGGATTCAACAAGGTGCCTAAAAAAAGTCAAACAGATCATCTTGAAATTGCTATTAAGTGCCTCCATGGTCTAGAAATGACATGCAAGATTACCTGAGATGCTGCTTAATGAAATAATTGGAAGACTGCTTGAATGATTAGATGTCAAATGGACTGATCAGCCGCTCAGTGCATACTGGATCTCTTGGGGCAAGACAAATACTATGTCAGTGTGTTGGTTCAAGATCATTAAGTGTATGGAGAGTGAGACTGAGAAGACAGGGGAAAATAGTAAAATACTGAGGAAGCCTGATCACACAACCATTAAATGTACAGAAGACATAAAAGGCACACATTGCTAACAAATATATTCTACTTTTATTTCCCTACTGCTACTTTGTCTAGTAACCTTTTGCCATTTTAAATTTTTTTGGAAGGAGGCTAAGCCATTTTGCATGATAGAAGTTGTATAAAAAATAAACAATTGCAAATCTATTTTAGTTGGATAATCCATTTGACAGACAATGTTTAAAACTTACAGAATTAATTTCTCATTTGCTTTCACCCTTTTCTACAAATGCGTCACCCATGCTTAGGCTATTCAATAGATATGGTTCTGCTCTTCCTAGAAACTTTTTCTGAACTCTTCCTGCGCGCCCATAAGATACATAATTGTCCGGGGTGTGCCTCTTGCCTGTTCTTGGAATAACGGACATTGGATTGTAAATTTTTGCATGTCAAAGTTTTTGACAATCTATATGTCCCTTTACCTTATAACTCTTATAACTTGTTTTTTTATAGTAATACTACTTTCTTAATCCATCATTCACAAGTCCTCTCTGTAACCTTTCACTAATTCTTTGTGCACTTATTCTTCTTCTGCTTGTCCTCATCATAGATTGATTGACTTGCATTCTATTTTCTTCCTACTTCCTTTTCTCAATTTACTTGACATGTTTCTTTTGTCAGTTTCCTGAGTTTCTTGCTTTCATTTTATATCCAAACAAAAGTACATTTGTAAGTATTTTTTTTAGAATAAAACTTGAAAATGTCATTTTGTGTAGTTATTTTCATTGCTTGTTATTTTCATTTTTCCCCTGAAACCCAAGGACAGGCTTTTCTGTTTTATACATCTTGTAGTATCTTAGCATATACATAAACAGGCAGTGTTCTTGCTTATATGGCAGAATCAATGCCATGTGGTTTTTAATAATAGTTTTGTTAGGAAATCATTCTTGTTGTAACAATGCCTATTCTTATAAAGCATATTTATGAGAAACATTATTGCTAAGAGGAAATAATCCTTTACTGCCCTGAATTAATATTAACAAAAATAAAATCCCCTTCTACTAATTTCCATATATACATCCACTAGAAGAACAGGACCAGATGGTGGGGGCATTTTATCTCAGTGGCAAAATAAGAATAGATTTTAAATAGAACTTGACAACAAATAAGAGCCCTTCTGTTCATCTAGTCTACCCATTGTTGTTTCCTAATGTAAAAACTCAGACCTTAATCAGTCGTTGGTCTTGCCTTGGAATATCTTTATACCTATCCTGTGTGTTTAAATTGCCTCACTGCATGATAATTCAAACCTTATATGGCATGCTAACATATATACAGTGTATGGAAAAAAGTATTGGGACTTCTGACCATTACACCAACCGACTTTGATGACATTGCATTCTAAATACATAGACATTAGTATGTAGTCCCCCCCTCATTGCAGCTATAACAGCTTCCAGTTTTCTTAAAAGGCTTTCCACAAGATTTTGGAGTGTTTCTGTGGAAATCCCATTCATCCAGTAGAGCATTTCTAATGTCAGGCACTGATGTTGGAGGAAAAGGACTGGCTCGCAATCTCTGTTCCAGTTCATCCCAAAAGTGTTCGATGGGGTTGATGTCAGTGCTCTGTGTGGGCCAGTCTTTCACACCACACTCATCCAACCATGTCTTTATTGACCTTGCTTTGCTTTGTGCTTTGAGGCATAGTCATTCTGGAATAGGTGAAACTAATTCCACAAAGTTGGAAGCATAGCATTGTTTAAAATGTCTTGGTATGATACGCTATGCTTCCAACTTTGTGGGAAGAATTTGGGGAAGTAAAAACATACTTTATTCACCAGGCAAAAAAACAAACTAGTACAACAGAAACAGTAAGGCAGAAACTAGAAGAGATCAGGATTGGAAAAGTCAGGAAACCAGTGCACAACGTGAGTTAAAAACAGGGAGACAATGCTACTGGCAAACTAACAACTAGATCTCAAGGGCAATGAGGACAAATGGGAGCAGCATTATATAAGACTGAGAATGCAAGTCAGCTGAGAAAATTCTTAATAGCTAACTGGTGGGCACACACTCTATCATATTTGCCAGCTGTCCCAATTTTGCCAGGAAAGTCTCGATTTTTTAAGGCACTGTTTCTGCCAAATTTTGATTCAGCAGGTGTCCCAACATATGTGTATCTCACTTCTCTTCACTGAGTCAGAAACTCAGTACAGCTTGTTGGAGGGCCACTGCCGCTGAATTTAAAATCAGTAAAAACAAATGTCTTTGCGTGTACAGTCTGCTCTTGGTAGGAAAGATAACTTGTACTGCTGTGAGTCTTCTCTTTCCACTTGAGCTGTTTGTTCGCTGTAGGTTGGTTTCCTCCATCTGAGTGTCTCCATGTACTGCTGAATGTATACCCCCACTTACCCACGCCTTGACATTAAGGGGCCAATAAAACTGCATATAATACTTGTTACGTTATGTCTGGCGTTTTCTTTCATTTTTTACATTAATGACACAGAATCATTTTGTATTGAACTCTACTCTGGAGGACGTAACACCTTCTAGGCCCGGTGCTTATAGGCTCTTGTGCATGTAAGTGCATTTCTTATGAAACAATTAGCAATGTAATTTATATTTTCAGAGTGACACATTTCTGTTTTTCTTTCTATATGTATATGGATGAGTTTGTACAGATAAGTATTCCTTCTTGACTCTTTTGTATATATTTTTTTTTTTTTGCCCAACACATTTTTATTACATTTGATATACTGATGGTTGTTATACTCTACCACCTTCAGGCTCAGTATATAATGATGGCAGTTATGCTGTGTCACCCTTTAGTGACTGGCTTACTATTTAATGATGGGAGTAATGCTGTACCATCATCAGTGTCTGGGTCGCTATATACTGATGGGAATGCATAATGGGGAATATAGTACACAACCTCTAGAGTGCCAAAGGTTACTTTACTGTCTCATTGGCCATAATATCCCATTAAGCACATGCAAAACACTTGCTCAGGCCCAAAATGTGAATAAATCACTGGATTCGGGAAAATTTGTTTTATTATTTTTTTTACTCTCTGCAGCCCTAATATCATAAAACCATCTAATATATATATATATATATATATATATATATATATATATATATATATATATATATTTATTGTCTTTGTTTGTTATTTATCTGCCTGATATAGATGCTGTGCTGCAAATGTAAGGATGTATGGTAGTGTTGGTGGAAGCTTGTTGATATAATCCATCCCATAAGAACTAGGCAAAATTATTCTAATTATGAAGAGTGGGTGAAGCTTTGGGTCAGTGGGTGTGATGCATTTTCAACCTGTGCTGCAAAGTGGCCTTTGAAATTTTGTTCAAATGTTGGTAACTATGCCTCTGGCTATGGTCTAAAACAGGGGTGTACAACCTGCGGCCCTCCAGCTGTTGCAGAACTACATCTCCCATAATGCTCTTTCAGCTAAGGACCTGGCAGAGGAGTATGGGAGATGTAGTCCTGCAGCAGCTGGAGGGCCACAGGTTGGACACCCCTGGTCTAAAAGGAAGATAGAGATACTAGTTGACAGAAAACCTCCCATGGTGCATGACCTGTATACAAGAGGCTGCTAGTTTGAATCCATGCAACCCCTTTTGCAGAGTGTCACATCCAGTAGTCCATATGTTTTTTGGGTTGCCACCAGGGTCAACAGCAGAGGCAGGAACTGGTTCCGTACAGCAGCGCCTTCAATATTATTTTGAGGCATACATTCAGGAAGCGCGACATGTAATATATTCTGTATTTCATTGTATTCATGAAAAGTTAGACCATAGGCCTGACTAACTAACAAGTGTAAACACCGAAGCCCAAGATGTTTTAAAGAAGTTTAGCTTAAGAAAGAAACTTAAAACTTAGCTGAAGTTAGAATTTCACACCGAATTTAAGGTTCAGCACATTTCTGCAGTGGAAAAGTTTTAGTTCAATTGATGATTTTGCTACCTGCTGTATTTAAGTTCAACATGTGACATTTCTTTGAGATAGAGTTTATACTGCCTGTTATAAAAGGAAACATAAATGATGAGAGGAACTTTTTTCACCTCTTTTCTCTTTTAATGTTATATACCACCTCATTTTTTGATCCTGGAATATAAAAGCCCAACATTTTTAATGAGGATAGCTAATGGGTGACGCCCCTGGCTGGCCTTTGCCATTGTGAAAAGAGCATGCTTGTAAAATATGTTTTCCTTGCTGGAATTCTGAATGTCTACAGGAGCATGATATCGCAATGAAAATTCACATTCTTTTTATAGCAGTTTGATGGGATCTCATTACTCAAAAGGCTACGCACCAAGAAGAATATATTAAGGTATAAGAAATAGTTGCAATATTTCTAAGCGTTCAGTTAAAGACTTCTAAGCAAGAGAAACATTTACAGAGTGTACATGTCAATGAAAAATGACAAGGTGTCACTTTGTAGAGGGTTACTCTTCACCTATACACTGTGCTAGCCAATTGTAATTTCACTAGCACAATGTGTATACACTCTTTGGATGAATGTACTGCATTTTGTGTTTTAGTTGTGTTGACCTTCGTCTGGTCTTTACCATTCAGATATTAAATGAGTATTTATTTGCAGCCAATGCAATGCCAATACTACACATGGAGTATTATTATTTGTTTGAAAATTGGCAAAAAAAAAAAAAACATGAATAGGGCAGTCAGCCTTTAATCTTGTTTTGTATTTAAAAATGTATTATTGATTTATATAATGCCATCATATTTTGAAGCGCTGTACAATAGGTTATATAATAACAGGTTATATTATGTTGTGTTCTCCATGGGTACTTTTGGCCATTAGTGCATGTTGGGATTGGTAGTACATTTTCAATTGTTACCACGCAGTTGGTGTGTGTTCCGGATGGTGGTATTAGGAACCTTCACAATATGAGGTCATGTATGATCATCTGGCATGTATCACACATGGTTCAATGAAATATTTGATAAGTAATGATAACCAATTGCATTATAGGGAAGTCCAAGAAATATAAGAATAATTGAGCTTTTCATTATTAGGAACAAAGATAATTGGAGGTTTATTAAAGCATGTACTTTTTCTGTCAAAACAAACCATTCCTATGATGATTACGTATAAACTTTTATGGCGTTTCAGTGTCCCTACCTGTACTGTAATATTGAGGTAGAAATATGACGTGGGATCTCTCAGAAATTTAGATTCCATTTATGTCACTGTGCAAATGTTGATTATGTCTGGTAATTTATGATACTTTATTACTACTAAATTATCACCCTAATAAACCTCAGCCAGTCTGTAGATGAGACCATTGTCTACACATTCTCAAGTGTATAATGGTCAATTTATATCATTACAGCATTATATGCATACTATTACAACTTATCTCTGCTATCTTTCTCTCCAAACTTGTTAGTGCCCCAGACAGCTTTTCTGTGTCATCTTTGTCCACAAGCCACTTGCCAATGCCCCTTAACCGCTTTTCTGTGCCATCTTTGCCCTCAAACAGCCTGCCTGTATCCCTGCCCACATTACTTACCTGCAGGGGTGTGTGTCTCTCTTCCTCCATGCTGTGTGGAGACAGATCCAGCATGATGGAAATGGATGTGATGTCACTTTTTGCACGTTGGATCAGTCAGACACAGCGTCCAGGGAGAGAATGTGGGCTGGCACCTTTTGACCAGGGGAGAGCAGGCTAAGCCAATTTGCCCATAGGCCCCTTGCAACCCCCAGTAACATGTATACATTTTACACACTTTCACATAAACATACATGCTAACTCTACAAACATGCATAAACTAACACACACCAACACACATTTACAAACGTTAACACTCACATTTACACATATGCTAATACACACACATGCTAACATGCACACTTACACATAACACTGATGCTAATACACATACATACTAATGCTAACACACACTCATGCTAACACACACACATACACACACTCATGCTAAAACACACAGACCTATATGTACACAATTATGCAAATACACTGAAACGTACACATAGAGACTCAAGCTTACACACACAGACTTACACGTACACATTTATCCTAATACACACACTTGCACACTCAAGCTAATACACACAGACTTACACATACATATTCTTGCAAACACAGACACTCATAACACACACTTACAAATACAGTCATGCAAAAACTCCTTCTAACAAACATACACACATATGCAAATACATGCACATTCACTGTTACATACATACATGTATGCATACATACTCACTTCCCCTCTAACTTATCAACTCTCTCATTCTCCCCCTGCTTCCCTGCCTGTCTGCTTCTTTCACTTACTCACTCACTCCCTTACCCTTTTTCTCACCCACTCATCCTCTCGCCCTCCCAGCACTCACCCCTTACCTTCCCGAAGGCTTCTTTCTTGCACACGACCCCTGCGACCATGATTGTTACTCCCCTGTCTATACATAAACATAAACATCTCTGTGTGGTGTTTTAAGTAGGGGAAGGCACCCAAATATTACAGTACTGCCTATAATGGGACAAAATACCGTTTTCTGTCAATGCTAACCTGCCTTACTATATATATATACCACACTATATTTTATGTTCACAAAACTTCCACTTTAAGATCATTCAGCCACCTGACATACATTACTTTTCACAATAGTAACATAACAATTGACAAATCTTTATACAATATAGATTGGGCTAGACATTTAAATATGTATTATTGTTTTATGCAACAATTTATATCAAAATGTACACTTGAACCAAACTATCTTTTTTTCCTTAATACAATGCTTCTATGTTTTTAAATGAAAAACATAAATCTTTATTTTATACAGTATTCAACTACATATATTTCCCATGATGTTGCCTGGAACTTAAACATTTATCTTGTCATTAGATGATATACAATAATTCATACCTCATAATAATTATTATCAAAATAATTTATCAGACCTCTCATAAGCAAAACATTAAAAGCAGCTTGAAGTGTTTTTATTTTAAAAACACTTCAACATCCACGTGTTGCAAGGCTTGAAAAAATAACTGTAAATCATTTTTATAGTACAATGAAGCACACTACTTCATCTGCTTCCAACACCATGCAAAAATAGTATAGTATCATTATTACTATTGATTTTCATATCAAAATGTGACAAATGTCTAAGAGCACCATTGATCTATTTTGTATTCATCTTGGCAAGCTAAGCCCCAAGCAAACTGCTGCACGGCCTGTATTATTCCTTCGGTTTTGTGGAGATGTCAAGCATGCTATAAACATGATTGGCATAGAGATATAAATATTTTTGTATTGAAACCTCACAAACAGACAAGCTGACAAGTAGGAGTTCCTCATCATACCTATATGCATGAGCAAGAGGAGTAAGAGCAAGCAATGGAGGTAATTCATGGTTAAAAATCATCCATAGCTCTCATGTCTAGATGGTTGCAAGAAACATTTAAGGGCAGTTAATAGTTGGACCATTATATATCTTTCCTATCAGTTCCACAAAATAACATAGTGAAAGCAGCAGCCGTCTGATGCTACATTTTTATGTTCACATAGAGATGTGCTTAATGGCCAGTTTGGGCAAGAATGGAATGTCTGCCTTTGCATCTTTCTGCTGCAAACCCTTATCCTCATACAGCCTCTAGTGGGAGGGAGTAGGGGAAAAGACCTATTTGCCTCAAGCTGGTAAGTATACACAAACCCTACTTGACAGAGTAATCATGAAAAAGTAGGAAATGGATGTAAATCTCAACAAAATTGTTTGTGAACATGAGATGTAATATATCTAGTTGTAAACATGCCCTCACTTAGCTCACTTGCCCTCACTTAGCTCCTCCATTTGTTTTCCCTTCCCCTTCTGGCTTTCTTTCCATGATTCTTCACAAACTTAAGACCTCCATTTGTTTTGCCTGATTTTTTTTTCTTTTTTCATTCCTTCCTTCTTCCTCTGCTTCCTACCTCCCTTCCTTCTTTTTTCCTTCCCCTTCTTCCTTTCTTTCAGTGATTCATTCATTCCCTTTCTTTCAATTCTTCCTTTCTTCCCCTTCTTTCTATTCTTATTTTCCACTCCTTTTGTTTTCTTTTCTAGCTTTTCCTTAAGGACACAGAAATGTTCAGAACTTTTTTATTTACTTGATTTTTTGGACTTTTCTCTTGTATTACAATGAAAATCAGTCACTTGTACATAAAATAAGAATTTATGAGTTTTTAGATGCCACTTGAAAAATCATAGATGTGAACAGAAATCATTAGTTTTCCTTTATGATTGAAATAGTTTTAGTTATTTCTGTAGAAATAATATCCATGGAGCCTTTGCAGTTCATCAAGCATAAAAGCATGTCAAAAACAAAAAAGGATAAAAGAATTATTAAGGCATTTGTCTATAATGTGTCTGATCTTGAGAGGATGTACAGATGGATATGCAGATGTGTGAAGATAGAATATTGCCTTTCATTCAGCTGTAGAAATCTCCAGAGAAGCCAATCATTTCGGCAGGCAAGAGGAGTGGTGAACCTGCATCAGCTTGTCCTTTCCACGCCACTAGTGATAGAGTAGTAAAAAGAATCTAATTTGACTGAATACAGCCTGTATGTACCACAGAAAAGAAAAAGGAAAATTGATTATGCATGTCATTTTCTAATGGAACTAAAAAAAAGCAGTGGTGAATGGGTATCACATTAAAAGTAACCAAAATCTGCCTCCTGAATATCAATTAAAACAAAAACACATTAAATATAACTTTGCTTTGTAATCTATTAAAAATGTTTTTTTTGCATGGGCTTTAAAATTCTGCCCCAAATATTTTTATTATGCCAGTGGACTGACTGATCTTAAAGGGGAAGTTTCATGGATATATACCGTATTGGCACGATTCGCCAGAGAGGAGGATACGGGCCTCCCCCTGCGCTGCGGGGGTTGTGGATCCTAAATAAAAAATAAGGAAAAAAAAACAACTGCATGTCCCAGGCATCGGCGATACGAATTGTGCATCCCTGCTCTAAAGCCCCATTATAGGCCGCGCCCCCACTTTAAAGACTTAAACTGGGGAGAAAAGTGCTGCCTATAATCGGGCCAATACAGTATATACGCAGATCAGCCATAACATTACTACCACTGGCAGGTGAAGCAAATAACACTCATAATCTTATTATCATGGCACCTGTCAGTGGGTAGGATATCTTAGGCAGCAAGTGAGTATTTTGTCCTCAAAGTTGATGTCTTAGAAGCAGGAAAAATGGGCAAGCATGAGGATCTGAGCCACTTTGACAACGGCCAAACTCTGATGGCTAGACGACTGGGTCAGAGCATCTCCAAAACTAAAAACACTCTTGTTGTGTGTTCCCGGTCTGCAGTGGTGAGTACCTATCAAAAGTGGTCCAAGGAATAAAAAGTGGTGGCTTGCCCGTGTTGTCAGATTCAACAGACGAGCTACTTCAACTTCAAGTTGCTGAAAATTGCTGAATATGTTAATGCTGGTTCTCATAGAAATTGCATCACAGGTTGTTGCATATGGGGCAGTGCAGCCGCAGACCAGTCAGGGTGCCCAGGCTGACC
Source organism: Sceloporus occidentalis (assembly GCA_023333645.1). Lineage (NCBI taxonomy): Eukaryota > Metazoa > Chordata > Lepidosauria > Squamata > Phrynosomatidae > Sceloporus > Sceloporus occidentalis. Next base: position 39,493 of record JALMGF010000338.1, read on the forward strand.
CCTGTCCACTGCCGAAAGCAGCTACATTGGGCACGTGAGCATAAGAACTGGACCCCAGAGCAATGGAAAAAGGTGGCCTGGTCTAATAAATCCCTTTTATTTTACATCACGTGGATGGCCGGGTGTCTTGCTTACCTCGAGAATAGATAGCACCAGGATGCATTATGGGCAAGCGGGCAGGGGCATACCACCTACTTAAACATTGTTGCCCAATATCCAATGTCTATGAACTCTTTAAGGACCTTATTGAGGTTCTATTATGGCCACAAAAATGTGTTAAGATTACCGTTTGGATGCAATAGTATGCTCAGCCTTTTTTTCAGGCTTACCTGGACATATTTTAAACTTTTCCACTTGTATGTCCATGAGTGACACATTTAAGCCAATTGACTTTCTGTTAGCAGACATGAAAAAACTTCATAGTCATATTCAAATTCACTTTTTCTTTTGAGTTAAGACCTTTGTTATCTGGTAATATGTACAAAATGAAATTCTGTTTCACATGAAATAAGAAAGATAGTATTAAAAACTAGAAAAGATTCAATAACGCTCACTGACTGAGCACAAAGACTTTAAAATTAAAATCAAAGGATACCATTTCTATTTGAAGATGAGTCATAAACGGACCAGAACCATTTTATGGATATTGATAAAGAGCTGATATAATACAAATTGTGAAATATATCAACAAAGCGAAGAACTAAGGGATTCAAAAGTAAGAAATTACATACCCCATCTTAATTTCCTATTGCTTCAAGCAAACAACTTCTTGACTACTTAGGCCTACATCCTGTGAGTGAACAAGTCACCCTACTCCCACAACCCAATAAAGACACGGCAGCCAAGTAATTGCGGGTAGGGCCAGTGCTGTGTTCAGCATCCCATTTTCCATATTCAGCATTTCTGTTACAATATCCCAGTGCGCTGTATCTTAGTGAAGTCTATGGAGGCTGACAAGGCACAGTGCTTAAATAGTCTGCTTGCAGAAATAAAAAATCTCCCTTGTAACCTGCCCTTGTGCAGTGGGGCACTGGAGGTTTTGATCATCCAAGAGGGAGATCTGTCCCCTAATTTTGTACATTGGATATGCTGTGTTAGGTCTGGGCCTAGTCACCCTAGGCTGGGGTATGTGACTGAGTAGGGCGTCAGACTACAGCTTTATTTATAACCCCTCTGACAAGCTTAACATCAACATTAACCATTAAACAACCTGTCAGCTACCACAAGTATATTCCAGTAGGCGGTTCCTGCACCACGTACACCAAGAATCCTCGTCCGACCGATGCCATAAGTAGTTTTCAGGACATGCCTCCACAAGCCCTTTGGGCAATCACCAGAATCACAAACTGGATAAGCCCTGAAAAATGTAGAAAAAAATACCATAGGGATGAAATTCGTTGGTCCCTTTACATTTTAGTGTACATGTTGTATGGAGGTCTATTTAATCACTGCAGAGCAGATACATTTCCTTCTTCCTGCATTTGCAGTGTGTACTGATAATCAGCTCCAGCTAATACATATATGATATACATGTTCAGCAAAAAACAGGGATCTATTTCTAAAGGTTAGCAAACCAATCATAGATCAAGCCTGACCTGGCTTGACATTTAGTGTAAGTCAAAGCAAAGCCAAAGTCTTCTATGCTCTGATGGTAATTGTGGGTCATAAGATCTAGCTAGCCTTTTCTTTTTGCAAGTCTGCCTTTTGGGATGTTACTGGAAATTGCATCCAAGTGAATTAATAAGTAGTTTGTGTCACTTTTTCCAAGGAGGCAGACCCCTTGATGTGAAATGTTAGCCAAACAAATGTACTCCTCAAGTTTTTTACCCTCCAACCCTCTTCTACACAGGTTGAGCTGTTGGGTTTAAGCAGCCGTGGGACTTGCTGATTATCCACCTGGCCCCTCTGGATACTAACCCAGACAGTGTAAAAGTCACACAAGCCAGACTCAGGAATAGAGAGATATGTTGGTCAGGAATCAGGCCATAAATCAGTATAGGCAGCAATCACTTAAAAACAAGAACTAGCCGAAGAGAAGTTGGGAACATCAATACAGCAAACCGCAGGCGATTTCAACCATGAGGCACTGCTACTGATAAGGAGCTACACTGAGGGGATAAGAGGGAGGAACAGGAATAGCAGCTAACTGAAGTCTAGATTATTCACTGGTAAGTGGAGTTGTATTTCTTTGGTTAATTCACCTGCATGAGATTTCTGCATATTATCTATAAAAAGCCTCCAAAGCAGTATGCAATGTATTCATATTTGTAAACTGGTCCGCCTTTTGTTACACTTTGGACATTTAAATGTCACCTCTGTCTTCCTGATGACATGTCTGTTTCTTTAATCACAGCAAAGAGCGACTTTTACTCGTAAAGACAGACACTTGGGACATATGCAAGTCACATAATTAAAATTGCTTCTGTGACTGATATGACCACCCAAAATAATGTTGCTGTACATCTTACCAACATAATTTGGATTTGCCGTGTATCAAAACTTTTCATCTGTCCCAGAAGATTACTGCCGGCATTGATTTTTTATTAAATGTTTATTCACAACACATTCCAGATACCTTGTGAATTTATTTTTGACATTGACATTATTATTATTCACTCCAATGAATAACCAAACTTAAAATTTTAAATGTCAAGTAAATACAGTATTTTGCAATCAGACAGGGAATATCTAGGGAATATCTATAAAAATAAACAGTTCCTATCCCCTACACAAAACCCCTACCCTGAACTTTTGCTTAATTTTACTGAAGGACAAACATTTCCAAAAATGAGTTATATTCAGGCACTTTCATGAAACACCCAGTAATCTCATCCTTGACTGCATTGTCTATTTTTGTAGTCCGTAATAATTCATGCCCAGTTTAATAACAGCTTTGTCTCTGGGGCATTAAATATGTCAAACTCTACAGACACAGATAGAAATATATTATTACAGCTAACATTTTGACTATTTTATTTATTGCAAGCTCAGTTATTGGTAAAACTGTTGGTATTTAGAGAAGAACAATTTTTTGTCACTTCTTGAGTTTAAAGTAATTTAAAACACTCAAATCATGATGTGGGTTACATACTCTCTTTTAATTAGCAGACATATACCCACAGTATTGGTATCAAGGAGAAGTGAACTATACAGGAATGGAAATTCTTTTTTGGTTTACTTCTTCAAAATATGGTCTTTTAGAATATCTTTGAACCGTATGACTGCTTATCCTTTACTCTTTTTTGTATTTTTGTAAATGTATATATTTATTTTTCTTATTTGTTATACTTTTAAATTGTTTTAAGAAAAGTCATTTTGTTTTCTTTTTCGCAATGAGGTATTTTTCGCAAAAGATGGTATTTTGTAATTTTTAGAATGTCAGGAGTATAAAGACATATATTTCCAAGATTACACAATCTTATCTTTAGTTTTATTGGTACAGTTAAAAGCCAGTATTTTTCTTCTAAAGTAAATGATAGTTTTATTAAATGTATATTTTTTTCTTATAAACTATATATTTTTCTCAAACATGTGCTATTTAGATATGGAAGTCTCGCTGTCTCTATATCCACTAGATTAAGTAAAGCCATATAGCCCTTTATTATTTCCTTGATATGTCTAAATTATTCGGTTATGCCTTAATTATTATTATTATTATTATTATTAATATAGCACATACAATTTACACAGCACTTACAATACACATATTCAAGGGAAAGCACAAAACTAAAATTGACAGGTAGCTTTTGAAGTTGAATGTGTTCTAAGATGCTTGACTCCTCTATACAGGACACCCTAATTGGGCTATAAAGTGCAGGATGGTCTCATCCTCATGGTAAGCAGCACAGCCATGTTAGGATTAGATTGGGACACTTTAACGTGGTGACCTAAGCAATATATAGCCATTCAGTGTGATTTAACCCCTAGTACTTTCCTAGTATTTTTTTCTTGCCTGTATCCTATCATAAACTGCTTCACAACAAATGTTGTAGAGCAGTGTCACCATAAAAAGTCTGTGACATTACTCCCCTTGCCTACCAACTTCAATAGATAGTATTTGCTTTCATTAAGGCCCTTAGTCATCCATGATTTACAAAGCAAATGTAAGTTAAGGTAAAAGTATGCTGCACTTCACACAATGTCAAATCACCCTCTTCCCTATTTGTCAGCTTCTTCAGTTTCATATGTTATTATGTCCTGGCATAAGGTCAAAATTATCGTGGTAAAGGAGAATGGGTTTCTGTCTTTTCTATCTGTGCAAAATAAGCAATAAAGCAATGTCTGTTGTTTTTGTATTAAGCCCTCGAACTGAAAAAAGTCCATTGGCTTTGAAATGCATCTTTTTTTCCTACATTGTAAATATCTATTTAACAGGAAGAGAAAAATATAAAAGCAATTGATAAGTTTGCTAAACTAAACCAAAACAAGTTTTATCTCTGGAGCAAAACTGGAACAGAATGTAGTTCTAATGTTATATATCACTAGTAATTGCTCCTTTTACAGACATTTGTATTGTGTTTAAGTACACAGTAAAACATAGAAAGCAAAGTAGGCACCGGCAGCCGCGCAGCCTGCAGCCTCGAACCGCCAGCCGCGGTCATTCATTAGAAGCACGGCCGCGGCTCACGGTCACTTGATGGGAGGCAGGCAGCCGCTCAGGCAGTGTAGGCTGCAGCCGCGGTCATTCTGCTAAGACTTGGTTGGGGACGGCCCAGCATAACAAGCATTAAAAGAGGTGGGGTATAAGTGGGTGTTGCAAAAGGGGGGCTTGTGGGGGTGGAGCCAGGGGGCGACAAAATAATGTTTTGCCTAGGTTGGCAAAAATCCTTACACCAGCCCTGGGTTACATCACCAGTCAGCTATTGATATAGTATGCACTTTTTTTGAATTACACTTTTGTTGAATTATAGTCTATTGGGTCTCTTCTCTAACAGCCATAGCTAGCTTCTTTTGCGCCCTCCAGCTATTTTTTGTACAGAGGTTATTTTATTTACACTGTACTTACACATGACTGCCTTTACACACACACATTGAAAAATACCTCATTGCGAGGTCAAAACGTTATTTTTTTTCTTCCTTCAATAAATCTGCCTGACGCTGGAACCCTTGAGTGCCTGGAGCCTTTATTTATCTTCTTGATTTACACACACATAGACACATACACTGCCCTTACATATGCCTGCCCATACATACTGCCTTTACACACACCTGCCCATAAACACACATATACACATACATTGCCTTTACACACACCAGCCCATGATGAAAAAATGGTAGCAAATATGCAATAGCAATAACTTAACATAAAAACGTTGGGCATTTCTAAATGCTGGACAAATAGTAGAATCTATTTAGCAGGTTTTTTTCATTAGCTTTTCCAGATGAGTAAAATAAAGGTATTTTTTTTCTAATTTTTTCACCATATTTTATACTTTTTCATAGTAATTATATGATACGACCAAATTAATCTAAAGAAGGCCCTTCTTGTTCTGAAAAAAACAATACATAGCTTGTGTGGGTACAGTAAATGAGACTGAATGAAGGGCACAAGGTAGGAAGTCATCTTGGAAGGGCACAAGGCAGAAAACCAGGAACCCTACAGGTACAGGTGCAGGGCCAAAGCAAAATGGTCCACAAACTTCAATGCAAAGGCCCTGACTGAAGGGCAAAACTGGATTAAATAGGCAGGTTTCAATCCAGGAAATAAAGCTCAACTGATGTAATGATTACGGCTGGGTGCTCCAGAGTGAGAAGGGTTACACCCAGGTAAGCAGAGACAGCTGGTTGGCTCGTTAGCTTACAGGGTATTGGCTGACAGGGTGGAATCCTGACACCAACATTTACTTGCAGTAAACGGTTCTTATTCAGTCCCCCGCATAATTCTGTCTTTAATCCAGAGTAGATGTCAACGCTCCATTCAACCATAAGCGGCGTTCTGTTCCTAGTACAATTTAAACAAAAGGATGTTAAAGTGACTTTGTTTTTTATATTCATCTGATTTTTTTCATTATGTTTCAAACAGTAGCTTCATGAAGGCCTTTGTTGTTTCCATTTTCAAATCTTCTAATCACATTCAATTTCACTTCCTTTATGATCCCTTTTAATTTCTTTTTCTGCACATGGATCTCTAGTACCCAATTGCCTCTGTCTATTATCAATGTTTGTTAAATGCCATGTGGATTTATGATTTGGAGGTAAGGAGGCAATGCAACTGCACGCTTGTGCATGACCTTAATAAAAGATACATAGTAACCAGTCACAAAAGACTCTGTAAAAACTGAAATGATTGGTCACTGAATATGATAAACTGCCTGATAATCTATCGGCCAGACCGAGCTCCCTCTTTTCGAGGAAAGTGTGGGTGGTTTATACATGTATTTGCCCCTTTATGTAGATTCTTCCCACAGGATTATTTCCACCACCCTGTCCTGTTCATTATTCCCCATTCCCTGCAACTCCCTCTGCACCTGCTGACCGGAGGACCGCTGCGGTCTGCTAAAACTTTGAGCATCTGTTGCACCCTCATAGAGCCACTGATCAATATGATATTTTGCGTCAAGGGAGGCAATTGTGAAAGATGTCCAGTGATATATGGGGTTTGGGGTTTCCTAATTAGAGGGTCCTGGGGAACCCTGTTTTTTGTACATCCAGACATTTCACAGCAAGGGGGGAATTCGCCAGGCAGACAGCTGGAATGTTTACCCTGGGTGGGACAGGGAGAGTGTGAATGATATTGTATTTCACCTGGTATAAATACCTATGTCCTTTTTAATCAAAAGAGTCTGTTTTCTCACCCTAGACTGTGCCTCAGCAAGTGACCTGATAAATAAGAGCTATAATTAAGAGGCTTCCAAATAAATTCTCCGCAAGGAAGACCTACACGGCGGAGCTACTCATCCAGAATACGGCCCTGTGTCACATTATGTACTGCTTTGGTATTTACTACTTAAAACCTTCATATTAATTTGATATTGAAAGTTATCTTCCAATACCCAGGCCGACCATAGCATTACTATTGTCCTCATGTTATACTGATTTTATTAAAAAAATGTTAATGATTTCTTATTGTATTTTTTTTTTCATTAATTTATCATGGCACTGTGTATGTATACCTGGAAGGTTGCTGGGTTTCACCCAGAGTTTACAAGTGAATAAATTTTTCACTTGTGCTTCGGGGCTTCTTAGCGCAGTGACGCAGCATACTGTATGGTTTTGTTCACACTATGCCCAGGTCCTGCCCACCCTAGCCTATTCTCTGCCACCTACTCTCTCTTTGGAGCTTAGAAATAAGTATTTGGTTATTATTCTATGTTTTTTTCTTTGATATGTCAATAATAAATCAATTAAAAATACTTGATGCATAGCTCACTATAGCATATAAACTATCCTAGCGTTATTGTGCTTGGGTGTGTTATTTAAGACATCTTTCATCATCAGGCTTAATAAGAATGGCACTTTGGCCCACACATGCCAAAATATTACATAGTCCTTTTGAAAGACAATAATCCATTCTGCCAAGAAGAAATCCATACTTTCAGGCAAGCAGTTATTCAAACCAATTAAATAGAAGATTAAGTTGTTGTAAGTGATTATTTGTAACTAACATATCTACAAACCTTTTGTGGGCAGTAAACAAATCATACAGTTAAGTACCTTGCTGTATTTTCAGGTGTGAAACAATCTGACTACTTAAAGTGTCATGTCATGGTGGGGCCGTAATAGATGATGCAACATAATAGGACTATGCAACTGTAAGCTATACTACTGCATTCTATGATTTGGAAAGGTTTAAAAAAAAGAGTTTCTCGCAAGTAAAAGATACATAGTGGACGATATTATCCAGGGGCGTACCTACAGTATTTGGCACCTGGGAAGGATCCTGTATGTGGCACCCCCCCCACACACACACACTTTAAAACTGCATAGCTTCTATCGTTATATACCGAGGCACACATTGACGGTGGTTCAGCATAATCCCTATTACTATGAATGGAGCCAGACATTGACAATAATGCAGCCTAACCCTTATCACTATATACTAAGCCAAACAATGATGTGGTTTAGGCCTACCACTTCAGTGTCAGGCTTAGTATACAGTAGGGATGAACCGAAATGAAAATTATGGACCGAAAACAAAAATTCAGCATTCACTTGTCTGAAACGGAAAATGACCCCCCTCCATCATTAAACAAACAAAAAAACCCACACTTTTATTAAAAGTAACACACCAAAATTAGACAAAAAACAAATAACAATATTAATATTGTAGGGGACAGCTCACGCATGGGGCGGCAATGACAGTTTCACACAGGTTTCCAACGTAAAAGCGTGTTTATTTAGATGTTGTAATCACAGAGCACCTTGTAAACAAAACAAAACAAACTATAAGCCTGTCCGGCTCTAACTAAACAGCAGGATACCTCTCTAGCAGCCTAAGGTCTGACGCAAAGCAAAGTAACCAGTTTTGTATGGGGTAAAGCTTCATACCTGGTGGGCTGCAGCGCTGGCTGTAGCTGCTCCTTCATTCAGTGTCTCCCTCCCTCTGAAAACCTAACAGCCCTTTCTTTTAAGGCCTCCTCCCCAGTAACGAGCTTAGGAAGCCTCACCTGAGAGCACCTGGGTTTGCTACCAGGCCTGGCTGAGGTAACCAGGTGAGACATATATCCCATCAACCACTCTCCCATACACTTTACCACAATATATATATACAGTATCTCACAAAAGTGAGTACACTCCTGACATTTTTGTAAATATTTTATTGTATCTTTTCATGTGATAACACTGAAGAAATGACACTCTGCTACAATGTAAAGTAGTGAGTGTACAGCCTGTATAACAGTGTAGATTTTCTGCCACCTCAAAATAACTCAACACACAGCCATTAATGTCTAAACCTTGGAAACAAAAGTGAGAACACCCTGTCACGGAACTGGATAGTCCGACCGACAACCTCCGCTCCCTTACCCTAGGACAACACACTCTTTCCCTGATTTCCCAGTCACTAGCCAAGACTCCAGCAAAACTCACATTAACATAAATCAAGATATTGGGATACAAACTGTCCCCTTAATCTGCCTCCCAGAGACAACAGGGACATTAAAGGGATTAACAGTAAAATAGGGTCTCAACCTCCACTATCTATTACTGCCCCAAATCAGTTCCAAGGTTTGGCCGGAGTAAATCTCTGTAGCAGTGGAACTGGGGGAGGGGGGGAAACAATGGTGGTCACTCCCTGGTTGTAGATCCTGGCTGTCTGCCAGAGATAATCCCCTCAGCGAGTGATGGGATGATATACTGCTACCACAGAAGTCTTTACAAAGTCAGGACCCATAGTCAATAGGGAGGAGGCTGTCTGTCAGGCCTCTCCAGTGGCCCCAGTGATGGAGGGTTCAGTTAGCCATTGCCCCTCTCCAGTGTCATGTGACTCATTTGTGTTACAAGGTATCAGGTGTTAATGGGGAGCAGGTGTGTTAAATTTGGTGTTATTGCTCTAACACTCTCTCATACTGGTCACTGGACGTTCAACATGGCACCTCATGGCAAATAACTCTCTGAGGATCTGAAAAAAAGAATTGTTGCTCTACATAAAGATGGCCAAGGCTATAAGAAAATTGCCAAGACCCTAAAACTGAGCTGCAGCACGGTTTGCAAGACCATACAGCGGTTTCACAGGACAGCGGTTTCACAGGGCCTCGCCATGGTCGACCAAAGAAGTTGAATGCACGTGCTCAGGGTGGGGTGGGGGGTCAGCCTGTCAGTGCTCAGACCATACGCCACACACTGCATCAAATTGGTCTGCATGGCTGTTGTGCCAGAAGGAAGCCACTTCTAAAGATGATTCACAAGAAAGTCCACAAACAGTTTGCTGAAGACAAGCAGACTTGGATTACTGGAACCATGTCCTGTGGTCCTATGAGACCAAGATAAACTTATTTGGTTCAGATAGTGTCAAGCGTGTGTGGCACGCGCGCATCGCACAGGAGCAGGATCGGAGGTTTACATTAACAAACCTCCCGCTTCCTTGATTGACTTTAAGCCGGTTAGAGGGAGATCCTTGATCTCCCCAACCGAGCCTGCTCCTCTAGCGGCGGACATTACTGTCCGTCTCTGGAGGGGTATCGGCGTGGTGGCGCCCCTCCTGATGAGCGGCACCCGGGACAGACTGCCCCCCCACTAGGTATGCTACTGATATTATTGGATTATGGTGCATTTAACAATTCTGTTGCAAAAAAAGGCATTACAAAAAACGTATCGCAGGGGAGATATGAAAGCGTTATACAGTATAAATACATATGGGACAATACAAAACGTTCTCTGATGACCCGTCCATTAACAGGACTGTGCAAAGAACAAGAGGTCATCCATTTAGAAAATAAAGATGTGCAATTCACTACCCACAGATGTTTTGCTAGCAAATGTAATATATTTTTTAGCAAATAGGAAAATATGGGGATAAGTTAAAAGTGTAGGGTTAGTTATCCACACATTAGATTTTAGAGTCAAAAATGTTTTTCTACTTTTTTAAGGCACAATTGGAACTTGTTTCATTGTGCGTTTTCTTGCCTTCTAGATTATTTGATTTTAATATAAGAATGTAATTTCTTAGTATGAATCTGCATCTCTATACTACCCAGTTTCTGGGTGCCAACTCCCCTCTCCTTTCAAGTCTACTTTAGATTACTCCTGCCAGACAGTCTTCTGTAAAACATACATAAAGCACATATGCAGCTGTCATGAATGCTACAAAAAAAAAAAAATATTTCCTAAAAAAAATGCACAATACTGTTCAGCACTTTTTATTGATATTATCAATTAAAATCCTGTTCCACTTTAAGCTACATATGTAATTTTTAGAAAAATGTCGGATATTCAGTCAATGTGATGTCATGAATATTGGCGCCTTCTTCAATCTCAGTGTAGGTTAAAATTATTATTACTTTTTAAAAGAATCTAGCAATGAATAATGTGTTTTGGTGGTATTCTTCCTTTCCATATAATCATATTACAAACAGGATTTACTAAAAAAAAAAATTGCTTCTTTACTCTTCAGTGAACACCTATACTAAATATTACATGTTTTGATTAAAATAAAACTTAAAATGCCTCAGGGAGCTGTTCACATAATTTCAAAAAGACAAATAATTGTACTTGAAAACTTTTCAAAACAAATATATAAATATGTTTTTCTGTTTCTAAAATACAGAGTCAGGAGGATGAGTGTTTCATAAAAAGTTACCCCATGGCACATACATTAATTTTGTTTCTTGAGAATAATGAGCAAATTACTGACATTTTGTACATTTTTCAGATGAATCGCTGTATAATTTCTTTGTAACGTGTATGAACCATGACATTTTTGAATGTCCTATTCTTTTATTTCCTTTTACTTCCATAGTTTTATCTCACAGAATGTTTGTCTCTTTGATAGTCTTGGATAGTTGCATAATTAGTGTTTTCTTTTCATAGGAAAAACAAACATTGGTATCAATTATGTAAAATAATACTATCAAACCAATTAGAATAAAAAAAAAAAAAAAACAATTAGAATTTAAAAAATTAAAATTGAAGCAAGGAGGCATCCTCATTACAAACTACAACAAAAACATGCTAGTATTGCTCAGGTTGATCGGCCATTGAATATATGCAAATGAGCCAAAAAATGATTTTACACAATTTTTCTTTTTGTTTTTGGCCTATTTGAGAAGAGAAGAGGACATCACTGAAAGCCCCAACTGAGAGCAATGTGGTAGCTTTGCGATGACATGCTCTACCCAGTCCTCCAATCGGTGGAGAGGACGTCACCACAACAGCCAGATTATGTCTGCAGAGATGCAAATGAAGATAGAAGATAGCAGATTGAAGATAGCATAGAGAAGAGAGGAAATAGAAGATAACGAAGAAGATGCGGAATAAGATGCTCAAGCGATGTGGTTCTATAGGGTAGTCTTATATTCAGGCTTTTTCCTTTTATCTAAATTAATATTCAAATTTTCTATGGTAAATATTGTGTGTAAAGATGTGTAAAGATTTAGGCAGGTGTAAGAAAAAATGCTGTAAAATAAGAATGCTTGAAAAAATAGAAATGTTTATTGTTTATTTTGACAATTTAACAAAATGCAAAGTAAATGAACAGAAGAAAAATCTAAATTAAATCAAAATATGGTGTAACCACACTTTGCCTTCAATTCTTCTAGGTACACTTGCACAATTTCATAAATTCCAAAGGCAATATCAAAAGTCATACACCATGGCAAGACTGAGCACAGAAACAAGATAGTTATCATGCATCAGTAAAGTCTTTTCCAGGAAAACATTTCAGGCAGACATGGGTTTCCAGATGTTCTGTCCAAGCTCTTTTGAAAAAGCACAAAGAAATGGGCAATGTTGAGGAACGTAGAGGCAGTGGTCGGCCAAGGAAACAGTGCAGCAGATGAAAGACACATCATACTTACTTACATTCGCAAGGCCATCAGCTCAGCATTGGCAGAAAACAGTGGTACCCTGGTACACCCATCTACTGTCTGGAGAAGTCTGGTCAGAAGTGGTCTTAATGGAAGACTTGTGGCCAAAAAGCCACAAAACTAAAAAAATGAATGAAAACAAAGAAACGTGTGCAGAAAAATGGCACCAGATACTCTGGATTGATGAGTCAAAATTTGAAACTTTTGGCTGTAGTAGAAGGAAGTTTGTGTAGTAGAAGTGCTAGAGAGAGGGGTGCGAGAATAAGTGTTTGCAGGCAACAGTAAAGCATGGTGGAGGTTCCTTGCATGTTTGGGGCTGCAAATGGATTTGGTGATTTGGTCTGAATTAATGGTCTCCTTAACGCTGACAAGTACAGTTAGATACTTATCTATCATGCAATACCAACACGGCCCAAAATGTATTCTGCAGCATGACAAGGAGTCCTAGAAGTGATGGTATAGCCCCACAAATATCTGTGTTCTGATCATAACATCATCAAGTTTGTCTGGGCTTACATGAACATATATATAATGTCTTCTTTGGGATCCTGTCATTAGGAAACCAGACACCAACTAGTAAATGATGGCTGTCACCATACCCTGACAACCCTTATCCTTTTGTCCTGTTAAGCCTTTGCAAGGACCCAACCGCAACTGACACTAGTAAAACAATAAAACTAATCACAAAAATAAAAATGCAATGGAATCTAGGGAACTTCATAATGTGATTTTTTTAACTAAGTTATACTGCAATTTTTATAGCAGAAACTGGTCTACTTGGATGAACACAATTATAATACAAAACAATCTGACAGAGAAGAATACCTTCTGAGATCATAGGTTATCTTTATACAGCTTATTAATTGAAAATTAAACTGCTTTGTTTATTTTTTGTTTTGTTCAGACTTTAGAATTAATGCGCTCCAAAAAAATCTAAATAAACTTTTGGTCAATTTTCTTCTTTACATATATTCTTCAAGAGAATACAAGGCTGTGCAACACCCATAGACACCAATCAGCCAGTGTCAGTGGGTGGGATATATTAGGCACCAAATGAACATTGTGTCCTCAAAATTGATGTGTAAGTAGCCGGAAAAATGGGCAAGCATAAGGATCTGAGCAACTTTGACAACGGCCAAATTGTGATGGCTAGATGACTGGGTGAAAGCATCTCCAAACCTGCAGCTCCAAAAGTGGGCCAAGGAAGGAAAAGCGGTGAATAGGGTAATGGACTGCCAAGGCTCATTGATGCTGGGCTGCTATCATTTTCACCTTGAAAAAAAAGTATAATCCGATTCACAGTAAATCTGGCCATTTCCACGGTCAAAACATTACACTGCAAGAGTACATTTTCCCCTTTAAATTCATTTTCTGATGTACTGAAAGACATTGCCATTTCATTTTTAGATTGCATATGGAGCCTTTCCGTTTAAAGCAGTGTGATAGAGCTGAGTATTTTCCACGTTCATTTCCTAAACTGTGCAATAGGAACAATGTCCAACTTAATTATGAGGAGAGAAATGTCAGGGATATGGAAACCTTTTTTCCTGAAGCAATTTTATTAATGACTTAAATTCAGAACACCGGTTTCCAGTGACGTAAGAACACATACTTTTTTTCTATGCATTCTTATGGAGCCTTTCATTTCATTGACCTTGAAGGAAAGTAAACAACTTTAAGGACTCATCTCTTAAAGTGAATGCTGTTACTTAACACAGGGCATGTTTTCAGTTCTGCTGCACTAATAGAACTTGTGGCCAAATATTTTGACTTTAAATGTATAAGTCAATCGCAATATATTACAAATGTAATATCTAATGAGATATATTAATAATGCATTTAGTAAAGAAGTTAGTTTACCAGTAGCTTTTCTTTTTTCCCCCGAGGGTATGCGGGGAGGAGAACTTTTAATGTGATTAATGATGACCCTATAAACTGTACCACATACTGTGACAAAATCCTACCAAAGTTTGCCTTTTCTTCTGTTGTTTGCAGGTTACACCCACCTTTAGCGGGCGATCATAAAAGCCAATGATAACTATAATAGCACAAATAGCCCAAGAGCATAGTTACATAGCTACATATAGTTACTGTTGATCCAAAAGAAGGCAAAAAATCCAGTTTGTAGATCTTTCTAATTTTGCAACAAACTAGGAAAACTAATCCTTCTTGACCCCAGAATGGCAGTCCGATCTCTCCTTGGATCAAGAAGCCATTTCTCCATAATTTAAAGATAATATGCAAGTATTCATCCAGTTGCTGTTTAAACGTCTGAACAGACTACAGATAAAACTACCTCTGCCTTAGACTAAATCTCCTTTCTTCCAGTCTAAATGCATGACCACGTGTCCTATGCATAGTCCTGTTTATGAACAGATTTCCACACAATGGTTTGTATTGGCCTCAAATATATCTGTATAATGCTATCATATCCCCTCTGAGGCTAAACTAAACAGATTTTAATTTGTTAATTTTTCTTCAAAGTGTTCCATTCCTTTTATTAATTTTGTAGCTCGCCTCTGCACTTTTTCTGTTGCCATAATATCCTTCTTTAGAACAGGTGCCCAAAATTGCACAGCATATTCCAGGTGTGGTCTTACCATTGATTTATATTATATTTTTATCCCGCAAATTGATGCCCCTTTTTATGCATGACAATACCTTACTGGCCTTAGCAACTGCTGACTGACATTGCACATTGTTGCCTTGTCTGTTGTCTATAACAGTTCCCAAATCCTTCTTGTTTGTTGTTATCCCTAATTCACTACCATTTATGGTGTAAGTTGCTTGTGCATTCCTTACCCCGAAGTGCATAACTTTGCATTTATCTACATTAAATTGTATGTGCTATTTGTGTGGCCAGTCACCCAGTCTAAAGCCCTCTGCAGCAAAGTAATATCCTGCTCACATTGTATTAAATTACAGAGTTTTGTGTCATCTGCAAACACAGAAACATGACTTTCAACGCCTATTTCAAGATCATTTATAAATATGTTGAACTAATAGGTTCATAAGACACACTGAGATCAGAACAATCAGATTCAGGTTACTAGGATACTAGATTAAGAGTAGAATATATGCTAGTAGAGTCCTGATAATAGTTCAAGTTAGGAATACTTAAGAAAATAATTTGATGAGGATTATATTTAAATGTTTAGTATGAATAATGATTGACAATATAGTATCTGTTAACCTTATTGATTTTTTTTTTTTGCCTGGGCTATTTACCTTAGGCTTTTCTGTCTCTGTACCATATTGAGTGTTTTTCTTTTTTTTTTTTTTAGGAAATATGTTTGGGTGTTCTGAGATATTCCTGGTAGGGAAGCCCTCATGGTCAAATACAGTACTTCTGAGGGCTTTATATTTGCTAATTCATTTCTGATATAAGAGCTGTTGTTCTTTAAGAAGCTGAAAATGTTAAAATTTAGCAGCAACCCTTTGGTTCCTTTTATTTTGCTTTACCGACAATTCTATTAAGGGTAATTTCACTTGCTGGAAAACTACCAAGTGTCTTGTTTTGGTTCCAAGCCTTTATGTCCCTAGTTTTTCCTTCCCTCTAACTACCTTTTTGTAATACCTCAGAATGCTACAAAATTGAACATTAACTTTTCTTGACTGATGTTGAGTCATCAATAGTAGGAATAGTAGCTAGAACCTGCAAAACTGGTACAATAAGTCTTGAGTAAAAAGACTCCGGCAGCCATGCCGATTATAGGCCGCAAGTGGAGGGGGGGAGTGCGGCCTATATTCGGGCAAATATGGTATTTCATAGCTTACTACAATTAATCATAATTGTTAATATGTGCAACCACAATCACAGATACCAAATATTAATCACAATTTAAAAAAAAATTGCTAGTAATATAAAAACAGAACATATTTGAAGCAATACTTAAATATTATATTGCTTCTAATATGTTCTGTTTTTGTATTACTAGTAAATTATTATTATTTTTTAAATTGTGATTAATATTTGGTATCTGTGATTTTGGTTGCACATATTAACAGTAAACGCCTAATAGTTTTTTCAGGTTGTTACAGAAATACATCAATACCGTATTTCATACAGAGTGCAGTTACATTTCCCAAGAAAACTGAGTAATGTAGTTTGTTCCACAGAAACTATGACCTTCTTCCAAAAAATGTATTATTCATCACCAACAACTTGCTTTGGTCAATAGATCATAGATGTTCTCAGAGAGAAGGTCATTATATCAACAAAACTATTTCATGTATATATAAAAACTCCCTTAACCCAGTAACCCATATTGTTTCACGTATCACCTAAGCATGAGAACTAACCTCCCCCGGGTTAGCCCCCCCATATTAAATTTTTTTACAAAAGATCATGGCATTTGTTAGATCTTTGTTAGATCAGGTTTGATCAACTGTTTTTTTCGTTAGATCTACTCTAAAATAGGCAATAGTAACAATCTTTTTCAGGGGGGGCTAACCCGTAGCCAGCCCCCCCTCAACAAAAATTTCAACAAAATGTTACTGATTATGATAGCTCTGCGTTAGATCAGGTTTGATCAGACAAAATTTTTGTTAGATCTAGTCTAATTACTGAGATATTGCATATTTAATGAGGGGGGGCTGGCCCCCCCTCAACTGAAATTTGGATTTTTGTTTATGGATCTTGGTAGATATTCGTTAGATCAGGTTAGATCAACTGTTTTTTTTGTTAGATCTACCACGCAGGAGGCGGTATTCACAATCCTATTTTGTGTGCGGGGGATGGGTATACATACGGTCTGACCCCCCCTCAACTGAAATTTGGATTTTTTTTAATGGATCTTGGTAGATATTCGTTAGATCAGGTTAGATCAACTGTTTTTTTCATTAGATCTACCACGCAGGAGGCGGTATTCACAATCCTATTTTGTGTGCGGGGGATGGGTACACATAGGGTCTGGCCCCCCCTCAACTGAAATTTGGATTTTTTTTAATGGATCTTGGTAGATATTCGTTAGATCAGGTTAGATCAACAGTTTTTCTCGTTAGATCTACCACGCAGGAGGCGGTATTCACAATCCTATTTTGTGTGCGGGTAATGGGTACACATACGGTCTGGCCCCCCCTCAACTGAAATTTGGATTTTTTTTAATGGATCTTGGTAGATATTCGTTAGATCAGGTTAGATCAACAGTTTTTTTCGTTAGATCTACCACGCATGACATATGCTGACCTCAGCCAGGTTAGTTCACCAATATTAAAGCAACTGTATCACCTAAACATTGCTTATACTGTGAATGCAGAGAATAAAAAAATATTGAAAGTTATCTATACATTGTGTTAGGCAAACTGCAAGAAAATGCCTAAATTCGGAGAAAAATGTGTTTTAAATGTGTCTGTGGAGTCTGTTATTTATGACATCACCTCATACCTTCCAACATCTCGGCAAATTGGGACGCTGGCGCGCATGTGCATTGCTGCCATCACTCTTCCTAAACTGTGAAGATCAGAGTGTCAGCGTTACCGCGCATGCGCGCTAGTGCTGTCACTGAAGCTGGCAGTGTTACTGCGCATGCGTACAATGCTGAGCATGTCCAGTAGTCGTTTTCTGGTGACCCAGGCACCAGAGAACACGATCAGGACCCGCAGGATTCTGAATCCCGAATTCCATGGAACAGAGGTAGAGCTCAGCGGGACAGAGCCTCCAAATCGTGACTGTACTGCATTAATCGAGACAGTTGAGAGGTATGCACCTGTGGCTTGATGTGCAAATGAACAGGCATGGATATGTAAAATCAAAAGAAGAGTAGATAGATCTAACGAAAAAAACTGTTGATCTAACCTGATCTAACGAATATCTACCAAAATCCATAAAAAAAAAAATCCAAATTTCAGTTGAGGGGGGGCCAGACCGTATGTGTACCCATCCCCCGCACACAAAATAGAATTGTGAATACCGCCTCCTGCGTGGTAGATCTAACGAAAAAAACAGTTGATCTAACCTGATCTAACGAATATCTACCAAGATCCATAAACAAAAATCCAAATTTCAGTTGAGGGGGGGCCAGCCCCCCCTCATTAAATATGCAATATCTCAGTAATTAGACTAGATCTAACAAAAATTTTGTCTGATCAAACCTGATCTAACGTAGAGCTATCATAATCAGTAACATTTTGTTGAAATTTTTGTTGAGGGGGGCTGGCTACGGGTTAGCCCCCCCTGAAAAAGATTGTTAATATTGCCTATTTTAGAGTAGATCTAACGAAAAAAACAGTTGATCAAACCTGATCTAACAAAGATCTAACAAATGCCATGATCTTTTGTAAAAAAATTTAATATGGGGGGGCTAACCCGGGGGAGCTTGAGAACTACGGTTCTCAGATAACATTAGACTTTTTCCTGGGTTCTCTCTAATAACATCTAACATTTCTAAGATAGGTTTGTGCACTTTGAAGTTCCTCTTGTCATGTATGTACGTTATCCAGAAACGTTTTGAGGTTAATGCTAGGTCAGGGCATGCTACAATAATAATATTTAAAAGTAATTTCCCAATTTTTACTGGACATGTTTTCTTATAATATTTTGACCTGTCAAAATAATGTTTTAATGGGTTTGCATGTATTTCAAAACTATTTATGCAAGATATATTTTTACAATACCCCTCTGGGAATCTGTTAGGCTGAAGTTTAATAGATTATGCCTTTTCAAAAAGATTCTAGAAAACATACATCATATATGAGCTATATAAGACAAATTGCTTTATTGCATTGTTGCAAGTGATATAATTAACACGTAGACAAAGTGGACAAAAAGTAGTGTTTGTTCACTGTAAAACTAAATTGCTCAAATGAAATTATCTTTAGAAATCTATTAGCATATATTTATATTGCATAAATATACCGTATTGGCTCGAATATAGGCCCCACACGAATATAGGCTGCACCCTTAAAGTTTGGTGTTATTAAAAAAAAAATACACATTAGTGGAATGGTAAACAGTATTTTATCTAATGAACAGTAGTAGAAGTATTATTAAGCACTCATCTACAGACACCAGACAAGCCAGAAGGCTTGTTTTTCCCTCAGAAGTGGAAGGGTTTCCATCACCTTTTACCCACCATAACTTATGTAATGGTATCTAATGAACAGGAATACATGTATTTTAACATTTTGGTATCTATTATACAGTTTGTCAGCACTTGTTATATACAAACAGAAAACCAATAGCCATTTTAAGGTTCCCCATTAATTCATAATACACCTTACTTATAGATATGCCACTCTGCCCCCAGATATGCCATTCTGCCCCTAACATGCTTTATAACCCCCGATATGCTTTATGCCTCCAGATATGCCACTCTGAACCCCCAGATATGCTCCCTACAAATGTTTACCTGCTCCCTAGAAATGCCCACCTGCCCCCCAGATATGCTTTATACCCCCTAGAAGTGCCACTCTGATTCCTAGAAGAGCCACTCCCTCCCCCTGACTTACCAATGCACCCCAAACCCCCTGGTGTCTAGAGGGGCCGGCCTGTGGACGTCTGTGCGATGCGCGCAGACAACCTCTGTTGTCAGCATGGAAGTGCCGGCAGCGGAGGTTGTCTACGCGCATCGTGCAGCCGTCCTGGCTTCCAGATAGGAGGATCCAGGTCCCCTGCAGTGCTGCGGGGGACCAGGATCCTAACCCTGCTGCTTACCAGGGATAAATGAAAAATAAAAAAAAACACCCGTCCAGTCGTCGGGAGGTACGAACTGCGCATCCCTGCGCTAAACCCCTGAATATAGGCCGCACTCCCACTTTAAAGAAAAAAATGCGGTCTATATTTGGGCCAATACGGCATATATTTATATATATATATATACACAATTGGTCTTGAGAAAGGACCGGAGGTGGTCCAAAACGTTGGCCGTGCTGATTGAAATAAACTAATGTTTAATGCACTTTGCTACAAAGACCCGTGAGTGCCCATTTTTCTTTGGTTACATGTGTCTGGCTATTTTTGGAGCACCCGGGCAAATAAAAGCCTGTGTATATTAACAATATTTCTGAGTGTGCAGCCGCTCCCTTTGGTTTGTGTATATATATATATATATATATATATATATATATATATCTATATATATACATTATTATTATTTTTTTTTTTTATTTAACATACACACAGAGATGCTCAAACACACATGTACAGACACTTAAACAACTAAATACTTACACATCCACACACTAACACAACCAGTCACTCAACACTAAAACACACGTATGCACGCACATACACACTTATGTACTCTGACACTAACAGACACATCCACACTGACACCAACACACACACAACCAGATACTCACTAACATGCCCAAACACGCACACTAACACAACTAGACATTCAAAACTAATAAACACTAACAAACATAAACTAAACTAGACACAAACACTAACATGCCCAGTCACTGATACTAAGAAAACCAAACATCCACACATAAACAGACACACACATACCCAGACACACACTAACATACCCAGACACAAACATGCTAACATACCCAGATACACACACATACCCAGACAAACATGCTAACTCAACACAAATCCAGGCAGACCAACCTAGACAGACACACACTACTCACCCTGTCTTCAGCTTACCTTCCATGCAGCTAGCTGCCACGCTACTTCCACGGGGTCACACAACACGGCATTACGCTACCCCGATCAACCCTGCCTCCTTCTTGAAACTATTGGTATCCGAGATCCTGTACTTACCCCTTTTTCCCTGACTGTGAAGCATGCTGTGAAGCAATTGCCCCATCCCCTGATCCACCCATGGTGCAAATAATTGCATTTGCAAGGACGACTTTAGTGAAGGAACATTCCTGACAATTGTTTTCTTTATTTTTGCTCATAACCATAATGTATGTATCTTCAAAAAATAAAGAAACCCGGTGAACGTGGACTGCTGATTTGAGAATGTTTTATGTCACAATCACACATTTCTTTGTTTTTACATTGCTATGTGAAATTCAACAAATGACTGTCCCATTCTTCCTCTGCAGAAATCCACCATATTTCAACATAAGGTATTTCAAAGTTGTGATTTAGTAGCACGTACCCCAGGCACTAGTGAGGTCTGCAGTCCTAGATAAGGGAAAAAACATACTTCAATCAGCTCAGTATTAATCATTCACTGAGCAGTATGGATTCCAGATCAGTGTTTTAGAAAAAAAAAAGCAGGTTATGGGTTGACCTGCATTAAATTAAGCTATGATATTTTTAAGATATTGTATTGTAGTCTTTCAGTTTTAAGAAGACTTCTTTATACAAGAAGGTTTAAGCAAATGATTATTATATGAGGAAAGTATTTGGCTGCCATGTACAAATATCTGCCATATACTTTCAGATGAATAAATGTGGGACAAACTTTTTGGTTCGTTTTTCAGGTTAGAGAGCATGAGTGTGAACTAGAATGAGAGCGTGAGAGAATATGCCCCACAAATTTCAGTCAAAAATTCTGAGCTTTTTGGTTATTTTTCATCTGATGCGTCGGGGTCTGGCCTTGTTTTCTTGGCAAAGAATGTCTTCTGGGTCAGAGCATTTCCAAAACTGGAGCTCTTGTGGGGTATTCAAAAGTGTCACCAGGATGCATCCATGGATGCCCCACCTCACAATTTACAGGACTTAAAGGATCTGCTGCTGATGTCCTGGTGCCAGATACCACAGCACTATCTTTAGAGGACTAGTGGAGTCAAGGCCTCGGCGGGTCAGGGATGTTTTGGCAGCAAAAGGAGGACCTACACAATATTAGCCAGGTGGTTATAATGGTATGGTTGATCAGTGTATATAGGGAAAAAATAAAGGCCCCATACTATGCTTTTGGAAACACCAATAGAGAAAGGAAGTAAACATAATAAAAAGCACTAAAGGAACGGTGAGAGAGCTAGGTTGGAAACATTAGTAGAGCTCTATTGCAGATACTAAAGTGATTGTAGTTTGTTAATAAGTAGGCAATGGTCACTTGTGTCAAAAATAGATGACAAGTCATAAAGGGTCAATATACAATAAAAGGGAATCAATAATCATAACCAAATAGTATAATTGTGACATGTTCAAGTCGCTAAAGTTTCTTTTATGACAATATTTTGTCATATTTTTACTTCTTAGTGTAGGTATCATACTAGTGAAGTTGCAGCTATGGTGCTTGGACCTTGAGTATCTTTATAAGCACTGCTTTTTTTGTTGTTACAAAGGAACCCTTTTAAAGGTTCCAAGCACTGTAGTTTATTGTAAAGTTTTTTGTTTGTTTTACTATATTACAATAGGATTGTGTTAGGTGGGCTCCAAGATTATTTTAATATCATACTGAATCCCAACCTTACCAGGGGCAGTGTTGAATTGGGGTTAAGAGTAGTTATTGTGCATTCCCCAAAAGGTTTTTTAATAGTATTCTCCACCAAATACCAGGTAACAGGAGGTTCTGATGGTCCACATGTTTTAGGGAGACTTGCATTTTAACATCTCAAGAGGAGGCAAAGTGTAATTTGTGAATTTGTATAATTCCAATTCAAAGTTTGGGGTTAATCATTCCAAGAGTTCAACCCGTACCAACCAATCATCAGCATCAATGCTATACGCTAGCACAGCAGCTATATCCAAATAAATTAAGACTCTTTATACATTTGTTATGTGAGCTAATGATACTGCCAAATGATATTTGGCAGTGTTTTCTGTTTTTTATATCACATAGGCAAATCTGCGGTCATTGATACAGAAATACAACAAGTTTAGCAGATTACTTGTTCAATCTTACATTTGCAACTTGTCATAAGGGGAATTTTGTGTCACTAATAATGTATTATTTATTTTTATAATAATAAAATTCAACAGGGTTAGCGGGTTATTTATTATAATTAGATATGATGACAAATCAGTTACTATGTAATGGTTACATTCCACAAAAAGGTTCATTTAAAAAAAAAAAGAAAACCTTCCTATAAAATAGTTTCTGTATTATACACCTTGATTACACAGACCAGTAATTTGTATGGTCTATTGTACTGGCAGTAATAAAGACCAGTAAAAAGCTGAAGAACTAAGCATGTAGCACAGTGTTCTGAATATGACACAAGGGACTGAGTGTGTTTGCTAAATTATGATACAAAAGCCAAACTACTTCATGCAGGGATTTTAGCACATATGCTCCTTAATTTGCTTAAAACATTGAGCTTGAAATTTTCCTAATTGTTTGATAAACCTGAATGCGTTCTGCTTTGGAAAACAAATAAGGCATGGTCTGAGAACTCGGCTTCATTTTTAAATTGCAATGTACTGGACTTATAGCTACTAATAGATCAGATAAAAGGGGGTGTCAGAGCAACTTTTAAATCACTGCTGTACTGTACTGTTATTACTAGTAATTGCTATTATGTTTTTTTTTTAATTGTCTTTAATTGCTAAGATAATTTGTACTGCATTCTCCCACCCACATGATTATCATTGTGTTAAGATCTGTCTCACACAATGATGTGTCATAAATATGAGATGAGCCTCAAGTAGACAATAGTGTTGAAAGGCAAAACATTACATAATGTTGATCTTATTTGTTTGCCAAATTCATAATTTTAAATGTCAAGTTTTTTTGGTAGAGCATAAGGTTTTCATTTACGTGTCTTTACAACATATTTCTAGTTATGTACTTATGTACCTAAGTCATTTTGCAGATGAATCATGTATTTGACTTAAACAATTTAGTTTGTAAGCTAATTTTCTGAAGTCTCTGTAAAGCTTATAGTAACTTTTGAGGCTGTAGATATAGATACCCAGCAATCATTCTGAGGTTTATACATTGATACTTAGTGGCGACAGAAAAGAATCAATTAGCCCATCTGGTCTGTCCTTTTGTATTACCTTTTTAGTCCAGTGTGGATTATAATTAAAGGTAATAAAGGTAATAATCTTGGGACTTCCTAGGGCTGGTTGCCCGGAGCTTCTGCAATCCTGCTTCTTACAGGAGACAGAAAAGGGTGTGAAGTGACAAGGGTGCAGGGCTAGGTGTGCATACAGGCTGAAATATTCCACATTACACTGGGATGCAGGCATGAATTGCGAGGAGGATGGGCATAACATAGGAGAGGAGTAAGCATGACCAAACATTGAGGGTTTCAACAATGAGTTTTCACACAGCTTACACTGCTTTGTGGTAAACAACAGGGTGGCTCAGTCTTAACAACTCAAACGCACCCTCTATACAATTAAATAAATTGCTTAGGCACCCACTTTACAGAACTTTAGGCTGTCATGAATCAGGGCACAGGCAGAGCCAATACTCACATTCAGCTGCCCTGCAACTTCTTAATCTGTTATTCCTCTCTTTTTTACTAATCAGTTTCAGGGTTCCTTCTTCATTCTTCGTGGTTGTGGCTGTAGCCGGACGTCTGGAGCTCTCTGCATCCGTCACACCAGTATGGCCATTATTAAATCCACTCAATCCACTCAAAGACGACTCTTTGAGAGAGAACTTTATCCCCATGCTGAGCACACATGCGAAGATAAATGTGTGCTCCCGGCACACCTTCTGCTAATAGATTTCTAAAGATAATTTCATTTAAGCAATTTAGTTTTACTGTGAACAAACACTACTCTCATTGCCCACTTTGTTTACATGTTAATTATATCACTTGCAGCAATGCAATAGAGCAATTTGTCTTATATATTTCATATATGATGTATGTTTTTTAGAATCTTTCTAAAAAGGCAGTGAACTGAGCATATTCTATTTAACTTCAGCCTAACAGATTCCCAGATGGGTATTGTAAAAATATATTTTTAAGTTTCGCAGCCATCTTCACCCCTGGGTGAAAACTCTTATAATAAACTGCAAGAGCAGCCTGCTTGCTAGACAGAACTAGTCACATGACCCGCTAAGACACGACCAAATACTACTGCTCCCGCCCTTCACCATTTCCATATAAATGCGCAAAAAACGTTTTGAACATCTCTCATAAATATATTTCTTTGATTGTTAAGTACACACTTGTATGACATTGAAGAAAATTGGGTTTTATTTGAACTTGTTCCAAAAGTTTTAAATCAACTGCAGACCAGTGCCGTTGTAATATTTTGGGAGATTTTCCTTATGCAAACACCACAATAAGCTGCAATTGAAGTTGGTTTACCCCTGTTCAAGTTAGGAGCTAAACTTGAAATGGATACATAAAAACCAAAAAACTTGCTGCCTAAACTACTAAACATAGCCCTCAAAGTTTTGTTTTTTTACATTAGTTAAAAGAAAACTCTCTTGAGGAGACAACTCCTTTTTTATTCTAATGTCGATTCAACCTCCTTATATAATACAAATGTATACAAACCACTGACCAAATATAGAGAAATGTTCACCCACTGCTGACTGTTTTTGGTCCCTAGGTTTTTATTGAATGGAATTACCGTGGATCCATCTAATATTTGCAACAGATAATACTTCCCAGTCAACATATACATATTTTTCCTAATCACTAATGTTTGCTCCCCCCTTGGCTTATTTATTGATAAACACAGAAATATGTGGGGTTATTTAAAATCTGTTTTTTATTTATTTCTACCCATCAGTTATATCTCTATTACAACAAAGTCAATAGAAACTAAGTACTTGAAATGAATATCAAAAGTTGAATTTTCCTCACAGCAATTTCCCACCAAAAGGAAATAAGATAAGTAGATAGCAACACTTATGACTAGCGGCTTGAATATGCCTTTCTTTCTGATCTTGCATGTAATTTTCATCTCAACAAAATCTAAGTTGTTGTTTATTTTTAGTTTGTTGATGGCACTCAACACTCATTATTATAGTTCATTTATCTGTAACATAACGCTTAAAAATATTTTTTTGTTATATTGGACCGCAACAAAATATTTTTCTCTAGGCAGTGATCCCATTATGTGCAGAGATCCTCATTTGTGTTTGCATATGCTAAGTTTCAAAACTTGCACATGCTTAGTAGAACTCCCATTCATAGACAAACGGAGCTGAGCTCCAATAAACTCTCCAATAAGAGTAGCAGCAGCCAATCGCATGTATGTTATCAGAACACTGATGTTTTGCAAACATACACGCGATTGACTGTTGCTTCCGTGACTTCAATGAAAGTGTTGCTGAGCTATACTATCTTTTTTTGTTTCCAGTAGAAGCAGCCAGGGAAGTGCCTAAATGTGACAACCATCTAATTTTCTGACTCCAGTAATTAAATAATGCATGCAGTGAAATATTTCAGTACTTATAGCTATGCCATTTTGGAGAATAACATATTCCCTTAAGTGTCCTCTCATTACATTGAGTATATTGAGGATGGAAATAAGTCAATGGGCATTCATACCTATGTCGACGAAAATAAGATAAAAAATGCAATGTTTTTATGAAAAGTACACCCAAGCAATACTTTTAAACATTGATTGTTATTATATTAAGTGAAGGACATGCTTAACATGTAAAGTAAGCATCAGAATCTAATGCATTTATTTGGTGTACAATTATCCTTGAAATTTAAAAAGAAATTGAAGAGAAATAAATTACCTGAGAGTCATCATTATGTTAGTTAATGGCTTTAGGGATGACATTAAATCAGACAATATGGCCAAATGAAGACTCCATCTGTGCTGTAGCTGTCAAGGGAAATACTTTGACATAATTTCTTATCACTTTCTAGATCCCCGTGATGAAAAAGCCTGTTAGGAACTTCAGTCTAAAAAAATGAAGTAACTAATGAAGGGTAATAAGCTTGGCATTGGCCATTGACTTCACTCTAACAATAAAAATACTATGTACCAAAAAACTGTATATTTCCTGTAAAAGTGATTTCCTCCCCAAAATTTAATTATATCGGATGATATTTTAAAATGAAATACCGGTAACTTTAAAATAAGCTCAAAATATGCAAAATAGGTGGAAAAAATTTAAGTGGTACATTTAATGTCGGAGAGCACTTTTCATATAGAAATGACAAAATACCAATTGCCTAGTTAATACCCGCTATGCACCATCCATATATACATTGATCTTCTTTCGCGAAAGTTGGAGTTTGCAATTTCAACACTTCACTATGTAGTCAATTCCCGTGAGCTTCTAGTGCAAATACGGTTGCTCTTGCAGTGTACGATGTATAGTTACATCATTGACATTTCTTGAAAGTCTCCTCACTGATTGCAGATTGCCATTCTTGTAGTAGAAGCTCACTACGGTTGGAGTTTTATAATATATAATGAATAGAACTCTCCTGACATCTCTTGCTTTAGTGAATAAACCCCACAATGTAA
Organism: Sceloporus occidentalis; assembly: GCA_023333645.1. NCBI lineage: Eukaryota > Metazoa > Chordata > Lepidosauria > Squamata > Phrynosomatidae > Sceloporus > Sceloporus occidentalis. The sequence continues at coordinate 67,204 of JALMGF010000338.1, forward strand.
TATATGAATTCTGTGATGGTGCTTAATGCATTATGTATCCACATACTTGTGAATGATAGTGCTGGCTTAAGTGATATACACTATATTTTTATATTTATGCAATATACATTTATGCTAATAGATTTCTAAAGATAATTTCATTTGAGCAATTTAGTTTTACAGTGAACAAACTCTAATTGTCAAAATCTACTCTAATTGTCCACTTTGTCTACATGTTTGTCTACATGCTACTTGCAACAATGCAATAAAGCAATTTGTCTTAAATATTTCATATATGATTTATGTTTTCTATAATCTTTTTGAAAAGGCATTTTCTATTTAACTTCAACCTAACAGGTTCCCAGAGGGGTATTGTAAAAATATATTTTGCATAAATAATTTTGACATAAATGCGTGCAAACCCATTAAAACATTATATTGACAGGTCAAAATATTATAAGAAAACATGTCCAGAACATTAAAAAAATGGGAAATGCCTTTTAAATATTATTATTGTAGCATGCCCTGACCTAGCATTAACCTCAAAACATTTCTGGATAACGTACATACATGACAAGAGGAACTTCAAAGTGCACAAACCTATCTTAGAAATGTTAGATGTTATTAGAGAGAACCCAGGAAAAAGTCTAATGTTATCTGAGGACCGTATTTCTCATGCTTAGGTGATAAGTGAAACAATATGCGTTACTGGGTTAAGGGAGTTCTTTATATATACATGAAATAGTTTTGTTGATATAATAAAAACCTTCTCTCAGATGAGAACGTCTATGATCTATTGACCAAAGCAAGTTGTTGATGATGAATAAAACATTTGTTGGAAGAAGGTCATAGTTTCTGTGGAACAAACTACATTTGTTTTACCATTCCACTAATGTTTATTTTTTCTTAAAAAATAAATTTTTCTTTAAAATAGCAGCAAACTTTTAGGGTGCAGCCTATAATCAGGTGCAGCTTATAATCAAGCCAATACGGTAATAAAGATTTTTCTTTTTTTTTACAAAAATTTTGTAAAGGAAGGTTGTTTTTTTACCTTTATGGAAAAGATAATATAAAGTAATATCAATAATGATAAAAATAACGGTATCTAAAGAAAGCCCTGTTTGTCCTGAAAAAAACAATATATAATATCTGTGGGAGCACGGAATGAGAAAGAAGAAAATCACAGCTAAACAGCAAAACTGAAAAATGTTAAAAGAGCCATTGTCCCACAATATACTACGAGTAAGAAACAGTATTGTCCTTTAAGGGGTTAATGAATACCTGCTTTAGTAACATAGTAACATAGTTCATAAGGTTGAAAAAAGACCAAAGTCCATCAAGTTCAACCTATATACATATTGTGTCCCTACTGTGTTGATCCAGAGGAAGGCAAAAAACCCCTTATGAAGCAGATGCCAATTGCCCCATACCAGGGGGAAAATTCCTTCCCGACTCCAAATATGGCAATCAGAATAAATCCCTGGATCAACGTTCTGTCCCTATTAATCTAATATCCATAACTTGTAATATTATTGCTTTCAAGAAACACGTCCAGGCTCCTTTTGAACTCTTTTATTGAGTTTACCATTACCACTTCCTCTGGCAGAGAGTTCCATAATCTCACCGCTCTTACTGTAAAGAACCCCCGTCTGTGCTGGTGTAGAAACCTTCTTTCCTCCAGCCGTAGAGGATGTCCCCTTGTTATAGATACAGTCCTGGGTATAAATAGGTCCTGGGAGTGATCTCTGTACTGTCCCCTTATATATTTATACATAGTTATTTAATCCCCCCTAAGCCGTCTTTTTTCCAAACTAAATAACCCTAATTCTGATAATCTTTCTGGGTACTGTAGTCCTCCCATTCCCCTTATTACTCTGGTTGCCCGTCTTTGAACCCTCTCCAGCTCCACTATATCTTTCTTGTACACTGGTGCCCAGTACTGTACATAGTATTCCATGTGTGGTCTGACTAGTGACTTGTACAGTGGTAGAATTATTTCCTTGTCGTGGGCATCTATGCCCCTTTTGATGCACCCCATGATTTTATTTGCCTTAGCAGCAGCTGCCTGACACTGGTCGCTACAGGTAAATTTACTGTTAACTAAAACTCCTAAGTCCTTTTCCATGTCAGTCGTCCCCAGTGTTTTCCCATTTAATACATATTCCCAGCCTGGATTTTTCTTCCCCATGTGCATAACCTTACATTTATCTGTGTTGAACCTCATCTGCCACATCCCAGCCCAAGCCTCCAACCTATGCAGATCCATTTGTAATCGTGCACTGTCCTCTATTGTGTTAACCACGTTACAGAGCTTAGTATCGTCTGCAAAGATTGATACTTTACTATACAATCCCTCTACAAGGTCATTAATAAATATATTAAAAAGAATAGGACCCAAAACTGACCCCTGTGGTACCCCACTAGCAACAGTAACCCACTCAGAGTATGTACCATTAATAACCACCCTCTGTTTCCTATCACTGAGCCAGTTACTTACCCACATACACACATTCTCCCCCAGCCCAAGCATTCTCATTTTATGTACCAGCCTTTTATGTGGCACCGTATCAAATGCTTTGGAAAAATCAAGATATACGACATCCAGCGATTCACCCCGATCCAGTCTTGAGCTCACCTCCTCATAAAAGCTGATCAGGTTAGTTTGACAGGACCGATCCCTTGTAAACCCATGCTGATATGGAGTCATACACTTATTTTCATTGAGATACTCCAAAATAGCATCTCTTAGGAAACCCTCAAACAGTTTACACACAACAGAAGTTAAACTAACAGGCCTATAATTCCCCGGGTCACTTTTTGTCCCCTTTTTGAATATTGGCACAACATTTGCTATGCGCCAGTCCTGGGTTAGACAGGCGACATGTACTGGGGCAGTTATCTCATCCTGCTGTATATTACCTGGCATTTCATTTTCCTCTGTGAATACAGCAGAGAAGAATATATTTAATAGATTAGCTTTTTCCTGATCCCCGTCTATAACTTCTCCCTCATTACTTTTTAAGGGGCCAACGCTTTCATTTTTAACCTTTTTACTATTTATATAGTTAAAGAACATTTTGGGGTTTGTCTTACTCTCTTTGGCAATGAGTCTTTCTGTCTCCACTTTTGCTGCTTTTATCTGATTTTTACATATTGTATTTTTTTCCCGATAGCTTTTTAGTGCTTCCTCACTGCCTTCCTGTTTTAGTAGCTTAAATGCCTTTTTTTGCCATTTATTACCCCCTTTACATTTTTATTTATCCACATTGGTTTTCTCTTGTTCCTGACTCTTTTATTCCCATACGGTATGTACCTTTCACAGTGAGAATTTAAGATATCCTTAGAAATCTCCCATTGAGTGTCTGTACTCTTGTTTTTGAGGACATTTTCCCAATTTACAGTGTTAAGGGCTTCTCTTAGTTGATCAAACTTTGCCTTCCTAAAGTTCATAGTTCTTGTGGCTCCTCTAAGAGTTCCCTTATTGAAGGACAAGTTATAATGTATCATATTGTGATCACTATTTCCTAGATGCCCCCTGACCTGTACATTAGTTACTCTGTCAGGTCTGTTGGTTAATATTAAGTCCAATAGGGCGCCCCCTCTGGTCGGGTCCTGTACCATTTGGGACAGATAATTATCCTTACTTATAGTCAGAAACCGGTTTCGTTTATGAGATTCACAGGTCTCTGTTTCCCAGTTTATGTCGGGATAGTTAAAGTCCCCCATAATAACCACCTCATTGTGATTTGCTGCCTTGTTTATTTGCTTTAATAATTGATCTTCTGCTGCTTCCATTATATTTGGTGGCTTATAGCAAACCCCGATCAGTATTTTATTATTTTTCTTTCCATATATTTCTACCCATAATGACTCCACATTATCATTTCCCTCACATATATTCTCCCGCAGTGTGGCCTTTAGGCTGGACTTTACATAAAGGCAAACTCCTCCCCCTTTTTGTTTTTTTCGATCCTTCCTGAATAGACTATAACCCTGTATGTTAACCACCCAGTCATAGCTATCATCCAACCATGTCTCTGTTATACCCACTATGTCATAGTTTTCTTCAGACATTATTAACTCCAGTTCGTCAGTTTTATTGGTCAGACTTCTGGCATTAGTAAGCATACAATTTAGAGGCGTATGGTTTTTTTCCCTATGAAGCCTATCCCTATTGACTATTCTAACCCCTCCCTCCGCTCCACCCCCAGGTACATTTATAAGCCCCAGCTTTCTATCTACACTATCTTCCCCTTCTATATTGTAGTTTCCCTCCCCCCCTTTACCTAGTTTAAACACTCCTCCACCCTTCTGGCCATCTTCTCCCCGAGCACAGCTGCACCCTCCCCATTGAGGTGCAGCCCGTCCCTACCGTAGAGCCTGTATCCGACCGAGAAGTCGGCCCAGTTCTCCATGAACCCAAACCCCTCCTTCCTACACCAGCTTCTGAGCCACTTGTTTAGCTCCCTAATCTCCCGCTGCCTCTCTGGTGTGGCACGTGGTACAGGTAATATTTCAAAAAATACTACCTTGGAGGTCCTTGCCTTAAGCTTGCTACCCTGTAAATCATTTTTAAGGACACTCCGCCTACCTCTCACTTTGTCATTGGTGCCAATGTGCACCATGACTGCTGGGTTTGACACAACAAAGATAGTTTGGCATATCAGGCTTTGTAAATGTATGATTTAAATAGTCCCTGTGTTTAAATGGAGAGTTTAATGTCCCTGGCACCTCCACTATAGAATAATATGCATTTCATATGCTTTATAATTAATTCTTTCAAAACAGGAAAAAAATGCCCGGACACAGAAGAGGCAGCCATGCTGTAGCAGCTGCCCTCCTCCTCCGATTGTTCTTGCCAGTGATTGGCTGCTTAAAGCCAATGAAATCAATGGGAATGATCTCCACACATGCACAAAATGGTCGGCTGAACACATCTCCTGCATGGCATTTAGCTGAACCCCCTATATGTTTGCAAAAGTGGGGACTGTGCAGCTATCATGTGTATATAATGGCTGGTGTGTCCCTTTAAATAAGTCAAAACTTACAATAAGGAAAAGGATGACATACACCATCCATTCAATTAGAGAAGCTGGAGGGATCATATGCAAAGTTCTACAAAATAAAGTAAAGGTGTTTTAGTTTAAACTGAGATGCAGTAAAAAATGCAGTAAATTAGTTACTCTGAACACTACACTACAATACTATAATAAATGCAGTAAATGCTGAAAACAGACATATTTATACTGCATTCATTTTTCACAGTATTTTTTATATAACAAATGTGCTGGCAAGTTTACATGTGGGAATAGAATTTTATACACAAAAGCAAAAAGAAATAAACCTTGGAAAGGGGAACTGTCACTACTTTTAGTACAATTAAATTCATTTCTCAAAACTACCCTTAGTTCTCTGTTTTTTTTTATAATCAGTTTTACTTTAGTAAAACATAAGTAATCTTAATTTGAAAAGTTCACTTTATGTCATCTATGATCTGTGTAAGGATGTCACTCAACTCATCTCTTAAATTATTTCCCTTCTCCCACACTTGCCATGGCTATCTGGTGTCTGTAGATGAGTGTTTAATAATACTTCTACTACACATATATATAATGTGACAAACCCTATAGCATGAGGGCCATACATGTCACTTTTAGGGGTCCCAAGCACAGTCCTCTAGGGCAATCAGAGTCAGGAACAGCAGCTTTAAACAAAACAAAGCGCTTTATTTTAACCAATTAAACCCCAAAAACCAAATCATAAAAAGAAAACCTAGCTCCCAATTGGAGCCCTCTCTAACTTAACTATGCTGGTCTAAACTGACCAGCCTAATCACCCACTACCTCAACCTCCCAACCAGACCCAGCTACGCCAGGCTCTGGAAAACCTCCCCCAGACAGCACACAAAATGTCCAGGCAGGTATTGCCTCACTTGGCTCAGGGATAGTCTTCTTCAGGGCCTCTCCTTGCCCTGGGAGCACAGGGAACTTCCTCTTCCCCCAACAGTCTTCCTGAGTATCAGGCTCCAGGGGTTTTTAATGCCCAGCACCTGTGCCTGACGCCGGCCTCATAGAAATCCCGGACCGGATCCTGCAGATTTCTTGCCTCCTGGAAAACCCGGCATGGAGTTTCCACAGAATGGGGGAATGGAGCATTGGCCCACCCTGCTCTCCAATTGCTCCACCCCAGGGACCCATATGTATAATCTGCATAGCAGCTGTACTCAGATGCCATGCTAATCATCTCCCTGGGGTTCACACGGTCACAAAATATATATATATATATATATATATATATATATATATATATATATATATATATACACACACTACGTTATCAATGTATCTTCCACATTTGTCACAATCTCAGAAATATAGGTTTGTGGTGGTTTCTCCAGGTTGAGGTGGTTGAGGTGGTGAGGCAGACTGTAGGCCTAGCCCGACATATTGCTTCACAATGCATTACATACAACTCTGACACAGAAAGGGTGAAATATTGTATTCAAATTTTCAAGTAAATCAAATAAGCAGCAGATTTGTCATTAAGTAAGAAACAAATGAGATGCAGTTACAATATGATTCCAAAGCCTATGTTTGGCAGCAATAGGCGAACAGGTGAAAAAAAGTACAACAGTCTGCCTTCCTATTTCTGGCAAAGGAGCTGCAGCAGCTAAGATTGTCAAAACACTTGAGAAAGTGAACATGTCATGTGCCACTGGGAGGCTGGTGTAACCAAGTGTGTAAGCACAGTCTGCTACCGCAGTTTTGGACCTTAATAGCTTATTGGATCAAGAGAACGCTTGGAGAGGGAATATGCAAACCTTTTGATTAGAGTAATAACAATTATCACTTAATTCATGCGGGGGATATCCCTTCAACAGACAATTTAATCACAATCCTAAAATGAGAAAAAAAAATATTGGTTTAAAGAAAAAAGCCTAGCATTTTTGTTATATGTACAGCATACAAAAATCATCACAATAACTTTCTTTTTACAGCGTTAGCATTTAGTTACATGGCTGCACATCGACCATAATAGTAATTTCTCGGATTAAGAGATACCGCGGATGACACGTGATCATCAAGCCATGCTTCAAATGTTTCCTTTGTTTTAGGGTAATGAAGAAAATCCTTTTAAGCCACCATATGTAGCACAATATTTTATCTAGAGAATGTCTCTCAATTTTATCTAATCAGTCAATAATGTAAACATGAACAACTATTTTTAAATGTACAGATTTCATATTTTTGATGTAAAAATATATACTGTTTTCATATATATATGTATATATATATATATATAACACACTTACTATTTGATATCTATACTTGCTTTTCTAATTGATTTATAATATACTTTTTAAAGATTAGATTGTAAATTCGCAGAGTAGATTGTAAGCTCACAAGTGCAGGGCCCTCTTCTCCTTTCCACCAGTTTGTTATTGTATGTGTTTATAAATTGCTCTACTGACTGTAACAGCGCTGTGAAATCTGCCGGCACTTTATAAATAAATGTAATGTAATGTGCAGGTACAGGGAGCAGCAGTTCCTCTGCCACAAAACCAGGCAGAGTGAAGTGTGACACCAAACTTGGTCAGTTGGTCGGATAGTGGATTGTCAACAGTGATAAAGATGTCAGGAGTTGTGGACGGAGGGGATGGTGAGATATCCATAATCTCAGTTTTTGAGATGTTAGGTTTCAGGTAATGAGACACCATCCATGATGCAATTCTAGAAAGACAGTCAAGGAGGCGGGTTAGAAGAGATGGTAAAAGGTCAGGAGGTGGGATATACAGTACACTCACTGGAAACTTTATTAGGTACACCTGTTCAATTGCTTGTTAACACAAATAGCTAATTTGCCAATCAGCATTTAGGCATGTAGACGTGGTCAAGACAACTTGCTGAAGTTCAAACCCAGCATCAGAATGGAGAAGAAAAAGGATTTAAGTGACTTTGAACGTTGTATGGTTGTTGATGCCAGATGGGCTGGTCTGGGTATTTCAGAAACTGCTGATCTACTGGGATTTTCATGCACAACCATCTTTAGGGTTTACAGAGACTGGTCAGAAAAAAAGAACATTTCCAGTGAGCGACAGGTGTGTGGACGAAAATGCCTTGTTGATGTCAGAGGTCAGAGGATAATGGGCAGACTGGTTCAGGATGACAGAAAGTCAACAGTAACCCAAATTACCACTCGTTACAACTAAGAAATTCAGAATACCATCTCTGAACGCACAACACGTGGAACCCTGAAGCAGATGGGCTACAGCAGCAGAAGACCACACCGGGTGCCACTCCAGTCAGCTAAGAACAGAAAACAATTTGCACAGGCTCACCAAAATTGGACAAAGGAAGACTGGAAGAAAGTTGCCTGGTCCAATGAGTTTCGATTCCAGCTGCAACTTTCAGATGGCAGGGTCAGACTTTGGCGTAAACATGAAAGCATGGATCCATCCTGCCTTGTAGCAACGGTTCAGGCTGGTGATGGTGGTGTAATGGTGTAGGGGGCATTTTCTTGGCACACTTTGTGCTCCTTAGTAGAGAAGTAGCCCTTTGTTTTAGGGGTGAGGAGGTCATTAGTAATTTTAGTGAGTGTTGTCTTTGAGTAATGCTGTGGGTGGAAACCAGGTTGTAGTGGGTCAAGCAAAAAGTGTATAGAGAGAAACTTAGTCAATTATTAGTTAATAGTTTAATGCAGATGTGAGATCAATAAAAGGTTTCTTTAGGATGGGAGAGATGACAGGATGTGATTGACATCATGGACGGAAGATGTTATCCCTGATGGTGTTTAGTAGATTTCAAATTTTTGGGCAGAGAAGTTAGATGGTAAGGGTGGTGCTGTGGGGCATGATGGGTGTTGAAAGTGAAGAACAGATGTTTAGGCTTATGGAAAAGGGAAGCGATTATTGCAATAAAATAGGTTTGTTTGAAGAGATGAAAGGCTAATTTATAGGAGCGGAGCATGAATTTGTAATGAGTAAAGTCTACCGGTGAACGAGCCTTCCTCCACAGGCGCTTAGTGGTACATGAATACTTTTGTAGAAGACAGGTCTGTGTGGAATGGCTGAGGTGGACAGGGTGGGTGTGGGGGGGTGAAAAGTTACAGAAAAACCATATCTAGGACTAAGGCTAGCTTATGGTTATACTGAGCTGTAGCGACATCAGGACAGGAGGAGGTAGAGATGCACGAGAGAAGTGGCTGAATTATTTTAGTAAGCTGTGGAGTGTTAATGTTACGGAAGTTTTGGTGGGTTTTTTTAGGTAGAGGAGGTGTGGGGGGTGTGGTAAGTTTGAATGAAAATAGGCTGTGGTTAAACAGGGAGATGGGAAAGTTGGAGAAGTGAGCAAAGTTGGGAGAACACTAGGTCTCCCTAGTGATCATTGCGGTGGTGAGGTGGTCTATTGAGAGAGGAGTCAAGTGACAACAGTTTGGAAGCAGCAGGTGAACATGGGTTGTCAACTGGTATGTTTCAGATATCCCAGGATCGGTGTAGGAATGGTGGAAGAAAGAAAGAGAGCGAGCCAGGCTGCAAGGTGATCAATAAATTAGGAACTAGGGCCAGGAGGCCAGTAGATGACAGCAACACACCTTACAACTGGGAAGAAGAGACGGACAGAGTGTACTTTAAAACCCCCTCTCAGTGGGGGTATCCCAAGGCTCAGTTTTAGGACCCCTTCTATTTTCTCTCTACACTTCCTTACCTGGCAAACTGATTGCTACCATCTGTATGCTGATGACACCCAGATCTATCTATCCTCTCCCGATCTCTCTCCTTCTGTCTTAGATTGTGTAACTAACTGTCTCACCTCTGTCTCTACCTGCACGTTTCCTGAAACGCAGTCTCTCCAAAACCGAACTTCCCTCTAACGCTAAGATTCCCCCATCGGTTTCCCTCAATGTTAATGGTGCTATCATCTCCCCGTCTCCTCATGTCCGCTGTCTTGGTTTCACCCTTTCACTCTGACCTTTCTTTCATCCCCCACATTCAGTCTGTCTCTAAAATCTGCCATCTCCATCTTAAAAACATTGCCCGCATCCGTCCCTTCCTAACACAGGATGCCTCTAAGGCTCTCGTCCATGCCCTTATTAACTCCCGCCTTGATTATTGTAACTCTGTCTTAGCTGGTTTCCCTCTTAACCATCTCACCCCTCTACAATCCACCATGAATGCTGCTGCCAGACTTATCATCCTCTCCCATCGCTTCACTAACACCTCTCCCCTCTGTCAGTATCTTCACTGGCTGCCTGTGCGCTTCAGGATTCATTTCAAAATCCTTACTTTCAAAGCCCTTCACAGCTGTTCCCCTTCCTACATCTCCTCAGTCATCTCTAAATAAACTCTATCCTCTCCTTTGATTTCTAGCTCTCATGCACGCTTACAAGATTTCTCAAGGGGTGCCCCTATCCTCTGGAATGCTCTCCCCCGTCCTATCCGCCCTTCTCTGTGCCTTTATTCCTTCAAAAAATCCCTCAAGACCCACTTCTTTAAGGATGCTTACAACATAGCACATTAACGCCCTCCCATATTCCTTTAGCTCTAGTTTCCTAGTCCCTCTCCCGCAATATTTTTAATAGCATGGCTGGTCTATCCCTAACAACGGCACTTTTACCTATTGTGTAATACACCCTATACGCTCCTCACCTGTTGTCTCTGTAAGTCAAATTGTTATGTTAATACTACTTGTGGTGCCCTGTCCACCCATTGTATGCCGCTATGGAATTTGATGTCGCTATATAAAATATTAAATAATAATAATAAAAATAATGAAGAGGAGAAAGAGGGAATTGGTGGCAGACATTTAAAGGTGCAGCAGGGGTAGAGGAGAATTCCAACATGCCCTCCTAGTCTGTCTCCATGTCTAGGTGTGTGGCTGAAGTGCAGACCACCTTAAGAGAGAGCCGCAGAAAAGTAGTGTCGGAGGATGTAAACCACGTTTTCTTGCAAGGAGACTGAGGTGGTTAGAGATGAAAAGCTCGTGGACAGCAGTGAGTTTGTTGCACACAGAGGGTGCATTCCAGAGGGCACAGGAGAAAGGGGTGCTGGAGACTGATTTGAGATTGGAGGGATTGCAGTTGTTTGTCCAGGGTTGGATTCAATCTCCTCTAAACACAGAAGTAGGGGATACGGACCAACAAGTGGGGTTGAGATTTATAGTAACATGTTGCTTTCATCTGAGATTGGTTAGTGATGGGGAGCGTTTGAAGAAAGAAGAGAAGGGCATGTGAGTTGAGGTGGGCTGATGGCAGAAAGGAAGGTAAGATGTGGACTGTCAAGGACTGTCAAGAGAAAATGGAGATGAAAGCTGTCTGAGGGGTAAGGGTACAGAGAGTAGGCATAAAAACAAGTTGAGGGTCATACTGAGGATTAGGGTGAATGGGGTAATAGGAGGGTACCTCCTGAGTGCCAGGGAAGATGATGTTGGAGTTCCTGCCATTTCCCGCGAGTGCAACTCATATTTATGTCTCATATTACCCACTTGGGATAAGGCCACTTTCAACTACGTTTCCAGGTGAGGCCTAGGAATTTATAAGTGGCCAGATAAGGTGATTGCATATAGGGTGTAGGTGTTTCACAGTAAATTGCATCTACCAAACATACCACAGGTGGTCAAATCATGCAAATTTTTAGGGTTAATTATTCATATTCAACTGAAAACAGAACTTCAATTAGCACAAAATCCAGGAACAGATTGAGTTTTTGTAAGAAAAAATAGTAAAATGAATCAAAATTACAATAGCATTTTAAGGGAAAGCTTGGATTCACCATTGGAGAATATGATTAAAAAGACACACAGTGTATTATGTTGAGAGATGCCCAAAATGAACAGAATTAGATGCACTATTGCCTGACTGCTACTCTCACTATAACCCACAAGACATATCTGATGCCATTTGTCAAGTATTTCTGTAAATAAAAATTATATTAACTCCAACCAATGTATCTAAAGGGAACTATAATACGTGAAATGTTTTAATTAAATGTATAATTAAGGGTCAACATAAACTTCTGAGATATATACTTTACATATTAGATATGTGTTTGTTAAAATAACAGTTTGTTAAATTTTTGGGGTGTTCAGATATTTAAATTCTAGTAAAATGTAATAAATAAATAAACACAACTTTACCTTATACTTCCTCATTGGTTTTATAGTTTGAAGTTTAGGGTGGGGCAATTAGAATCTCTGCCCTCACCAATCAATATTGCTGGTACACTGCCAGAATAAATAGAAGGGGTAGTACTATGAAGTTCATAATTACCATTTTAATTTCCTTTAGGAGACAATCAGTCTTTCTTCTAAAGTGTGCCCCAGTAATATTGGCCCCCTTGGTAAATATGATCAAAAGAAGGCTGTGAAACAATATGTTTATTGTTTAACCTTTTGATCTTTTCTACAAATACACAAATACTCTGCTCTCATTAATATCGAACAAATGTAGGCACAGCACAGGTTTATCCAAAAAAAAATAATAATTAAATACCGTATTGGCTCGAATATAGGCCGCACTTTTCCCCCCCACTTTAAGTCTTTAAAGTGGGGGTGCGGCCTATATTCGGGGTCTAGCGCCCGACGCCCGGGACATGCAGTCCCGGGCGCCGGGCAGGCAGCAGGGTTAGGATACAGATCCCCCTCAGCGGTGCAGGGGACCCATATCCTACTCCCCGATACGCTCAAACAGCCTCCCCTGCCAGCACTTTCCACAGGGGGGGTGCCGGCACGGGAGGTTGTCTAAGCGCATCGGGCGGACGGTCACCGGCTGCGGAGGTTGTTTACCCGCATCGCCGCAGCCGGTGACCGTCCGCACGATGTGTTTTACCTCTGCCCCCAAGACTTACCAGAGCAGACTCCCGGGTGTCTTGCGGGGCCGGCGGGGGACATCTACGCAATATGCGTATACAACTTCCGGTGCCGGCACATCCGCAGAGTGGCAGCATATCTCGGGGGGGGGGAGGAGTAGGACAGTGGCAGCATATCTCGGGGGGGGAGGAGGAGGACAGTGGCAGCATATCTCGGGGGGGGGGGGACAGTGGCAGCATATCTCGGGGGGGAGAGTGGCAGCATATCTCGGGGGGAGGGAGAGTGGCAGCATGTTTTTTTGGTGCTTTTTTAAAGAAAAAAACTTTTTCTTTAAAAAAGCACCAAACTTTTAGGGTGCGGCCTATATACGGGGGCGGCCTATATCCGAGCCAATACGGTATATATATATATATATATATATATATATATATATATATATATATATATATATATATATATATATATATGCACAATTATTGGTACCCCTATGAATTTATATGAGAAAAATATACTTAAAGTATAATCCCATTGATATTTTACATTTTAGTACACCTGGGTGACTAGGAACAGGAGATTGTTCAATCATAATTTACATATTAGGCAACATATAAGCAAAATTCCCTTAGTTATTTATCAAAGTGGGTAAATGGCTGTGAAGTGCCACAAAAGGTTGTTGAGCATTACAAACCGGGAAGTGGCTTTAAGAAAATAGCAAAAGCATCAGGGCAATAATTAAGATGTTACAGTCAACTGGAAATGTTACTGGAGTCTACCTGGAAGTCTATATTATCTCAACGCACTGTGAAGAGGATGGTTTGAGTGGCCACAAAATCTACAAAAATCACAGCTGGAGAATTGTGGAAGTTAGTTGTGTCTTGGGGTCAGAAAGTCTCCAAAACTACAACACCATGACCTACATCACAACAAGTTGTTTGGAAGGGTTTCAAGAAAAAAGCCTCTACTCTTATCCAAAAACAAACTCAGCCATCTTCAGTTTGCCAAACACTACTGGAACTTCAAATGGGATCAGGTTCTACTTTCAGATGAAACCAAAATAGAGTTTTTTGGCGATAAACACCAGAGGTGAAATTGGCACACACAGAGATGTAGCCATACCCCCATGTTTTGGGGCTATTTTTCTGATAGAAGACCTGGACATCATGGACTGAAATGGAATCAAATATCAAGAGACGTTAAATGAACACCTGACTGCCTCTGCCAGAAAAGGAACAAAAGGCTGTGGTTGGATCTCCCAGCAAGAGAATGATCCAAAACATACATCAAAATCAACAGAAAAATGTTTTACTGACCATAAAATCAAGGTCCTACCATGGTCATCCCAGTGCCCTGACTTAGACCCCATAGAAAACCAGTGAGGTGAACTGAAGGAGAATCTACCAGTGTCAACCTTACAATTTAAAGGATCTGGAGAGATTCTGTGGGGAAATGGTCTCAGAATCCTTGCCATGTATTCTCCAACATCATCAGGGGGTTATAGAAGCACACTCAGAGCTGTTATCTGAGCAAAGAGAGGTAGCACAAAGTATTGATTAAAGGATGCCAATAATTGCTCTACACATATATTTAACATTTTTTTAGATAAACCTGTGTTGTGTTTGTAATTGTTTTATCTCATTGAGAGCAGAGTATTTTGTGTAATTTTGCACATGATATATACTTATACTAAATTCAATGGCACAGAATAGTACATTACCTAATAAGACATACTATTATATAGAGCTATACACCCACCTAGGCTTAGCACAGTTTGTAAAATCCCATAATTTGATTTGAATAAAATTTAAAATAAAGTTGCAATGAAAATATTTTATACTGAGAAACTTTTTTACCCACAAAAACCTGTGTATGTATTATCTAGCAAAGAAAAAATGAAAATTTGAAATAATTTCCTTGCTCAGCTCTATTTCAAGATACTACAAAGTATCATTTAGATTTTTAATTTCAAAGAAAATATGACTTGTCAAACTACTGGCACAGCTTGATAAGTTTATGAGAGAACTGGTGAAATACAGTCTTAATAATACTTTGTATGTATTGACATTTTATATAAAGTATTGCTTATATAACTTGCATTTGAGGAGAGGTTTACAATGATGAAGATAAAGTGGCTAAGTATGTGCCAAGTCATAACAGCATGCTTTTATTCTTCAATATGTTTTAATACTATTGTTTTAAGGAGAACAGTGCACAGGTTACATGAGATATTACATTAAAATATGATTGGTAAGGCTTTTGAACAAACAAAATAAGAAGAATTTATGATTTTAATGCCCAAATGGGACTGCAATTCCAGTCACTTCTGCCCACAATTTTTTTAACTTTGTAGGTGGTAAATCTTAAAGAAGAAAATAAAAAGTACACCTTGTGCCTAAACATACTCAGTGATATAATAAAGGTACACAGATTTCTGTTCTCCAGTACATTGTTCGCGAGACCAGAAAGTGAAAGGTAAAAGCATTAGGAGAGGCTTTTAGGGTTTCCTGTTAGACATAGCTTGCATCGGGGAAGGGGAAAGTGGCAGGCAAGGGATCCTCAGGAGCACTTCCCCTGCTGGAGGAGTGTGGCTTCAGCCGGCGCAGGATTTAAAAATCCGGAAGTTCCAGTCTCTTTACCCTGGTGTGGTCTGTGCTTTGATATCAAGTTGATTGCAGTGTTCATTGCAATATGGCATGCTGCCTGTCTGATATACCACTCTGCTTCCCCCCCCCCAGACTTACCAATGCTTCCTAGACTTGTCCCCAGTGCTTCAGACTCCTCCACTGCTTCAGCCAGGGCTTCTATGACTGAGCCCCGGAAGCTCATGTCACGCCGGTGCTCCGTCACAGAAGCCCCAGCAGAAGTGCCGGGTAGCAGCGGAGGTTGTCTGCTCACATCGCACAGACATTCAGCGGCTGCCAGAGAGGAGGAGTCAGGTCCCCTGCAGTGCTGCAGGGGATCTGTATCTTAGTCTTATAGTCAGACCTCTATTTGAGGTCAGATTACAAGACGACCTTGAATATAAGACAAGGAGTATTTTTCAGAGCAATTCCGCTAACAAAAACTCGTCTTATATTTGCGCAAATAAGTTAAATAGCTTTGTTTGCTACTGGAGATCGTCCCTGGTTCAGAGAACAGATGGGACCTGCTGGAAACTCTTCTCTCTCCCTGGGGCACCCGGGCCTTGACAGATGCATGAGATGGAGTAGCAGACTCACCACCCAATGCTAGGGAAGATGGCACCACATCCACATCTGTAGGATGGAGGCCTCCTGGGCTTGGTGTTTGCCCTGGTCCTTTCTTCCATTGGTCCTTCCTCTGAGTCAACTAGGTCCTGTAAGCATTATCGAAGCCATGAAAACCCATGGATCGAGCAGCCACTCTAATGATGGAAAGCAGCGTCTCTGTCACCTTCTATTATTCTTAGCTGAACACCAATCTCCTAATCTTCTTTTGTGGGATAATTCTCAATTCATTTTTTTAGATCTACAGTGCCCATTTTAAGTCATTTCATTTTCAAGAGGGCTTTTATTTATATAAGTTCTTTTCCCCTGTATTTTCAAATGTCACAATATATAATTCTTAAAACCACACCATTAGTCTAGTAAAAGTCAAGCTTACACAACATGTTTCATTTTTAATGCATTGTTTTACTTTATTGTTTTCTACACAAGGACAAAAAGTGAAATCATTTATTATCATGGTCAATCAACACAAATAAAAGTACAGCATTTACTTTATAAGGCAATATAGTTTGCATTTTACTTTTATGTGAAAATATGCATTGTTATTTGATAACCTTAGCTTACTGAGTGTATATTATACTAGTGCCCGCAGACTTCATGGCCCGCAGACTTCATAGTGTACATGTTGCAACAAAACTAAAATCAAAGAACATTTTATATTCTATCTTCAGAAAATAGATATTGTCTGATCTTGCACTAAACAGGGTAGAGCATTTTTCTGCCATGTTTTTGGTGTTTTTTTTTTAACTCTCCTTCAAACGCTCCCTAAAAACTTTTCTCTTCAGGTAAACATCTAAACTTCTCTCTCACCCGCTTACACCCACTTATCCTGCCATACATTAACATCATTCACTACCACGCAGTCCTCGCCTCCTGCCCCATCCACCTGCGGAAACAGGGCCCTTCATTCCTCTTGTATCTGTATGTCAATTGCTGTATTGTACCTGTCGTTATCCGTAAAATTTTCATCTTGTACCGCGCTGCGGAATCTGTCTGCTCTTTATAAATAAAGTATATTAATAATAATAACCTTCTGTCTGTACTATGACAACAATCTTTAAATTTAAACTTAGTGAAATTAGAAACACCCAATGATTTGAATGTATGGTTTTTTTTGCAGTTAACTGCTATGTACATATTGGTGTTTAATATGAAGGAACATATTTGCTGTTTGTAGTCATAAACGTTCGCTGCACAACCATTTTTTTCTCATCACAATGATCACCAAAAGCATTTCAATAAAAGTTCAACAGCTTGCTGGTAACACGTGTTTGGTAGACACAAGATGATATAAAAAGTGAATATATGGACCAGAACAGAATCCATAAAGGAACTTAATTGTAGCTAGCAAATTATAGATAAGTCTTTTAAGGTATTGTACTCACAAAAATATATTGCGTTTTACTTTAACAGATATTATTAATTGGTCTTATCCTGCCATATATAATGTACTTTTGCCTACATGGACCAGATATGCACGTGTAGGATACGTACGTATAATACATTTACTAAACAGGAGAAGGCTTTTCTATCAAAATATGTAGTTCCTGTTATTTCTTATTGCTGATCTTATATGGGGAAACAATGTGAAAAATATTATGATGCACAGCTTGTTGTATAAATGTAAAACCCTATCTATCTATCTATCTATCTATCTATCTATCTATCTATATTATGAGCTTCTCTAAAAATTAATAAAAGGTTTTCATGATTCAAAGGGAAATGATCAAGTGCCAAAAACTAGTTTTTAGGGAACAATATACCCTTAATAAATGAAGAACAAAATAACCTTAAATGGCCTTTACAAGCATAACAGCAGCATTAGTAGTACTAAGTAGACTTTTCTTTAAAAAAAAATAAATTCTCCTAATTACAAGTGGAAAATACAGACCCTGCAGAATAATATTAATCATAGTCTTTGTGCTTAAATTGGATATTGTAAATGTTCATGTACCTTTTGAAATTGGATTAGCCGAGCACCTTTTTTCTCTACAAGTAGGTTTGTTGGCTAAAAAGTAAAACAAAAAATCTTATTGAAGCTGCCATGAAAACATGATCTTCACTTAAAGGTCATAATTATTATGTGTGTGTTTTTTAATGACGACTTCTTGACTATGCCATTGGAATGAGCCTCTATGGAGCCTCTTATGTTAATTGCAAATATAGTTTTTTTAACAATTATTGGAAATTATTACTCCTGCTATGGCATTAGGTACTCCCTTTTGAAAATTATTTTTTCTTTAGACGTTTTTTTATTAACCATGGTTTACAGAGAGAAGTAATCATAGGCGCCAGAGAGAAAAAAAAGAATAAAAAGCTTATATATGATATTGAATAGTTCTATGGAAATTACCAGTTTTCATTTAAGCCAGTGTAATTGATTTAGGGGGTTAAATGGCATATTTTGGGGCAGAGTGGCATATAGGGAGGTATAAGGAATTTCAGGAGGCAGAGTGGCATATAGAGTGTTAAAAGGCATTTCTGGAGGCAGAGTGGCATTAAGGGGGTCAAACGGGCATTTCACAGAGCACTCTGCCTCCAGAAATGCCTTATCATTTAACACTCCCTCCCTTCTCCAAACTTACCAGAGCTTCTGAGTCCCTGGTCACCGTGTAGAGTCACTGAGCAGCGTGTAGAGCTCTACGCGATTCGCGTACACAACGTCCGCTGCAGCCGGGAGGAGGTGCGGTTAGCAGCGGGGGTTGTCTGCGTCCATTGCGCAGACCTTCCCTGGCTGTCAGAGATCACGGGAAACTCTGATCTCTGATGGACGCAGACATCCTCCGCTGCTAACCGCACCTCCTCCCGGCTGCAGCGGAAGTTGTGTACGTGAATCGCGTAGAGCTCTACACGCATCGCGTAGAGCTCTACACGCTGCCCGGACTAAGCACCGGGGACTCAGAAGCACCGGTAAGTGTGTGTGTGTGGGGGGGAGACAGGAGGATCCAGGTCCCCTGCATCGCTGTGGGGGATGTGGATCTTAGTCTCATAGTCAGACCTAGTTGAGGTCTGATTGTAAGACGACCCCGATTATAAGACATTTGCATTGGAAAAAACCTTGTCTTATAATCGAGCAAATACGGTACAATGGGAGTTATGATCTACTTTAGAGGATAACTCCCATCACTATATACTGAACAAGACCCTGACAATAGTGCAGTATAGCTCCCATCACTCTCACACACTTACTAATGCTTTCTCACCCTCCCTCCCTCTCTCTCTCTCTCTCCCTTCCTCTCTTTCCGCCCCCTTCTCTCCCCTCCCTCTCTCTCTCTGTCTCTCTCTCCCTCCTTCTCTCTCTTTCCCTCTCTCCCCCTCTCTTCCTCTCTCTCAATGTCTTCCTACCTTTTCTAGTCCGTCTCTGGAGGGGTACGCACCCGATGCCAGCCTGGTGGCACCCCCCCCCGTAGGTACGCTACTGTGTAGAAGTATTATTTAGTTATGTTCTACTAACTGCAAACAGTATTTGTCTAGTTTGCAAGACCATATAAAGTCCATTTTACTTAATAAGCATATATAAACAGAAACAGACTGTGGATTAAAATTAGTCCTGACACTTAAACCATTGACCAATAAATTACTTTATATTCATCTATAACTGTTTTTTTTCCTGTTGCTTTATTGTTTTCAGTTAATAGTCTAAGATAAGTTAAGAAGACAAATAATTAAGAATATATATTCTTCAGCCTGCTCAATGCCACATTCAAGTCTGAAATCTGCTTCATTTTGTCCTTGGCTCTGATGAGCTTATAGATCACCCTAGGGGATCACAAATCCAGTTTAACTACCTCCAGTTGGTGTTCCTTCACAAAGCTGGAGAGACCGGTTAGAAGTGTATTTAGAGATGAGTGAGGAGATGTAGGAAGGGGAACTGCTGTGAAGGGCTTTGAAAGTGAATCCTGAAGCGCACAGGCAGCCAGTGAAGAGACTGACAGAGGGGGGAGGTGTTGGTGAAGCAATGGGAGAGGAAGATAAGTCTGGCATTCATGGTGGATTGTAGAGGGGTAAGACGGTTAAGAGGGAGACCAGCTAAGACAGAGTTACAATAATCAAGGCGGGAGATAAAAAGGGCATGGACGAGAGCCTTAGTGGCATCCTGTGTTAGGAAGGGACGGATGCGGGCAATGTTTTTAAGATGGAGACGGCAGATTTTAGAGACAAACTGAATGTGGGGGATGAACGAAAGGTCAGAGTCAAGGGTGACACCAAGACAGCGGGCATGAGGAGACGGGGAGATGATAGCATCATTAACATTGAGGGAAACCGATGGGGGAATCTTAGTGTTGGAGGGAGGGAAGATGAGAAGTTCGGTTTTGGAGAGATTGAGTTTCAGGAAACGTGCAGAGGAGAGAAATCAGGAGAGGATAGATATAGGTGGTATTGATAGCCAAAGGGTGTGATTAGTTTGCCAAGTGAGCAAGTGTAGAGAGAGAACAGAAGGGGTCCTAGAACTGAGCTTTGGGCTACCCCCACTGAGAGGAGGAGGGGAAGTGTTTCCGGAGACAGAGATGCTAGAGGTACGATCAGAGAGGTAGGAAGTGAACCAGGAGAGAGCAGTGTCATGGAGACCAAGAGCATGAAGAGTTTGAAGAAGAAGAGGGTGGTCCACAGTGTCAAAAGCAGCAGAGAGGTCCAGTAGGATTAACATGGAGTAGTGCCCCTTGGATTTGGCACTACTTTTGTAACTTTAGTGAGCTAGAGTAGGGACAAGAGTACATGAGAAAGACTGGGTGAGATGGGTGAGAAGGGATCGGGTCATGAGGGCATGCGGTTGGACAAGAGGAAAGAAGAAGAGAACGTACCTCCTCTTTAGTGACCACAGAGAATTGATGTAATGTAGTGAAGGGAAAAGAGGTCAGTGGGTAGGAGGGCGCATAGTCAGAGGGAGGGTGAGGAGGGGGCACCATTTTAAAGTTCCTACAGGCTTGCCCTCTGCATTCTTTTCCTTGGTGTCCAGTCTTACTGCACTTGCCACAGGTTTATGGGTGGTCATGATGGAAAAGAGCACCAAGAGAGTTACCCAGAGTGAATATTTGTGATAGGTGTTGTAGTCCATCTGGAGAGGCAGGGTCTTGCCTCAGATGAACTACAAGAGACCATTTGTCTGTCCAAAAACCTTACCGGGAGACCCAAAATGAGTGGACGAGGATTTGGGTCTCGATGCTTTGAACAAAGTATTTTCTACATGTAGCAAAATACATAAAGGTGACATAGAATATACCCCCCCCCCCAAAAAAAGGTGTTGGATCCCCGATCTGGCAATCTCTGGCAACATGTTTGCTGAAGCAGTCAATGTTCAGCGGGGTATCCTTCTGTTTTACTGTTTTACGTCCCATGTCTGCTTTGTCTAAAGCAGGCATGAGCCCTAAGGGATCCATGTATCAAGTAGTTTTAGAGGCATAAATACGTTGTTGTTAAACTGATTTGTGTATAACTACCCTGAAAAAACCTACCTGATGGATGTAAGTTAGTTTTTGGCAATCACCTTGTTGTCCCCACCTAACCCATTTTGTGTGTGACCCACGTACCAACCGAAGACTCAAGCAGTAAGCCAGTAACCAACCTTGAGTGCAATTAAGGATAGAACAGCTGTCAATTATTGTTTTATCTTACCAGACATTGTTTTGCAGTGCACGGATGATTTCAGGTATCGGACTTGAGTTAAAGCACCATTGGGTCACCTGAAGTCACAGTGGAACTGGGTTCCCAAAGACTCTGTCCTGTATTGGTGGGGGTAGTGGTGTGTGCTCTCTGGCCTCCACTCCTCCTTTGAAGACTTTCTCGTAATGTGGTGGACGTGAAGACTTCAGGGGTGGGAAGGAAGGGGCTGCATATCCCTTTGGGGAGTGTAGCCCCAGAAGACAAAGGTTGGGGACTTGGCTCCACTGTGGCTTCCACAGTTTGTATCACCGGATCACCTCTTCACTTTGATGCACGGAAGTAGAGACGGAAGAGCACGAACCTCGGGCTCTGACAAAAAAAGCTGTCAATGACTGGTAAATTAAATCAAACAGCTGTCCATGCGTGATGCTCTGACTTCTGCACATCTGTCACAGGTTTTGCCTAAACACTGCCTAATACAACAGACGTGAGCTCTAAGGCATCCATGTTATAAAGTGGATTTAGAGGCAAAAAAGAGGTGGTGTTTTTGCATATAACTACTACATTTACTTAAAATAAATTATGTAGAAAATATGAATGTACTGCAAGGGTTTAATATCTTTATGAATGTTGCCAAGTACAAATGACATGATAGAATACATAAAGGAGTTGTTATATAGGTGACTTTTAAGAAATTAAACATATACATTCATCCAGTAATGACAAAAATGTTGGTTACTGCCTATTAGAAAGTTATATGATAATTTAGATGTTCTAAAAAAAAGGCAAAATGTAACTGCATTAGTGCTATATATAAACAGATTAATGTATATTCTCAAGATACACAAATAATGATTCTATTCACACACCAATTCCACATTTTTAATGCTTCAAAACACAAGATAAATAATTTCACATAAAAATAAATGGCATATTGCATTTAGTGTTTTTAATGGTAGCAATGAACTTAAGCCAATATGGATGTTTTGTAACCTATTAGGAGCTAACACATTTTAATGTGTAAAAAGAATCATTAAAACATATCTTGTAATGAAAAGCAGAATGAAAATGTAATGTGGAAAATACCTATTATTTTCTCAATTTGTTTCTATAAACAGGAAAATAATGGAATGGAATGTATTCTCAGAAGAAATGAAATGCAGGGTAATTTTATATGCATCTATAATTGAATTCAGGTCTACATTTGTTAAATCATCTCAAATCTGTTTCCTGTGTAGAGAATTTGTCCTTTGATAAAACGTGTAATTTCTGTTATCTACAAAAGATTTATATGTTTTTAGAAAAACGTAATATGATTTTTAACTAAAGTGTATTGATCACCTTTCCTAGACCATATATTCTACAGCGTTACAGATTAAGTAAACCTTTGATTGGTATTTACAATCCACAATAAAATACAAATATAATAAAATAATGTCCTAATGATCTTCATGATTATTCATCCTCATTATGTTATCTCTCCCTTTTTGTTAAGTTGCTGGTTGTTGTTGATTGGTTCAGATAGTCTTTAATAGGGGTGGGTTGATAAGATGATGGGAGAGAACTCAGCTTCCATTAAGTTAAAAAAAGGTTCCAAACTTAAAAAAGTTAATGCACCTTACTTGTAATAAATCAGTTGTTGACAATACAGACATCAGTACTGTATGTAAGCACTGACAGAAGTAAGGATTAGACAGCATGTTGTGGACCCAGCCAGCTCCTGCACTGTTGGTGACTGGATGAAGAAAAGGCACACTGCAAAATCATCTCAGGTTCTATAGCTTTGCTTTTTTTTCCATTACATATCTTTTCATATGGTGCAAAGCATACTTTTAACTGATTTAAAGAGTAATCATATTCTGAAGACGTAAATGTTAAACTTAAAAAAGATTTTGAAATACTAAAGTAATTAAAAAAGCAAGTACACGCATGTTATTTAAACTCAGTAAATTAGTTTTCCAGGAAATTATATATGATATGAATGTTACCCTTTAACTACCTTTTTTTCTTTCTTTTTACAGAAGATGCCATGGAACATCCAGATGGCAGTAGGGTATCTTCTCAGTCAGCAGGAGCCAGCATCTTTGACATGCAATCACCACATGTGCTGTTACACTGACAGTGTCCTAACCTGTTAAAAAAGATTACCGTATTTGCTCGATTATAAGACGAGGTTTTTTTCAGAGCAAATGCTCTGAAAAATACCCCTCGTCTTCTAATCGGGGTCGTCTTCTAATCAGACCTCTGATCAGGTCTGATTAGGAGACTAAGATCCAGATCCCCCGCACCGCTGCAGGGGACCTGGATCCTCCTGTCTCACCCGACTCCCCCCCCCCCCCATCATACACACACTTACCGGTGCTTCCTGCTGTGTTGCCGGGGCAGCGGGTTGACGTCTACGCGATCCGCGTAGACAACGTCCGCTGCAGCCGGAAGGAGGTGTGGCTAGCAGCGGGGGTTGTCTGCGTCCGTCGCATAGACCTTCCCCGACTGTCAGAGATCAGAGTTCCCCGCACCGGTGCGGGGAACTCTGATCTCTGACAGCCGGGGAAAGTATACGCGACGGACGCATACAAACCCCCGCTGCGAACTCCACCTCCTTCCGGCTGCAGCAGAAGGCGACGTCAACCCGCTGCCCCGGCTGGAAGCACCGGTAAGAGATGGGGGAGAGCGGGGGAAGGGGGGGGAGAGAGTGTGTGTGTGTGTGTGTGTGTGTGTTAGTTAGTTAAATGGGGGTATAGGGTGTGTGTGTGTGTTAAATGGGGGCATAGGGCATTTCTGGAGTGGCGTTAAGGGGGCATTTAATAGAGCACTCTGCCTCCTGAAATGCCTTATACCTCCCTATATGCCACTCTGCCCCATAATATGCCTTTTAACCCCCTAAATGGCAGAGTGGCATATAGTGGTATAAGGCATTTCTGGAGGCAGAGTGCTCTGTACAATGCCTTTTAACTCCCTTAATGCCACTCTGCCTCCTGAAATGCCTTATACCTCCCTATATGCCACTCTGCCCCATAATATGCATTTTAACCCCCTAAATGCCAGAATGGGATATAGGGGTATAAGGCATTTCTGGACGCAGAGTGGCACATAGGGGGTCAAAAGGCATACCATGGGGCACAGTGGCATATAGAGGGTTAAAAGGCATATCATGGGCCACAGTGCCATATTGGAGTGGCAAGCCTGGGGGCAGATGTGCGTAACTGGGGGACAGGTTGGAAAATACAAGAAATAAAAACAAAAAAAATCTTTTTCTCAATCATAGCTTTTATTAAAAAAAATAGTTTACATGAATTAACATTTACTGGTAAAACTTTTTTCCTTTGGGGTCGTCTTATATTCAGGCTTTTCCTTTGTTTCCTAAGTTAATATTCAGATTTTGGGGGGTCGTCTTATAATCAGGGTCGTCTTATAATCGAGCAAATACGGTAAAAACACAAGCGACAGAGGGTCCTCAGAGCTTTCTTCAGTTACCCCTTATGTGAATGATCTTCTTTAGCTACTTCTGGAACTAATGTATATGGTACCCTAATGATTGAGGCATCATTGTTTCCTTCAAACAAATTCTCCCAGGATGAATGACATATTGAGCTTGATTCAATCTTTGAGATAATTGAATAATAATCTCTCATTTTAGTCTCTTCACTAAGAAGGCAAGTGATCACTTGCATTAGGGTCACAGCATTAAGGCCAAATCATGCCTAGGTAATTTAGCATGTCAGTGTTCCACTTTAAGCAAAATGAGAAGGAGAAAGCTTTTATGCAATGTTCTGTATGGACGTGGGCTCCATTTTGGCTTTATTTTTGTTGAATAAATCATGACATCGTGTAATAATAAAAAATTATTTTAATTTAAAAATCTAAAAATACTGTAGGTGACCAAGCGCCTCATGCCCATCCAGCTAGAAATATACATGAAAACATATCACTTTCTTGCCCCCAATCCAAGTAAAAATAAAATAAGAAAAATGTGTAGAATGTAAGGAGTATTTTAGTCCCTTATAAAGTTTAAAAAAACATGAAGGTGGGATATTCTTCTACATTTTTTTTTTGTGGGACCTAACTTTTTAAACACCCTAATTTATGTGCAACAACATCCCACCTTCATGTTTCATTATACAAAAAAGTGCTAGTACGAGAAAGCCCTATCAGTTCTTGAAAACAAAAAGTGTGTGGGTACACTAAACATGGAAAAGGAGAATCATGGTTAAACAAATATATGCAAAAATGGCAAAAAATCTCCAGTCATTTAGGGGCGTAAACACCTGTGTCAGGAATGGGTTTATGAGGCACCTGTGTGCAAGGTAGGATACTTAACCCTGAGGCCTGGTCAAAATCGGCAAATATACACAAAAATGTTGTTACATGCTGTGTATTTCTTAATGCACAATGTTGAAATGTAAGATAATAATCAAATGTTTTGTATGTTTCACCAGCATTATATTACCCCAATATACATTTATAGTTAATATATTGTATATCTTTAATTGTTTCTTACTGTTATTACATGTGAATGCTGGTTTTTGGTTTTCGACAGTATTACAATGATAGCCCTGTCCATTTAAATGTGCAAAATAAAAGGAATTGCTGTCTGCTGATTAATATCCAGCATTTGCTGGGTAGAATTTCCTCGCAGTCTATGTTTAGCAAAATAATAAGTCATATTTTGGTATAATGATTTGCATTATCAGTATGTAATGATCCATGTTGACAAACAATATTGGTTTTAAATTAGAAGTAAATTGCATTGGTCCAATATTCAATATTTCTGCAAAGATACAAAGAATAGATATAAAACTTCAGAGCTATGAAGAATGTTCATAGTTTCATTAAATTACAGTTGCATTTTATATAAAAGCCTAGCGGTTATAACCCAGCAATCATGTTTTATGGCCCGAGAGAGATTTGGTGAGCCGAAAAACTAATTTTATACACAAAAAGATTTCCTATTGTTTTCGAATATGTATCGTTTTAAAATTTTTTTTTATAAAAGTAAAGAAGCTCTTATCAATATTTTTATAGCATTACAAATAATAATTATACAGATTATTACGTATGATACTATGGTTAGAGTAAGGCCCTTTGAGTCTTGAGCATTAAAGGGTTGATGGCTTCATGACACATTGCAGTTTTGTTAATTTAAGATATATTTTAACCCTTTGAGTGTCAGGGGTTGGGTCAGATTTTTCCTTGTGAGAGGCCAATTTTTGTAGTTTTGCTATAGTTATCATGAGATGACAGTCTTATAGAATAAAACAAAACAAAGTGATCTGCACAAAGCAACATTTACGTGCAAAAAGTAAAATAGAACACAAACCTATATTGACAGTCTTTCAGTACACTGCTGACTTATAATTTCCCACATATAAAAAAGAAAGCAATATCAAACAAACCATAGTGCTTTCTGTATGTAATAAAATAGTTGTGCTTTTATTTAATACCTTTAATACTTATACTCTTGAATGCCTAAAATAATAATATTTGAAAGAGAAAACATAATTTTAATATATATACTCACAAAAAAAATTGTGTGAAAGAGAGGTAGTGACAACAAATTTAATTTCTGGATCTCAAAAGCCATCTGATCTTCATCCAAACTGAATGGTTTATGGTACAGGGGACATACGAACAAGTCACTTTGTAACTCCCCGGGGGGACTCACATGTCACCCAACAATAACTAGAAAGGCAACCCTTTTTGTGTGGAGTTTTAATGCAAAGAGGTTTGGTCCATTTCTTTAAATTTAAACTTAAAACTTGAAAAGTTATTTTGCTTTCATAGTCTGATTAGCCATTTTTCCTCAATGTCACCCAGCTGACATGATATATATACAGAGGCGTATCTACTCAAAATAGTGCCTATGGCAAGCACTGAAATTGCGCCCCTGTCCAAATATCTAAAACCCATTTACTAGCCCCTGCTGCCCATATATATATATAAATATTAGTCCCCGCTGCCGATAGCAGGTATAGATCAACACACAAACCCAGATCAATTGAAATTCACTTGTGATCTCAGCACTGAAGGAATATATACCCCCCCACCCACTATATATCCTCCCTCCCCTACCCACTATATATCCTCTCCCCCCCCTACCCACTATATATTTTCTGTCCCCCCTGGTGCCCGCTGCTTCACTGCTGAGCGCCGTAATATGACGTCATATTTCAGCGCCCAGCAGTGAAGCAGCGGGCACCAGCGAGCGGCTTTTAAACGCTGTCTTCTTTTTTTTGATGCGGGGGAGAACGAGGGGCGCCGAGCGGTTGCTAGGCGCCCCTCTCTTTCCTCCGCATAAAAAAAAAAAGACAGCGTTTAAAAGCCCCACTGGTGCCCGCTGCTTCACTGCTGGGCGCCGAAATATGATGTCATATTACGGCGCTCAGCATGAAATGCCGGTGCCGGCACCGAGACGGAGGTAGAGGCCTCGTGGAGGAGAATGAGGGGCGCCGAGCAGTTGCTAGGCGCCCCTTTCTCTCCTCCGCATCAAAAAAAAAAAAGACGCCGTTTGAAAGCCGCTCATTGGCGCCCCCTTCAAATGGCGCCTATGGCACGAGCCATAGGTGCCATACCCTAGATACGCCTCTGTATATATATATATATATATATATACACACACACACATATATATGCACCAGGTAAGCAGGTTGCAGCACAGAGGAGAGCCCTTCTGTAAGGAAACAGGGGACATAAACCTATACCGTTCTATGTTTTACTTTAGAAAATCAGCCCTAGTTGTCACTTAAGGCAACATCTCAGCATTTCAGATGCAAAGTCAAGTGTTGCAGTTGACTTGATGCAAGTCAACTTATGTTTTAGTGAATAGACCCAAATATGAGCAAAGGTAATAGACAGCTGACAGTGTTTTACTCTTGCAATATATTGTATGTTTCTATAACTAGGCAATTCTGAGATTAAGTTATTGAAAATACATACCCAATAGTAATATGCCAACAAGTGATGATTCAAAATCTATGTTCACATTTTTCAGATCATTATGACAGAAAAGAATAACTAAAAAACTAGTGCTCAGGTATAAATGCTCATAATATTTATTTTTGTCAATAGGATATCAGTTTCCTACAGTATGCCAAGCTGCTTAATAGAACAAAAGCAAGCACGCATCCTGATATAATGAAAGTAGAGGCAATGATGTTTATAGATAATGTTCATAAGTGACAATTTAGGGATTCTATTTTGTAATTGCGCAAATGATTAAGCCATAATAGTGTAGTGTTTTAATTTATTTTTATTTTTAGTAATTTTTATTGTTGACAAATATTTAGGTGCTTTTATTAAACGGAAGCAAAAAGCACATTGAAAAACATAACCCTGTTGTTATTTTATGTCAAAGATAAAAAGAAAACTTCTGAAGAGCAATTTGTGTCTTGGAAATCAGCTTCTGCTGTAATGTGATTAAGACCCCTAGCTAGGCAACCATTATTGCCAACTAATTCCAGCATTGTCATCTTATTTTTGGTGATTAAAGCTGTAATTCATTAATTAAATCTTGAGTTATAGGTGATTTCATCTACCAACATAACTATGCATTGTTAGTTTTTTCTGCAAACAGGGTTGAATTGCCCCTGTGTAATGCAAAGTTAAATTAGTGAGAAAAAATTAAGCACTCTGGCTGCATTATCAGGCTCGGTGCAGGAAAAATACTGTGTGTGTGTGCTCACTTATTTTGTCAGTGTGCACATCTCAAATGAAAGAATAAGAAATATCTCATTCTAAATGTGTGATATGACATAATTTATTTTAACAAACAGCCATATTTATAATGAGTAAAGTGACAAATGTGTACAGAAGAAGCAGGTTGTGATTATGCTGTAATTTAGAACATTTTAGACACAGATTTGCACTTCATGGATATGGGAAAGAGTCTGTTCAAAGGCACTTTGAAGGCACATAAATAAAGGTTTATGGGAGTTGTTGGTGCTTGTTGGAAAGTTAGTAAATTATTGTTGGCGCAGTCTACCTGGCTCTCTATTCTGATATAACTTTCTCCTCCGGACCATAACTACCCCTTTAACAAACCTGCCAGGAGCAACACAACTCATTTGCATGTATATTGTGCAGAATAAATGCATTGCCAACAGCTGAAAGGGACCACTGTGCTAGACTTTAGTCATATAATAAAGGATCAAGATAAATTGATAATTATCACATGATGAAATATATTAAATAAAGTATAGATCGGAACAAGTGCACATTTCTGTCAATACCAAAGCAATACCATTGTCATTTTTTAACATACCCCCATAAGTAAGCAAGGCTAATAAATACCGTATTTGCTCAATTATAAGACAAGGTTTTTTCCAGAGCAAATGCTCCGAAAAATACCCCTCGTCTTATAATCGGGGTCATCTTATAATCAGACCTCAAATAGGTCTGACTATGAGACTAAGATCCAGATCCCCCGCAGCGATGCAGAGGACCTGGATCCTCCTGTGTTATGCCCCCCCCAACTTACCGGTGCTTCCGAGTCCCCGGTGCTTAGTCTGGGCAGTGTGTAGAGCTCTACGTGAATGGCATTTACGTAATAACATTTATTACCACTTCCCTACCTTTCAAGCCTGAGCAATGACACAGTCAATCATTTGCTGCCAGGACATTACGTTTCAACATATTCCAACAATCTGATCAATCCTAATGATATGCAGCAGCAAATAACTCCTGCGAACGCTAAAATGCAATGCTTAATTTTCTTGTCTCTGTTCTTGGCAAACCTCTATTGTATATTGTCATCGATTCGACAGGGTGGATTTGACTTTATATTGTAAAGTTATCTTTCTCTGACAAGATGAGCAGCTGACTTGATGTTAAATATAGATCTGGTTTACTTCATGGTGTATTCTCAAGCATATAATGTATAATCCACAAAGGAATATGATGTTTAGTTTTTATAGCAATACATCTTTCCAAAAAAGTGCATGCATTAGGAACTAAAGGCATCAAATCAATTCAAATAATTGAATATATATAATAAAATCATGATTAGATTTATACTGATTGTAGTTTAAAAGTACTAACTATGAAAACCAAGCATAAATGCCCTACTACCACTGCTGCTGCTGCTCCTGGGAAATCAATTCTTGTTTTTTTTTTCATTTATGGAGGGTCAGTCTTGTTGCTGGATGTGTCTGCCTACCGGTACATGTCCTGTGCCGTGCCCTGCTGCTGCACCTTAATGCACTTCCTTACTCTGGGGAATCAATTATTTTTTCTAATATGAGGAAGGGAGATCATATGGCTGGATGTTGAGATCATATGGCTGGATGTGGAGATCATATGGCTGGATGTAGAGATCATATGGCTGGATGCGGACATCATATGGCTGGATGTGTCTTTCTGCCAGCGCCTGGTCTGTTCCCTGCCCTGAGCCTCAATTCCCTTCCTTTTTTTTTTATATCGATGAGGGATTGGTTCAATATGGTTGAAAAAGCTTTGCCTGTCCTGATCTGTTCCCTGCCCTGTGCCTCAATGACCATCCTTACTGGTGGATCAATTCTTGCTCTTGTTTCTAATATGGGGGAGGGGTTCAGTCTGTATGCCAGTGCCTGCCCTGTGCCCTGCTCTGCCTCTGCTGCAGCTCAATATCCTTCCTTCTGATGTGGAATAAATATTTTTTCTGATTTGGGGGGATATGGTGGAGCTGGATATGTGCCAGTGTGAACCCTGTGTGAACCCTGCTACTAATGCTGCCGTACTCTGAGGGATCAATTCATCAAACTGGTCCAATTTGCTAAAGATGAAAGGTAATAACAGAAGGTGTCAGAGACCTCCCCTTTTGGGAACGCCCCTGCATGCTGTTCCTGAATCAAAAAATGATCAGAATGGCCGAGAAACTAAAATTTGTTGCTCAAAAAAGAATGCGGAAAAGACAAAACTGAAATTTTGTCCGAATAAATTTTGCTTGCCATGCACAAATACCTGTCATTATGGACAGCTTGTAGGCCCTAAACATCTAATCATGGAAGAATACACATAACATGAAAACATGGTAGCAGACACGTATTATCAAACTTTGTGTGAGGCTGCAAGGCAGGATTAAAGGGTAGAGACCGGTATGCAGGAACGTACCCCAGGAATCAGCAGATAAGGCAAGTGAGAATAAGCCGAAGTCAGGAAACGAAGCCATGGTCAGGGAAACTAGCAAGCTGCGAGGTCAAAATCCGAAGCCAGGGTCAGGAACCAAAAAATCAGGAACGCCGTTTAGTAGCCAAGGGTCGGGATATAGAGAGCAGCAGAGTAGAGGACAAGCCGGGTTTGGTACACAGGAAATCAATAGGAAAAAATCACCAAAGGGCACTAGAGCTCGAATAGAAAAACAATCACTGAGCACTGAGCTAATCTCAGTGCTCAGCTTTTAAACTTGCCGCCAGGGGGAAGCCTCGCCCCCAGCCGTGACGTCATCGGTGCGCGTACCCCGGCGTCTCCACTCGGGGGCGCATAAAGTTAGTTGAGGGCGCGCGCGCGCGCCTAGCGGCGGACATGCTGACGGAGGTGGAGGGAGCTGGAGACGCGCCGCGGGATCCGGTACCCGCGGGCATCGGGTACTCAGGTGAGTCACTTCGTCGGACCCGGGGTTGCGGACCCTGACAGATCCCCCTTCCGACGAGAGGTCTCCGGACTCTCTCAGGGCCTGGACGATCAGGATGTTGATTGTGAAAAGACGTAAGAAGCTCTGGGGCATGTACGATGTCAGCAGGCTCCCAAGAATCTTCGTCCGGGGCATAACCCTTCCAGCGGATAAGGTATTGTAATCGTCTATGATAGTACCTTGAGTCTAGTATCTCTTCGACCTCGTATTCAGGGATATTATCAACTAGAACCGGAGGAGGTGGGTTAGGAAGTTGCCACTGGCTCCGGAATCCACCATGGCAGAGAGGTTGACGGAACCGCTACTCCACTGCAAGGATACGGGGAGAGAAAGGTGAGCTGCAAAACGAGACATCTGTCCAGTAGATATTTGATGACGATGGATAATCTCCTTACCCTTACGGAATCGGGCGCGTGTTCTGCAGTCTTGGTAGGAATGGCCGGCTCTGCCGCAATATAAGCAGAGTCCCAACGATCTTCGGCGTTCCCTTTCGGCAGGAGACAGTGGTCCATGGATAATACCTATTTGCATAGGTTCCTCGTCTGGGAGTGAGGCATTGGGGACAGGAGGAGAGGCAGGCGACCAGGTAGAGGAAGAAGATTGACGCTCGAGTCTTCTCTCACGGAGCCGACGGTCGATCTGGGTGGATAACGTGATAAAGTCCTCCAGGCCAGAAGGGATGGAAGTGCGAGCAAGTTCGTCTTTAACCAATTCCGAGAGGCCCCAACGGAATTGATCATGGAGAGCGGGCTCATTCCATAACGAGTCCAGAGCCAGGCGTCTGAAATCAGTGATGTACTCCTCGATGGGGCGCCTACCCTGCTTGAGGGTTCTCAGAGAGGTGGTAGCCGAGGAAGTTCTGAAAGGATCGTCATACATAGAGTCCATAGCCTGACGGAATGAGGCCCACGAATCCAGTAGCGGACTGCTGCTGTGGAGGAGGTGATGAGCCCACTGTTGAGGTTCGTCCGAGAGGAGGGAAATAACGGTATGAACCCGGACATAGTCGGAGAGATAGGTTCTGGGCTTAAGATTAAACAATATTTGGCAGGAAGTGATGAAAGTTCGGTACTTCTTGCGGTCACCTGTGAATCGTTCCGGGAGGGGAACTTGAGGTTCTATGGCCGAGGCGCCTTCCATGTTGAGAGGTAGAGGGGCCACGGCTGGGTCTGCAGGAGCGGCATGGGGAACTTGAAGCTGTTGCACCTGCTGCCTAAGCTGGTTTTGACTTGCCTGGAGTTCTTGCAAAGACTGGTTCATAGAAGTCATTTGTTGACTTAAGGCAGTGAACATGTCAGGTCTTCCTGCGGGCTCCATAGGGCTCAGTGATTATGTGAGGCTGCAAGGCAGGATTAAAGGGTAGAGACCGGTATGCAGGAACGTACCCCAGGAATCAGCAGATAAGGCAAGTGAGAATAAGCCGAAGTCAGGAAACGAAGCCGTGGTCAGGGAAACTAGCAAGCTGCGAGGTCAAAATCCGAAGCCAGGGTCAGGAACCAAAAAATCAGGAACGCCGTTTAGTAGCCAAGGGTCGGGATATAGAGAGCAGCAGAGTAGAGGACAAGCCGGGTTTGGTACACAGGAAATCAATAGGAAAAAATCACCAAAGGGCACTAGAGCTCGAATAGAAAAACAATCACTGAGCACTGAGCTAATCTCAGTGCTCAGCTTTTAAACTTGCCGCCAGGGGGAAGCCTCGCCCCCAGCCGTGACGTCATCGGTGCGCGTACCCCAGCGTCTCCACTCGGGGGCGCATAAAGTTAGTTGAGGGCGCGCGCGCGCGCCTAGCGGCGGACATGCTGACGGAGGTGGAGGGAGCTGGAGACGCGCCGCGGGATCCGGTACCCGCGGGCATCGGGTACTCAGGTGAGTCACTTCGTCGGACCCGGGGTTGCGGACCCTGACACTTTGGCAGTACTGTAGATATACAGAGTGAGCCAAACGTAGGTATACAGTACGGATCAGTTCATGTTTTGTCTCTTAGGCACACATCCCTAGAATGTCATCCTCAATACCTGTAAAGCTAAAGAAATAATAAACAAATGAAAATGACCAAAAAAATAGCAATAAAATAAATAAATATAGTACTGCATACCTATATTTGGTCCACCCTGTATATATCTTGGGCATGTAACTGAAACAAGGAGTGTAAAAACTAAAGTAGAGTAGCCTGCCATCTGGGGTAGAGACTTTGTTTATTAGTAGTGATAGAACTAGAATAGATCAACATAGCTTTCCTTCACTGTTTAAGCCCTCATGTACATTGGAAGGATTATTTGTAGCCTGCAGACAATCTAGCTCAACTACCAGAAAATAGGATCTGTCTCAGGCCTGGCTCTGGCTTAGCTTGTACCACACCGCTGGTCAGCTTGCCTATCTATAAACACTAAAGACACTAGTAATAGTAATACAGTACAGTAGAATACATTTTTCTGTTAAAAATGTATTCGAATTTATATTATTTTGCTTATTATTGTGAGATTATTACCTTAAGCCTTGATACCCCCCCCAAAAAAACAAAAAAAACAGCCTTGAGGGTCTGCAACCATCCCTACTGCCTGTTTTTATTAATATTCCTGAAGAAGAGACCTTGATAGGTTTGAAAGGTTGCAATTTATTATTAAAGCCAATAAAGGTATCATCTTTACCAAATGTGTTACTTTTCTTACACTAAAATGCAGATATTTAAAATGATACCAGGGCACACTGCTCAGCTGATATTGATTGTTGAAACTATTATTTATCCTAAATTACGTTAAGAAACCAAATTACTTAAAGAATGAAAGCACAATAAATCAGTAGTTGAAGTTTGTTGATTTGCTGTTTCCATGTTTTGTATTAATACTTGGTCCCGTGTCTGCGTTTTTATGCAAACAGTGTAACCAGACATATTTATACAAAGCATTGCCTAATACTTTCACAGTAATAATTTCTAAATAAGCACGGCATCTATTTGTCCAATCTTCGCAAATGAATGAATAACAAAAGGGTTATCTCATTTTGAAGTAATATATGAAAAGTTTGGAAACACATTATAGTAATAAATTAAAACACTGGTGCAGACACTGATATTGTATTGGAGCTGTGGTAGAAACATAATATAATAATGAGTAAAGTTGGGTCCTTTTACTAATGTATTAAAGTACTGCCACAACTAGATGACACTACTGATACTATATAAAGCCTACATACCTACTGCTTTTACTTTCCTACACTGTACCCAGCCTTCTCACTCCTCTGCCATAACCATTAACTTCCATCAAAGCAAGGAACAACATGAAGAGGAGAAATCAACAACAGGTGTGGTCCTACTATATAGTATTTTGTGTAACAACAATATTGTTGTGTGTATAGATACACATATTTGACTTGTGCATTCAGATTCGTATGAATTTCAATGGACTTTGTAAGATTTGTCAATTCATATGAATGAATAAAAACTAGGAGGAACCTGCAATGAAACAAATGAAAACAAAGCAAAGAGGTCAGAATTTTTGTTTGCATTTTGTTGGTTTTTCACTCTCTCTCATATTCTTTCTCATGTTCTTTGGCACTCTCATTCCCTGTCAGGCATCCAACCTACCTCGGCGGCCGTGCAGGGTCCCACCACGAACTGCATCCATGTCCGGACACCTAAGACGCCGTACGAGAACCACGCGGTTGCGGAGTGGGCCGCATCCCCGGCCTCGATTGGAAGGCACCTCGCGGAAGATGGCCGCGAACACGATGTTCATGGCGGGGGGGGCGTGTCCAACTTCCCAGTTCCATTGAGATAGTGCAGGAGGTAAGCAGAGGGCGGGGAATAGGGAGGATTGACAGCTCCTCACTAAGGGTGGATAATTAGAGGGGAGGAGTCGGGATCTGGCAGGGCTATATAAACCCCCAGCACTGTTCAGTCAGTGCTGGCTTGTTAACTAAGCGGTGCCCCATTCCTGTATGCTGATTACCTGAATCTTGCCCTTCCTTACCCTTATCTTGTTTGTGGATTTCCTGGCTATTCGACCTCGGCTTGTTTACTGGACTACGTAAGTTTCCTGGCTAATTTTGACCTCGGCTTGTTTATTGGACTCTGTGCTTATCTACTACCCTTGACCTTGGCTACGTTTAAATGGACTCTTGTGTATTTCTGTAATCCCTGACCACGGCTTGTATTAAGACATCGCTTCCGGTATATGCCTGTCTTTTGTGGAATAAATACCTGTTTGCACCACTCTGGAATCACCTGTGTTTAGCGTGCTCCGTTCCCCTACCTTCTGACATTCCCTCTCACACTCTCCCTCTCTCTATGTATCCCTACCTTCTATGCCAACTGCTTCCATGTCCCTTTCTCCATTCCCGCAGGTACACTTCGTCTCTTAACTTTGCTTGTTCTTCTTTTTTCGCCCACTTCTTCCCGTGTCTTCTTTCTTCACCCACTTCTACGTGAACCTGGTGAACTTCTGAAAAAGTTGACTCCTCGGGGCACACCCTATGACCCAATTGCAGGAATGGCGTAAAGTCTGTCCCTGTGGATCTGCCTTTTTGAAGAAGTGCACAGAGAGGCCAGAATAATGCAGATAGTTTCGCGGAGATGCAGAAATACTTTTATTTCTCATTGAATCTGTCTCCATTATCCTGGCTTCCCAGTGAACTTCCTCTAAAGGGCAGAAGTAGTAGTAGAAGTAGACATTCGGTAGTCCGTTTTTAGTAAATGTCACTTAACTGTTCCTCTGTGATAGGTGCGTTAAGGCCCTCTAGTTTCTCAGGTGTCAGCAAGGGGATCCCCAGTCCTCTTTGCTTTGAAATGTAACAATTTCGCCCATTAAGTTGAATTATTTCTCTAAGTGTTAATTTTTCTAAGGTCTGTTTATAAAGTTTCTCTAATGTGCCTAATCTACTTGTAATTTGCTGAGTAATTTGGGCCAAGGACCTTTATTCCTTTGAGAAGAATGATGCAGCCTCTGTATTGGTGGCTTTAGTAGAGCTACCCCACCCAGACCTGAGACAACTTACAATGAGGACTCAAAGAGCTCCTTCAACTTGTAGCCATCTAGGTCAGCATCTAGCCACAGTCCCTCTGTCCACCCTATTCTGTTGCAGGCCGGTAAACACAGAAAGTTCTACTTTTTCAGACACAGTCCCTTTAGATCATGTCAACAAGTTTAAGAACTTAAAAAAATGAGGTGACTAACTATATAGAAAAATACATATCTTTAATGAACCATATTGTAGTGGTCTTTTTTATTTTTACTGAAAGAAAAATATAGGAAATGTTTAATGAAAAACGAAATAGAACACAATCATGTTATAAGTGCTCCTGAGTAAATGACATTTCTTGTAAGCAGCGATCTCTGAAAAATGTCTCATGGCATTACACGGAGATTGGAATATTAATGAGAAAATAGCATGCATAAAAACGTGGTATTAGAGATCTTGGTGATACAGTTACTTTTCATTTTCTAACTATATGAACTGAGTTAAGGATACAAAGTATTATTTTCTATTAGAACTTAAACTTTATAATGAGATTATTTGTTTAGAGATAATTTTTGTATCACATGGGTTTAGAAAACGTAAAAACACATATTTTTTGCCAGAAAACTTCTACTAATAGGTAACAAAGGTCAGCATATTTTTAACAGTAACACTAATAAGCATTTTTTTCCAATCATTGCAAGTTAAACTTAACCTTTTGAGTATGAACTGTTGTTTATTGAGAAAACATGTTCCTTTGTTGAATAAAAAATCGGTCTCCATGGGATACATCTTGTAGTGTTCAAAACATGTAGCATTATGTTGTTTACTGTAAAGTAATACATTAAGCTGGTGCAAATAGATATTAAAGATTTATTGAGTTTAAAGAGGAGAGATTAATGCAGTCCATTAGGGTTCTGTACATTAAACAATGAATATCAATTTCTCATCTATCTATCTATCTATCTATCTATCTATCTATGTCTATTTATCTATCTGGATCTACATGAATATACATAGTAAGTAAGAACATCAAGGACCATATAATACGCAGAATATACAAAAAATAAGAATATACAAGGCAAGTAAGAACATCAAGCACCATTCAAAAAGCAGTAGTTCACTCAGGAGCCTGATTAACCAATAGGACAATCTACATCTGGTTTTTTTTGCAGCAGAGGGGCTGTCACCACCACGCAGAGAGTTTATGAGTTAGTTGGGGTGAGTTAAAAGATTACAGCTTGCTGTAATAAACTACATTTGTGGAGGGGCAATCCTAGTGGGCGTCCCCTGAAAAGGGGCCAAGTTACCCCTATAAACAAGCATATTTGAGTCACCTTACTAATTAACCTACCTATTAAGCAAAACCATCCTAGCCTATTTGACCTCTCATGAGTTAAAATTAAGTGAATTAAAAGATTTCAACTAATGTGAACTTAAACCTGCAAACACGCCCTTAAGTGAATAAACTCTTTTGGTTTTTGTTACATTGCATGCATGCATATGAAAATTATATTTTAACAAAAAGCTTTAAAAGAAATGCTGCTAGCTGGGGATGGCTGGCTCCTGGTTAGACAAAATTCTTTTAACAAACCTATTGGGCTACAGGATGCAGGAACACAGTAGCAGAATGATAGCTTGCATCAAGTGCAAGCAGAGTAGGAGACAGGCTCCAAGGAGGTGTGTGAGCCAGTGAATGAGAATGTGATAGAGTGTGTGTGTGTGTATGTATATGGGTGTTCTCCTACTTGCTGAATAATAAGAAGAGTATGGAAACTGTACAAAATTACACATGAAAAAGCATTATAGTATTCCTATCAAATATTAATATGTATAGTACATGGGCCAATTGGTTCTTATCTGAGCTTACAATCGAGGCTTCTATGTTTAAACCTGTAAGAGAACCTTCATTGTGAATCGATGTAATCTACGGCTGTTACCTAATGCACACTAAGTGCTTAGTTTGGTACTGTTTCATATTTGATCTTATATAAATATATTTTTGCTACTCTCAAACAATGCGAAGAACTGTTTTCTACATGATCCTATAAATCCATCAGTGCCGACGTTGTCACATTCTTCAGGTGACATAGAAAATGTCTTCAATTACTCCACACATTGGCTTTTTCTAAGTCTCTACCTAACCTTTATAAGTTGAATGGGACTGGGCACTTTATTTAATTGATCTCCTTTTCAAAAAGTTTTTTTCTGAGTTTGAAATACAGCAGAATTAGAAGTAAGGTATATATTAATTATGAGCTACTTCTGCTTTTAAGAAGCCATATATTTTTAGAGACATAATTCTTGGTTTATATCATATATGATCGTCTTTAAAAAAACACTAACTCATAAATTCTATGTTTTTTTCCTTAAATGTTCCATAAAATAAACATCATAAATACTAATTGTTTTTTATAAACTATTCAATAAGACTATATAAAATAACTGTCTCTTGTTAATGCTTGTCAGAAGTTACAGTATAAGGTATTTTATTTTTAGTTAAACTTTAGATATTGGAATTATAAAAATCTTCCCTTTATATATAATTGCTAAAAATGTTTTATCATTTTCTGAATAAAATACATTTTGGTATTAATATAGAAGAGATGGTATGCTCTCTCTAAAGGCACAAATATCAACTTTGAATTATACAAACAACATTCATTTATAAATAGAATATTCAATATGTTGTTATATATTTAAGTTAAGGAACAACACATTCTGACATTTCAGTTAGAAGATATGTCCAGATATGAAACGCGTGGATTGTTGATTCAATCTGTAACTAATGTTGAAGTGCATATCCTATATGCTATGCCAATCAAATGTACACCATTGAAAGCAAATTATGAATAGGTATTTGGCAGAAAGGAACTTGAACACTTGATATGTTAAATATGAGCATTTTAATAAGGTTTTATTTTCACCACGATAGAATTCTGGATCTCCAGGACAGAATATAATAAATACAATTTGTGCAAACCTTAATTAGTCGTCAGAGAAGTTTTCACTTTTCTGAAAATAAAAAGTGAAATACTGGTTGTTAAGGGAAAACTAATACAATTTCAGATTTAATTTTTCCTTTAGAATGCAGTCCCTGCAAGATATATCCCCAATTGTTTCTTAAAGAACAAAGGTCCAGTGTTGGTTGGAATATCTCACCTTTTGAAATTTTGTCCTTTACCAATAGAGTAACAGTGGCAGGGCCTTAAAGGGGTACACAGAGACTTGGCATAATTACATTTTATGCAGTCCCTTCAGATATCCCAGTGGGATAAACTCACTCACTTCAGAATATGGTTATTTTTTCTCATTGTCACATTTACTTTACATGGAGAAGCTGTAGGATACAGTTGTTGGTAATATATGTACCATTTTTAAAGAAAACATGAGTGAGCAGTAAAAATACATTTCTTTTATTCCTTATGAGATTCATATTCAACTGTAGGTAATAACGGAATGACACAATAAAAAAAAACCATGGCAACAAAGAAAAAAATGCAATGACCCCTGTTCAGAAGTCTGCAAACCTTTAGTTCTTAATATTGTGTAAAATGTCCTCATTTTTAGACAAACATTTTATAACAAATCTAAATGCCTAAGTGTGATATATATATACACTCAATGGCCACTTTATTAGGTACACCTTGCTAGTAATGGGTTGGACCCTCTTTTGCCTTCAGAACTGCCTTCATTCTTCGTGACATGCTTTCTACAAGGTGCTGGAAACACTCTTCAGTGATTTTGGTCCATATGGACATGATGGCATCACGCAGTTGCTCCAGATTTGTAGGCAGCACATCTATAATGCGAATCTCCCGTTCCAACACATCCAAAATGTGCTCTATTGGATTGAGATCTGGTGACTGTGAAGGGCATTGGAGTGCAGTGAACTAATTGCCATGTTCAAGAAACCAGTTTGAGATGATGTGAGCTTTGTGACATGATGCGTTATCCTGCTGAAATTAGCCATTAGTAGACAGGTACACTCTGGTCATAAAGGGATGGACATGGTCAGCAACAATACTCAGGTAGGCTGTCACGTTTAAACGATGCTCAGTTGGTACTAAGGGGCCCAAAGTGTGCCAAGAAAATTTCCTGCACACACTTACACCACCACCACCAGGCTGAACCATTGATACAAGGCAGGATGGATTCATGCTTTCATGTTGTTTACGCCAAATTCTGACCCTGCCATCTGAATGTCCCAGCTGGAATCGAGACTCATCAGACCAGACAGCGTTCTTCCAGTCTTCCATTGTCCAAATTTGGTGAACCTGTGCGAATTGTAGCATTTTCTGTTCTAAGCTGACAGGAGTGGCACCCGATGCTAATATAAAAGGGAAAATATGATGCAATTGCAAATGGTTACATTTCCAAATGCAAACAAAAATGTATCTAACTGTAAATAAACTATATGGGCAAAAGTATAGGGGGACCTGACCATTACACCAACAGGGAGTTTTATGTCCCCTTCAGCATTCCAAGACATTTTGGACAATGATTTTCTTCCAACTTTGTGGTAAGAGTTTGGAGAAAGCCCTTTTTCTATTCCAGCATGACTGTGTCCCAGTACACAAAGCAACATCCATAAAGACATGGTTGGAAGAGTTTCATTTGGAAGGACTTAACTAGCCTGCACAGAGCCCAGACAGCAACCCCATCAAACACATATAGGATGAACGGGCTTTGTGCCTAACATCAGTGCCTGACTGCATAAATGCTCTACCTAATGAACGGGCAACAAGACCCATAGAAACACTGTGAAAGAAGAGTGGAATCTGTTAAAGTTGCAAAGGGGGGACCAACATCATATTAATGACTATGTATTTAGAATGCATTGTTGCTGAATGCCTTAATGTCTGGTCATTGCAATAACACCTTTCTATGCTCGTTCAACCACATTGTGTTCATTCTATGCTCTATTAACTCCATGATGGTAAGAGGATTGTTGTTAAGGGGATGCATCTCTGTGATGTGCCTGGCTCGTCAATTGT
This sequence comes from Sceloporus occidentalis, assembly GCA_023333645.1. Taxonomy (NCBI): domain Eukaryota; kingdom Metazoa; phylum Chordata; class Lepidosauria; order Squamata; family Phrynosomatidae; genus Sceloporus; species Sceloporus occidentalis. Next base: position 109,382 of record JALMGF010000338.1, read on the forward strand.
CATCAAGGGATTAACAATGTTTATAGGTTTAGAAGTCAACAGGATCAAAATGAGAGTGTTAGGTTAAGATGGCAGACGTTGTACAATTCACATTAGCTCTGATTGTACAATGCACAAGTCCAGTGCAGTGTTCCAAACCCAAGGCAATGTGTATCAGGCTTTATTTTTTAAGCATTTGTTGAGATGTCTATAGTGAGTTGTTTACTTCTGATGTATGGTTAAAGAGTGGCTGCTATACCTGATGAAGTTGAAATTATCATCCTCAATTGAAATCATCATCCTCAAGTTTAAACTGAAGTGGATCACATGCTTATTCTGGACTTCCAAATTAGTCACTTTCATGGCTTGTCTAGGTTCAAACAGAAAATAGTCCAGCATATGTGCTCTACAGATGAAGAAGACACTGGGTGCATGTAACAGCCTACCAGTGGAAGAAGTGGGAGTAAATATATTGAGGAAAAGAAGGAATGCATGGGAAATACATAACACTAAGAGCCAAATAAAGTTCTTAGATCGAGTAGTAAAATAGGCTAACTAGGTATGGGAAACAGCTCTTTTGTGCTGTTGTATTTATATGTGTAGTAAAGAATGAATGGAATGTTAAAATTATATTACATTACATTTGTGCTCTTGAAATATTATAAATTAACAATTTGATTGAAACTTACTTTTTAATAAAGTGTAAGTTTCATTTTTTATTAAGTATCTTCTATAGCTTAGAATGAACTTGTAAGACATAGAGAAAAGATTATTAAACCTTATGAGTCAGTTGTCTGATAAATACATCCAGTAGATAATCTAAAATAGCTCTAATAACTTGCACAGCCTTTGAGATAAATACTTATCTGTTCGTAGTGGAGAATTAAATCTAGGTCCGGAAATTGCTATTCTTTCATCATTTTTTATAACATAGTGGTATTCTGGCTAGTTATATGACTGTGGAAAAGATCTAATCATAAATACAGTATACCCTTTTGCTTCTATAAATATTACATTTTGTTAAATTTAAAAAAAAGATACACTTTGTTTTAAACAACCATGTTTTTGGAAACTAGAATATAAACAAGCCATTTGTATAAAACATGTTCAATACCTGATATATATATTTTTTTAAAATTACAAATTTATGTATATTTAACAACCAGTTCAAGCATTTTGTCATGGATTATTTCTATGAGAATTGCTTATTTTTAACTTATTATTCACAACAAAATGATATCCATGTCTCGCTATATTTTTGTTCAATTGATTTCACAGCCTTTTTTTGAATTAGCCAAGAACATAAAGGCCAGTTGAATGACAAATTGCATGTCTTCAAAAAACCACTTCCTAGACATACAAGTAGGGCAAAAGTTTTTTCTTTAAATAATACCCCATTTAGCATGCAATACAACTATTTCATACCAAATGGGACATCCCAAATAACGAATTCTATAAATATCTGCAACTCTGATACATGATGCTATAAAAGGATCTAAACATGGTGCAGATGAGTACAGCCTCATCTAACAGTGGCCTTATGTGAGAGGGCTCCAGAAAAAAAAAACTATGTCTCTATGCTACACTACCATTATAGACAGCCTAAGAGTCAAACTTCTACCACACATAAAGACCTGGAGGTTGACAGCAATCGTATGACATGGAAGAAAATATGAAAGGGTGAACAAATGAAAGATAAAATAAAATAAAAAATTTGTTGAAAAAATATATATATTTGAAAAGTAATAATTATTATAAAAGCACACTTCCTTCACCCTACCTCTTTGTCACTTAGAGGAAAAGAGGTTGATCCACTAAACCCTTGGGTACAAAGCGGGTGGTCAGTCATTTAAAAGGTCTAACATGTGACAAAGAAAACATTTTTTTTGACAGCATTGTCAACTGAAGTCCTTGAGCCTATGAAATGATGCCACCTAAAAAAAAGCGACACAAGAAAAAATCCAGTCTGCACCCAATGGCAGTAATTTTCTGGCCACACAGGAGCATGTTTATAGACTCCTGTGCATTAGTGGCCTTAATTGGTTATAGGACGCATTGGATCTGGAATCCACTTGCTAATAGAGTATTTTCAGTTGCCAAGGTGGACAGTGTTTTTATTGTCCCCGCTACAGACATCTAGTGTTGGATGTACTTCGCTAACTTGAGGGACTTAGAGGTGTTGGGGTAGATAGGGCACATTTTCATTTAATTTTCATTCCTTTTATTTAAACAATATATATTAGTTAAGCTCTCCATCCCATGATGGCATAGAGGCACAGGGTAGGCTATTTCCTTCTCTTGGGTATTAGTGTTACTTTAAATCCCCCTACCCTAAATGTATGCAGCCTCAGTTAAGTGTGGTCATCAAGTTAATCTTAGAGTAATCCTGGCAGCATATGATTCTTTCTGTTAAAACAACTCACCTTAAAGCCTCAAATGTATTCTATCACAATATTACTGAAATAGTTTCACAGAGGTTTATGTTCTTAACTGTTGTTACAATGTTGAGCTATTTTGTTTACGCTTTTTGATTTTGTCTTAAAACATTTGAACATGCAACTGTAACATGAAACTGGATTTATTTGCTTATTGAATTTTAAGTAGTATAAAGAAGACATTTATCATGGCAGATTCCTTAACCTGCCAGCACATCTGAGGAAGAGTCCTCAGTAAGCTTGTGGCGCAGGAAGAGCTTGGCTGGCTCTGTATAATGATACTAGTAATATTTCTCCAAAGTCTCATCACTCATTAAATTATACTTTGTACAGGGCCAGCTAAGCCTTTCTTTCACGAACTCCTTGCCAGTGGTGGCCTTTTATAATGAACAGTAAAGTGATGGAGCAGAATATACAGCTCTCCTGCTAGCTCTCCCTTTACTAAATAAATCAATTTATGCCCCGTCTTCTATTGGGCTAATATGACTATATTCATAGCTATATATGGAATTTCAGCTATGAGAAGCATTTAGCGAAACTGAATTTTGTACTCTAGAAAGAGGTACCTAACAAGTAACCTCTTAGTAAGGCACAAATACATGTGTGGTCTGTATAAGGCCCTTACAGAGGAAATCTTTACTTCAGGCAAAGTGGAGTTCCATCTTAACACTAGAAGCTCCAAAATGTACTTTTTGTGGAAGCGGTAACCAGAGCTACAGTTAAGATTTTTTTTAAAACAATGGTTTGTTTTTTGGAGAGAAGGGGCATTCACAACTTTTAAATCATGATGTACCTCCACATGTCATAATTCAAAAGTTGTTGATCCAGGGAATCACACTGGTAACAGTGTCATTAAATAATTTGTTCCACAATTGACATGGTGGGTGGGGTGGTGGGCCTTTTTAAAATACTTCAAGTATAAGTACTATTATTACCTAGTACTCATAATAGTAATAAAACTACTGCCATGTTTATAAATATTGCAATTATGTTTTACAATTCTATAGTAATAAGGTTATGTGGAAAAGTTTTTACAATTGTTTTTCATTTTTTTGTGATAATCCAGTATATATATTATTTAACCTTAACATTTCCTCAGGCAAACTACACATTTCCCAAAAGTGTTACTCCAACAGAAATTGTTTTTGTGTCAACAGACAGTTCTTGGAGTTAAAGATGATAAACCAGAGAGAGCACAAGAACAAGCCATTTCTTATTTACGATGACCATGGCTGTAGAAACTATAAACACAAGTGATGCGTTCATTAAAGGCGATTTATATCAAGGATGGATACTGACGATTCATCCAGGAGCAATGAAAACAGACTGGAATTATGTGAATAATAAAACCAAAGTAGATTTCATCCAAAATACACTTTTGAATAACAAATAAATAAAATGAATATTTTCGATGGTGGTTTTAAACAAATAATCAGTAGAAATTTGATTTCTCCAAATCTAGTACGTGGATAAAGTTTCCCATGCAAGTTATGGAGAACGGAAAATGAACCCTTGTCTATGTCCTTTACTGTGCCTTTTGCTACCTCAGGGAAATTAGCTTGGAATAATAAACAAAAGTTTATTGTCCATATCATTGACTGGAAAATACTCCTCTTCAATTTATAGTCTATGGGAAATGATATCTTGTTGAAGCATGGTTTGGGTTGCAGCTTAAATATTAAATAACAATTGAAAAAAATTGAGTAACAGTGAGTTGCATAAAAACGAAGTTTTCTCTAGATTTGTTTTATCATTTAATGTCATGTCCACTAGTATTTTTTCTTTTAATTTAATAGTGAAAAATAAAAATTGTGAAAAATAAAAACAAAATATTAATATCATGTAAATACATAAACTTTTTGCTTTACATGAATTGTAATAGCTGGAAGATTTTCAATAGATGGAAGTTTTCCAATAAATGGTATGAAGTATAATAATTACTGTAATGCCAGATGCTAGGTTTTGAAGTTGTAAGCTTGAAAGAGTTTCTTGTCATACGAGGCACAATTGCTTAACTATCTATGTGTTTTTTTCTTATTTCTCCAAGGAGTTATTTTAAAATCTTGTAATTAGCTTTGCTTCAAAACAGTTATTTCATTTTTCAGAACATACGTTTAATTTCCATGGGGTTAGCAAAAGGAAAGGCTGTTTTAAAATCCTCCTTACCACAACATATTTTTTTCATTCTTTGCTTTTTTTTTTAAAACCCTATTTTTATTTCAACGATGTCTGTACATGTATACATATGACAGCAATAATTGAGAGTGCATTTAATAAAAATATTGACAGGGTATACAATGTATTGTAAAGTAAGCAGAACTTATCGACTTCACCAATTGATCATGGATCAGTTATGTACAATACCAACACAGATAAACTGGAATGTGTCCTTTATCCTCTTCTTTATGAGTGTCAGGTCAGAAAAAACACTTTAACCCTTCAGTCCCTTATCTAGGCTAGCCTCCAGCCAGCCCATTCTTATGACAAATAACAGTTTGATCTTTAACAGGACCATGAAGCACTCATAAACAGGGCTTTAGTCTTGGAGATGTTAATATTATAATCTACCACACAACCACAGATTCCTCATGGCCTCCATCAATATTCTAAGGTTTGTTTCCCCTAAAACATTAATCAGTGATACCTAAAATGGCCAGCTCAGAGGGATCTGCTTTAATGGTAATTTTATATGTTTGCAGAGGTACAAGGAATGTGCCCAAAACTGTGTGGGCAGCGAGCATTACCAAAAGCAATGGAACATATCTGCAGAGGGGGCGGGGATACATTTTAGACAGAGTTAGACAAATAGTCCATTCTATATAAGTACAGTGGGGAATAGCAGGAAATGTGTCTTATTCTAAAGCGCAACTGGTAAGATTTTTATTTGTTGCGTATGCCGCATCATAGATAAAGTATCTTGTAACTCCAGATGTGGCAAATGTTGCAACCAATTTTGCGCCCTCCCCAAGGGTGGACAAGTATTCCACCCTTGGCATAACTCCCATAACAATATGCTGAGTCAGACATTGATGGTAGTACAACATAACTCCCAATTTCACATTAATATATTAATATTACTTTTTAATTATATCTGATGGGCCATCGATGCAAGTTTTCATAGTTTTACACCAATTAGTTAAAACATGTGTCCAATAATTATACATTATGAGGGGCCAAATTAATTATATAAAAAGGACCAGCTACACCATGAATGCAAAAGCAACTAGAAGTTTGGCCCATCAGAATGCTTGATAAAATGAAAAATGCACATTAGTATTCATTGACCCACATAGTACGCAGCATGTTGACCTCATAATTTCATCATCACAGAGGTGAAGCAGACAAGTGGATCCACTTCCTCCACTACACTAATTAGTATACTTACAGGGCATCGGGCAGGGTCACATCTCACAAGTGCTCCTGTGCTAACATTGGCTATTTTGCTGTCCTGGACAGTAGATTAAAAAGCATATGAGTGCAGTGTTGAATGCTGTGACTATTTTAATGCAAACAAACTGTAATAAGATATATGAAGCAACTGATCAAACTTGTCAGCTTAAACTTGCTAACTGATGCAATCTTTATTACTGGCAGGGATCCCTGAGTGTACTGATGTAGTCATAGCACAGACATATGATCTCCTGAAAGGTGGACACACTGACACTCAGATTAATCAAAAGAAGTCTGAAGCCAGTGAAACTTTATCTTTTATAACCTCCCATGATCCCAGCTCACAAGCCCCTCCCCTTCTAACCAATCCACATGGACCGGAACCCTGGGTGCGCTGTATGTTAATTATATTCCATGCCAGTCAAGCAGCCGCTTCATTAGTGTTGATTGATGGGTTGCTATCTAAACTCTAGAGTCCAAACACCTCTAACCTGAACCGATGACTCTATCTTAATGAACTCCCATGCACTTAAGCTTCCCTGTTAATGCTAATGCCTGGGTAGTTCAACACAATACACAGAAAACTGTGCATTGGAAGATAGTGTTGTACAATACATTTTTTCCACCTGTGGTTTGAATTACAAAAATATGGTTGCCAGAATGCTTATCTGAATACATGTAAAAGCCATGACACTGTGGGACTTGTCATCACATAGAAAAAAACATAGCATTTGACGGCAGATAAGAATAATTCGGCCCATCTAGTCTGCATGTTTTTCCTAGTGTAAAGACCTTTGTCACACCTTGGTCTCATCTTTGATGCAGGATAGACATACATTTCCTCACTGTATTATGTTATACTTCTTCTGCTAAGAGACTGTTCCTATTACTTACCACCCTAGCAGTAAAGTAAAGACCCCTCATGCTAGACTGGGCTAAAAGTGGAAGTCTAATCTTAAATTTGCTAAAATGTGATTGATGCTTGACTCACTCAATGCTTCATGCTCCTTGAGATGTGAATTTGTGTGCGCAGTGATCATTGCAGTAGAGATTTAGGAGACCCGTATGGGGGATGAGGAGTTCGCTTTGGAGGGTGGGCAGGATTAAAGAGAGAGAGAGAGAGAAAGAGGAGGAGAGAGAGAGAGTGAGAGAGAGAGAAGGGGTAGAAAAAGGGGAATAGAGGAGAAAAAGGGAAAAAAGTTAGAATGGTAATTTTAATGATGGGCACATACTCGATAATAAATGTACTTATATTTATATATGCACGTGTGTATGTATATTTTGGAAATTGACTTAACAATGGGCAAAAAAGGTTAAAAAAAATTAAGAGGAAAAGTTAAGGGATGATAAAAGAAAGGAAATGAAGAAAAAGGAAGCCACATTACTTTTGATGATGAGGGAATGAACCAGGGTTTTTGTGGGGGGGGGTTTGGGTGAGGAATGGGTGGATGCAAAGATATGTTTTTTAGTTACAAGCCCAGGATCTAGTGAGGGACAGAATGTGAGAGTTGAAAGTAGAAGATAACCCCAAGTGGGTCTGGATAGTAGGAGAGACTGGGGTGGAAATGGAAGGAGGGAAGAGATTAAGCTTAAAGAGAGAAGAGCAGAGGGCTAAGGACTGATCCTTGGGGAATACCAGCAGTAAAAGAGGTGAAGATGTCTTGCCAGAGAAAGTGACAGAGAAGGAACGTTTAGACAGATATCAAGAGATCCAGAAGAGAACTGTATCTTGTGTTCCTATAGCATAAAGTGAGTCCAGAAGAAGGGGATGGTCAACAGTATCAAAGCTTATTTATAGCATGCTAATGTAGTTGTTTAGAAAAACAAAAGCTAAACTGTAATTGAAAGACATTGTTTTTGTCTGAATTTTAGAACCAAACCTTCATTTTGCATGTTTTTCTATTTTTTGTGTTATGTTATGGGGGGAAATCATTGCAGAAAAAAACACTTTAAATGGCTTCTAAATAGACATAGCTAATTGTCCAAGCCGAATGCCCTTTTCCCAGATTTTATTAAAGTGTATGATATTGATTTATTTTTTAAATCTAAAAATGTTTTATGCCATTATTGTACTCACTGGATGTACAGCCAAGTATCTACATTGGTACCTTTTAATTGGTAAGTAAAGCCAAACAATAAAGATGAGGTTATTAATTTGAAGAACATATGGATAAAGCCATATAAATTGACAGATGGATTGATTGAAAATGTGCAATTGAGACATAAATAGGAGACTAAAAAGCATGATTTACGAACATTATCGTACAAAGACAATGACAATAAATACAATTCCACCATTAGTTATACAGGGTCATTAGCTTGGGGGGGGCTATTACAATGACAAAAGAATATATACTTTATGTACAGTGTAATGAATTTTACCCAAGCATAACATATTATCTTATATATAATAAACATAATTCAGTGACTAAGTGAGTTGGTTGATATGTATATCAATTATACCCCTACTGTTTCTATGTATTCTCTTTTTTTAAGTCTTCAAATGAGACAAAATTCAACTAAACCAAATCTGGCGTACAATATGAGCTCTGAAATATATAGGTCAAAGTTTAAATGAAATTTACTTGGATGTCTTCAAACAAACTCTCACATGACATGATAACTGGCATTTGTTCCCAAATGACTTGTCTATGGCATCTTTGCCACTGAACAGCTTCTTAGCGCCCCCAAATAGTCTGCTTGTTTTTGCCATCTTCATCCCTAAACAGCTTCTCTGTGTCACCACTGTTCCCAAACAGCTTGGCTGTGCTATCTTTGTTCCCAAACAGCTTGTCTGTGCCATCTTTGTCCCCAAACGGGTTGGTGGTGGCTGAAACAGCTTGCTTGTGCCAACTTTGCCCACTAACAGCTTGTCAATGCCTCCAAAGAACTTGCTTGTGCCATTTATGCCATCAAACAGCTTGTTAGTGCCACCAAATAGCCTGTATGTGCCCCCAAACAACTTGTCTGTACCATATTTGTCCCCTAAAAAGCTTATCTGTGCCATATTTGTCCATAAGCAGCTTGTTTGTGCTATCCTTGCCCCCAGCTTGTCTATGCCAACTTTATCCGTAATTAGCTTGTCTGTGCCATCTTTGGCCCCAAACATCTTGGCTGTGCCATAGTTGCCCCCAAACAGCTTGTCTGTGCCATCTAAAGCTTGCCAGTGCCCCCAAACAGCCTGCCTGTGCCACCCTTACTATCAAACAGCCTGCCTATGCCCCTGCCCATACCACTCACCTGCAGCAGTGGTGTGTCCCTCTATCTCCCTGCTGTGTGCAGACTGATCCAGCATGCAGGAAGTAGATATGATGTCACTTCCTGCATATTGGATTCCAGTGGTCACCTAGGCCCCCTAGAGTGGTGGACCTGGTCACAGTTGCAACCCCTGTGAAACAAATAGCAGGCTAGGTGAAACAAATGGTTCATAACTGGAGTCAAATGTTGTGATTCAATATACTATTGTTATACATTAAATTAATAATAGATAGCATTAAAATTCACCCAATTCCTAGAGTAACCTATTTGTTGTGTGACTGACATTGCTATGGAAATTGTTTTTTTTAAATTATACAGATAATTGCTTTACTCTATATGTGGCTTTCATTTCAATCCATTAATTTATGACATAATATTTGATGTCATTTAATGACCTATATTCAAAGATCAATTTCTTAAATATATCTAATAGGTTTTATAGCATCGTATCTCTTAATAACATACGCTTGGCTTTAGAATTAACTTCTTGACATATTGTATATTTGCTGCAATATAAAATATCCGTACTGACATCTACTTACTGCATAATCTTAAAAGAAAAATGTTTACATTGACATACCACCAAAACGTATGACACTGTATTATAATGTACATCATTGCAGCAGATTATTAATGAGACAATAGTATGGAATATTTAAGTAATATGCATTAATGGAAAGGATACTTAATAAAGTTTTCTAGAAAGAATATTTTAAGTATAGTCCTAATGGTAAAGGTTATTTTTCTTTCTGCTTCTACTAAAGCTAGAAGTGAATGGGGGAAGATATTCCAATTAAATCATGATGTTTGGCCCCCATGTGTTCCCCCTACCCGTGTAATGATATTCAGTATCTGCAGTCGCCTACCAATAAAAGAACACACATAAAGCTTAATTATCTGCATTTCTGTGTACTGTGAAAAGCAAGCTGATTCATAAGCTTATGTGAACCAATCAAATCAGGCCTTAAACAAAGCCTTGCTCTCTGGGGTAACACCTTTAGGTAAAAAATAGTGTGGCAGGTGTGGTAGAGAATGGTGTAAGTGCTGCATGTGTGCTAAAGGGTGATCTGTGTAGCTTAGAGTGGTGTGTGGTTGAGTGTGCTTTGTTTTACTGCGAGAGGTGACTGATAAAGGGTGATCCTTGTGGCTGAGAGCTTTGTATGTGTACACACATTGTACTCTTAAAAACCCACCATTCCTTACTGGAGCTTCGTATAAAAGTACCACAAGACTCGATGGCAAGCTCACGTGCAGGATTCTCATCTCCTGATCTGTCTGTATTTTTTCATGTATATTTGTAATGTATGTTAACTACTCCATTTAACCCTTGCAATGCATTTGTGACAATACGGGCTGCTTTTAAATACCTGTAATAGCCTTAATCGTATTAGGATTTGAAATACCATGGGGTGTCTGGTTTTCAAACATATGGCTTGGTCGCATAAATTGAAGCGGGCAGCTTCAAAGATCTCCGAAATATGAGACGGGGGCAATATGACCATATTTGAAAAAAATAGTTTTGAAATAGCAAAACGCTAGTTGTACTTAATACCCTATAACGTGCAAAAAAAAGAAAACAAAACATAAAAGCATTGGGTATTTCTAAACTCAGGACAAATAGTACAATCTATTTGGCAGTTTTTTCATTAGTTATTGCAGTGAGTAAAAGATATTTCAATTAAAAGTGAGAAAAAGTCCTTTTTAAAAAAATTCACCATATTTATTAGTAAAATAAATAATATGATAAAAATGCTATCTAAAGAAAGCCCTGTTTGTCCTGAAAAAACAACAACATATAATATGTGTGGGTGCACTAAATAAGAAAGAAGAAAATTACAGCTAAACAGCAACACCACAAAAATGTTAAAACAACCTTTGTCCCAAAGTGTACTACAAGTACACTTTGGGACAAAGTGTACTACAAGTAAAAGACAGTGTTGTCATTAAGTGGTTAAATTGTACAGTGCTGCATAATTTGTTATCTCTTGATAAATAAAAGATAATAATAATATACATACACACATGGTACACAACCACACACAGTACACACAGAACACATATACACACACACACATATATATACAGTTCACACACACACACTTAGCTAATTACTTTTTTTTTATTTTTTTATTGTTACATGATTATCTTGTAACTGGAAGGTTTATGTATATGCTGTAATTTGCTAATATAATGTAAGTGATTTATATTCTTCCTTCTTTTATTTTTATTTTTTCTTGACTGTGCAATATGGAAATATCATTAATCTATCTATAATAAAGACGCAGAGGCATGCTGGATTATAATGGCCATATAATTATGAAAACAATTTTATGGTATATTTAACAAATGAACATGTATAACCATATTAACTTATCACCAAATTGGTAGCCTGAACTGAGTAACTGAAATTATTTCTTAAAAAATGACAATACCACCCTCAATGGTCCTGATCCATGGAGAGTCCTGCACTTAGCTTCTTCGCTAGCGCCACATAAGTTAGCTGTACCTGGGACAGCAAACCCCTACACGAATGTCAGACCTCAAGTTCCCATGACACAGCCACTTAGATTAACCTTAAGTGAGAAAAAAGGGGGGACCCTTACTTGAAGCAAATTATCCCAAAGAGGGCTAGCACCTTTTTTCTATAGCCTAACAAGACCTCACTTAACAGCTCCTTCTTCTCATGTGAGACTCATGAATCTCCATGTTATGTAGCATTTTATATAGATTAATGTAAAGGAGGTATTTGGATTACCACATCCATGTCTCCTTTTAAAGAGGTTCATATTTGCTAATTCCGGTTTAATGATGCAATTTATTTTTTCTTGATTGTTAAAAGTGGAATAACCAAGAACAAAATGCATTGCATGTTTGTGTTCCATTATCTAGATCTATCTATCTATCTATCTATCTATCTATCTATCTATCTATCGATACAAATAACAAGAATAATAATATGAATTATAAAATATTACTAGTGTCTGTCTATCTATCTATCTATCTATCTATCTACTCTATAAACTATACATATAGTTTCTGTAGTATTTTAGTGGTGAATGTTTTTCAATATCCAAGGTTCTGATTTTCCATAGCTTTGTTTCTTCCAGCAGAGAGAAACAATCAGGCAAAAGCAAAGTACCCAAATATGTTTGGGAACTCTGCTGGTATTTGCTTGGCTCATTAACCTTTTAGTTTTCCCTCCATTATTCCTGCAGAGTCAAACCTAACAATGTGAATTAGTACAGAACCCTACTTGAAAATTTCAGTGCTGGCATTAACCATATACTGGGCATATTAAGCACACATTTTTGCTCAGAAGGCCTGAAATGTTTAATATTTTATTGAAAACTGTCACCATAATGTGAGCAGATTACATAACAACTCTAAAAATTGTGAAAATGTTCAAGATGTTCAAGTGATTCTGTATCACTATTTACCTGTCAGGTATAAGTAACCCAACCTTAAGTATATTTATTGAGTGCTTAATTAATTCATATACTGTATATAAATGTATTCCTAATTTATTTTTATTGTCTTTATGTAACGATGTACAATGATGGCAAGGACATGAAGGTGTTGATGAAAAGAAATATGGCGGCATGATGTCATGATCCGGGACGTTCTCGTCCCGAACCACAGCGGAGCCATTCTCCCGAGTACCCGCGGATAGCAGGTACTCGCCACTTACCTTCCCTGGTGCCCAATCTTCGGTGCCCGCTTCCGGCGGGCACTCGGGGTCTGCTGCTCCCCATGCCGCCCCTCCAGAATAGGGAGGAGGCGCACGCACACATCCCACGCCCCCTCCCTCTATGCCTCAGTGGAGATCACGCTGCATGCACAGCTCCACGTCATCAGCTGGGGGCAGGGCTTGGAGAAGCGGCAAGTATTGCTACCTTTCCTGCATACTGGATTCCTTACCTGCATTTACCAACAGAGACATTACACATAATGAGTGAGAGAAAAAAATAATGATTGAAGTTGTTGACAGTAGGCGTTATGCAGATGATGAGAAATATGATGGTGAGGGTGTGTAAAGATTATGGGGAGGAAAATAATTATGGCGTAGTATGAAGATGGCGATGGGAAGGTATATGAGGATGATGGTGGAGGTATTATGATAGTAATGTGGGTAGGAATAGGCCACCCATAGGCAGGGGTGCCTGCCATTGATATCCAGGAGGCAGATGGCAGGTATTCAGCAAGGTCATATAACACAACATCAGGGGACCTTACACTGCCAGTGCAGCAGCTTGTACCACATGCAAGACTACAAGAGGAAATATTCCCTAACTCAGCCAAAGTAAGCTGATCAAAAGGATTGTGGTGGGTGTGTCTGAGTTATATGTGTGCATTTCTTGTCGAGTATGGTGTGTGTGTGTATGTGTGTGTATGATTTGTGATGTGTACATTTAAGTCTATATCATTTGATTGAGTACAATGTGGTTTATTCTGGTTGAGAATAATGTGTGAGTGTGGCTGAGAATGGTACCAGTGTTTTTGAGATTGTTCAGTTTGGTGGAGGGTGGTCACTGGGTTTGAGTTTGTATCACTGTGAAGGAGCATAGTCAGTATGAGTGTACTTCTGTTTAAGTTTAATTAAATTAAGTTTAATTTTAGTTTTCCTGGGAGATTCCCTTAGGGGAATATAATGATGTTGGAATATATAATGAAGGCAAGAGGGGAAGAAGGTGTTGTATTTGTTGTTGAGGATGCTTAAAAAATATTGGTGGAAGGAAACAACAAATATAAAATTTGGTAGCAGGTAAAACAGGCATCAGCACTGAAGCTATAAAATTAGGGAGATAGAAATAAACAATAATGTAGACAATGGTATTTGCAGTCTAGTGAAGACAACCCAGTCATTATTTGGATAATTTATTAATTCAAGTGAAAAATTGTGGGCGAGGGGTTCCAGCAGGGAATTCCCTCTGCACCCCCCTGCAATACATTAGTAGCAGCTTCTTCTATACATTGTTATAGCGGGTTAGCGGGTGTTTAGTGGGTCTTTGAGACAGACCACCCACTCATATCGACACATAAATTATTTGCTTGTGTCCTACATTTTATTTTTAAATCCTGCCCTGAGGGCTGGAGGTTGCTTGTCTTTGAAATCTAAATTATGTAGTATCGCTGGGAATCCTCCTGTCTGTCACTCCTTTTGCCTTATACCATGTAGGTAAAGAATAATTTTACAGACTTATTCAGCTCATCATAAACAGTGCAGCCAGCCAGCCAAGAAGATCTCCAGACTGCTGCTGAGCAAAGGGGTGAGTAAAGAAAGAGGGAGAGGGGAAGGGAGAAAAAGAGGAAAATGTTATGTGTATGTAAGCACGGATGTGTAAGTGTGTTTGTGAGCATGGATGTGTAAGTGTGTTTGTGAGCATGGATGTGTGTGCATGAGCGTGTATGTGTATATGTAAGCATGGATGTGTATGTGTGTTTGAGCATGTATGTGTAACTGTGTGAGCATGGATATGTGTGTGTGTGAGCATGGATTTCTTTGTGTAAGTCTGTGTGAGCATGGATATCTGAATGCTCAAGAGGTCATAATCAAAAATTAGATGGTCAGAGGCTTAGCTAGTAGATGTGGTAGATAAGGGAAACAGCCTCTCATCAGAAAAGGTAGAGGCTAATACAGTGAAAGAATATAAATATGCATAAGTTTGGCATAAATCTAATCTTAATAATTTAAGACAAGTCCAAGGACTGATTAAGATCTGAGTCTTTACATCAGGAAAATGGGAAGACAAGGTGGGCCCAATGGGTCTTATTTGTTGTCAAATTCCATATTTCTATGTATATATATATATATATATATATATATATATATATCTATAGATATATCTATAGGTATATATATATATATAGGTATATATATACAGTATATATACATGCAATGTTTCTTTGTTTTAACATTCAAAATACATATAGCATATGTCACATTTTTTTGCCAAAACTGATATAAAACTTGTACACGAATAGTGCATCATAAAATAAATCATTGGTACGAATAAGAGCCCAGCTGAATTGCAGTTTAAGGCACATTGTTGAAATGACTGAATGTAAATTCGGTGTTGTGTTAAGGACTCAGTCCAAAGCGATAAGGTCACATTTCCTACCTTAGATTCTCCACTTGGGCTACCAGCTTCCATTAACCCAAATTCATTTAAAAAAACAACATGGAGGTGTAAAATCTAAAATGACAGATGTTGTGTCTCTTGTCGCCTTTTGACTTATGCCTAATGTGTATATTCCTGACTTGTATTTAATCCCAGAGGCTTTATGCTTGCTTGCAATGTACAAGATGATGTAAACTTTCATGTCTGCTCCTGACACTTTTCTAAAGAGTTTTATTTTCTCTGTGCATTGTAAGTTGTCATAAATATAATCATCCCATTTCATGTCTAGGTATAATTTATATTCATCGATATTTATGAGTTATGCAGTAAATCCCAAAGCAAATGTTTTATATGATGTTAATATCGGAGTAAACCAGCATTTGGATTGGAACAAAATCAAACTATGAAACTGCTTCGTTACAAAAAAAAGCCTTCATCCTATCAACATAAACCATTAAAACAGGCTTATAAAAATTAAAGGAAAAATTTACTCCCCCCAAGGTTATTTTTCTCTTTCCTATCATCCTCCCTTCCCTTTTGTAACTTTTACTACTACTCAATCTTATTATTTTACTATTCAAAATCTTAATTTATTATGTCTTGTTAGATCCTCCCTTCTTCAACAAGTCATATTTGTCTACATTTCAAGAAGTCAAGAGTTTATCTCCAACAAACCTGAATGGGAGAACGGGTCTGTGCATCCAATGGCATAGATCTCTTTTATAGGGTCTTTGTCTATTTATATCAAGCTAAGAGGAAAATGCAGAACACTTTCAAAAGGGAAGCAGTGTGGCACAGGGCAGAGTTTAGCTTATGTACTGCTTTAAAAGCAACGAAGTGACTTCCACACCTTTATACCTACTATCCTGGAGAAATATAGTGTGTCGCCCAGGCTAAATAGCATCAAAGGATCACAAGCTACTCAGCTGCAGCCAGTAAACTATTTATATGTCGCAAATTACCTCGTAGACATCTGATGTATAAGAATGGAATAATGTACATGCCATATGTCAAATAGTTTTAGATTCTATGTATTATTTCAACATCACAAAACATGTGCCTTGGGCTTATTACCAAATGTGAATATTTTGTGAACAAATATTGTGTTTATACTTGGTATCTATGTACTAGGCACATATGGCGTTTGCATACTGTTTGTAGCTACATCTTGCTTTATCTGGAACAGCTAGTGTGAAATCTTTTCATGTAAATAGATGTTTGTTTTCTAAATAGGATGGTTGTGAAAGCCATACTACTCTCTCTGAGATCTTGTTACACATCAATAAAATGCCTTGTAGCTATAAATTTATTACAAATGTGCAAATACCAACCTCTTTAAACTTTTATATTTTACATATTTCAGCAGTGCAATATGTTGTTTTAATCCATATCCAGGAAAACAATATTTAAGCATTTCACAGACCGTTGCAATGCAATGTTGTAATTTAAAACAAAACTTCAAAATATAACTGAACCCGTCTATGAAACAGAAGATCAAGTTTATGCTTATGTTAGCTGCCTACGGTACTCAAAAGAATTATTATAGTTAGTATGTACTCATTGAGGTATCAGGATTACCAAGGGGAGCTAGCATTTTGAAAATGATTACTATAATTACTGTTGATACATCCAGGTTATACAAGAGTGTTACCATTTTTACCTCTTTTCTACTCCTTCGCAGGTACCCATGCACTTTTCCCACATGCACACAACATTAATGAGTTGGTTTACACTACGTTGGAATTCACAATAAAATATGTGACTGCTCATCAAATGTTTTATTGAACATATGATCAGAGGTAGTGCACTACTTGTAGTTTACAGTTTTATATTTTAAAAAGTCAATAATTTTAAGAATATGGAGCCTTGCAGATGAGTACGCAAATTGTACCATTGAAAAACATCCTATTGTGATGCAGAAGTACTTTGCAAGAGGTCTTCTGACTTCAATGAAATGTATGCTACCTGCTCATAAACATGATCTAAGAACTACAGGATAATAAAATATGGTAATTTGTAAGTCCTTTCACACATAAATTTGCAACTAATGTGAGGCAACAATCTTTTTCATGTAAATGTTTTGGTGTAAATAGTTATCACATTTAGACACACATTAAATGTTGGCAGAATTCCTCATTAATTTTCTTCCAGTATTCTTTGTTAATTCCAGTGAAGGATGAAAGCTGTAGGAATAACTTGTTTCCTGTACAGAGGGATTTATGGGCTCTTTAAAATTTAAATTTAATTAGGAAGTATCAGACCAAACAGTCTGGCATTTCCATACCAATGGCAAACCTATCAAAAGTTACATAATATCAAATAAACAAAAGAGTTATGGATGTTATATGTTTATTCTAAGAATGTGACCAATCAAAATAACGACGATTACCATAACACAATATAGATTATTTGAATGCATTATCACTGCAATATATCACATTGAAAATGGCATGGAAATGGCAGCTGTAAAGAAGGTCTCCAGTTACGATAAGGATTTCAGATGGGAGGTGGGAAGTGGGAGCGAGTGATGGGTGTTTTTAGTGAGATGTGATAGGTGATGGGAATGATGTGTTAATAGGTGTGAGTTGCGATGTGTGAGAGGTGTAAGGTGTAATGGGAGTGAGTTGTGACATGTGTAAGAGTGTAAGAGTTGTAAGGGAGTGAGGTGTTGTGTGTGATAGGTGTGAGGGAATGTGATGTGTGTGCTAGTGCATATACAGTTTTAGTTGCTGGAAGAGGGGGGACACGACTTTACCTGCCCCCTGGGCCAGTAAGTACCAGCCTTCCCCTAAGCGAATTCTTCCTCAAATGAATGTTTTATGAGTGTTTTAGTCATTCATATTATATTAAAATAATGATAGTACATTTTTTCCAGCCTGTTGAGCATACTTCTAAACATTTACCAACTCTCATGACAGTAGCATGTTTTGTGTCCCATTTTACCAGTTTTGCAGAATGCAAATGAGCTTGATATAACTTTTTACAGTATATTTTATTTAACAGCCTATGGCAGAGATCTCACACTTAAAAAATACTATAACTTTGCCATCATCATTAATATAGTTAAAGCAGAATATAATTAACCCCTTAAGGACCAGGTTGTTTTTTTCTTTTTCTACCCTTCATGACCAAGATTGTAACATTTCTGTTTGCCCACACACGTTATATATATTTTTTTCCGGACAAAAAGGTCTTTCTTTAGATCATATCATCTCATTTACTATAAAGATAAAATAAAATATGGTGAACATTTTTCAAAAAACAAGTTACTAATGAAAAAACCTGCTTAACAGATAATAATATTTAATATTTGTCCTTAGTTTAGAAATACCCATTTTTTGTCCTTTTTTCCAAGTTATAGAGCAATAAGTGCAAGTAGCGTTTTGTTATTTCAAAACTATTTTTTAAAATCTGGTCATCCAGCCCCATGTCCTATTTGGGACATCTTTGAAGCTGACCAATTCAATTTACATCTATATATATATGCAATTCTCCTTTACATGCACTTTGCAAGTTTGCAAGTAGCTACTCTCTCACACTCTTTCGCACACTCTCTCAATGTCTCCCTACTTTTTCCTCCGTCCACTTCCCTGTCCGCGTCTCCATTCCTGCAGCTTCACTTGTTCTCTCACATCTTCTTGTTCTTCTGTAATCTTTCTTCTGTCTACTTTCTTTAACCAGGCCTCCTGGGCACTTCCGCAAAAAGGGCAGAGCCTCCATGCACATCCAATCCCTGACTGAAGGAAAGGGAGAGAGAATGTCCATGTGATTTGCCCTTTTGCAGAAATACTCCAAGAGGTCAGAATAATGAAGGAGGATTCACAAAGAAATAGAGGTGCAGAAACGCTTCTCTTTTTCTGTGAATCAGTCTCCATTATTCTGGCCTCTCTTCTGCAAAAAGGAAACAAATGGACCAAAAATGAAACAAAACATTTGTCTGAATCATTTATTATATACAGTATATCACAAAAGTGAGTACACCCCTCACATTTTTGTAACTATTTTATTATATCGTTTAATGTGACAACACTGAAGAAATGCTACAAAGTAGTGAGTGTACAGCCTGTATAACAGTGTACATTTGCTGTTCCCTTAAAAATAACAACACACAGCCATTCATGTCAACCTTGGCAACAAAAGTGTGTACACCCCTAAGTGGAAATGTCCAAATTGGGCCCAAAGTGTCAATATTTTGGGTGCCCACCATTATTTTCCAGCACTGCCTTAACCCTCTTGGGCATGGAGTTCACCAGAGCTTCACAGGTTGCCACTGGAGTCCTCTTCCACTCCTCCATGACAACATCATGGAGCTGGTGGATGTTAGAGACCTTGCGGTCCCCCACCTTCCGTTTGAGGACGCTCCACAGATGCTCAATAGGGTTTAGGTTTGGAGACATGCTTGGTCAGTCCATCACCTTTACCTTCAGCTTCTTTAGCAAGGCAGTGGTTGTCTTGGAGGTGTGTTTGGGGTAGTTATGGAATACTGCCATGTGGCCCAGTCTCCGAAGGGAGGGGATCATGCTCTGCTTCAGTATGTCACTATACATGTTGGCATTTATGCTTCCTCAATGAACTGTAGCTCCCCAGTGCCAGCAGCACTCATGCAGGCCTAGACCATGACACTCCCACCACCATGCTTGACTGTATCTGGCACCTGGTTGCCGCCACACACGCTTGACACCATCTGAACCAAATAAGTTCATCTTGGTCTCATCGGACCACAGGACATGGTTCCAGTAATCCATGTCTACTATTCTTCAGTAAACTGTCGCGGGCTTTCTTGTGCATCAACTTTAGAATAGGCTTCCTTCTGAGAAAACAGACCAATTTGATGCAGTGTGTGGCGTTGTCAGGTACGGGGTCTATACAGAAAACTGTAATGACCCAGAGCACCCAAAGATGGTGTTCAGGAGTTATTGCGCAGTGGCGGAGTTGGACAGGGCCTAGTGCAGGGTGACTGCACTCTCCAGGGTGTTGAGCACCTAGGGTTGTGCAGCCACATTCCAGGGCCCTGACATAGCAGCGGATGTTGTCCAGAACAAAACAAAATGATATCCTGCAGGTACCCTGGAGCAGGCATGAGACATAGCTCTACAGACGAATGTGCAGGATGCTGCAGGCTGGGAGTAGGGAAGCAGAGTAACAGCTGAAACATAACAAGCAAAGGGGAAAGAGAGAGCAAGGGACAGGGAGACCGAGCAAGAAACATAGCCAGAGAAGACATACATGGTACAGGACACAACAAAGGACAGGGAACAAGGAACACAAGGCATGGAGTGAGGAGCCGAGATCCTCAGATGCTTCTCCTTTAAGCAAGGATAGGATATCTTACCTGGGATCTGGGGAGAGGAGAGAGGAACCGAGATCCTCAGATGATTCAGGGAAATGAGGGCAAAGGTACATAGGAGATAGACACTCATGAATACAGGACTAGCCTAGGACTATAACAATTGGAAATTCTGTCACATCATATGGCCATAGTATGCTTAGCACACCACTACGCCAAAGTACTCCAATATTCGGTGGGTCCTAGCACCAAACCCTGCCTACTGAATTACGAATAAGCTAAAACGAAACATTAAATCTATACACAGAAGGACATACCTTTAGAATGCAGACTTAGACAAACATAACAAACTTGTAGGGCACACCTTATTAAGGAAACAGAGCTAAAGCTAAGAGCAGAACTGGAATCAAGGAATCAGAAGCACAGGACAGAGCAAGAAAATCCAGTAATGGATAACAACAAAGAGAAAACTCTAGAGAGACAGAGGAACTCTGGCGAGACAGGGGACGCTAGAGAGAAGCAGCTCCGCAGCCTAAATGGAGCCTGACAGGTGTATGATCTGAGCACTGACAGACTGACCCCCCCCACCCCTTTAACCTCTGCAGCAATGCTCAAAGACAACCTCTGTATATGACGTGAAGCACGTGCACTCAACTTCTGGCGAGGAACCTGTCCTGTGAAACCGATGTATGGTCTTGCCCGCCGTGCTGCAGCTCAGTTTCAGGGTCTTGGCAATCTTCTTATAGCCTAGGTCCTCTTTATGTAGAGAAACGATTCTTTTTTCAGATCCTCAGACAGTTCTTTGCCATGAGGTGACATGTTGAACTTTCAGTGACCAGTATGAGAGAGTGTAAGAGCGATTAACACCAAATTTAACACACCTACTCCCCATTCACACCTGAGACCTTGTAACACTAACGAATCATATGACAACGGGGAGGGGAAATGGCTAATTGGGCCCAATTTGGACATTTCCACTTAAGGGTGTACTCACTTTTGTTGCCAAGGTTTAGACATTAATGGCTATGTGTTTTTTTTAAGGGAACAGCAAATTTACACTGTTATACAGGCTGTACACTCACTACTTAACATTGTAGCATTGAAGGTGTGCTGTATAACAGTATATATATATATATATATATATATAATGTGTACATATATATATGGTCTTGAGAAAGGACTGGAGGTGGTCCGAAACGTTGGCCGTGCTGATTGAAATAAACTAGTGTTTAATGCACCTTACTACAAAGACCCGTGAGTGCCCATTTTTCTTTGGTTACGTATATATGTATGTATGTATGTAGTAAAATCCACATTCAACGCAACCACACTATTTCTTGTGTCATTCTCCTTTACATGCACTATGCTAGTTTGCAAGTTGCTACTTTTCTGTTTATGGTCCCCTTAGGGCAATGTATTATCTCAATTATAATTTTTCTTACTTCAACGATATTATTATTGCCATGATAATATTTTTCTTTTACCTGATTTTCTATATAAATGATGCTATCCTTTCTTGGTAATTATACCAAGATATGGGCATAATTTTGTTTCTCTCTGAGCTTAAATATTAGGTATTGTATTTCAACATGTGTAAAATAAAAAATATATGCAAACACGTTTGTAAAAACAAAAATAATAAAGAACAAAATAATAAAGAATGGGAAAACTGCCCCTAAGGAATATTTATCCAGGATAAACATTGATCATCTGAATCAAATTTTTTTTTAAAAAATGTTTTTCGTTTGCATGATTTAGCAGTCTGCTGAAAAATATAATTTACCTGTAAATATATCAGCGCCATATTATAAAATGTTTATCCTAGAAGAATAAATGTATGAAACACCCAAAGTGCATATAACTATCTGCTCTTGTCAGAGGCAGTGATCACTGATCTTGAGGGAGCTGGCTGCTTGGGGTACTCCTATGTACAATAGATGTCCATGAAGTCTACAAAGACTCCAAGGGATGATCCTAGCCATGTTTCTCTCATAAAAACCAAAAATAAGGTAGGGAATGTTCATGTCTTGAATATAAAAAAGACATCATCCTTAAAGATTTAAAAGATCCAGGTCTTTTTCATTTGAAGTAATCTATTGGAGATGTCCACAGGGAGCTTTGTATAGGATCCCATTAGCAATGGAGAGACATGGCTTTCCTTGGGTGATAGTAGTAACCAAGGAGCAGTAAGTAACCAGAATTAGTCTGTGAAAACACCACTTCCACCAGAAATTGAAACAACTGCAAGAGAGGATTGGAAATGGGGTGCCATACTAAATCTGAAAATTCCCCTGGTACTATAACATGATATAAGATGCTATAATTTCTAGGTTAGAACCCACATGTGGAATAAAAATAATATCTAATTCACATGGATAGTGTGCATGCATATATACTCTTATTTTGTTGATATAGTTAATCAAAAGGAAACTAATTGAAGTCTATGTTATTTTTGGTGGTATTATTTTCCTTTAGTAAGCCCTAACTAACATAGTACTGCACAATATACATTAACATATACAGATACTCTGTCTGTGAGTTTCTGATCTACCCTTATGGGACTTTCATACAAAGGTCCTGGCCAGAATGAACTTTCAACATAAAAGGAATAATATGGGTAATTGTGACAAAAGGAAGGTTGAGAAAAGCAGTGGTAGCTTTCTTGTAGCTCTAATTAGGGTCAGGTGGTTGCTGGATGCAAAAAGAGAATGAATAAATAAAATGAACAGAGGGGTGGGTGAGTGTGTCGGAGTGGGTTGGTTTAGAGCTTGAGGCAAATTCGTAGAGGGCTTGTTGTGTTACAGGAAAGCTAAAAGGGGAGACAGAGTAGGAGAGCGTGCAACATTTAAGTAAAAAAAAGGGGGTGGGGTGATGAAAGAAGGAGAAAACCTACTATATCTATTTTCTTCTGATTTTTTTTAACTTTTTATGTATTCATTTTTTAACAATGCCGTCATTACCCCCAAATGTTTTCTCACACTGGCTAAACTAATTTACAATCCTCTGGGTCGACACCCGTATACTCCGGGCCATCTTCAGTGGGACTGCCTATGGATGTCAGCAAGACCGTCCAATGATGTCGGTGGGCGGTCCTGCTGATGTTGGTGGGCATTCCCGCAGGACTTTCCACCTACCATCAGTCTGTAGTCCTGCCTGCGTACCACAAGGTAGCAGTAGCCCAAAACTTCCAAGGTATGCTTATCAGTCTCTATCATGCTCCTTAACCCCTACACTGCTGCCCATGTCTCACTTAGATGTGTGCTAATGTCCCTAGGTTAAAAGAGGGTCTATTTGTGATTAGAGACAGTAACAGTGAAGAGACTGGCAACTAGACTTGTGCATTCCGATTCACAGGAATTGTAATTTTTACAAAATATTCCAATTTCATGGTTTTGTACAAATCTCCTAACAAAGCAAACAAAAAAGAAGCAGTTATAAGAGTTCTAATTTTTAGTTTATATTTCCTTTTTTTTACTTAACCCGGATTCACTCTTTCTTGCTCTTTCACATGTTTCCCTACATTCTCCTGCCAACTGCTTCAATGTCAAGTCATTGGTAGATCTTCCAGGGTTGCCCTTTCATGAGTGTTTTAATGCAGTATATTTAAGTTTAGAGTGGCAGTTTAACTGCCTCTTGCTAGAATTTTACTGTCAAGTGTACTGTTCCTTGTTTAGCGCCCTCCATCCCTTCCCCTTATTTGTTTCTTTACAGTCACAGCTTGGTGGTTTCATGATCAGCACTGTTCGGCATGAATGTTGTCAACTGCCCTTATGGGCATGGAGAGACGCGGACTGTGGGTGGCTTTAGGCGCTGCAGTCCAGAGGGCTGTTGGCGTATCTGGTAACTAATGCGTCTGCTGGTTTTAAGACAGCAGGTGAAGGTATGTACAGTTGGTGGTTCATGAAATTAAACAATAAAGCTGTGGCCAATGCCTTAAACCACATATAGATTGTGTTTGTGTTTTTATTGGAGTTGGGGTGTTGGCCTATCTATTCTGGGTATTGATAGTAAAGAATGCAACCTTTGTTAGGATATATATATATTTAATTAATGCAAGATTAGGCACAACTATTTTAATTTACATGACAGATTATTTTTTAATTATATATTTGTTCATCGTGACTATTAATTTGTGTATTTAATTAATGTATATTGTGTGGGAAATATTTTTCTACAATTTAAAGACTCCTAGCTTTAGAAGCAATATTTTATAATTGTTTAGCATTTTGACATTTCCCAAAAATGCCATAATATTATTTTTCCATTCTAAACATTTTGCTGTAAATTGACACCAATCTATCATGGTGATTACATTTACAGGGAATTTATTCATAACCCAGTGATGATGTAAAGTAAGTCTGCCTTGTCCACCCATATATACATAACAGCTGCATTTACATACAAATTGATATGGAAGTATTTTAGCTGAGTGAAGTTGATAAGAACATGTGAACTTAATCAAGGTAGTTCACAGCTGATGCTGTCTAACTGATTTTGAATTCTTCTTTTAAAAATACCAATTTTTTATACAAAAATTATATTTTGACAGCCAATTCTTGTCATTTTTATTGACCTACTTGTCTAAAAAGTTTTTACTAGCTCCATGCTTTATATATATTGGTATGATATAGAGATTAACACAGTGAAGGCATTTAAGATTGCATGGATTAGGGAAAAGGTTATCCTAATGAAAAGTTGAGGCCATGGACCATATAGGTAATATGGTTATGACATTTCTAGCTTTTAGACCACAGGACCTAATGAAAGTTCTAAGTATTTCAGATTTTGTAGAGTATTTTCAAATGGGGCTATTTGTTTGACCATGTGGCAAACATATGTGTGTGTTTTTAATTTTCATATATTACTTTATATTCTTTTTTTACCATCATAAGCCAAATATGTGTTTTGGTTTTCCTAGTTATTTCTGTATTTGTTCTGGGCATTCTCATTGTACAGACAAGCTAACAGACATAACTGTGCAGGCCCTGAAGGCTTCTCTCTTGTCCGTAGAATTAGCTCTTCATAGGTTCCTCGAGGATTCTCATTTACTGGTGCAGTTATCTCTTAAGGTTCCAAGGGTTTCAAACTAAATGAGAGTGTGACATTTAACAAACTTTTAACACTATCATGTAATATACCACCAGTGGAAGGAACAATGTATCACAAGCATTTTAATAAATTACTTAAGTATATAGCACCTTAAATTAACTCAGCATTCACATTTACACAAATCATAGACATCATTGAATGAGCACAGTCTGTTAAGTCTGAAGCTTGTTAGTGTTCGGCTCAATAAATTATAACTATTTTTAACTGGATATCATGCAAAAGTATGTAGTCAGCAATGTTTAAATACAAAATGAAAATTCAGCAACTGCTAAATATATGTTCATCTCTATGTGATATGATTTTGCATATTACTGAAGTGCCAAGATTTTTTTTTAGTTCATTATTTTGCGTGGTAACATAGGATTTTCATTGTTTAGTATCATAAAAATCATATTAAACCATTAGTTTGATTGAACACATAAAGGTCATCAGAATAAATTGATTTTGGAGACTTGAAATGACAATTTCTGCTTGAAGGCACTATCCAGGCTGTGAGTTTCTAATGTTTTCCCCTTTAAGGTCAGAGTGATTACAGAAATTCTCTATGGATCCTGTTTTTAAAATTCATTTACATACATATGTTATGAGGTTAAGAGAGGTTAAGAAAGCAATGTTGTGCACCAGTCTTACAATACAATAATACTTTAATTCCTAATATAGTTAGAACACCATAAGATCTTATGAGTAGACTAGAGCTATTCAAAAGAATAATAATAACTAAGTTGTGGTTATGGTCAAAGCAATCTAAGGGCGCATCTAGAGCCTGACCTTGGGAGGGACACTAACACACATCCAGACACTTGCACTAATGCATGCATCCAGGCACTCACAACAACACAACTAGACACTCAGCTCTAACACAAATTCAGAAACTCAGCACTAACACAATCAGTGTAACACATATATTATCATATACCCAAAGACACGTGTTCACACACTAAAATACCCTTATAATCACACTAACATGCCCAAATACATGTTCATACGCTAAAATACCCACATGCACTCACTCAAAGTAGGGTGACCACACATACCAGATTGCCCGGGACAGTCCCGCAATGGGACTTTAAGTCCCGGGTTCCGGCCAGCCTCAGTCCGGGACAATGCATTGTCCCAGAATTGAAGCGCCGTCTCTTTTTTTTGACGCAGCTGGGAGAGAGGGGCTCATGAAGTTTTCAGCTCGGTGCCCCTCAGTCTCCTCCGCGAGGCCTCTAGCTCGGTTGCATTGCCAGCATGTCATGTCAGTGAAGCAGCACGTACCGTGGCAGAGCAGAGAGAGAGAAGCCTTGCGCTCCCACTGCAGGACTTCTGGAAGGTAAGTGAACTACAAAGGAGGAAAAGGGTAGATAATAGGGATGGAAGGAGAGGGGGTAGATAATGAGAAGGGAGAGGGGGTAGATTATGAGAAAGGGGGAGGGGTAGATAGTGAGAAAGGGGGAGAGGGGGTAGATAGTGAGAAAGGGGGTAGTAAGAATATTGAAATAAAGAGTGAGATTGAGTGAGAATAAATGAATTAGTGTGTGGATAAATTGTGTGAATGAGGGAGAGAATGAATAAATTAATGTGTGGATGAATTGTCTGAATGAGGGAGTATGAATTAATGTGTGGATGAATTGTCTGAATGAGGGAGAGTATTAATTAGTGTGTGGATGAATTGTCTGAATGAGGGAGAGAAAAAATGATTATGTGAATGAATTAGTGAGTGACTGTAAAAGTGTTTGTGTGTATCATTGATGTATAATTGATTTGTGGAAAGGCAAAGATGGCACAAGCAAGGTACTTGAGCCTTGGGGACCAAGATGGCGCAGGCAGGGTGTTTATGGGACAAAGGTGGCATAGGACAGACTGTTTGGGGACAAAGTTGACTCATGCTGGGCTGTTTGGGGACAAAGATGGTAAGTCTTATGTGTGTTATCTGGGTGCTGGTCAGGTTCTATGTGGGCAGTGTGGATGCCAGGGCTGGCTTTGGGGTGTACAACCTGTGATCTATGCCTGTAATTCAGGGGGTTTTAGCTATACCTTTATTGCTGAGTTCTGCAGTGCTGTTTCCATGTGTTTTTTTATCTATATCCTCAGTGCTGAGTTTACATGTGATTTCCAGTTGATCTATACCTAAAATGCTGGGCTTGTGTGTTCTGTTGATCTATACCTGCAATGCTATGTTTCCATACATTTTTATTATATACCTGCAAATACAGGATTTGTTTGTCTGATTCTATGCCTTCAATGCTGAGTTCACATGTGAATTTCAATTGATCTATACACCCAAAGCGCTTCATGCGCTTCATAGTGTGTCCCTGAATGGCAGAAATAAAATGTGGTCACCCTAACCCAAAGACACATGTTCACACACCAATATACCCAGATACCCAGTGTGTGAATGTGTGTGTGTGTGTGTGTATCTTAGTGTCTGTTTGGATATGTAAGTTAGTGTATGCATGTTAGTGTCTAACACATCCAGACACACACTAGGCACACAAATGCATATACTAACTGCCCCCCTCTGAATCCACCCATGAAGCAATCTTGATCTCAATCCCAAGCTTGCAAATATTCCTTTACATTAAAATAGGTCAACTGAAAAAAGCAAATACAATTTTGTAGCCTCAGAGGTCTCTTCACCTCAGTGAGCAGCAGTTGAAGAAAATATGCCTCACATGGGGTATTTCTAAAGTCTAAGATCACTTTATCTAATGTATCAGTTTTTCTGTAATTTTAAGCTTTGTCATACCCCTTGAATATATGTATTGTAAGAAGCGCTGTGTAAATTATCAGAGCTATATAAATAACAGATAATAATATAAATAAAAATAACACTCCCCATATTAATAAAAAAATACACTCCTCATGGATATTTTATATATATATATATATATATATATATATATATATATATATATATATATATATATATATATTAAATTGCCAGTTAACGTCAGGCCTCACCTCTGTGGTAGTGGGACATTAATGACCTGTTACTTTCTCCGTTGCCCTGATATTTTTTGCTTGCGAGTAGGTCTATACTAGGCTTTTATATATATATATATATGTATATTATATCTTTTCATGTGACAGCACTGAAGAAATGACACTCTGCTTCAATGTAAGTAGTGAGTGTGCAGCTTGTATAACAGTGTGAATTTTCTGTCCCCTCAAAATAACTCGACACACAGCCATTAATGTCTAAACCTTGGCAACAAAAGCGAGTACACCCCTAAATGGAAATGTCCAACTTGGATCCAATTAGCCATTTTCCCTCCCCAGTGTCATGTGACTTGTCAGTGTTACAAGGTCTCAGGTATGAATGGGGAGCAGGTGTGTTAAACTTGGTGTTATCGCTCTCACACTCTCTCATACTGGTCTCTGAGGATCTGAAAAAAAGAATTGTTGCTCTACATAAAGATGACATAGGCTATAAGAAGATTGCCAAGACCCTGAAACTGAGCTGCAGCACGGAGGGCAAGACCATACAGCAGTTTCACAGGACAGGTTCAACTCAGAACAGGCCTCGCCATGGTCGACCAAAGAAGTTGAGTGCACATGCTCAGCGTCATATCCAGGGGTTGTCTTTGGGAAATAGACGTATGAGTGCTGCCAGCATTGCTACAGAGGTTGATGGGGTGGGGGGGTTAGCCTGTCAGTGCTTAGACCATACGCTGTATCAAATTGGTCTGCATAGCTGTCGTCCCAGAAGGAAGCCTCTTCTAAAGATGACGCCCAAGAAAGCCCACAAACAGTTTGCTGAAGACAAGCAGAATAAGGACATGGGTTACTGGAACCATGTCCTGTGATCCGATGAGACCAAGATAAACTTATTAGGTTCATATGGTGTCAAGCGTGTGTGGCAGCAACCAGGTGAGGAGTACAAAGACAAGTGTGTCTTGGCTACAGTCAAGCATGGTGGTGGGAGTGTTATGATCTGGGCCTGCATGAGTGCTAATGGCAGCTACAGTTCATTGAGAGAACCATGAATGCCAACATGTACTGTGACATACTGAAGCAGAGCAGGATCCCCTCCCGTCGGAGACTGGGCTGCAGGGGAGTATTCCAACATGATAACTACCCCAAACGCACCTCCAAGACAACCACTGCCTTGCTAAAGAAGCTGAGGGTAAAGATGATGGACTGGGCAAGCATTTCTCCAGACCTAAACCCTATTGAGTCCTCTTCCACTCCTCATCATGGAGGAGTGGAAGAGGACTCCAGTGGCAACCTGTGAAGCTCTGGTGAACTCCATGCCCAAGAGGGTTAAGGCAGTGCTGAAAAACAATGGTGGCCACACAAAATATTGACACTTTGGGCCCAATTTGGACATTTCCACTTAGGGGTGTACTCACATGAGTTGTCACATGAAAAGATATAATAAAATATTTACAAAAATGTGAGGTCACTTTTGTGAGATACTGTATATATATATATATATATATATATATATATATATATTCGAATTGGCTTATATAAGACTAACAATTTATTAGACTAACAATGTAAGCTTTATGGAGCAGGAACCTCCTTTGTAGATGTATTCATATTTTTAATTTACTAATATGTACATGACTATTGTACTTCCCTTACCGTTGCACTTAATGTACCTTCCTTATTATACTGTATATTGTAAAGCACTATGTACATTATTGCTATATAGATTAAAATATACATACATACAATATCATAAACTATATTTGACTATTACTTTAGCCCCCCCCCAAGTTAAGGCTAAATAACGTTATAATAATAGCAACAATTAAAATTAAATACTTTGTGTTTGTCATGCATTCTTTTTAGCTTTCTGGGCATTTTGAATGCTGTGGCTTCTGGTTAATATTCTAGCTTTAACACTGCCAATAAATGTGCCCCATTAACCTCACTAATGAGCTAATCAGCAGTGTAAAATCTGTGTAAAATCACAAAGAGTGTATGATGAATAGAAATGCTCTGAACTCTGAGCAATGGTTACATTAAACTATCATAAAATGATTATTTAAGAATAAGAAGGTATAGAGTTGTATTGTGTTAGCCATAGAAAGAGAGAGAACTCATTTGGTCAAGATGATAACTTTATTGGCTAACTCAAGTATAATAGATTGCAAGCTTTTAGGACTATCTAGGTCACTTCTTTGGGCATACTATAGACTAGAAGCCAGAATTGCTACAGTAACAAGCAGAAAGTCACAGTCTCTGAGAATTGAGATTACATATGTCTTGTTAGCATGTTGGTGTGAAATGTAGCATTTGGCATGAGCGGTTTCTTTCAGTATTGTTGTAATGTGACGTGTGTATAAAATTGATTGTATTGGCTAGTTTGACAAATTCTTTGTCATGACTTAGGCTAGAAATACGAGTGTTGACAAATCTAATTAATATTGTGACCCTCAGATCGTTGATACTTGGTTTGTTCTGGCAGAAGTTGTCTCCCACATGTGTCGTTTTTATGTTGACATAATGGGGCAGCCAACACACATTATGAGATATACTTCACTCCAGTTTATAAAATGTGCTCTTTATTATAAGAATGGGAAGCGATAATGCCCACATATTGCTGCCCATAGCTAGAAAGCAGACGGATATTTGGGAATTTAGAACAACCTGTTTATAAAATAAAGTCACTACCTAAAAAGGTTCAAAAGCAAGCGGTACATTATGCATATCCCATGGGAACAGCCATTTTATCTTCTTGTAACAGGTTCTTAGGATTTGGATGATCAGCGACTAAGCCTAGACCTAGGGTTGTATGTCTGGTGATGATCGGGTAATTCGTTCCATAAGTGCACCACAGCTCTCAATGGGTTGGTTGGAGAAAACAAAAGATTTGCCCTGAAACTGGGCTATTTGTCCAATGGATGTTTATGGATGTTTATGCAGACCTCAGTAGTATTGTTTCTGTGTCTTATCGGCACGTGAAATTGGGTTATGGAGGAGGTGGGCCAGGGCTAGAACAGCGACCCACATAAATAGAGAACTGGATTCAAAAATTATAAGTAGAGCGCAAAGGATCAAGCAGGAATTGTATGTCTTCCTTACCGTATTTCCCCATATATAAGACGCACCTTTTCCGGAAAATGTGTGGTCTAAAAACTGGGTGCGTCTTATACAGTGGTTGTAGATTGCAGTTACTACGGTACTTTCCAGTACCTCCCTGCAGTCACACTGCCGATTGGTCCCGCCCCTTTATGACTCACTGCCGATTGGTCCCACCCCCTTCCTTATAGCATCCACATGGTTCAGACAGCAACTTCTCTAACAGTAAGTATTAA
Source organism: Sceloporus occidentalis (assembly GCA_023333645.1). NCBI lineage: Eukaryota > Metazoa > Chordata > Lepidosauria > Squamata > Phrynosomatidae > Sceloporus > Sceloporus occidentalis. Next base: position 141,213 of record JALMGF010000338.1, read on the forward strand.
ATTTATATTTGGGCTGCTGGAAGTTAGGGAAGGTGGGGGTTAATTTAGGGGCGGTTATGGTTAATGGGGTGTTTAGGGTTAATTTAGGGGCAGTTATGGTTAATGGGGCCTTTAGGGTTAATTTAGGGGCAGTTATGGTTGATGGGGTCTTTAGGGTTAATTTAGGGGAAGTTATAGTTGATGGGGTCTTTAGGGTTAATTTAGGGGCAGTTATGGTTGATGGGGTCTTTAGGTTTAATTTAGGGGCAGTTATGGTTGATGGGGTCTTTAGGTTTAATTTAGGGGCAGTTAATGGATGGGAGTAATGAGGATGAGTATGAATTTTATGATAATCCGTGTCCTAAGCTTGATCCTTGACCACTCACCCTATTTACATCATTTTACTACATTTCACTAAGGGATTGACAGCTAAATTTATCAATACCCAGGAATGTTTTACTTAACCTAACCAACAATAAGGGAGTACGCTAATTTTGTAATCACCAAACTCCAATTACTCCTCAAATTGCCTTTTGAAGATGACCAACTAGAGAAAATAGACAGAATACCAAATTAAAATCATTGCTACGAGATAGTTCATTTTACAATTAAAAATGCCAGATTACCTGGGTATAAAAAAAGATACAAAGTTTGTTAATCCAGAAAAAGGCAGAAAAGTTGTGATCAAGACACATTGTAATATCTGGAACCAGCAACTGGGTGGCCTAGTATTAAAAGCTCCATTTATTTATATATGAGCTTTTTTTTCTTCTCTTTTATTTTTTTTTAGAATTAATCCTCATGACAAATAGAATATAAAGGGTACTGTAAACATCAATTAAATAACTATTTAAGGACACTAATAATTGTGAGGGTTATACTTAATGTTTATGTATTAAGAGAAAAAAAAGATTTATAATCATAATTGCTTGTACTATAAACTTTCCCATCAACATTGCAAGACAGCTAAACAAATTATTAGATAAAAAGTTAATTAGTAAAGCAGAAATGCATTATGAATTGGTATCATCTCTTAACTATTTAAGTGCCAACCATGTACTGAGATATGTAGCAAGCTAACTTCATTTCATAATGTAAATTAAAATTGGTAAAATAGAACTGCAACTCCCTTTCCAACTTTCTTTTTAATGTATTAAGTATAGAAACATCAATGGAGTTTAATGAAGAAATTGAAGCATTTCCATTGATAGATATTGCATCTACAAGAATCAAGCTTACATGTAAAGAGGTCTGGGATTCCAATATTGGTGCCCCTAGTCATTAGACATAAAACATTTGATTATTTTTTTTTTTGTAGGGGAGCAGGAGGGGGTAATGATGAGCAGAAAATAAATATGAGAAAGAGAAGGGTCAATGCGAATGAGTTTAGGTCATTGTCATTTTTCCTACTGGTCTGGGAATCTGGTATTATTAGTGAAACAATTATTTTGCCAGATTAATAGCTAATTCCAAAGGTTATTGGATCTGCACCTCCAAAAAATTGAATTTAGATTTTAGGGTTGTGCGTGGAAGCAATTTACATGACCGCCTCTCACTCACTTTACAATGATCTTTGCTAGATTGTAAGCTCGCAAGAGCAGGGCCTTCTTCTCCTTTGCGCCAGTTTGTTATTGTATGTGTTTATAAATTGTTCTAATCAATGTAACAGAGCTGCGGAATTTAAATAAATGTAATGTAATGTAATCTTCATGTGCTGAATTGTGGTGTGTTGAGACACACCACTGTATTATTTTGTGTTACAAACATTCATGTCAATTATAATGAACATATTGTAACAATGTTACTGAAAATTGTAAAACAACTTTAATAGGTAGTCTGCCAATTAAATGGCTGTTGCACTACTGCTGGTGGTAAAAATATATTTGAATAGAACTTAATTGTGGGGGGGTGCAATTTTTTTCTAGTACTAATGTTAATTGGCTAGTGAATTTGGCTTTTTCACATTGTTATCCAGCTTGCAAGCATACACAGTTTGTGCTTGTGAATGAACCCCATTTTATTGTGCCTGTGCCTATTTCAAATTACAAACCATAGGATGCTGAAGGCTTTCATTTTTATCTAATTTTCATGGTTACACTTCCCTTCTTACCGTACTTAAGGATTTAAGTTGATGGAAGCTTTGATTTGTCAAGGTTTCCATATCCTAAAATGCACACAACTTCAGATTCCAAGATGCTATTGAAATGAGCAACATGTACACTCAACAAAGCATCGCCACACAGCCGGCAAATCCTATTTTAAAACACTGAACATCTGAGTCATACATATTGGAGATTTTATCACACTACATGGCAGGTCAGGTTAAGGCAGTGTTTGGCTCTCAGAGGTCTGGCTCAGGAGACATCTGTCATGGTTAGCCAACTTAACCCTACAAGGCTGCTAGGCTGAACTTGCCTCTACTTGTAATTTAATATTTTTCACCAACAGGGCCAGGCCATCTTTAACTAAAATCTAGCCCTGAGCAAGCCTCCTCAGTGCTCCATTTCCCCACTCTTCTACACCCCCAGCAAACAAAATATCACTTAAAAAATGTTATAAGGTAAAAATAAAAAATCATAAACTGCCTTGGTCATAATATGTGAAAGCATGTATTTGCAATGGATGCTGTCAATCTCTGTCAGCATTAAAGTGACCAAAGCCATCTAAAGAAGAAGAGGTAGGAAGAGTACAGATAGTATCTAAGGAAGATAGATACATCCAGATTGTAGCTAAGGTTTTCCACTGTGCATTTTCAGGCCTAATTGGCAGAGAGAAAAGGGGTTCACAAGCCTCCTGTGAACTTTGGTTTATATAGGATGGTTTTAGCACACCTGGTTTTCTGTCCCTGTCATATGAACATATATATAGCTCTTTGGAGATTATCTATATCAGGTGTACACACAGGGCCGGCCAAAGGCAAAATGCCGCCTGGGGCGAATTTTAAAATAACGCCCCCCCCCCCTTATCTACCCTTCCTCTCCATCCGTCCCTGCCACCCGCCCCATGATCTACCCTTCCTCTCCCTCCGTCCCTGCCGCCCCCCCCCTTGTACTTACCTTTCAGCAGTCCTGCGGCGAGTCTCCCTGTTCGGTCTCGGTGCCGGCTTGTAATGCTTGAAATCTTCCGGCACTCAGCATTACAAGCCGGCACGGAGACCGAACAGGGAGACTCGCCGCAGAGGAGAGAGAGAGGGGCGCCGAGCGGGTACTGACAGCTTGGTAAGCGAAAACCACTCGGCGCCCCTTTCTCTCTTTCGCTTTTTTTTTTAAAAACCTGGAGCGGTTGCCCCACTTGGCTCCATTGTCGGGCCGGCCCTGTGTACACATTTGCAGGGAAACAGCACCTAATGCATGAGATAAGACAACTTCTAACTGGCCCTTTGCAAAACAAGTTGTGTGATTGCTTGACATCTACTGCACTTTTTTGTTAAAGTAATTAGTGGGCACAACTGCCATAAGAGCAGCAGTGGATCAACACAATATATATTTACTTAGCGGTGGCTGTGGTGCTATAGCTGCTTAATCTGCTGATACTTTAGCACTGTGACCTCCACTGGCTGTAGGCCCCAAGTTTAGTGTGTGCTGCCCTTTGTGCCTTCTGCCTTGTTGAAGATGGTCCTATCAGATGCAAACAAGTGCCCAATGACCTGATGACAACTTCCAGTAATGCTCTGCTTGGCACTCTAAACATCCTGCTTAGAAAGACTTAGTAGGTAAATGTGCTTCAGCCTTACACCATTTACAATAAGCTATAATCCTTATTATAGGATACTAAACTATTAGCAATGTTAAGAACATTATTACAACTACATAATTTTATTGCACAAATCTATTTAGACTTTCCCAGAACATTTTTTATAATAACACATGGAAGCTGTATGTAGTATATCTCACAAATGATGCAAGGTTATATTGATTTTGAAGGAATATATTGAATTACAGGAGAAAACTTATTTATTAAGGCTGAGTATTTTCTCAATCTATTTTTATTTTCTGTAACAACAAAAAGCTAACCATGAATTGCAGCATCTAAGAAGTAGGTCATCTGCATTCATGGTATTCATCCGTTGGGTTAGATAGTTAAATTACAATCTCAAGGCAGAGATGCCAAAAAATACACAGATATATCAGTGAAATGATACTAATAAGGGAATTAATTAGTTCTCAGGCAGATTAATTAAGGATGAAAAGTGAGAAAGTATACAGAACCTACAAACATGAAATCATTAAATATAATAAAGATAGGGAGAGTGTGCATAAGTGAAATCAACAATGTAACAATACAAATAATTAATATATAGTTAATTCAGTGAAACTTTAGCAAGTATAACTTGCTTTAATCTCGGGTTAGTGTTGCACAAAATATCAAATAGGGATACATTAAGTTTTTTTCTTTTTGTGGTGTTTTAAACTGTTAAATATTCAATATTTCTAATTTGACATTTGAACCACAAAAAAACTGTACTCACACATGTATGTATTGTCCACACAATTGTTGTGACCAAACATTGGAGAATATTAGACTTGTGCACACCTAATGAAAAAGATTTAGACAAATTTTTGGTTTTGGTCCGTTTGTTTTTGCACATCAAATTTTCTTTCCTGCCCTTTCAGTTCGGAGGGAATTCGGAGGGCTTTTTTTCTTGTTTCTCATGCTTTCTCTCACATTCTCTCTCTCTATTCTCTCTATGTCTCCCTGCCTTCTCCAACAAGCACTTTTGTGAGCCTTCATTTTCCACAGCCTCGCTTCTTGTCTTGCCACTTCTTGTTCTTATGTGGTCCCCTTCTCCCTGTTATCTGCTTTGTTATCCAGGCCTCTTTAAACACTTCTGCCTCTGATTGGAGGACTGAGCACGAGGCTGCCCTCATGGGGCCTGTCGTGGCTCTGCCCTTTTGCAGAAGCACTCCGGGAGTGTGACAAAAAACACAAGAAATGAAGAACAAGATGAAGCAAGGCAAGAAGCAGAGCTGTGGAAAAGGAGACAGGACACAAAAGTGATTGGCGGAGAAGGGAGAGAGACATAGAGAGACAGCATAAGAGGGAGTGTTGAAAGGCTGAGAGGTAGTGTGAGAGAGTGTGGGTAAGAGAAATACAAATTAAAATTTGGAACTCTATGCTTCGTTTTAGTTTGTTTTATCGGGGGCCCTCCTCATTTTGGACAGTCAAATAAATAATTAAAATTTGTATGAATCGAACGCACAAGTCTACAAACTAACATAAAAAATATATATATATATTCTGAAACATTAATAAGTGTTGCAATCTCTTACAATTACAGTGGTGGAGTTGTGGGTAGACAGTGTGATGACACGCTGAAAAATTATAAAACATTTATTCAAGGAATGTCTGTTACTTTATGATTTAGAGTTTCAGGTATTATCAGTGTAGCAAACCTGACCTAGGTTAGAGCACCAGTCACCCTGGCACACACCTCTGACATTGTCGGCCTTGTCCAGAATACGCCACAGGGTAGTATACTTTAGCTTTTAAATCATCATTATAGCAGTGTTTATAAGTGTATAGTCAAGCCAAAAACCTAGAACAGAGATTATAATAGCATTCCTACCAAACAGGGTGTGGCCACTGGCCTCAGACAGGCTTAGACTACCGATACAACACACCAGGCAAATGCTCAGAGGGCCGCCATCCAACAGTGCCCCATACTCATCTGATCTGCTCTTTCAGGGCAGATCGGATGCTGCAGTGCTTGGTTGCTGCCTAGATATGCATGCTATATGATGCCTGGCCGCATGATACATAAGCATAAAAATGTAACATGCAGCCTGTCATATCCAGACTTTGTCTGCACTTACAGACAAAGGGAGGTCTAAAGTACCAGGGCAGCCGCGATATCGCCTGTCTGGCCGTGGCCTTGGGTATTAGTGGTGCAGTATTTTTTCGGTGCCCTGTTACTAAAGCACATATACTAACAACAAAATGTGCTCTAAAACCCATTTACTCTAACACCCTACACTTACAAATACACATCTCCTTCCAACCTATCCCTTGCATCACTAACACTATGGTGACACACACACTTATGACACCATATACCACACACCTGCTGACACCATACACTACCATACAACACACCCTAATACCATATGCTGACAGGCATGCTCATACTAAAATCCATGTGCTTACACAAGCTAAAACCAAGTACTAACACCATACTAATATAAACGCTAGCATTGTATGCTGACACACATTTATACAACACACACTCTAGCACCATATAATAACATATGCGCACTCTACCGCCATACCACACACACTCAAGCCAACACCATACACTCACACATGTTAACACCATTAACACAAACTAACTCACATACATACACAGACACCCTGTCACGAACCGGGTAAACAGATCTGGTAGGAGCCCAGGTGCAGGAGTCAGGAATCAGGTACACAGGGCCAGAGCAAAACGGTTCACTAACTTCAATGCGAAGGCCCCGACTGAAGGGCTGGGCAGGTTTAAATAGGCTGGCTTGATCCAGGTAACAAGGTTCAGCTGAACATGATTATTAGGTCTGGGTCCTTCAGAGTTAGATGGGCGGCCAGTATTCCAGGCTGCGAAGGGTGCAACATGAAACACCCACACTTTCTCACTTTCACTCCCTCTCCCATCAACTGTGCAACTTGCCATGCACCACCCTCCCCTTACCTCATGTGGAGCCCTGTCTTCACTGTAGCTTGAACTCATCAGTGAGCTCCCTTGATACTGCAACTATACTACCAGAGGGTCAAATAATGCATGTTAGGTGACCCCTTGGGTGCCTTGTATATCAGGTACATGGGAGATGTGCACTTGGAATTTAGCCCACCTCGGATTGACCTAGGTTTAGGGCAGCAGATCCAGGACATGGCAGCCCATAAATTGTTTATGAGGGACTCATCTCCCTATAATGTGCTAGTAGGGAAATTCCCCAGAAACCTGTCCAGGTTTGTGATATTGTGATCAATGGTAGCTATATATGTGTGCATCAAACATTCTGAGCAACATTGGAGGGACATCATAAGAGAACACGGAGTATGCTAGTGCAAGAATGAACAAGGATAGTACTAGTACAACTAGTAACATATTCTTCATTGAAGAATAAAAACAAGAAAATTCACCAACCACAAATACCAAAAAGAGTTTATCTGGTTAAAACCATATTTTATACTAAATATTTATATCTTATTTTGCACAGAGAAAAATGATCACTAAATGGCACATATTTGTATTGCCACAATAAGAAACTTCTAACCACCACCTTCAACATCTGAATACAATGTTTTTCACAGTATCAGCAATGTTATGCACATTATGTGCCCTTCATTCAAAATTATGTTTTTTTCAATATCAACTCACATCCGCATGCTGTCACATGCTGGCATCAATTTTTTTTCTCATATGTATCATCTTACCTTCCTCTTTAGCCCTTGATTTTTACAAAGGTGATAATAGCTTTGATCTTTGCATATATGAAATTAAAGATCTGGCTGCCAATTTAGAGGGTTTGGTCTATTCCTTTGAAATGTTGAAAATTTGATTAACATTTTTCCCCCCAATGCTATTCTTTCTATAAGGAAGCCCCCTTCTCCATGATTACGGCATCTATCTGCATCTCTCAGACTGCTTGTCCTCTGTAGCAATGACTGTGATTAGCAGATCCCCTGCTGGCAGCAGATGGAATGAGGCACTGTGATAAGGCAATATGCCTTTTCTTTTTTGCTTCAGATCAGTATTGGAGCAGCAGCAAAGATAGTCTTCACAGGGAACCCAAGTGGGAACCATTTTAAACAAGTGTGAAGGAAATATTGGGGTAATTACTAAACACATGGAGGGGGTCTCTGGCTATCAACTGTTTAGAGAATAGATTTTAAAATTCATTTAACAGATTAGTCGATTCTCCCTCTGCAGTTTATTTTTTCTAGAATAATTTCTGCAGAAATAGCATGCTAGTAGCCTAGATACATAAACCCATCATCTATTTACATTACACATTACTTTTATATCAACTGCACTTTAAAAAAAAAAAAAAATTCATTCAATAGACTATTTATTTGATTTATCCATTTCTCCATTATAAAGCTTAAAGTAAAAATACGTACTTATTACTTTTGTTATTGTGTGACTTTCCCAATGTACTCAAAACAGTAATTTTAATGAAATCAATAGAATATATTTTGGGTGGCAAACAGGCCAGGACTGGCCATCTAGCATACCAGGCAAATGTCCAGCGAGCTTCTGAGAGACAGCACCAAATACTCAACTGGCCGCAGCCTACATGCGCATACAAACATAGTGTGCGGCTATGTATCCAGCCATTGGCCAAACTACTATCTTCAGGCAACTTCTGGTCCCAGGGCTGCCTCAAGATCGCCAGTCTAGCCCTAGTATCAAATATATGGTCACCTCAAAATGGAAGGTATCCTGCTTCTGAACTTTATAGACAAAAATACAAAATGCAAAAGTGAAATATACTGTAGTTGCTCGATTATAAGTCAAAAAAAGTTTTACTAGTAAATATTAATTCATGCAAACTATTTTTTCATATTTAATAAAAGCTATGATTGAGAAAAATATTTTTTGTTTTTATTTCCTTTTATTTGCCAACCTGCCCCCCCAGCTATGCACATCTGCCCCCAGGCTTGCCACTCTGCCCCCACAAATGCCTTATAACCCCCTATTTGCCACTCTGCCCCATGATGTGCCTTTTAACCCTCTATATGCCACTCTGCCTCCAGAAATGTCTTATACCCTCCTATATGCCACTGTGCCCCATGATATGCCTTTTAACCCCTATATGCCACTCTGGCATATAGGAGGTTAAAAGGCATATCATGGGGCAGAGTGGCATGTAGGTGGTTAAAAGGCATTTCTGGATATATATATATATATATATATATATATATATACATAGCTGCTAACAGCAATCACACACCTATCAAGCCCAGGCAGCCAGTACATGCTGGAACCTGGGGATGATAGGAGTGTGATTACAGCCTCCCTATGCCATGCTACCACCACCCCCCCCTTACACATCCATGCTATCACACACACACTCATTCACTGTCTGGTTGCTAAACCGCTTTGACTTTCATTTATAAATATTTACATACGCGCAGAAAACATTGAAATAAGAATTTGTTGGCTTCTAAGGAGCTGCATATCTATATGTGTGTATGTCACAAAACTGAATAAATATTTGATGGTTTCAAACTGGACACCTGGGAATCCTATATGGCTACAAATGTAAGCTTGTTTGAGCAGGGCCCTCCTCACCTGTTACATACTACTTGTTACGGAATTTGATGGCGCTATATAAAACAATAAATAATAATAATTTAATATTATTTACTAAATCAAATTTTAACATGTTTTTGTAAAAATTTAAATAGTAAAAAGAGTAAAGTAATTTTGAACTGTGCATCCTATTGAGAAAAATATCCATGTTAAATTCACAAAAGTAAATCAGAGAATTAGTATGCATTTGAATTCTCTAAACCTCACTTAACATAAACTTATAATTCATCCATTCCTTCCTACTAAAAAAAAAAATTACCATATTTTCCAAAAAGCAGGTCTTTTCCAGCAACATCTAATGCATTTTAGAAGAATGGGCATGATAGCTATTGTGTTCGTCTTGGCATGTTTTGTCTCAGTAAATAGAAACTCTTTGCTTGATTTTCATTTCTGGCAAGCTATTTAAGAAAAAAAAAAAATTGCAGCCTTGAAATTAAGCATTTCTTGTTTGATTAACAATATTGTGTATATGCACATTCAAAAGCTTTTAGCTCCATTAGAGAAAATATTTTTACATGCTAAATGTCCATTATAAGTGAGATGCTTTGATGCAAGATTACCTCAGTCAACATTAATTTCAAACTAATAGGAAGTCTGCTTGTTGTTCTTTTTTTTCTGTATAGAGCATCTGAAGTAATCTAAAGTAATCTGATCAATGTCCACATTGATATAGTTAAAAGTGAATTGCCAAACTGACAAACCCGGACATGTCTCATAACATTAAGATATTTTTAGGAATATTTTGATACAATTATGAAGGTCAATAGTTTGTGCTACTCTGATATAAACTGCTATTTGAATTAAAATATATATACCATATTTGCTCGATTATAAGACGAGGTTTTTTTCAGAGCAAATGCTCTGAAAAATACTCCTCGTCTTCTAATTGGGGTCGTCTTCTAATCAGACCTCAAATAGAGGTCTGATTATGAGACTAAGATCCAGATCCCCCGCACCGCTGCAGGGGACCTGGATCCTCCTGTCTCCCCCCCCACACGCACTTACCGGTGCTTCCTGCTGTATTGCCGGGGCAGCAGGTTGACGTCTACATGACCCGCGTAGACAACGTCCGCTGCAGCCGGAAGGAGGTGTGGCTAGCAGCGGGGGTTGTCTGCGTCCGTCGCGGATACCTTCCCCGGCTGTCAGAGATCAGAGTTCCCCGCACCGTTGCCGCACCGGTGCGGGGAACTCTGATCTCTGACAGCCGGGGAAGGTATCTGTGACGGACGCAGACAAACCCCCGCTGCCAACTCCACCTCCTTCCGGCTGCAGCGGAAGGAGACGTCAACCCGCTGCCCCGGCAATACAACAGGAAATTGGAAGCACCGGTAAGTGTGTGTGCGTGTGTGTGTGTTAAATGGGGGCATAGGGCATTTCTGGAATGCCTTATACCCCTATATGCCACTCTGGCACTTAGGGGGTTAAAAGGCATATTATGGGGCAGAGTGGCATATAGGGAGGTATAAGGCATTTCAGGAGGCAGAGTGGCGTTAAGGGGGCATTTAATAGAGCACTCTGCCTCCTGAAATGCCTTATACCTCCCTATATGCCACTCTGCCCCATAATATGCCTTTTAACCCCCTAAATGCCAGAGTGGCATATAGGGGTATAAGGCATTTGTGGAGGCAGAGTGGCACATAGGGGGTCAAAAGGCATACCATGGGGCCCAGTGGCATATAGAGGGTTAAAAGGCATATCATGGGCCACAGTGCCATATTGGTGTGGCAAGCCTGGGGGCAGATGTGCGTAACTGGGGGCCAGGTTGGAAAATACCAGGAAATAAAAACAAAAAAAATATTTTTCTCAATCATAGCTTTTATTTAAAAAAATAGTTAATGAATTAACATTTACTGGTAAAACTTTTTTCCTTTAGGGTCGTCTTATATTCAGGCTTTTTCTTTTTTTCCTAAGTTAATATTCAGATTTTGGGGGGTCGTCTTATAATCAGGGTCGTCTTATAATCGAGCAAATACGGTATATTAGATTTGTCTATTTTGGATTCATATGAATTGAAAATTTAACAAATTTGTAGCAAATCTCCCTTGTGCTCATACTCTGAGGATCTCTGAAAGCTTCTGTGTCTCGCAGTTCTGCTTCTTCTCTGGGAGCTTCTTCATCTCTTTGTTCTTTTCTCTTCTGTCTTTAGTCTTCTTTCTTTGTCCACATCTCTGCAGACATGACCTTTGAGTGAACTTACACAAAAATGGTGAAGCTTCTGGTGAAATCCTCTCTGTGGTCAATATACACTCAGTGGCCACTTCATTAGGTACACCTTGCTAGTACCGGATTGGACTCCCTTTTGCCTTCAGAACTGCCTTCATTCTTCTTGGCATACTTTCTACAAGGTGCTGAAAATATTCCTCAGAGATTTTGATCCATATGGACATGATGGCATCATGCAATTGCTGCAGATTTGTAGGCTGCGCATCCATGACAGGGGTAGCCTCGACTCTTGGGTTATGTCATCCCCAATAACCCCCCCCAAATAAAACACAGACACCAAATGTGCTTTCATGTTGTTTACCCGAAAGTCTGACTCTGCCATTTGAATGTTGCAGCTGGAATCAAGACTTTTCAGACCAGGCAACGTTCTTCCAATCTTCCAGTGTCCATGTATGATCTGTGCGAATTGTAGCCTCAGTTTCCTGTTCTAAGCTGACAGGAGTGGCACCCGATGTGGTCTTCTGATGCTGTAACCCATCTACTTTAAGGTTTGACGTGTTGTGCATTCAGAGATGGTATTCTGCATAGGTTGGTTGTAATGAGTGGCTATTTGAGTTACTGTTGCCTGTCTGCCCATCCTCCTCTGACCTCTTACATCAACAAGGCATTTTCGTCCACACATCTGCAGCTCACTGAATATTTGAGTTGATTAGCAGTTTCTAAAATACTCTGTCTGCCACCAACAAACATGCCACTTTCAAAGTCACTTAAATCCCCTTTTGTGTTAACATGTGTACCTAATAAAGTGGACAGTGAGTGTATGTATATATATACATATATGTATTTATAAATACATATACATTTTATGGACAAATGTATTGGGACACCTAACCATTACACCCACAGAAATTTCAATGGCATTGCATTCTAACTACATAGACATTAAAATGTAGTTGGTCCCCTCTCCAGTGAAGACTTTCCACAAGATTTTTGAGTGGGAATTATTGCCCATGCATCCAGTAGTGCTTTTGTGAGATCAGGCACTGATGTTGGACGAGAAGGCCTGGCTCACAATCTCTGTTTCAGTTCATCCCAAATGTGTTCGATGGGGTTGAGGTCATGGCTCTCATCCAACATGTCTTCATAAGTCAGAATAGTGCCAGGGGCCGTTAACATATACTACGAAAGCAACATATTTGCATAAAAGAACTGCTTATCACAAGAATTTTGAAATAGTACATAAAAACACTGATGAAGGATGCCAGTCTTGGCCAAAGAGACCACTGGTTTTGCTGCTCTATAAATTAACACTTAGTTTCTGAAAAGTCTGGAGAGCGCAGTTCTTTTTTGTTGTCTGTAAGTACATATATCCAGATATAACTAATACAAAATAAAACATAGAATTTTATGGCAGCTCATCTTGTCCAGCTGCTACCTGATAACATAAGTTCGTCCATTGGCTGGATATGTGCAGCCGCACTTTATGTTTACATCAGGTATGCTGTGCATATGCCGTAAGCTGTTGCACCAGATCTGCTGCCAGATGAGTATGGGGTACTGTCAGTGCCTGCTCAGAGCTTAATCATCTCTTGATCTTGTTTTAGATTCAGAATAGTCATATACCTGTACCATGCATGTTTAAATTCTCGTAATATATGTTAACTTCTAAGTTTAAATGACCTGGTTAATGTTTTTAACTAGTGTTGTGAGGATAATAAGCAAAGTTTGCCTAAATTCACAATACATTTGGTTATTCCTGGACCTGTCGGACCTACATTTATACAAAGCTAACATTACACCATCGTAAACTGCTTCCGTTAAAAAAGTAGCAAAGCAGTCTGTAAAAAGAATAAGTGGATTACTCCATTGCTAAGTTAGAAATAAATTACACCGAGTATTACAAAAGAATTGGAATGCGTTTTAGAATTACTTGAGTTTATAAAGACGATGTCGAACAAAATGAAATATGTTCTTTCAATACATTTTTTAGGTTTATAATTGGCAATACATATTTGGGAATAATAAATAGAAAATACAGTTTTTTTCCATCATAGAGGTTATTGCAAAGAAACACTTAAATTGCTTATGGGTCTTTTTGAAACAAACTATCAATGCCAGATAAATGTAAACATTTTATATCTGATTGGTAGTAAATCACTTTTACTGGAATGATTTTTCTTCTTTTGTTAGTAGAGAATTCCTATTTGAAATATCTGTACCTTATCATAGTTTAATAATAACTTGTTATGACAGGTATTTGCTACTTCTTTTTACTTTACTTTTTATCACATATTTCTTTATAAACTTTCTTGATTTGTTTATGTAGTTTATTTCTTGAGTGTTTATGATGTCTAAATTGCAAACACTGTATGAAAAACTGAGGTCCGAGATTGAGTGAGAGACAGGCTACCTCTGACGGTGGAGGAAGTGGCCAGGCTGGCAGACAGATATCAAGGCAGTAGGAGGGCAGAACAAAGTGAAGCCCGCTAACTGTAGTGCACCAGCAGCAAGCCCACGGGGAGCCCCTCCTTGCCAACCACTAGCCGCCCCCACACGTAACAAACCTTTGCAGCAAAAAAGTGGCCCCATGTACTATGGGTGGTACCAAATGGGACTCCTAAAGTGTGAAGAGAGATACAGGAACCTAAGGAATGATGGACAGTCCTCCACAAAGCCTGGAGAAGCTGCCGGAGACAACTGACAACATAACCGGCAGCTGGTTAACACGTAAGGTCTGAGACACACAGGATTACAGACTTGGAACAAACTGATCATACTGTGGCAATAGTGGTAGCCAGAGGGGCTGTACACAGTCACCCCTCTGCACGAGTTTATCCTGACTGGGGTACTGGATCCCATTATCTGGAAGCAGAGTCATGAAGGACCTGCAAGCCAAGGTACTACTCGGCAATGACTTACTTTCAAGTTCTCCACAACACCTCCTGAGAATGCATATCCCATCACCATATCCCTCTCACTTCAAGGAACCTCCGGTACGCCCAAATTCCCCTGACCTGTACTGACATACACGCCCAATTTTGGGACATCCTCCAAGAGTTTGAAAAGGAGCTCAGGGACGACTTGACTTAAGCTAGTTACTGTAGACAGGCACAGACGAACCCTGAGGGAGTAGACAAAAAGGAGGCAGGAAGAACACTGCATAGGTTGACGTCGGGAAGGGGCCTGCCCAAGTTACTAAGAGATAATTTGTAGTTCCTAAGAACGATCTGGCTGAGCTACTAAAAATCAGTAACAATATCCCCTTAGCCGGTCACCTTAGCATCTACCGGAAAAGCTACAGGCTGGCCCAGGCATTCCTCTGGCCAGAAACCCGACGTGACATACAACAATATTGCTTTGCTATATATATTGCTGTGATACTTGCCAAAAAGTGAGGGGAAAAAAGGAGACCACTCTAAAGCCAAGTTGAGATCATTGCCCATCGTGGGGGAACTATGTTACAGGGTAGCAGTCAACATTTTACTACAGTTTACTACAGTTTACTACAGAGGTCACTCAGCAACTTTGGTGGCATTAAGCCCATCTTGACCTCCCCATATCATCCACAGACCAACGGTCCATGTCAGTACTTTAATGAGAAGCTTAAACAGATGCACAGGACCTTCGTGACCTCATGTAAAAATTGAGAACGTTTTCTTCCCATCTACTGTTGGCCTACAGGAAAGTCCTGCAAGAGTCTACTAGCTTCTTCCCCTTTGAGCTATTATATTGGCGGGGTATCAGGGGGCCATTAGACCTTGTAAGGGAGCACTGGTAGGGGGACACCGGGAAAGAGGTGATCCCCATAGTACCATATGTTCTGGAGCTAAAGACCAACTGCAATCCCCATTCATCAGAACTTGCAGCCAGCCCAGAGATGCCAGAAGAGATGGTATGATCGAGGCGCCAGGGGCCGTACCTTCTCGGTGGGGCAAAACATAGAAACGTGGACAGTATCAGCATGGGTTTTTATGCCAGACTTGGCCAAACAGATTGTGGTTGCCACAGCTCTTTTATATATCCCATCAGGTCATATCCCATCAGGCCCCATCGACTTTTTTGTCTGAACACTGAAGTAGACCCTCTGCCTCGATAAACTCACATGTATCAAATGACTCAGTCTTTTTTTCCTAACTCAGTTCCATTTCCTTAATTTTCATCTTTAATTGAGGAATAAAGAATGGTCCAGCTACCTTTCAGAGAAAGGGCAACCGTGTCTTAGATGGATTCCAAGACTTTGCATATGCGTATTTAGATGATGTAGCCATCATAGATCTATAGCCACATATGGGAAGAACATCTCTTGCACATAGGTGTTAGATACAATTCAGGCTGCATGACTGATTCTACTACCTGACAAGTATAATGTGGGGATAGTGGAGGTGCAGTACTTGGGACACTGACCAGGGTCAGGGAAACAATGGCCCAAACCGGCAAAAAGAGTGGCTGTAACGAACTAAGACCCAGATTATGGCTTTCCTCAGTATGGCCAGTTACTATAGGTGATTCATACCTGATCGCCAAACCCCTGCCCAATTTAACCTGATAGAAATGCTGGTTGTTAAGGGGGCCCAAAGGATAGCTGTTTTGCCCCTTTTACCCCATGTTGAAGAAGAATCTGATTGAGGTAAAGCTAAGCCACAGTACCCATACCAATGGAATGACAGTAGCTATGGTTAACATACAACCACCTAATGCATGCCATGTCTTAACACTATGATGATTGCAATTACAAATTCAACTGCTGTCAATCTCAACATTTTAGTCCTAGTATTCATAGGCAAATTTAAGCTGTTTTAGACTTTGTACTCTATCAATGCTGTGACGGACCGACCAGGGACCTCAGGTTGTCCCTCTCCTCCAAGAGATGACTTCTCCCGCTAGGACGAAAAAACCACCGCAATCCGTCGGCAATATCCCAAAGCAAAGTAAAGGGATATCGCTATCCAGTAACAAAATAACCAGGCAAGACTAGTCTTTAGGTAAAACAAGAGGTGAACTGGTTTATTTTAGACACAGACAGCTGGATATATCCAGCGCAACACACATTAACATAAAACAAGATACTGGGATACAAACTGCCCCCTTAATCTGCATCGCAGATACAACAGGGGCAGTAAAGCGATTAACGATACAAAAGGATCCCAACCTCCACTATCTGTTACTGGCCAAAACCAGTTACAAGGTCTTTACAGATTAACAGCATACACTCAACGGCACAACCAAGTAGCTGGCATTGTGTCCAGGAACAGCTTTAGTATGGGCTTAACCCTCCCAAGTCCAAATGAGACATACCACAGAAGGTTGTAGAGAATAACAGGGCTAAGATCCTGTGGGACTTCCAGATCCAGATAGACAAGAAGGTACTGGCCCGACATTATGGTAGGAGACATGGACCAGAGGACAGCGGTGGTGATAGATGTAGACAGCAACATAAGGAAGAAGGAGTATGATAAGCTGGAGAAGTACCAGGGCCTGAAAGAAGAGGTAGAGAAAATGTAGAGAGTGAAGGCCAAAGTGGTACCGTTCATAGGAGCACTCTGGGGTGTAACTCCTAAACTGGGAGAGTGGATCCAGGAACACTCTGTCCAGAAGAGTGCAGTGCTAGGAACAGCTAAGATACTGAGATACCCTCAAACTCCCAAGCCCCTTGTAGAGGACCTGAGGCTAAGAAAGACACATACCAACCACATAGGTGAAAAGGGAATATTGATATATATATATATATATATATATATATATATATGTGATAACGCAATATGCAAAAAACAGGGCATACACAATACCTTCCACAAATCAATCAATGTTTATACATTTCTTATGCACGGCTTATCTGTAAGCTTAAATTGTCTAATTTGACTTCCCATACATTATATTGTGGGGGAGGGTGTATTTTCATCATATCTCTCATGCTTTGTGGGTGTTTATTTTCTTACATTTTCTTCTAAACTTTTTTACTGGCAAATAATATCTGCGATAAAAGTACTTTATTTTAGTAATAGACTAAAATCATCTCAAATACATGTGCCATAAATAATATTTGGCAGTTACCAAGTTTTTTGTCAGCTCAAGATAGGTAATGTATAAATGCTCAAATTAAGTTAATCTTCTTGTCTCATCTATATTCTGCACTACAACTGATTTACATTGCAGTGATAAACATGGCTGTCACCAATTTTAGCATTAGTAGTTCCTCATCATAATTATTCATTATACTTTATAATTGACTTTGATCAATCATGTTTGACTCTAGAATGATTTACCAAGGTATTGTGACAGAGGAGAGTACCACTAATTCATAGCCTATGTAGGGACAATACAATATTGATAAATATTAAGTTATTCAGATACTTCTTAAATCACGGCAACAATACACACTTTAATATCTGCATCCTAGTGAACAAACATCTGTGGATATATCAGTTGAATGTGATTGTTCTTGGTTGTGTTCAGTTTATCTGTGTTATATTGTTAATCTGTTGCATGTAATTAAAAAAAGATGTTATTGCAGTAGTTGCTACCCTTTCCTCATTCCTGATTCAATCATGAAAGACAGCAAGGATTTTAGTGCAACCTTACAATACACATTTTCCATAGGGGGCATGAAAATTTGTATTGTTTTGCGTGTTTAGGCGATATGCTTATAAAACCTATATACAGCTAGTTTAAGGTAAACTTGTTTCAAAAAGGTTAGGCACACATAAAAAGGTTGTTATATACCATATTTTTCCAAATAAACAGAATCTAGACATAAAATAAATTCTCTCCAAATGCATCATCCTTTTTGTATCCCACACCCCGCACTTTCCACTTTTGAGCCTTATCATTATTGCTGAGGGTGGCAGAAGTTGAAGTCCACAAAAGCCCATCTCCCCATTCTTTTTTTAATGTATACTTATATCAATTTAAGTTTGTGTATAAACTTATTAATTGGGGGGGTTGACAGTTGTAGGAGGCAGCATGGACTGGTCCTTGGATGAATGCAGGAACAAGGCAATTATTTATGCATGCTGATAAATCCCATGAGTTGCTTGACATTAGTTGGAATAAAGTTTCATGTCACAAATTTTGCTTCCACAGGGCCAAATGTTTTACTGATAATTGAAACCTTTTCAGGTAAGAAAAAAATATTTACCCCAACACATTGCACCCTTTTAGGGTATTGGGTAGTACACCCTTTATGTGTGAAGGGAACGACTACTGTATACTCTGGGCTTAAAATAGAGGAAGAAGCAAGGGATGGGCTCTGTGTTTCATTAAGGGTATTCAATTAAGCAGGGATAGGTGCTCTTTAACCCACATCAAGGTTAATGCATTACCTCTGCATGTCCTCACCTGCAAATCACAAACTGTAATGTCTTGTACATTTTCATGTATGCACAAACAACTGGTATAATAGTAAATATACATGTAAATATAAATATACATGTTGTTTTGTGAATATGATGTCCATTTTTCTGTTATGCAGAATCAGCAGAAAGTGTTTAAAACAAATTAAGCTGACAAAGGGAAGTGACTGAAAACAACTTCTGCCCCACATCGCCTCCTTGCCACAACCCAATGACTAGTATCGTTGAAACCTCTACTTTTAAGAACTCTAGTCTAGTGGGAACACTGCACTTCTGCAATGTACATGATAAACTGCAAGGTACTTGGTGGGCCGTGCAGGGTCAATATATCACAACCTGTTGGCTCATGTGCCTTGCCATCAATCATGGGCTAAATCTGTAGATCTCTGTGCACCCCTTAAACCACCAAGACATGAACTGCTCCTCATATACTGACAGAGTAAGTAAGGATTTTTATATTATAAATAACCCACATATTGTTAGGTCCACTGACAATTGATTTACTTACAATTTAAGGAACAATTATGGTTACTCAAATATAATTAAACTTAAAAAGGTTAAGCCTTGCCTTTCATGCAAATTAAATAAATAATAAAATAGTTAAGTAAATTAGTAAATAATATTTTTTTTAAAACCCTATATTTTAAGTGTAATTCATTTGTTATTTCGTTTTTATTCTGTCTGTAGATTGTGATCATTTACGATCTTATGAAATTGAATGTTTTGCTTCAATGGTTCAACATTATAGAAACACTAGTGCGATGAAATATGTTGCCAATCAATCTGTATTAGTTTGGTAAAAAGGTCAATGAACACACAAGGTCACCGCATAAGCATGTTTTTTTGTTCTTTGTGCTAAAAAGATGTCATCCATTATCTGAAAATCAGTAATTATATTTTCTATGCACTTGTGATTTATTTCTCCCAAAGTTGCTACAATAATAATTGGAGAAAAAAAAGAAAAAATGTTATCACCAAAATATGTGGTTCTTATGTTCTCCACTTTCATATTGTTGAATTGAAAATAGTAAGTTCTAGATGTGTAATGGACAGTTATATCTAATGTGTTAATGGTATGATTGAATGGTAATCATCCTAAAATGAACATAATTAATTAACCTTAGGTTCTCAGATAACAATATCCAAAGTCTAAAGAAGCATTTTTTTATTTACAGAATTATGTTATCGAACAGAAGCTAGTAGCATATTGTTTTCACTTCCAAATAAATGTGTTACCTTTCAAGTTGTAAGTCAGTAAATCAATATTGTGTTTACTTCAGAACTTTGGAATAAATGGCATTCCTGATTAGTGTCTATGTGGAGGAGACACATGTTGCCAGTGCTCTAATCAATTCTGAACACCTTTTCCAGACATTCCTATCACATAACTCTCCCTCTGTTGCCTCACTGTGGTATTCTCTCCGCTGCCTTCCCTTATCCTGCCAAATAAAATGTAAGCTTCTGACACTTACCAAAGGAGCACCCCCCCTTCGTTGTTGCACCTCTCTACAACCAGTATCACTTATTCCCCTTTGCTTATGCAGGATTTTGGGATTTTGACAGTGTTGTACCTTTTCTTTCCTAAACTTGTCAGTTTCTCAACTACTTATTTTAACTTTGAAGATTAACTAGAAAACAACATATTTAGAGAAGAATATAATCGTTATCCTCAAACTCACAATCTGCATTCTTAAATAACATTCTCTCACCAGATCACCATACCACTGATTTCTCCACATGACCCTAGCTACAATCAAATCATCCTCATCATCTCATTCCCCTTCTACCCACCCAATAGATTGCAAGCTTGCAGGAACAGGGCCCTCTTCTACACAAGCACATCTTACAATGTAATACTCTTATCATCAAACTGTATATTGTCAGTTTTAATATTATTGTTATTAATATTGTTAATATTATATATATTATAGTATTTACTCTCTGCCTACTATAATAGCTCTACAGAATCTCCTGGTGCTCTATCAATACAATATAATATAAAACCTTCTTATATGTAGCCTATAGGTAAAGGTGCTTTGAGACTGGTGAAGTGGAAGCGCATATCACAAAAAAAACGCAACAAAAACACATCAAAAAGAAAGAAAATGATTTATAGTATAATCTTCAAAGTTCACAATAGTTGGACTGAATAAAAGATAGGAGACACTCTTACAAAATCGGAAGCAATCTCTGCTCGTTTGGTAAAGCACCCTATGCTATGTGGTCAAATACGTCTAATTCATCCAACTAGATGGTACCCAAAATTCTTGGTATATATGCTCAAGAGAAGTGTAGGTAAAGAAGGCGGAAACATGAGGGTTAAAAAATATGAACGTCTTTATTACATAGAAATAAAATATCCAGTCTTACATTTAAAACCAGTCCAAAATTTGGATGTTACATTCTGGGCAATCCAAATCACAACTGTGATATTGATATTCTCGAACGTATGGCCCTTTAATAATGTATAATCTTCGTAAGAAACTTCCATGTTCTCCTCCTTCAATGATGTCAGCACACACTACGCGTTTCTCTAACAGGTTCCTCGGATGTGCAACTCATAGCGCAACCGTCTTCCTTAAATATCCACCTTCTTTTCCTTAATTTGCATATATTAGATCCAAAATCAGATTCCTCCATTTAAGTAGGTATCTGTCTATAACCTTTTAATATAAATATTAGAACACCAAATAAACCAAATAAAGCTCAATTGTAAAGACATTTTCATAACCATAGCCAAGGTCTTCAACAAGTAATATGTTATCAATACAATATGAATGATATCTATATATTTGTATCTATGGTCTAATATCTTGTGTCTCATGGTATTCTTGTCCTACAATATATTTAGTAGACACATAATACAAAATACAGCATTTCCTGGGTTGTCTGCATGAGTGACTATTACTTCATATTTGAATATCAAGTGTTGGCCTACTTTTTTAATGAAAACGTAAGAACCATGAACAAATCCTACTGTTCCACTTGAGAAGATGACATGCATCCATAAAGGGTAGAGAATAGTAGCTCTTCATTGTTTCGCCATTGCATGTGACGTAGTTGATAAATCCACCAGGACTTCATCAAATTGTGAAATTCCTACAAAATGTAATGCAAAAATATTTGTAATGTTTACAAAGCATTGCAGTGATCTAACTTGGGAACATTTTGCCCTAGTTTTACAAAACTCAAATTAAGGGTTATATTGTGTTTATATGTGGGGGATCCCTTGGACTGTGTCTATTGGCAAAATAACACCACTATATAAATATTGTCTATTTTGTTTAGAGCAAATATACTAATGACCCTGTTTGGACCAGGGACATTTTACATCAGAATTCCATATTACTGTGCCATTGGATTAAAACATATGACTCGTATAGTACTTGCGGAAATATTTTTAGTGGGAGCAAAACCTAGTTTAACTGTTTATGTATGGCCAAGTATTTTCCCCAACACTACCAAAGCATGATTTAGTGACTAGTAAGGACGTTGGTGTTCTGAACATGCTAACTGGTCTTGAAGCCAAGCTTGGTGACATATTTATCATTCTGAAAGAAATGGAAATAGTTCTATCACAGGTGACAGTATAACTACCAGCCAGCACAATACTTTGTCCCTGCTGTATTTCAAGTGGCGATATATTTTGTCATGTAATATTTATTTTCATTTCAACTTGTAGTCCCATTTTTCTTCTGCAGTGCCCTTGGTGATGATGAAAATTAGTTTTATTATGACTTTCTCTAAAGAGCTGTCAAGCATGGAGGAAGCCACTGAAGATGTCACTTGGGACAAGTAGCCTTATATGGAATCATGAAACAAATTGAAATGTCAGTAAAGAACATCCATGAATTTCCATTTAAATAACAGTGATCTGTAATTGTATTATGTGCTTACAAATTACCTTTTCCACTGGCATGTCAGTCAAAGACCACATATCAAAATTCATGTGGAAACTGCGTGATTAAATATGGTAGTAATATTGATGCTGGGATCATGAAACAGGAACCATGAACATAGACATTTACAAATTAATTAGTATTTTGTAGGTCCCATTTAAATAAACAAAACATATGTGCTGAGACATTTTTAATGCGGGGAAAAGGGGGTCATGGCAGTTGTTCCTTGGGACAGTATGGCTTGGAGGTGAGAGTCTGTGCAAGTATTATTCCTTCCCCCTTCATTATAACCCAGCATGCAGTCTGTCAAGGAGGATCTCACAATCAAATTTGCAGGAAGCCTCTTCGTATAAACACTGTTCTTACTATGTGTCTTTAAACTGTGTCACACAATTACCGTATATTATAACTGATTTCGAGCGGGAAGAATGTAGAATCCCTGTATACATATTTTAGCAATTTTAAGTTAAAAACATTTTTTTTTTTAATCCAGTGTGTGATTATGTATTTCAACTCCCTCATTTGATTATCCATTGTAAAGGGTGAATGCTGACAGGTTTTCAGCACAAATCCACTGGTTCTCCAAAGGAATAACGTCAGTTCAAAAATTGTGTTTGAGTATTTAAAAGGTGATGGGCATTGGATTCACACAGGGACCCATAAGGGTTTGAAACATTGTTTTTAGTAATATACAAAGCATTACCTAAACACTGGAACGTATATGCAACTTTAGCTTTACTGTTTATATGCATGTATATATACATACACCTGTATAAATATACATTCAAAAAGTATGTGGATTATTTTATGGAACTTTCCAGAGGGGAGCTAGAATAGGGATAAAACCAGCATTGGTTGGATAGGTTTGGGATAAATTGGCAAAAACAAGCAGGGAGCAAGGTGACACATTAAATTGAGAGCCTCTGATCCCTATAGGTTCATACTATAGGTTCACACTTGCAATCATTTAGCAAGAGTGTAGATGTTCCAACAGTGTTTTACGGATTTTATCTCCTCCTATATCATCAAGTGATGTGGATGTACATTTTAATGTGCCTTATTAACATTATTACTCTTGTTCTATCCCTAAATCACAGTTTTATTACATATACTACTGATCTCAGTTTTTAACTGGAAGGAACAACCACATAGAAACAATCAAATTACAAGGTACACAATTAATAATATCATAGGAAATAAGGAAAAATAGAATTATGTTTATTAAATAAATGTACATGGCAAGTACTAGAAAAAGATGGGTAAACAATTCTAAAAATACATACATATATACATATATATATATATATATATATATACTACAGAAACATATTTTCCCAGGTATAGTAAAAAGATTTGAAGAGTCCCTAGCTTATGTCACTGTTGCGTGCTTTTGTAGGACCCAGGGAGAAATGTATATATCATACGTAACAGCATACAAAGCAATTACTGCCACTGGGAGGAAAAACAATAAATATTATAGACAAACAGGGAGATTTCCATACAGTTCAACAAAATTACTTTTCAAAGTGTAATCTGTTTTAAATCCCAAAACGGCAACTTAAAATATCTTTCAGTGATGACTATTTTATTCTGTACCACCAAGATTAAATTCTAGGTCAAGAGACTGGTGCAGATATTTGATATATTATTTGAATATTGCTTGTAGAAATAAGTAAGGAACATCAGTTTGCACTTTTTGCTAAAATATATGGGTAATACAACAAATCCTGGTATGGCATTTACCTTGAATGATGGATAATCATACATACAAATGTAGAAAGGCTTATAAAATTGAATAATTGCTCATATTTTCTGTAGTATGCTTTGTTGCAGTCCTGCAGAAGTCGCTTGAAGTTTACATCATGGAATCAACTTTTTTGATGAGTTTAGCTAAATATTCTGAGAACTCACCTGGGCTGTTTGTAGTACGTTTATAGCTATACGTCCTAATAAAGGAATAAAACTCAAATCTGTCTGGATACGTGTGTGTAAAGACATTTTTTAAAACTGGTGAATAGTGAGCTTGTTGCGTTTTCACTGCTGATTCTTTACCCTTTGTTTCTGTAAGTCCAAATAAATATGTGATACACAACTTGGTATCTCCAGTTTACCTATTGCACAGTGCTGTATAATATGATGGTTCTATGGAATTCATAAATTTTGTGTTTAGATGACGTGTTTTTGTTTTAAATAACAGAAACATTAAAAAAAAATGTAAACTTCCTGCAGGATGCTGCTGTTTTTATGAAAGTCCTGGGTTTTTTAATTAAAGTTATCCATTTCACCAGTATCATATAAACTACTATAGATGTCCAAGACACCTGCGTCAGTTATCATGTAAAATGCAATATATTTTCTGTTGACATTGTACAGTCAGACAAAGCAACATAATAAATACTGTCTATACGATTAGGAAGAAGGCATTTGTTTAAACATGATCATTATTAATAGGAAACAGTTTTGATCCTAATATCAAACTCTTCCCTACAGTGAACTTAACACATTTTCCTCTTTTGTTTTGTTGGTAATCAAAGCATATGATGTTTTTACATAATTACTTATTTACTGTAGCTGGGTTTTTTTTTGTATGACGGCACAGAAAAAAAATAGAAACTGGTCCCCACAACACATAAATAACAAACTCTACAATTAGGGTCAGATCAAACAATATGCTTTTTCTTTACTGCAGAGTATTAATCAGGTAGCTCCCCGAGCATTACCAAACAAAAACCCTTGTGAGCAGGGCTGGACTGGGGAAGAATGGTGGCACTTTAAGGTCAGTGACCACTAAATTACTAAAGTACTTCCATCAGGTAGATAGATGCAACGGAAAGCTACACTTTTTTGCATTCAATCCCTAGATTTTGCATTTGACCAACAGGTTTGCATCAGGGTTGGTGTTCCTTGAGGGTGTAAGCTTATTTGAGCAGGGCCCTTGTTACCTCTTGTTTTTGCTTGTAGGTCAAATTGTTATCTTATATATTAATCATCATGTCCATAATGTTTACCCATTGTGAGGATTTAAAGGTAGGTAGACAATGCAATAGAGCAGCAGGTAATGCTAGTAAAATGCTTGGTTGTGTAGGGAGAGGTTTTCACATCATAAAAAGGGCTTTTGCCATTGTACACACTGGTATACCTACAGGGGTTCAAAATAGTACCGGTTCAAAATAGTTTAGAAATCGTTTACGATCTTATCATGTATAGTTTGTAAGAAAGGTTAGACAAGGGCATATGATAGAAACATAGAAATATATAAAAGGAATTAACACAATAAAAGAGGAGAGTATATTTTAAAAAATAATTTCAACAAGAGGACATAGGCTTAAAGTTTTCAAATTAATTGGTCCCTAACCGATCAGAAGCACTCACTTTACATGAATGGAACATTGCATTCATTCAGAACACGAAGCATCCATTCAGTCATGAATGGCGAGTCTCGAGGACTGACTTGGGTGGAGGAAACACTGGGTAGTGGTGTGCATGGAAGCACACACCGCTACCTTTTTCATGATGTTCCATGTTGTCATCATAGGTTTTTGGGTCACTTTTTTATGGCAGCATGGAACATGCTTCCCTGGATCCATAGGTCAGTTTCTTCTTTCTCCAAGCAGGGGAGTGGTGTGTAGCCATGCTGACTCCCTGCCCACATTTCGCATTCCTTGCCTACTTACCCTGCCATTACCCAAAGCCATTCCCCAGAGGATAGAACAGTCCTGGCAACCTACCCTGGAAAGTTCTCAGGTTTTATTATAAGATTAGTTCAACACTTCATCACATTTCTATAGTGGAATATTATTTAAATAGCTTACACCCATTTCAGACCAGTAGACTTCTGTGAATGCTTTAGATGACCCTATATTTAATCTTTTCTAACCTTATTCACATTAATCACTGTCTTCTTCTGGTTTTGGCCTGGTGCATTATCCTATTCTACTTTCTTAGCAGCACTGTTTTTACCTGCATGCACAACATTGCAGTTTTATACATTGTAGCATGATTCAGGACCCAAACCAGTTGCACCCCATCTGCTAAGCAAGCTCAAAAAATGAGATAAACAGTAGAACATTTTATCTTACTTATTGAATCTGGGCCAATATCTCTCTCCTTTCTGTTATTTTTCTATTGCAATCTATGCAAGGATTGCTATTCAATTATTTGTGATAGATTTATCTCTGGCATTGACACAGTCCATTAAGCATAAGAAGAAGGAATGTTTGCTTCATTTTTAGTCATTTTTCCCTGTCAAATAGCAATCTATTTCATTTCTGTCTACAGCAAATATTTCAGACAGGGATTTGCAAGCTGTTGGTAAAATTATTGATTGTAAACGTAAAGTTAAAGTAAATAAATAAATAAAAACTTTTCTGCTAAAATTAAGAAAGCCGGATTTAAAAAAAAAAAAAAGTTTGCCATGCAATGCTATCACTAGTAGAATAGCAATAAAGGTATAAATCGTTTTCATATGCCTTGGGCAGACGCTTGAAGTAATCTGACAATAGAAATTCCGAATCCTCATTTTAATTTTACAAGTGCCTATAAGTATGATAAGATTTTGAATGTATAAATAAGTAAATAGTAGTTGATATGTAAACACAAAGGCAGAAGTGAAAATGTACTTTATACAAAAAACAAGTTTTTCCTAACCAATGGCTGGAACAAGCTTCAGCGTACATAAAGCAAAATTCAGTATGTGCCAATAGTTGATGTACCTATAGTTTGTTCCTTTATTTTTCTGAAATGCAGAAAATGGAGGTAAGCTTAGGTGATTATTTTTGGCCCTTTTGCGGTAGTGGCAATGACCATGCTGAGTTAGCATCAATTACCCACTATTCCGGGGTGTACCTAAGCCAGGCTGTTGGGGGCGCCCCAGGTGAAAGGGTGCCTTCCTCTGTGGGAGGTGCTGTCATCTGGGTCGAAAGTTCTGGTAACCGAGGCACTCAGCGGCATTATGCAACACAATGTACATGGCCTGCAGGAGAAGCATGCCTGTGCCGAAGATAAAGCCCATGCGGAAGGTAAGAAAGAGAGGGAGGAGGAGAGTGGTGATAGGGAGATAGGGAAAGCAGTAAGAGCGGGAGATCAAAAGAAGAAAAAGTGTGAGAGTGTAAGGAATGGAGAGCTGTGACTGAGAAAGAGATGAAGAGATGTAAGAGGAAAATCTGTAAAGGGGAGACATATGGAATGTGTACGTGTATGATGTGTGTGTATGTGCTTAGGACTTCAAAATAAAATACATTTGCACAGAGGATTTGGGAAGATGGAACGAGAAGAAAATGGGGGGAGGAGAGGCTGAGAGAGAAAGAGGAAGAACAGGAGAGGAGGAAAAAAGAAAAGTGTGAAAGAGGAGGAGAAAAAGAGGAATGGGGGAAGGATAACTGAGTGTGTGTGTATGGTGTTATAGTTTGTGTCTGTAAATGTACGGTTTTAAAGTGAGTGTGTGAGCATTTGGTGTGTATGTGTCGGTGTATGGTGTCAGGGGTGAGCCTGGAATTAGTAGGGTTGAGAGAGAGTGTGTTTATGTATGTGTAAGTAAGGTGCCATAGACCTATACTTGTATCACAAAGCTCTAGTGCAAATGCCACCTAGAGGTGGGTGTCAAGTGTGCTACATCCCATATTCCCCACCCCATGCATGGTGGGGGGTAATTAAATCAAGCTGGAGGTTATAGTGCCCAAGTATACCACTCTCTCCACCCTCCCCTGCTCAGATTAAAATTTATAAAATTACTCTATGGAAGGTACCGAACCCAAGACAGCAACAGAATGCGAGGAATTAATGTAAATTAAAAGCCCATTGAAAGCATCCTTGAGCCAATCAACATCAATCAGCAACTTAACAACAGGGGAGTGATAACATAAGGTGAAATAATCACCTTTTCCTTTTGCTTTAATTGCAGCATTTTCTAGCACTAGCACTCGTCTAGTTTCTACGTTTGCTGATTTAATTTAAAGTTTAGACTTGTTTGCTTTGTTTAGAAGGAAAATGCAAAATGAGCACTCCACATTTAGTGAAATTTAGTTTTTATAAAACCTAGTACCCTAAGAACAGATATTCTGCATAATTACTCTCCAGTGTGAAGACATTAATGTACTAGCAGTTCATGTTATTTAGTGTATTACTAAGTTTTTATTTCAGCAATCGTATTAGTATTTGTTCACATACAGTATTATGCACTAAAAAATCAGAACATTGTGCCCATGAGGACACCAAAGAACATATTGCTAATTGCTAATAAGATATCATTACCAAACTTTTACAGCATCTTGGATTTATTGTAAAGAAGATTTTGTCTTTACTTACAATAAGGCTTTCTTTTTGTTGTAGACATTTTAAATTTTGATTTCATAGATTTTCCCCTTAATTAAACAGAGCTGCATCAATTTGTTCAAAAAAATAATTTTGTTGAATTTCTGAAAATCTGCTTTATATTGGTTGTGAATATAGAGAATATGTAATTAAGAGATAGGTTACAATATTTTTTTTTCTATGTATCAAAAATTGTCTAGAGAACTATCCTTCAATAACCAATCTAAAGTTAAAACATGTTGCTTTCACTCTGCTTTTAGTGTATTTCTGTTACAAATTACCTAGGATAATCAATGCTTTTATTCTATCAGTGAGGGACTGACCCAGAGCCAGCCTTAAGTGTTCTGGCGCCCTGTGCGCACTACTCCTCTGGCGCCCCCCCATCCCCCAAAAAAGAAAGGAAAAAATCTCCCCCCTCTCACTGCCTTCCCTCCTCTGCCCCTTCTCACTGCCCCCCTTCCCCTTCTCACTGCCTCCCCCCTGCCCCTTATCACTATCTACCCTCCCTGCCCCTTATCACTATCTACCCTCCCTGCCCCTTATCACTATATCTACCCCCGCGCCCCTTATCACTATATCTACCCCCTATCCTTACTTACCTTGTTGCCGGAGTCCTGCGGTGGGAGCGGGAGGCGTCCGTCTTCCCGCTCTGCCGCGGTGCTTGCTTCACAGCTAAGCGCCAGAATAATTCTGGCGCTCAGCACGAAATGCCGGCACCACGACTGAGTCATGGAGAGTGAGGGGCGCCGAGCGGTTGCTGAAAACTTCACGAGCAACCGCTTGGCGCCCCTGCCCGGGACTTAAATGAAAACACCGTTTTTTTTTGTTTAACATCCTCCATGTTAAATAAAGTTAAAAAAAACTTTATTTAACATGGAGGATGTTAAATAAAGTTACAAAAAAACCAAACAATGTTATAATTTAAGTCCCAGACGGCGCCCCTGTTGCCATGGCGCCCTGTGCGGCCTCACAGGTCGCATACCCCTAAGGCTGGCCCTGGACTGACCAATAATAGTCAGCAAGGCCACCATCTTCATATGCTTTCTTGATGATACTGTCTTTATATGCTTTGTACTGTATATTTCGCAGGTATACTGTATATTTGCAGGTAAAATAGAAATATAAAATGGAATTCTCATACATTTTTTCTTACATTTGAGCAAACATTCAATGATGTGAAAATCTATCTGATTAATTTAATTGACAAGTTTAAGATTATATTCTAATACATCAGGAAAATTCACAAAAGTAATTACATGATGGTGGGCATCTATTATGTTCATATATCTTATAAAACTTGATTCAATATGATCCAAAATAATGTAATGTCTATAACTGCAAGGAAACATCTAATGAAGAATAACTTGGGACAGACTTTCTAAGAGGATATATATTAAAGGTCATTCTAGGTTGAAAATAAGTTTCTAATATACTCTATTTTCACTTTAACTGAGCAGTAATACTTTATACATGGCTTAATCTTGGAGTGTGATAATTAAGGAGGTTTTGCAGCTATGTAGGAGACATATCTCATTGATCTCAGAAACAATGTTGATCTAACTTGGCACGCTTATTGAAGCCCGATTTGAATATGTGAGGACATTCAGGTTGTGTAGCCCAAGGTAGGACAAGGTGGTTCCGAGAATCATAGTCAGAAAAGCAATAAGTTGGGGCAGACAGCAAGGTTGTTGAACAGTTAGAAAAGCAGGGTCGAAAATCCAGAAGATCAATCACAACAAATACAAGGGTACAATATATCAATACAAGTGAGCTAAGAGAAAGGGAAGATTGTATTTTATAGTGGATGAGCTAAAAGGATCATGTAGTTATGTGGAGGTGTCTGCTTTAAAAGGCGTGCACATGGCAACAACGGAAACAGCGACTGCAGGACCAAAGGTAAGTAAGAATGCTCACACGCGTCCCTTCACTTCAAGAATTTATGAGGTGCCAATGGCATGACCGGCCATGGGCGGCTCAAATTAAGATGCATGCTCTTGACTGAATTATGTCTTTAAGGTTCTATAAAGCAGTATTTACATATTTATAATATATAATAATATTATATGATATATTACATTCTTTTAAATGCAAAAGAATGAGCAGTAAGCTGTATCCCACTTTTTGTTCATAAAGGATACCATTATTCTTATAGTTTATGGGTGAGGTAATGAAATGTATAGGCATTTAAATTGCTTTCAACAAAAACAAGTGCCCTTTCTTTAGAGTAAGCTGTATACAGCCCTTGGGAATGTGCACGAATCAATTTTGTATGGTTTTCCACTAATGTCAGAAAAAATATAGTGTCTTTCACATTATTTGACAGTGCTCCAAATTAACATATTGAGACAAGTAAGATTTTCACTAGTCCCCATGGCTAGCATACATATGGAAGGACACATTGACTTTAGTGGGAATTATTGCCTATGGCAAAATGAGTGAACATGCTGAAATTGCTGTTCTGAAAGTGCCTTTGCAAGGTCATTTCAAAAGAGACAAAGATTGGATGCATGTTACCCAGAAGAACAAATGCATTGTTCATATTTTATTAACAAGGGAATTCTATGCAATTGATTAGTTGTATCCTGCAGTAATGCTTAAAAATATATGAAAATATCACTGTAGTATAAACTATATACAAACTAGGCCTGGAAAGACACCAGGTAAATGCTTGATGGGCCAGTGCCTGACAGTATCTCTAACTCACCTCCATCAGCTCTGGTGGTTTATCCAAGTGTTCTGCCTACCGGATTCACTTGTATATCTGATTTTCCACTGTCAGCCCAGCTCTGTTACAAACATTCACGTTTCATTTCCCCAAGTTCAATAGTGTTGTGAAGTTATAATCTCATATCACTTTGTTTCTTTGTTTCAGTAGGGACATTGTGTCATGATCACAAATGCCAACAGTTAATTTTAAGTTACAAGGCCCCTGACCCTTGAAACATCTTGTTTTTGGCTCTTCTATTAAATTGTAATTCCTTGGTTCCATTTGGTACATTGCCAGGCACAACTGACAACTGGTAAAACAAAACTCAACAAAATTAAATAATATCTTTAAGATAAGCAAAAGAAACTGTGCCGTATTATTTTGCCATAACAATCAATAAATAAGAAACAGTAATAATTCGTAAATTTGGGAATTTATACCTTCTCATTATATTTTTTATTCTGATATCAACCAGAACTGATACTAGGCATTGTGGTACCCTAGGTGTATGCACTATTTTTCAGTGCTTTTGACATGTCTGTGTACGTGGCAACCCACGGAGTACTGAGGGTTAAATTAATCACATGGGATGACATAATCGGAGGCAGTAAGTGATTAGGGAGGATTTATAAATCAGATGGCACGCTCAAGTATTTATACTAGATGAAGTCCAGCGACGGGGGAAACTCATTGTGGAGGGAAAGGAGCCTGGAACAAATTTGACTTACCTGGTCTTCTGGAGGTTAGTTTGGTAAGGTTTTGGGCCACTCTCTCATTCTAGTTCACGCTCTCTCATGCTCTCTAAATTTTTCCCTACCTTCTCTGCCGACCACCTCTGCTTCTGAACCTTCTTCTTCATCTTCTATCAGGAACTAGGTCCATACAGACGACTGTAATGACCCAGAGTGCCCAAAGATGGTGTTGTGCAGTAGCAGAGTAGGACAGGGCCTGGTGCAGGATGACTGCACTCTCCGGGTGGGCATCTGGAGTTGTGCGGCCACATACCAGGGCCCTGACATAGCAGCGGATGTTGTCCAGTTCAAAACAAAGTGATATCCTGCAGGCACCCTGGAGCAGGCATGAGACATAGCTCTCCAGACAAATGTGCAGGATGCTGCAGGCTGGGAGTAGGGAAGCTAAGCAGAGTAACAGCTGAAACAAGGGGAACAGAGCAAACAAGGGGGAACAGGGAGATCAAGCAAGAAACATAGCCAGACAAGACATACATGTACAGGACACAACAAAGGACAGGGAACAAGGAACACAAGGGATAGAGTAAGGAGCAGAGATCCTCAGACGCGTCTCCTTTCAGCAAAGATAGGAAATCTTAACTGGGACCTGGGGAGAGGATAGAGGAACCAAGATCCTCAGATGATTCAGGGAATAGAAGGCAAAGGCACATAAGAGACAGACAAACATGAATACAGGAACTAGCCTAGGACTATGTAATAACAATTGGGGATTCTGTCACATCAAATGGCCATAGTATGCTTAGGCCACCACTATGCCAAAATACTCGGTGGATCCTAACGCTAAACCCTGCCTACTGAATTATGAATAAGCTAAAGCTAAACATTGAACCTAAACACAGAACCAAGAAGAAGGACATACCTTTAGACTGCAGACTGAGACAAACATAACAAACAGATGGGGCACACCTTATAAAGGAAACAGAGCTGAAACAAAGAGCAGAACTGGAATCAAGGAATCAGAAGCACAAAACAGAGCATATGGAAATCTAGGAATGGATTACAGCAAAGGGAAACTCTAGCGAGACGGGGGTGGGGGGAGACACTCTAGCGAGACGGGGGGAACAAGAGAAGCAGCTCAGTCGCCTGAATGGAGCCTGACATCTTCTATCTTTGAGCTTCTCTCTACCATGTTTAATCTGCTACCTTTAATTTCTTATCTGGGCAATATGGATGCGCTTACAGTGATGTCCTCTCCCCGATTGTCCCATCAGGCGCAAGTGCCTCCATATTGCCCCGAGTTCAAGTAAGGGCAAAATTAAAGCATTTTCAGTGACATCCTCTCCCTGATCCTCCAATCAAGTGAGAGGACGTCTACGCAGTCGTCGTCATTTTGTGCACACTGCATGAAATCTGTATAAGTGTCCGGTTGGAAGAGACACGCTTTGTTGGACTGTGTTTTGGGACATTTGGGGAGTTTTTCCTTGTGTTTTTTGTGGCACCACTTCACCAAAGATGTTGGTCGATTTTCATACTAAGCCCTCATCCACATTGGCATTACAAATGGATCAACTATTCTGTCCACTGATGGGATTACAACGGGTAGCACCCCTTGTCATTGAGTAAAGTATGTATTGAGGCCAGCCCTGACATCAATAACCAAAACATTTTAGCATTTAAAGGAGTAACTTCAAATCATAGCAACTAGGTAACACATACCCTTACACTGTAATGATTGTTTTTGGGAGTGTGTAACTTTCCCTGATAGACACAGAGGATAACAGGTGGACATGATATGCAAATAATGAAAAGAATGATTATACTAAGCATTGCAATGGTTATGTTCACTTGTTTGTTTTAAAAAGTAATATCACAGTGATAAAACTTTATGATGACCTTTTGTATCATACTCTATGGAATGTAAACCGAGCTGGCTGGTGAGATGCAGGCCAGCTCCTTTATTTCACTATGCCTAATCATAGCTTCTCCTGCATGTATAAACCCCATTTATGAGGCTAACGTATATAAATATTATAACTTCCAACACTGTAATTTTGATGATAATGAACAAAACAACAGTTAGGACCTGCTTCCCTATTGGTCTATGGATATTATTTCCTATGCAGGCCCTGCCCTACCATATAAGCAGGCTAGGGGGCTGCAATGGATGTAGAGCTGGTGTGAGGTGCCACCCCCAGGCTTTCCCTCTATCATTATAAGCACTTATGCATGAGTGGACACCAAAGATGTAGCTTACCTTGGGCAATCAGAATCATACTAATTTAAATTTATATGAAATTTGCCAATTACATGAATTTGTACAAAGTCTGAAAATGAGAATGGACACTAACTAAATAAATTAAAATGATGCAGAGCGCTTCAGGACATAATAATACAGATGGATCAGTGGACAAGGAGAAACGTTTCCGAACCTCTCTTTTTACGTGACTACGTCTGAATTATTCTAGCCTCTTGAAGTACTTCTGCAAATGGGCGGAGCCACAGCATGCTCTATGAAGACAGCTTCTCCACCATTCCTGTAATTGGGGAGATGGATGCAGAAGCACTCCTGATCGCCTGTACAAAGCAGCGGGAAATGAGACGGGGGCACAGATTTGGTTGGTGGAGAATGTAGGAAGATACTGATGGTGAGCGTGAGAGAGCATGAGTGAGGGTAAGTGAAACATTATTTTGAAAAATCCCTGCTGAAGAGCAGGACACTAAATTTATTATACAAATGGACTTAAAACAAAAAACAAAAAAAAATGGCCAAATCATGTTTGGTCCTTGTGCACATGTCTATTAGAAACCCAATGGTTGGCCTTTTTCTACATTTGATACCTCCTTCTGATGTTCCCTTTTTTTTCTGTGTCGATCACGATCACCTCAAAATACCTGGAATGACACATACGAACTATAAACCAAACACATAAAATACCTTTCTTATCGCAATGTGTGATAATTTGAACTTTCATGGTAGAAATGCAGAGAAATAACTGAAAACATTGATCTGTGACTTTTCTGCCATTCTCACTGGCACTGAATACAAGTACTAGACAGAAGAATGCTATTCATGCTTGTCTTGTACAAGCAAAAATGGTCCATCTGGAAGACAATCTTTTGCATTTATCTCTTAAAGTAGTGTCTAAATTAACCACAGAGTAGCAATAGAGAGTGTTTGTTTCATAATTGACTTTTAAAGGAACTATTTCTCTGCTAACTCAGGTTTACAACAAGAGAGGGAAATGGAAATTATCGGAGGGGTGCAGTGAATATTGCCTAGGTTGCAGCTGTTTAAAAAGACATTTTTCAAAACAGATGCTGCCTGACATTGAGTTCTATTATTGCTTGTCTTTGGGGACTACAGGCAAATCTGCTGATGGTGGTCTGGGGAGATATCTATGACACCAAGATACATTTTTCTGTGATATTGGTTTCCCTGATAACACTTGAAGGTTATTTGTACCTTGGAGCTCAATTTCATATAAATCATTGGGTGATGTAGGATTCTACAATATAGCAAAGCTATGTATGTGTGTGTTGCAACATATGTTATTAATATTTATTTAGAAGTATTAATAAAATGAAGAATTAGTAATACTATCCTAGTTATCTTCTGTCCATTTGGTATTATAAACATATGTAATAACAGTAAAGGTTTTTCTTAAAAGTTCTTAACAGTTTCTACTTTTAAAGAAAAAAGCTGCTCTCAATAAAAAAAACATGTTTTACTAATCTAGTTCTAAAGCCATAATTTTATACATCATATGGTTTTACAAGAAAATCGATGGCTCTGAAGAGTTTATTCAAATCAATTTTGCTTTTCCCCTTCTCGTAGGCTTTGCACTTCAATTAGAGAAGTTAGTGGACACACATTTAGGCCTTCTCTATACTGTAAAACTAGTATTTCTTTGATGCTTCACATCTGTTTGCAATACAATTTCAATCTCAAAAAAACACAACAGAAAAAAACATTGATAGTATAAAAAGTATTAAATATCTCTATATATATAATTTATTATAAGCATAGAAACACACAAGCTTCATGCATTCAAGTCAAAATGCATAAAGGTAAGTGCTCTCAACGCCCACTGGACTTTGGTCTCTTTTCAATTGTCCAAGCAGCAGCGTCCTTCTCCCCTTGTAACAGGTCTGTGGTGTCCCAATATAATTCACAGCGATCAACATCGGCTGTTATCTGGTGCAATCTTTCAGGAAATAGTTAAGTGCATCAATTTGCACGTGTAAAAACACTGGAGTCCATGTATTAATTATCATTACTGTTAATAATTAAGCATTGAAGGCACAACCTCACAGAGCATTACAGTTGCAATACTACATCTCTGGGAAGTACAGGATAAAAATATTAATTTTCATTATAATTACTTCAAATTTTGTCCATTTTTGCCATGAGGAATCAGAAACTAAGAAACCACCACCTTTAGAAATAAGACGGTAAGGAATATTTAAAAGCATCTCTTCAATTACTGAAACAGATTTATATAATAAATGTTAAAAACGCTTTCTTTTGGCCAAATTATACTATCAATAAATGTAACACTTAAAACCCCATTTACTGGTGCACTTTTGAAAAATTTGGGCAAAATTTACCACTTGCGATACTTTTTTCAATGCTAATCAAGGTGTAAAAAAAATAGTACTAGGTTTTAGGAATTAGTAAAAATAGTTACAAGTCATGTAAAGAAGTAAATAGTTGACGCGTTCATGAGAAGTAAATACCTAATGTTAAAAATATAGAAAATCTGATTTTTTTTGTTCATTTTATTACTCACTATGCTGGAAAGAGAGAGATGAGCAGATATTTCCCAAAACCAGATATTGAAATCAATGGTTATATATAAAAATATAAATGTATTTACCCACAAGATGCTTGCAAGTCTCTAATGTGAGTTGAAAATCCCCTCCCCCAACATTTGACAATTAAAAATAAGAAAAATAATTAAAAATAAAGAAAATAAATGAAGTCTCTTACATTCCTATTAACCATATGTGGGGGGATGATTTCCTTCTTCTTCCCCTAACCCATTTCCAGTTAGGTATGGTGTAATAGAACCAAAACCTTGGGGGTCTAGAGTCCAACAATACCCCCATCCTGTGCCCAGTGGGATAGGATATTAATATATAATATTTTTTATAACTTGCACACACATACCCAATGTGATGGAGGGTTAAAGTTATATTAAACCTTCAGTGAGGCCCAGAGCTCATCCTGTGCTATTCCCCATGGAACGCGTTGGCTCGAGTGGTGTAAATCACATCACCACTGGACTCATGAAAACGTGTTCACATTTGGCAGACTGATAGATGAATTTGGGTATGGCGGATGCCAAGAGAACGCTACCTACTGGAATGCATTGTGCCTACTGTAAAGTTTGGTGGAGCAGGTATAAGGGTCTTGGGCTGTTTTTTAGGGTTTCAGTTAAGCCCTTTAGTTCCAGTGTAGGATAAGGCATTTTATAAAATTGTATACTTCCAATTGTATGCTTTCAACTCTGGAAAGCCCTTTACTGTTCCAGCATGACTGTGCACAGAGCAAGGTTAACAAAGATGTGGTTTGATGTGTTTGGTATGGAGGAACTTGAGCTGCCTGTACAGAGCCCTGACCTTAACCCCATCGAGCACCTTTGGAATAAATTGGAACGCTAATTGCAAGCTAGACTCCAATATCAAATATCAATATTGATATCCAATATCATCACAGATGTGTTTTTGGCTGAATGAGCACAAATTCCCATATTGGTGTGATGGTCAGGTGCCCACAAACTTTTGTTCATATAGTGTCTATGATAAAGTTTCTATAGCTCACAACCCTTTTCTGTTTTTCTATTTAATCATTTTAGACAAAGGTAACATACATCCTGTTATAGCACATGTTCATAAGCTTTTATTGTCAGTACTAAATTGTTATTTACCAACGTAGAAAACTCACATAATTGCTCTTCAGAGGAAATCTATCCTACCTTGAGTTTCTTAATTACACAATTTCATGTTATAAGCAAAAGCAACATTAGTTTTAATGTTAAAGCACATTTCATGGTTGTTAACAAATAAGTAAAATTAAATATTAAGGTTAATTGGAATATTTAGCCAAATTCTCTAAATTCCTGTGTGAATTTGAGCTTGACCTGGTGTAAATCCTCCCTGGAGCTGATTCTATTTGAGTGATAAAACGTGTTTTCAATGTTTGCTGAAAGAATTGGCTGACTAGATGAACCTCAGGAAAAAACAAAACAACCCTCTAAAGTAGCAAAAAAGTAGAAAAGGTACCAGTAAACCCCTACTTCGCACTGATAGCATATATGGTGGTCTATGCAAGCCTATAAAAAGATCCTGCTTGAATGTGCAGGTTTCCGTGATATCGGACCATGTGCAAAAACATTTACATTCAAGTATATAGTTACCAAATGTCCAGTTTCAGGATTTGGAAGCCTGTTCCGGTAATTTCAGTATCCTGCGACATGTCCTCGGATGGTAAGTCAGTGGGTGCAATGACAAGTCAGTTTGTGAACTTGGTGATATAATCTGCACCATAATAACTAGGCAGAGCTAAATGATGCTAATTATGTAGGTTGGCAACTATGATTTTAAGGTATGTGGACACAAGCAGAAATTATAATGTTAAACAACATTTGTTTTTATGCCTCCCAGTCAACTCAGCTTTTGCAAAAATACCTTTAATTGTTAGACTATATAACTTTATCATACAGTGTAGGATCAGAATAGTGAAAATGAATTTTCGGTGATAAAATAATTGCTAAACTTCCCACCTGTAATTAAACCAATGCTCTTACCAATATATTAAACACAATTACAGTCAGAGAAAGAGTGCTCAATAGCTGTACTTTAATGTGTACGCGTGAAGGTCAATATAAAAGGTGCATACTCCCACATTAATGTATTG
Organism: Sceloporus occidentalis; assembly: GCA_023333645.1. Taxonomy (NCBI): domain Eukaryota; kingdom Metazoa; phylum Chordata; class Lepidosauria; order Squamata; family Phrynosomatidae; genus Sceloporus; species Sceloporus occidentalis. Next base: position 180,525 of record JALMGF010000338.1, read on the forward strand.
AAATAAATGCTTTTAACCACATTTAATACCCACAGAGGAACAAGAGAGGAATAATAGTGATTTCGATTATAGGTCTGTATGTTTTAAATGATGGACATTGTCTAAAGATTTTATGGTGTAGATGAACCCTAAGATAGATGAGAGAACAAGTCAGCAGCCCATTCTCAGAAGCATAACAATTTAGGCCTAATAGGAGCTCATAAAATATTATCACATGGAAAATGTCTTAACACATAAGTGACTATATTGCAGCAGCTGCTAGTCTTAAAATTTTAATAAAAAAAGTATTTCCTGGTATGTGGTGACAAACCAAAGACAAGTATTTATTAAATGTATTGCACCTCAGAGAGATTATACATATGGTCTATGTATAATTTGCATTAAACAAATGGCATGTTTTACAGATTATAAAGCATATATGCTTATTTTCGTGCCTTAAGGATTTATGTTCACTATTAACGAAGTAGTTTCAGTTTTTAAGTAAGTTCAAGAACTCGTTAGGTGGGTAACGACAAACTATTAGATCCTAAGGGAAGTGGCTCTTCAGTATTTGCACTAGCAAGGACATTTCCTGAGAGCACTGGGGGAGAATGCCTGAGAAGGCATATAGAAAGCCCCTGAAATGAACAGAGAGGCTGCATGACCGTGCCGCGCTGAGGATGGCAGCCTGGCATTTTATGGGAGTGTAGTGGAGACAAGGAAGTGGACACAGGGAGGGATGGTCCAGAAGGGCTACTGATATACTGAGGGATCCCCCCCCTTTTCAAGAAGACACCAGAGGTGGACAGACTAGCAGAGGGGTGACAATTGTTTGTAGCTCACCACTTACCCTACCCTTACTGTTTTAATCATGGCTGCTGTCTGTCTGCTTTTCACAGGTTGGAGGCTTCCAAGGAGAGCGTTTGGTCCATTGTTTAAAAAGATCAAGGTCATCGATGGACGGATGAGAGGCAGCAGTTTGCCGTGTTTATAAAATTTGGTAATGATGCCTAAGGACAGGGTCCCTTGGGGAGCTTAATGTTATCAAGGCTGCTTAGTGTAGCGTTACACCAGGCTAGGTTATGTGGGCAGCAGTATACATGTTGGTGTGTTTTACAATAAATTAGTTAATGTTATCTAAACAGGTTTATAATCTAGCGTTGCTATAGGTCAAGTAAACAAAATGTGAGTAAATAAGCTGCTACAAATGTGAGCTGGGATCGTATAACCACGCATGGTTATGGTTGGAAATACCACACAAGGTTGTATTTCTTTAGAACTTTTTATTAAAAGGTCTGGCAAACAAAACATAAAAAATAAAACAAACAAAATAAAAGCCTTGCTCTCTGAGCACTAACTAATATTTGTAACTGTAAGATTATTCTTAGTCTTGGAATTGATCCGCTTACACGTTGCCAACCAAACAAAAATGTAGCACAGACCTTTTTCATCTCAAGAAATATTTCTGTAGACCCATGTGGAGAGAAATGCAGTCTTACTCACTGCTTCTGTCCTCTACTGAATTCCTCACAGGGAAACTGCTCATTGCCAACAGGTGATTAACTACCTGGGAGATCCAGAACTCCTTGGCTGGACTCCTCACCTGCTGTGCTGCAAGTAAATTATGGAGCGGAGCACTGGCCCACCCTTCTCTCCAAAATGCTCCACCCCAAGGACCCAAACTAAAATTACACTATTTCCTTCATTCTGACTGTAACAAAACATTCTCCGTGGGGTTATCAAACACATTGTACTGCAGTATTTTCCATGAAATATAGATGCCATCAACCACAATGCCCTGTCACACAAGGTACAATGCTTGACAATTTAGCATCAAGCGGTTTTATGAACTCTATAGGTTTTTAGTTGAGCATGTCACAGTGTGAAACAAACGAGCAATAAAGTTCTGTAGAGTGAATCCATTAAGCAGTGCACAGTCAAGAAAGGTAAGCAGGACTTACGTTGAGTGCTGTTTCACTTCATCCATTAGCTTCAGGAAATAGTCATCCAAAAAAATAAAAGCATAAAACGTTAAATACTGAAGGTGAGGAATCAAGGGTGTTGCTTGTTAAAAGCTGGATGGAACCTTAAAAGGTGAGTAAAAATGCAGCAAGCATTTTCTACCAACTAGAATAGTTTCTAGTCTCCACTAGACAGTTAGTCATGTTTCCCATAACTTGTATTTTTACTTTCTACTGTATTAAGTAATCAGTAGTTTACCTTCTTCAGATTTTGTATTGGGAACTTATCTATACTGGATGTGAATGGCTCACCCTCTCATAGTAAACAAATATTAATATTATAGTTATTACATTAACATTGCAAGAATATAATATTTTAAAAATGTGTATAATAGTCTGAATTTTGTTGGCAATTCTGATTACAAAGTTTCCACCTGATATTTCTTAACTATATATATATAAGAGAGAGAGAGAGAGAGAGAGAGAGAGAGAGAGAGAGAGATAAAAAGTCTACACACCCCTGTTAAAATGCCAGGTTCTTGTGATGTCATTGTTAAAAGATATCAGTCAGGAGAAGGATACAAAGGAATTTCCAAAGCATTAGATATACCATGAAGACACAATGAGGTCATCATCAAGTGGAGAAAATATGGCACAACAGCGACATTACCAAGAACTGGACGTCCCTCCACAATTGAAGAAAAGACCAGAAGAAAACTGGTCAGGGAGGCTTACAAAAGGCCTACTGCAACATTAAAGGAACTGCAGGAATTTCTAGCAAGTACTGGCTGTGTGTTACATGTGACAATAATCTCCTATATTCTTCATATGAATGGGCTATGGGGTAGGGTGACAAGACAGAAGCCTTTTCTTACAAAGAAAAAACATCCAAGCCTGTTTTTTGCAAAAACAAACATTAAGTCCCCGAAAAGCATGTGGGAAAATGTGTTATGGTCTGATGAAACCAAGGTTGACCTTTTTTGCCAAAATTCCAAAAATGTTTTGCGCAAAAACACTGCACATCACCCAAAGAACACTATACCCACAGAGAAGCATGGTGGTGGCAGCATCATGCTTTGGGGCAGTTTTTCTTCAGCTGGAACCAGGGCCTTAGTCAGAGTGGAGGGAATTATGAACAGTTCCAATACCAGGCAATTTTGGCCTTCAGGCGTCCGTTAGGAAGATGAAGTGGAAGCACGATAACGACCCAAAGCAATACAGCTACTGCATTCAACCATGCAAGTCAATGGAGCCCAGCTTTCTAATCACAGTGTGATTAGTAAAAATAAATTAAAAAATAAAATAAAATTAATTAGAAAAAAATAGTAAAAAAAAAAACCAGTAAAATGTAAAAATTATTTCCCACTGATGTCATCAGGGGAACCTTCAAGTTGAAAAAAAATGTTAATTTTTTTTTTTTTAAAAAGGCAAAAAAAATTAAAATTTATAAAAAATATATTTTTGTGAGCAAGTCCTAAAATTAGCACATTAGCTTAAAACAATTCTCGCATGGAAAGAGTTAAAATACTGGCATATTAAATGCCCATGGGGTGTCTACTTTTAAAAAATTTATGATTTGATGGGGTAAATTGAATTGGCCGGGTTCAACAATGTCCCAATTAACACGGGGGGGGGGGGGGAAGGATGGCCACACATCTAATTTCCAATTAGAAAAATGCACACGTACCAAATGTGGCCCTTTAGTTCCCCCAAAAAATGACAAACCCATGCATGTGGGGTATCACTGTACTCAGGAGATGTTGCTGAACACATATCGGGGTGTTGTGTGACAGCGGCATATACCAGGAGCTGTAAATTCATACATAACATAGGTGTGTGGGGGAAAAATACACACAAAAGAATACTACTGCAAACTTTGAAAAAATTCTGGTGGTAAATTGTGTGCATGCAAAGAGTTAAAATACCAGCATTTAAAATACCATGGGGTTTCTAGTTTTCAAAAATATATGGGTTTATTGGGCACACTGAAATGGCCCCCCTCAAAGATGTACCAAATAGCGCATGGGCAGTGGATCCCCAAATGCCAAAGTTCAACATTGAAAAATGCGCATGCCCCAAATGTGGCCCTTTTGCCCCCAAACAGCCTGGCAAAATCATTCATGTGAGGTATCGCTGTACTCGGGAGATGTTGCTAAACACATATTGGGGTGTTTTATGATAGTGACATATACCAGAACCTGTTTATTCATACCTGAATTAAAATGTGTGTGAAAAAACAAATGCAAAAAAAAATACTACCATAAAGTTTGACAAAGGCTGATGGTAGAATTAGTGCTTGGAAAGGGTTAAAACACTAGCATTTGGAATACCCTGGGCTGTCTAGTTTTAAAAAATAAATGACTTGATGGGGTAAATTGCATTGGCCGGCTTCAAAAATACCCGAAATGGCACATGGGGGGAAGAATTACCAGATTTGGAAAAAATGGCTTTGAAATAGCAAAACGCTACCTGTACTTATTGCCCCATAATGTGTAGAAAGAAGCAAAAAAACATAAAAAACATTGGGTATTTATAAACTCAGGACAAATAGTAGAATCTATTTAGCAGGTTTTTTTATTACCTTTTATAGATGAGTAAAAGATTTTTCAACTAAAATGTAGTCATTTTTTTCTAAATTTTTCACCATATTTTATACTTTTTTAATAGTAAATAATATGATACAATCAAAACAATGTCATCTAAAGAAAGCCCTTCTTGTCCTGAAAAAAACAATATCTAATGTGTGTGGGTTCAGTAAACGGGAAAGAAGAAAATTACAGCTAAACACGAGCAGCGCAGAAATGTAAAAACGGCCATTGTCACGAAGGGTACAAAAAGTAAAATCAGCCTTTTTCACGAAGGGGTTAATGTTTTGAGCCAGAACCCAGACCTGAATCCAATTGAACATCTGTGGGGTGATCTGCAGAATGCTGTGCACAGGAGATGTCCTTGCAATCTGACAGATTTGGAGAGCTTTTACAAAGAAGAGTGGGCAAATATTGCCATGTCAAGATGTGCAATGCTAATAGACTCCTACCCAAAATCGAAAAGGTGCTTCAACAAAGTATTAGTTTAACCTGGTTAGTGTTATTTTTTTCTTTTTTTTCCCCTCAAAGATTTTAGTTTGTTTTGCAATTGAATTGTTAACGTTATAGGTCACATTAAAGGTGGAAAAAGTTCTGACATGATTATCTTTGTCTCATTCTTTAACATCACAAGAACCTGGCATTTTAACAGGGATGTGTAGACTTTTTATACCCCCTGTATTTATATATATATATATATATATATATATATATATATATACACATGCTGCATTATGAGTGTTGTGGTTTATTGGAACGTATGACTAAGACCAACTGCCATTGGAATTAGGGAAATGCATGTTAGATTGATTTGTTAACGCCATTAATGTTAATTCATTATTCAGCAGATTCTGACATGATTTAACTTTATCTCATTCTTTAACATTACAAGAACTTGGCATTTTAACAGGGGTGTGTAGACTTTTTTATATCCACTGTATATATATGTGCTTTATTAAGGCATTTGCTGTAGAATTTTCATTGTTTCAATATATTATGAAAAACGAAATGTCTATAGTGTTTTCTATGGGTCAAGACTAAAACAAAATGAAAGAAATACATAACACTATAGATTAAAGCGAGTATTTTCAGCTGCCAAAAAGCATAGTATACCATTTTAATGAGAGATGGGTTTATTTGTTTTTACAATTATGGTATGCATTCAACAAGAAAACAGCAGGCTTTATAGGTTTTTACTATAGTTATTTTTTTAGCAAAATTAACACAGGGAGAATATCAAATTGCACGTTATAACATAAATTCATAATCAGGTCAGGACTGGCCATCTGGCACACCAGCCTGCTGGTTGCCAGTGCCCCATCCTGCCACTCCAGTGGCAGATCTGGTGAAGCCATGTTCAACTGCCGGCTGAATTTGCCCAGCTCCACACTAGGTGGCCAATAAAACTGAACGTGCAGCCATTAAAGTCCCAGGGCTGCCTCATCATCCCCAATCTGGTTCTGTTCATAATGCAATTAAATACTGTATATCTATTTTTACATGTATGTTTACAGATGTTTCAAAATGAATACAGTTCTCCTCTAGTCTGGTTGGGCAGACTAGATGGGCCAAATGGTTCTTATTTGTCATCACTTTCTATTCTATTTTATTTTTCCACGCCACATGAGCTAATTCCTTAATACAAACCCATGTATACTCTAATTTAACAATTTCTCCTGGTTTCTCCAATTTCTCCTGACAAGTGACCAGGGCAGTGGCAAAGGCACAAGGAGAGCCCTATGTAAAAAAATATGGAAATATCTGGGTTTTGCTCAGTAACTATACAAATCTTATTACTGGGCTTCCACGTTCAGTTTAAGTCAGGCATGTCCAAACTTTTTTCGGAGAGTGTCAGATTTAATGAAGTGAACATGTGTGAGGGCCGACCATTTTGCCTTACATTCTTTCAACCATTAAAATTAAATGCAAATTAACTATTTTATGCAAAGTTTATTGAAAACGGCATACTTTTCATTTTGTGACTTGGATGACAAATCTAAACAGGTGTTAAATCACTGCCTTTAATATCAAAAAAACAGATCTATATTTGGGCAACTTATCTGCGGGGCCTTATCAGTCCGGAACGCGGGCCGCAATTGGCCCTCGGGCCAGACTTTGGACATGCCTGGCTTAAGTGAACAGCCAACTCCCTTTTTGGACAGAACTAGTTCCCATACAGTCGAAGACCAGCTTTTGTAGTGAAGACCTCGGGAAAAGACATCAGGTAGAAGTGAGCAAAAAAAAAAGTTTAATAGCATCCCAGAGTGACCTGGAAGTTGTGGTTTTTTTTTAACCAGAAGAAACAAGACATTTTAAGAAGAGTAAAATTAACAGAAAAACAAAATTCTGTATATCATAAGATGCAAATCACATATTTATCAAGTTATTTAATTCATCGGTTGTTCTTGATAGATTAGCATTTATTTATTTTTTTTAATTATAATAACGGCTATTTCAAAATGATCAAGTTACAGAAAACTGATATTGTAGTTGTATTGAGAACTCCTCTCTTGCCCAAGAGGCTTATTGCTTTGTGACCGCTTAAACAGGAATGTTGCCAATGATAAATTAATACTCTGTCCATTCTATCAATGCTATAATTACAAGCTTTTGTTATATGTGTTTAAAGCCATTTTTCAGATATTTTCCAGATGTTACTGAAACATTTATTCGTCTTAATTATCATCAATTACTCAAACAAGAAACCAATCAACTAAACCTTAGTTTTACAATAGAGTATCTGATTTGAAACGAACGCTTAAGAAGCAGAATAATTGCATGTCTTACTACACAGTGTCCTCTGAAATATATATTCAAGAAAAAGTAAATGAACCCTCTGGAACTACATGTTTTTAAGCATTAATTGTTCATCAAATATCATCTGATCTACATCTTAGTCACAAGTACAATGTGCTTAAGCTAATAACACACATATAATGATAATCTTTCAGTCTTTATTGAATATATGAATTAAACATTCACATCACAGTGCTGGTGGAAAAAGTAAGTGAACTCTTAAAAGGTAAACTCTACTTTTGGCAGCCATAACCTTAAACAGGGGCTTTGTGTAGCTGAGGATAAGACCTGCACAACCTTCAGAAGCAATTTTAGGCCATTCTTTTTACAGAACTGCTGAAGCTCAGCCAAATTCCCATGAACTGGTCTCTTGAGGTCATTCCACAGTATCTCTAATTGGTTAAGGTCCAAGCTCTGACTGTGCCACTCCAAAAGGAGGATGTTCCATTTCTTTGGGCCCACTCCCTAGCATGCAGTCACTCCCTCCACTATCACACTGGAACAAAAAAAACATTTGCCACACTGACTGCAGATCATGGGAAGCCTGTGAGAGTCAGTGCAGTCTTCCCTCCTTCTGACCGCACCATGATATTGAGAGGTCCTCTCCCCCGTAATCACCCCCAGAGACCCTTTGTGGAAACAGCACTCCAGGTATTGATCAACTGAATAAGACATACAAACCCTGTATTTGCAGGTATACATAAATAATGTATGGAAACATAGCATAGCAGATATAGATCAACAGAATAACACAAAAACCCAGCTTTGCAGGTATAGATCAATTGGAATTCACATAAAAACAGCATTAAAGGTATAGATAAACCCCCCTAAATTACAGGCATAGATCAAAGGTTGCATACCCCAAAGGCCATAGGATCTTTGTGACAGTCACTCACTAATTCACTTGTATTCACACAATTAATTCACACAATCATCTATTCTTTCACACAAATTATTTACACATATTCATTAATGCATTCTTACAAATTCATTAATTCTCTCACTCATTCACACAATTCATCCACATATTAATTCATACTCTCACTCATTTACTCAATGCATCCACACATTAATACATTCATTCTCTCTCTCTCATTCTAACTCTTTATTTCAATATTCTTGCTACCCTCCTTTCTCACTTCCTACCCCCTCTCAATATCTACCCTCCTCTCTCCCCCTTCTCCCTATCTACCCACTCTCCCTCCCTTCTCCCTGTCTACCCACTCTCCCTCACTTCTCCCTATCTACCCCTCTCTCTCCCTTCTCCCTTTCTACCCCTTTCCCTCCCTTCTCCCTTTCTACCCCTCTCCCTCCCTTCTCCCTTTCTACCCCCTCTCCCTCCCTTCTCCCTTTCTACCCCCTCTCCCTCCCTTCTGCCCATATCTACCCCTTCTCACTCCCTTGTCCCTATCTGCCCCATCTCACTCCCTTGTCCCTATCTGCCCCATCTCACTCCCTTGTCCCTATATAAACCATTTCACTTCCTTCTCCCTATCTACCCGATCCTAACTATCTACCCCCTCTCCCCACGTCTCACTCCCTTCTCCCTATCTACCCCTCCTCACTATCTACCCTCTCCCCCCTTTGAATTTCACTTACCTTGTAGAAGTCCTGCGGTGGTCGCTGCTCTGCCACAGCCCTCGCTGCTTCACTGCTGAGCTCCGGAATATGACTTCATATTCCAGCACTCAGCATGAAATGCTGGCACCCCCATCTTAGACAAAGGCCTTGTGTGTTACGTCGGGACCTGGATAACACAGATAATGTACCCACTATGCAGAGACATATCCACAGCACAGCAAAAAGTCCAAGGCAGGTAAACAATACAGGGCCAGAGGCAGTTAATCGTGGTCAGGAGTTTCCGAGGTCGGGGCAGGCAGCACGGGAGCGAGGTCAAAACACAATCCGGGGTCTGGTACACAATATAGGCGAACAGGAGACTAACGCTGAAAACAAGCACCCAGAGTAACAAACAGTGACTCTTTGAACGGGCACTGTGGATAAATGGGTGTACATTTAAATAACGGAAAATGGCGGGAAAACGGACAATGGGCCAATAGGAGAGGACGTGACGTCATCGCGACCGGTGCCATAGAATGGCGTCGGTGCGCTAAACACTAAAGAAGGACATGTGCTAAACTCATGAGTACTCCGGGGTCTATCACACACCTCCCGCGGCAGAGCGTCGCGGACGTGTTGCAGCACCTTGCTTATAACTCCGCGAGTGCTGCTGACACGCCGCGGCAGCTCGCCGAGGGACGTTGCTGCTTTGTGGGCGACTCACGGCGGTTCGCATTGTGTACTGCGGCCGCCATGAGCGTGCCACGTCAACACGCACGCCGAGGGGCCGCGTCGAAGAGGGTAGGTACGACACCGTGGAGGAGAGTGAGAGGCGCTGAACGGTTGCCGAGCGACCGCTCAGCGCCTCTCTCCTCCACATCTATCACGGCTGCACAAAAAAAAAGAAAAAGAAGGCACCTACCAATCAGTGTTTATACTACCATTATGTCACAGTTGATATGCCTACTTGAATGCAGGTGACTGAAATAAGTGCATCTGAACAATGGCAAGTCAAGGTTTCAATGAGGAACGATATTGGACCCATTTGGTTAACATTTGAAGAGTTGCTATGTAGAGTTTTCCCTATGGGCTCTTAATGGGTTAATATTTAAAGAGTCTTAGTGTCAGCTCATTTAAAAAGTTCACATGTATGTTTATTAGTTAATAAAACAGTGTAATAATGTATAACATTGAATGATATCAGAAAATATGGCTATAAGGCACTGAAAATGTTAGACTTAGAAACAAGGTAGATAGGAAATGAAAGTGATATATTGTCTAATAAAAGTTATTGCAAGTATCAAAATGCTAAAGAAATAAAATTAGAAAACCAACACAAGCTTACACAAGACAAAAATAGCAAATGTGAGAATAGAGAAGCTATAAATAGAAAACCTGTCAAACCAAGTTATGTATTCATTTAAAAAACTCTCACCTCATTTAAATACACCTTCCCTCTTCAAAGCTAGAAGACACATTTTATATCCAGTAAAATACAGTGTTGAATGTGAATACCTGTTGTAAATGTGTGTATAAAAAAATCACAACTAAACCCAAAAAATCTGTGTTGCCAAACATACAAAAAATATTTAGAAAGGATATTCTAAGTAATTGTCACATTGTCCACAAATACAGTTTATATAATTTATATTACATGTCAGGCGATATAATCTCCTGTGCAGAAAATAGCTGGGGTAGGAAAGTTACAAGTGCATATGGCTGCAGAACCTCTCCATGCTTTTCAACATATTAGGTCTGCGCCTTTCCCCCGGAGACTGCACTGAACACCATAGACGGATTGCGTTTGCATTTGCATAAATTTAGAGGGATCTCTCAGTTACCATATGCAAAGTTCAAATCATGGCTAGATAAGCTCTTTAAGTGCATAATGATAAAATTGTATAAAAAGGAAAAATATGTAAAAGCCTTTTTTATTGTAAAACACACGTGCACACACACACACACACACACACACATATATATATATATATATATATATCTATATACAACTGCTAGCAATCAGAATGATGTCATGGAAACAATCAGTAGGGAACAGGGAGGACTGGCAATTGCTGTCCCGCAGCCCCTTGAACCCACCTGTGGTAACATATGCAACATATGCACAACTGGGCACACATTTACACTCTCATTCTAATACATACATACACACACTTACAGACTTATGATAACAAAGTGTTACCCCCTCAAACTAACAAACATTTATACATACACATTCATGCTTATGCACAGAAACACACATACAGACCCATGTCACTACACAGTCACACATGCACACTCACACTAAAACACACATGCTTATGTTAACACAAACGAACACACTTGATCCTTATGAGTTTCTGCCTCTAAATAGGACAGGCCCTATTGAAGTAATACCCATGGGACAATTGCCCTCATGCTTTCTGGACAGCCTGCCTCTGCTTGGGAACAACAATATGATTTCTGAGAAATAAAAACTATACAAAAAGTTGTTGAGAAAAAGTAGAATCTAGAAAATATGGAACCCATAATTGTATGTGATATTAAAAGTTATACCATATATATATGTTTATTTAGTTGCAAATTAGACCAAAGAAGATTAAAAACAAATACGATTTAGTTTAGGTTGTATGATAATATTTGCTAGGTATAATTGTATACCTAGTTAAACTAGCTGTTATTTTTATCTCATAATGGACGGCAAGGTATCAAAAACCCCGATCCTGAAAGGGTTAAAATATTATGTGCGCTGCATGCCTTTAAATTAGAATCTAATTGTTATTTAACTATTTTTGGCAGCTTATTCCAGCAACAACAACAAAACTATTGTTTTGAAAAGCCAACAATGAGAAAATCTCGGAAGGGTCTCATTGAGAATCTTTAAATCCAAAAATGTTATATTGTTTAGTATCTAACCCAAAGAGTTAAATGAATGCAAAGCAGTGAATAATGAAGAACAAATCTGCATAATTTGACACAACAATTCTGAGGCATATTTGAAGAAAAAAATAATTGTCAGAAAAAAATGTTTAAAAGTTTTAAAGACTAGAGAAAGTAATTCAATACTTTTTGATCTTTGTACTATTTCAGCTTCTAATTTAGTCTCAGGAGGTTTTTATTTGCATTTTATATTATCAAATTTTTATTCTTAACTTAAAATCATATATTTGGTACCCAGTTCAATCTTCGTCTCACAGTTTACATTTCAGAAAATAAACTTTTCCAATTATTTGCTTTTGAAATATGTAGAAAAAAAGATAAGTGGAAAAATATTCAGTATATTTTTTATGCTGTTCAAAGAGTTGTTTTTTGTTTTCTTATTTTGCCATTTACATGGTAACATGGTAGTAACTGTCACGTTCCTGATTATCACCATTGCTTAACTCTTGTGTATAGGGCAGAGGTTAAAAGGTTATCATTTTGTGCTGCAACAGCTGGAATGGGTCATATTTTATTGCCTTATATGGACTTGCGTTTGTAAGATAAATCATATTGCACATTTATAGACTAGAGAAAACCCAGGTTCACATTCATTTCCATATAAATACTCTCAAACTGGGCTTGAAGAATTGTAATTAGTATTAATTGAACATATCCATTAAGAAGTTCAATCAAGAGAAGATTATGAATTAAAAAGATTTCTAGCCAGAGAGAGTTTTTATTTTATTAGCTGTTAAATCCTGTTAATGGAAATCACACAATTCTTTAATGCAATTTACAGGACTCAGTAACACTTTTACTTTGAAAAATAATTAGTAGGAGACTTTTCCAATTTTATTTTTGATGTTTTCAGTTTCTTAAAATCTTTGTAATAGTAATCTTTACTGCACTTTAACCTAAATTTTGGCTCTGTTTCAAAGCAAAACACAAAATGTTCTCTTATCCAGTTAAATTATGAACTTTGCATGAGCAGTTCCTCAAAGTTTTCTGATGAAAACTATTATTTATATATATATATATATATATATATATAAATATAACCACTTACATTTAAATGTTTTACTCACATAAAAAAAGTAAGAGGAATATTAATATTAAGTAATATAATAGCAGTTTTAGGCAGTCCATATTTTCCAGACAATGCATGCCTTAAATACTGTGCTTTTATTGGGATTTGGGGGCCTAATCAATAATACAAGGCTTAAAAATAAACTTCTTAAAGAGAAAAGCAGCTTGAGTAGGGGAACATTATATTTCTACCCAACCGGGGAGCCAGGGAACTCCACTAAGGATCTCTCTCGTGTGGGACAAGGTAACAAAATGAATCAGAGACCTTGGTTGAATCTGCAACACCACTTGCAATCTTATTAAAGTTACGCACATAGACCAAGTATGGGTTGGTTCATATTAATAATTTTAAGAGAAAAAAAACAAATCCCTAATAAAGAACTGTATAAGTACTTATGTTTGAGGCATTATCTCCAGTGTGACATTCACCTTTTAGATTCTCTTAGACATTTACCTTACGTCATCATCTCCGTTTGTACACCGGTACCGCATGTTAAACAAGTAATTCCACACTGTTACTCTAGCTGGACAGTACAGCTCAATTATTTGCTGGTATGGAGACTTGTACTTGTGTTTTACATTAGATCAATAGACAGAGTCAGAGGACTCTGTCGTTAGTATTTATTTAACCCCTAATAGGACTAAATATTTCATAATGTGTTTTAATGTGATTTATCTACCTTTGTCCCAGAAGAGACCTTGTTACATTTTTTTCCTGATTATATTCCATCTTCTAAATGTATATTCTATATACATCTGTTCCTTGCTGTCAGGTTATCTATAGTGAGAAACTTTAAAACCAAAACTGTTCCCTCACCCTCTGAGATAATTTAATTTGTAGAACTTCATAGGACTGTGTAAGAAATGCTTCACCTCTCAACCATCTCAATATCTTCACCTCTCAATATGAAAACATATAATAAAGTGTGGAGTACATGGTTTTGTAACAAGCTGTCTTTAACACAGTAATAAAATATGTTTCTCCATTACAAACATCAGATAGATGTTGTTCTCTCTCTCCCTTTCACTGGTCTTCACTGAAAGGTAGTTTGTGAGGTCTGGCCAGACCTCTGCTAGAGTTGGTACCGTGTTAGCTGCAGAAACACAGGAGACAGCAGAGTCAAGTTGATACCTTTATTGGCTAAGCTTTCAAGACCTCTCAGGTCTCTTTCTCCTTCCTAAATGTGAGAAGCATTTCCCTTAAATACACATACATATTACACTGGCAAGCAGCTTATATCCATTCAGTCCAAGGCTAACCTCTTTGATCAGTCAATGGTGGTATATTGAAGTGTAGATTACAAAGTTCCTCTGGATGTGTCAGAGGGTTTTCACATGTCTAGTGGGGCCAGGTTGTCGGATCTCTGCTTTGCAGGCTGGTCTACAATGTGATCATTGGGGGAAAAAATCCTATCATGGTTGAGGCTGCCATTTAGACTATTAAACTGAAGCATTCCTTTAATTTCCCATATGTTCCTCTTCTCCACTAACTTGATTGAGATACTTATCAGATTAGATTGCAGCGGAGTGCATGTCCATTAGACACCTCTCTGCTAGTTTGATTAAAGGCAATTGAAAGCCTAATAATTATGGAACAAGGCTCTCCTCCTCCACAGGTACACAGGTACAAATGGCTGCCACTGAAGTGCACCATTTCTTTTCTTGAATATACTTGCTACCAGTATTCATTTTTATGCACTGGAAAAACATATATATGTGATGTTATTTATTTTCTAAAGTCTCTGAATATCATAGCAAGTTTCCTTCAAATAATTAATATATTCAAGACATTATATGAATTCTGATTACAATTTGATCACATGTGGGTTAAAGTAAAAATGACAGGGTAATCACAATTACATTGTGAACAGATAGCCCATTTGTGGGAAATATATAGCTGCCAGTGTACCATCCAGATGTCTAGTCCTTTTATTACTAGTAAACAAACATTCAGATGTGTGATGGCAAAGACATAGTTATGGAGACAGTTGGGGTTGGATTTATTATGGAAAGCCCTGGGTTAGTGGGACTGGTTACATGAGTGCTTAGACTATATTATAAATTGACATATTTATCTGATGTGACCATCACATCTATCTAATTATCAGACAGAGTGAATATTGGATATAAGTAATGTAATATAATCAATTCAGTTATATTGAAATACACATGATTAATAACAATATGTCATGATTCTCTTTATAAAAGCAAATATTGAGCAACTACAAATACATGCCTCATCCCATAATTGTTCTTCTAAATATACAGGTGAATTGTGCTATACAATTTCTTTCAAAATTAGTTTATATTTTCAAAGGTAACCTCATTATGTCAGTAATCCAACTTTTAAATCCTTGAAGCCTGTGATCAATTTTCAGGGTAAAACAAAACATCCCGCTAATAAATATTTATAGCAGAGGATTTAAGATTATGTGCTCAGCACGGAATGGTGCATATTATTTGTATTAATGTTTCATAAACATTTGTGCAAAAACAATATGCTTTACTTTGCCTCTAAGTATTAAGTAGAATTATTGCAGCATCTGCTTCCAATGGCTGAGTGCTCCAGCTATTGATGCTGTGTCGTAAATTCCATGATGCATTAAGATGTCATTAAATGTACCTTCTGTGGTTGTATCTTGATTTACATCGCTTGTAAATCATTTACTAAAAAAAAAAAAAATCTAACTATCCACATGGTAATGTGATTCCCTTTTACCTTGTGTCTCCACTATTCCATAGCATTATCTTTTACTGAGACTCAGCCCTCAAACTCTTCCATTGGAAAGTCAATTAATGTACCAAAATGAACGGAGTTAATGAACAGTGCAAGTTAACCGATTTTCATAAACGTATATCAGAGAAGTGACATTTATATATTTTTTATGAAGTTTCAAGTTGTTATTTGAGAACATAATACTGATTATGTAGATCCCTGGTTGTTTGAGGAAAATATTATTTTTTACAAGATATGTATGTTTTTATGTAGGCAAATTGGACAATATCTAGAACTATTTTTGCAGAACTCACTGTCCTAAAGATATTAAAAATATAATGTATACAGTTATAACAGGCAAGCTGTTGCCAACCTCATTCTTTTATTTTGCTTTCTCACTAGTTTTGCATTATCTTTTTGCTTTTCTCTCCAGTCTTTTTTTATTTTTTACTCTTCTTTTATTTTGTTGAAATGTTATTAGCTTGAAACAGTGCTTCATCTGGATTCAATCTGTATAGCACGGTAAAAAAATAAATATATTAATATATATTAATATATTAATATCGTATATTAACATTTGCTCACTTTTCTCAGAACAAGCATGGATTTTTTTTCAATTTTATATTTTATAGAGGGGGGGAAAAATTAGATTCCAGATTTCCTTTATAAGTTGTCCACAGCTAATAAGTTGTCCTTAAACCCATTAAAAACAATGCATTGTGAGCACATACGTGGACAGGCTTTGTGTTAAAAAAAAATGCATTCCTTTGTGTTAGTTTCTATGGTTTTGTGAGAATATTACTTCATTGTCCAAAAAAGTCTGAAAAACCTGAAAACCTGTCTGATCCTAATGGAGTACATCTATGGCATTTCTGAATACCCTACAGCAAGGCCGGTTCAATTAAATGAGAAATCTAAGATGGCAAGCTGGGGTTTCCATCTCATGGTTTTTTTATGTTTATAAGAATATGTGTGGCACTAGACGTGGACCCTGTTCTAGGGTGTCTCCATCGTAAGGCTGTTATGGCATCCAGAGCATGCCCTTTTTTATTTATAATTTTATACATTTCCCAGATCTACATTTATTGTCTTGGTATGTGCTGCTACTTATTGTTTATTGAAATAAACTAATATATAGGCAAATTATATATTTTTTCTCACTTAAAATACTGTTCTACAGCCCTCATTTGCATTCATGTATCTTTTAAATGGTCATCCAAATGCATACCATCAGCGTTACCAATGATCTCCCTGTTGACTGCAAAGTAATCCCATTCCCTTTTATTTACTTTTCTATGTAAATATATGATAGATTGTTGCTAAATTAGTATTTTTACACAGACGTAACATAACTTGGATACCACATTCTAAATCTAAAAAAAACAAAGTTGAGTGTTGATATATTGTATTTGCTTGAATATATGACAATGTTTTTTTCAGAGCAAATGCTCTAAAAAATACACCTCATCTTATATTCAAGGTCGTCTTATAATCAGACCTCAAATAGAGATCTGACTATAAGACTGAGTTCCAGATCCCCCACAGTACTAAATGCTACTCGATTTCTTCTGCACGGTTCTTTAAACCATAAGAACAACAGCTTTCAGTACTGCTAAATTAATTTATATAAACTAACTATAGCTTGTGAGTTGTAATGTTTTAGAGACATTGGAGAAGCTAAGATCAGCGGTAAAAGTAATCTCCTCTCCTAAAGTTCCCTCCCTTATCCTCACTCTCCCCTTAGTAGACTTGTGCATTCGTCTTCGGGCGAACATGAAAACGAGCACGAAGAGGCCGTTTTTTTGTTCGTTCCGAAGGAACGTAGAACAGAATACAGTGCCGGCAAACCGTAGGCGAAGACGAAGACTCACAATCACGAAGAATCGAAGATTCTTCGTGATCGTCTTCGTTTTTGCCGCGCAACCGCCAAAATTTCAAACAGGAGTGAGCTGATCCTCTTCTGTCCAATCAGCTCACTCTTGTGACGTAACGCTAAGGGTCTCGTCCACTGCCTGTGCTGCTGTTTTTTGAATTCTGAAGGCGCCTTTATAAGACCAGAGCTTGCCTGAGAGATCCATTCATTTTTCGCTGTGACTGCTTTGGCAACACTGCTGTGCTGCATCCGAGCGTTACAGAGAGAGATTGTTCTGTTCTGTGTGAGACTGGTAAGCCTTAGCCTGCCATTTCTCACTGTGTACTTCATCCTCACTTCAGTGCTACTTAATTAATATATTTAATAATAATAATTTGATTAATTTAATTTTTTTAAAATTAATTTGTCATCAACTTTAGTGTAAGTGCTGTTGAGTTGACAGTGCACCCAGTGCCTCAGTGGCACTGGGGTGCCCTTGCCCTGGGCTGGCACTAGTGCCTATTGCCTGTCCTGCTTAAATAAATTAAATAGAATTTATAAATTACAATTTAATAGAATCTATAATTTAATAGTTCATTATAATATTATATATATATATATATATTTGTCAGTCATATATATATATATACTATAGTATACTAGTGTAGAGTGTACTGTAGACATTCATCTACTAGTGTCTAATTTAAAATCAGTAATATTAATTAATATAATTAATAATTGAATTCATTATAAAATTATATATATATTTGTCAGTTATAGTTAGTAATAGTATACTAGTGTAGAGTGTACTGTAGACATTCAGAACATCTACTAGTGTCTAATCTAAAATCAGTAATATCAATAATTCTCTAATTCTTTCTTATCTTAATAGTTAATTAAATTAGCTATAAATAAAAGTAATAATATTAATTAATTACTACTAGCGTATAGTTCAGCTAATCTTATTAGTACTGGTGCTGCAGCTCTATAGTTTGTGCTTTGTTTTAGCAACAGTAAGAGACCAAGTCAATTTTTCTTAATTAATCTTTCATTTTATTTCATTTGTTTTGCTCACCTCAGTCCATCAGTGAAGTGAACTTGTTGGGCTAGTGAGTGCAGCCGCATAAGTGCTGTGTTTTTTTTTGATCAGCAAGCAGTGACGTTAACTGTTTTGCAAAGATTTTCTCATTTATTTTACATTTTATTTCAATTTTATTAAAAGTACCCTTAGTGTTTTGCTCACCTCAGTCCATCAGTGAAGTGAACTTGTTGGGCTAGTGAGTGCAGCAAGCAGTGAAGATAACCGTTTTGCTGTGACATTTTATTTTATTTCTAATTCTTTTCAAGAAAAATTGACTGTGACGAGCTGTACTAAGCAAAGCTTCAAGCTACTAGCTGTAGTACTAAAATAATTCTAATCTTCTTTAATCTTAATCTATAATATATTATAAATAATAATATTCTAATTCATAATCTATAATATAAGTAATTCTAATTCTAAATTCTAATTCATAATCTATATTCTTCTATCTATAATACATAATATATAAGTAAATTAGTTCTAATCTATTAATATTATATAACTTAATATTAATTAATAAATCATATACTGAATCTGATTTAACCTCACTTTAGCTTAGTGGGTTTGAGAGCGTCTGCCTAGAGGTAGACTTATAGTAAGGAAATATAGCTTTAGGCTAGCATAGTGGTAGGCTAAACTCTTAGGCCCGTGTAAATTCAAATTAAAAATAAAATACTGCTAGTTATTAAATAGTTAATCTTGAGTTAATAATTTCAATAACTTTAGGATTTTGGCAGATTGCACACAGCACAGTGCAGTAGTGCATAGTTTTACTTTTTAAGCAGTAGCACTGAAGAGAACTTCCTCTAATTTTTTTGTCTTTAATTCGTTTTTCCTTTTTTTTATTTTTTATTTTTTATTTTTTTTTTTATAGTTTTTTAAACACTACACTACACTACACTACACTACACTACACACACAACACAAAATTTGAAATGGATCCTCCTTTTGGGACTAAGGAGGGACAAGCTCCATCTACCACCACCACCACCACCACCAGCACCACCACCAGCACCACCACCAGCTCTAAGATGCAGCCTTTGCGTCAGTCTAGTCGGCCAAGTAGGCCAAGCTCTCGCTTATCATTTGGGGAAGCATTGCTTGAAGGATCATCAAGTAAAGGAAAGGCACCAAAAGCAGGCAGTAGTAGTGCGGCTAGGCCCACAAGCTCTATGGTTTTTTACGGAAAGCCTAAAGCACCAGAAGCACGTTCAAAGTTAAAGGGTAGCACAAGTAGTACCAGCCCAGTGACTAAAAAGAAGTGCCTTTTGCCCCAAGCAGCATCTTCCCCATCCACCAGCAGCATGCAAGGTACCAAGCAGAGCCAAATTAGCAGCAAGACTCAGAGGGGTCCCAAACCAAAGCGATCTCATTCCTTTGTAGGGAAAACCACCACCACCACCACCCCCGCCTCTACCACCACTAGTGCTGCGCCTACTGTTCCCACTGGTACCGCCACGCCATGTCCTCCTAGTACCTCTAGCAAGCCACCAAGTCCTTACAAAATTTTTGTAAAGACAGTTAGAGAGAGGGCTACACATAGTGGAACTCCACCTAGCGAGGTAGCAGAGGAGCCTGAGACTGAGAGGCCAAGTGCAGAGTCTATTCTTCCTGCTCGCACTACTACTAGTCACGAGTCTCACGACGATATCAGTCTTAGCTCCAGCCTAGCAGGAATTCCATTCGATCTGGCTAATGAAGAGCTAGACTATGAGCCAGAGGAAGTAGAGGAGATGAGTGGTCAGGAATCAGATTCCTCAGGGAGCAGTGTCCAAATGACTAGTGCACAATTTTCCCCTGAGCCTCCACCTTCTCCGCTACGATCATCACCATCACCACCACCAGCAGCAGCAGCAAAACCTAGCAAATCTAAAGCAATTAGCAGTCCCACTATGGCCAGTACTGTTACCACCAGTCCCACCACCACTAGTTCTGCCTCTGTTCATCCACCCCGAGCAGTAAGAGCAGCACCCAAGGCACACTCCAAGGCTATGCGCGCCCCAATTTGGGAGCACTTTGAAAATGTTGAAGAAGGGCGCTATGGAAAGTGCAAACATTGTGGGAAGCTAATAAGCAGAGGGAAAGTGTCTGGCCATTTTACCAGTGCTAGCATGAAGCATCACCTCAGCACTCAACACAACGCTGTGCTATTGGGGAAAGATGCAGAGGTAAAACTTAGTGCAGGCAGCATAGCTGGTGGCCGTGGAAAAACCCCAACAGCTTCTTCTTCTGAGCCAATAGCAGCAGCAGCAGCAGCAGCAGCAACTAGTGCTGGCAGCCAGAGACCAAGGCAGGTTGGAGCACTGCATGCCCAGCCCACCCTGGAAGAATTTGGGGCATTCCACTCCAAGAGAACGATGCCCAAACAGCAGGCCAATAAAGTAACGCGACTTATTGGTCAGTTCATTGCTGTTGGAGAGGCATCCTTCTCCATGATTGAAGGGGAGCCTTTCAAACAATTGATGGCGGCTGTGGCTCCACAATACACAGTTCCGTCACGTTCCACTTTCAGCAGGAACATTGTCCCCTCGCTGTATCGGTCCTGTGTTGCAGCAGTGAAAGAGGAGCTTTCCAAGGCTGCTGGTCAGTGTGTTCATTTCACTACAGATTTGTGGAGTGCACCTAGCGCCCAGCATGCCTTTCTTTCTTTGACAGCACACTGGTGGCAGCCCGGTGTGTCTAAGGAAGTTGCTGCAGCAGGCTACCGATCATTCCTTCTCCATGCAGAAGTGATGGATGAAAAGCACACTTCCCAAAATATTCTGCATGCGATTAGGAAAATGTTTAGCCTTTGGGTGGGAGCAGAGGCGGGCACCAATGTTGAAGTTGGTTTTGTGGTAACTGACGGAGGTGCCAATATGGTGAAAGCGCTGCGAGATGGTCATATTGTTGGTGTGCGCTGTGCAGCCCACATCATCCATCTTGTAGTGAAGGCAGCAATGTCAGAAGGAACTAATGTGGCAGCAGTAGTTCTGTCCCGCTGCAGAAAGATCGCTGGGCACTTTCACCATAGTGTTAAGGCTAGCCAACTTTTGAGGGAAGAGCAAGAGAGGTCAGGTCTTCCCGTACACTGCCTACGTCAGGATGTCAGTACACGGTGGAACTCCACGTTAGACATGCTAGAGAGGATTTTGGAGCAGCAGAGGGCAATCCATAATCTTGCCTCAGAGCACAATATTGGGATTACCTCTCCATTGAATAGGGAGGATTGGACAGTGATCGCCCAGCTAGTGGCAGTCCTTAAACCATTCAGGGATGCCACAGAAAATTTAAGCTCAAACACTGCCAGTCTGGCCCAGGTAATCCCAGTGTTCTCCCATCTAGGCAGCAAGATGGATGTGTTCCTTGGAAACCGTGAGGCTGTTCAAGGTGGCACTCTACATCCTGACGTAGCAGCCATAGTCAGGAAGCTGAAGGATCTGCTAAAAGTACACCTTCGCAAGCGAATGGAAGAGAGTCCCGAAATGATGCTAGCGTGCCTTTGTGATCCAAGAATTAAGGGAAAGCTAGCTTTGAAATTCAATGTTCTCAGTAGCTACCGGGAGCAATTGGTCAACAAGGTGCGTGACTGGCAGCGTAAAATGGGAATGCTGTCCGAGGAGGGTGAGGTGCAGGAGGAGGAAGAGATGATGTGGTCTGCTACCCCTAGCAGCAGCATCAGCAGCAGTGCCACAAGCAGCACAACACAGCTGAGTGGAGCAGCTGCGTTTTGGGAAGAGGCACTTGGCAGTATAGTTGGACCATCTGACAGAGCTAGCAGCAGAAAGGAGAGTAGTGCTGCTGAAATGGTCAAACTTTACCTCTGTGAAGTTCCTTCTGCTCCTAATGTTGATCCTCTTAGCTACTGGGATGAAAAGAAGAGTGTGTGGCCTGCACTCTCATGGGTTGCGCAGCAGCTTCTATCATGTCCGCCAACCACTGTTCAAAGTGAGCGCGTGTTTTCTATGACTGGAAACATACTGAGTCCACAGCGCTCACGCATGGCACCTCATCTGATGGAGCAGATTGCCTTTCTTAAATTCAATCTGCCCAAATTGGGTTACCCAGCTCTTAGCTTGGAAAGTTACATTTTTTCTCTCTAATGTTTAAGGTAGTTTCTCCCCCTGGTTGCACTTGCTGCGGTGTGGCAATGCCTGCTACCTCCGCTGGTGTAGCCAATTTACGCTAGGGCCTAGTGTCTGAGCTCTGTAAGTCCGCTCCCAAACGCCTAGGACTGACAGTCTTTGGATGCTTTGCCCTGGGGTGAAACAGGTGAGTGGGTCGTCAATTGCCCACTCATTCACCTTTTTCCGTTTCCAACGCTGCTGCTGGTGGTGGTGCCAGTATCTTTTGCCAGTTCGCTTCCTGGCTGAAATCATGCCTCAGATGTCCCTAATGGAAAGGGTAGTTTCTCCCCCCTGG
Source organism: Sceloporus occidentalis (assembly GCA_023333645.1). Taxonomy (NCBI): domain Eukaryota; kingdom Metazoa; phylum Chordata; class Lepidosauria; order Squamata; family Phrynosomatidae; genus Sceloporus; species Sceloporus occidentalis. Next base: position 203,461 of record JALMGF010000338.1, read on the forward strand.
TTGCACTTGCTGCGGTGTGGCAACGCCTGCTACCTCCGCCGGTGTAGCTAGCTTATGCTAGGGCCTTGTGTCTGAGTTCTGTAGGTCTGCTCCCAAACGCCAAGGACTGACAGTGCTTGGATGCTTTGCCCTGGGGTGAAACAGGTGAGCGGGTCGTCAATTGCCCACTCATTCGCCTTTCCCAATTCTGCTGCTGCTGGTGGTGGTGCCAGTGTCTCTCTTCAATGCCAGTTCGCTTCCTGGCTAGTGTCATGCCTCGAATGTCCCTGATGGTAAGGGTAGTTTCTCCCCCCTGGTTGCACTTGTTGCGGTGTGGCAACGCCTGCTACCTCCGCCGGTGTAGCCAGCTTACGCTAGGGCCTTGTGTCTGAGTTCTGGAAGTCCGCTCCCAAACGCCAAGGACTGACAGTTTTTGGATGCTTTGCCCTGGGGTGAAACAGGTGAGCGGGTCGTCAATTGCCCACTCATTCGCCTTTTCCAATGCTGCTGCTGCTGCTGCTGGTGGTGGTGCCAGTGTCTCTTCTCTGCCAGTTCGCTTCCTGGCTAGTGTCATGCCTCAAATGTCCCTTATGGTAAGGGCAGTTTCTCCCCCCTGGTTGCACTTGCTGCGGTGTGGCAACGCCTGCTACCTCCGCCAATGTAGCCAGCTTACGCTAGGGCCTTGTGTCTGAGCTCTGGAAGTCCGCTCCCAAACGCCAAGGACTGACAGTGTTTGGATGCTTTGCTCTGGGGTGAAACAGGTGAGTGGGTCGCCAATTGCCCACTCATTCGCCTTTCCCAATTCTGCTGCTGCTGCTGCTGGTGGTGGTGCCAGTGTCTCTTCGATGCCAGTTCGCTTCCTGGCTAGTGTCATGAATCAAATGTCCCTAATGGTAAGGGCAGTTTCTCCCCCCTGGCTGCCTCTGTCTGCGGTGTGGCAACGCCTGCTACCTCCGCCGGAGTGGCCAGCTTACGCTAGGGCCTTGTGTCTGAGCTCTGGAAGTCTACTGCCAAACGTTTAAGACTGACAGTGTTTGGGTGCTTTGCCCTGGGGTGAAACAGGTGAGTGGGTCGCCAATTGCCCACTCATTCGCCTTTCCCATTTTTCAATGCTGCTGCTGGTGGTGGTGGTGGTGCCAGCATCTCTTCTCTGCCAGTTCGCTTCCTGGCTAGAGTCATGCCCAAAATGTCCCTAGTGGTAAGGGCAGTTTCTCCCCTCTGGCTGCGTCTGTTTGCGGTGTGGCAACGCCTGCTACCTCCGCCGGAGTGGCCAGCTTACGCTAGGGCCTTGTGTCTGAGCTCTGGAAGTCTGCTGCCAAACGTCTAAGACTGACAGTGTTTGGGTGCTTTGCCCTGGGGTGAAACAGGTGAGCGGGTCGCCAATTGCCCTCTCATTCGCCTTTCCAATTTTTCAATGCTGCTGGTGGTGGTGGTGGTGGTGGTGGTGGTGGTGGTGCCAGCATCTCTTCTCTGCCAGTTCGCTTCCTGGCTAGAGTCATGCCCAAAATGTCCCTAATTGTAAGGGCAGTTTCTCCCCCCTGGCTGCCTCTGTCTGCGGTGTGGCAACGCCTGCTACCTCCGCCGGAGTGGCCAGCTTACGCTAGGGCCTTGTGTCTGAGCTCTGGAAGTCTGCTGCCAAACGTCTAAGACTGACAGTGTTTGGGTGCTTTGCCCTGGGGTGAAACAGGTGAGTGGGTCGCCAATTGCCCACTCATTCGCCTTTTCAATGCTGCTGCTGGTGGTGGTGCCAGCATCTCTTCTCTGCCAGTTCGCTTCCTGGCTAGAGTCATGCCCAAAATGTCCCTAATGGTAAGGGCAGTTTCTCCCCCCTGGCTGCCTCTGTTTGCGGTGTGGCAACGCCTGCTACCTCCGCCGGAGTGGCCAGCTTACGCTAGGGCCTTGTGTCTGAGCTCTGGAAGTCTGCTGCCAAACGTCTAAGACTGACAGTGTTTGGGTGCTTTGCCCTGGGGTGAAACAGGTGAGTGGGTCGCCAATTGCCCACTCATTCGCCTTTTCAATGCTGCTGCTGGTGGTGGTGCCAGCATCTCTTCTCTGCCAGTTCGCTTCCTGGCTAGTGTCATGCCTCAAATGTCCCTAATTGTAAGGGCAGTTTCTCCCCCCTGGCTGCCTCTGTCTGCGGTGTGGCAACGCCTGCTACCTCCGCCGGAGTGGCCAGCTTACGCTAGGGCCTTGTGTCTGAGCTCTGGAAGTCTGCTGCCAAACGTCTAAGACTGACAGTGTTTGGGTGCTTTGCCCTGGGGTGAAACAGGTGAGCGGGTCGCCAATTGCCCTCTCATTCGCCTTTCCAATTTTTCAATGCTGCTGGTGGTGGTGGTGGTGGTGGTGGTGCCAGCATCTCTTCTCTGCCAGTTCGCTTCCTGGCTAGAGTCATGCCCAAAATGTCCCTAATTGTAAGGGCAGTTTCTCCCCCCTGGCTGCCTCTGTCTGCGGTGTGGCAACGCCTGCTACCTCCGCCGGAGTGGCCAGCTTACGCTAGGGCCTTGTGTCTGAGCTCTGGAAGTCTGCTGCCAAACGTCTAAGACTGACAGTGTTTGGGTGCTTTGCCCTGGGGTGAAACAGGTGAGTGGGTCGCCAATTGCCCACTCATTCGCCTTTTCAATGCTGCTGCTGGTGGTGGTGCCAGCATCTCTTCTCTGCCAGTTCGCTTCCTGGCTAGAGTCATGCCCAAAATGTCCCTAATGGTAAGGGCAGTTTCTCCCCCCTGGCTGCCTCTGTTTGCGGTGTGGCAACGCCTGCTACCTCCGCCGGAGTGGCCAGCTTACGCTAGGGCCTTGTGTCTGAGCTCTGGAAGTCTGCTGCCAAACGTCTAAGACTGACAGTGTTTGGGTGCTTTGCCCTGGGGTGAAACAGGTGAGCGGGTCGCCAATTGCCCACTCATTTGCCTTTCCCATTTCCTTTTCCATTTCATTATTTTCCTTCTGATACACAACCAACCAAACATAACACACACAATAACACATATAACACATATAACACACAGTGACATCACACATAACACACATACACACACACTTACAATGCACAAAACACAAGGACCTTTTCCTTGTTATTTGCCCTGGCCTTCACTCACTAATAGCATTACATTAACACTATAACTCACACTTCACCCTATAACATTTTTCCATCCACATACCTGCCAACAGACCCAACTTTTTCAGGGACAGTCCTGCTTTTTTCCAGTCCTGTCCCATCTAATTTAGCTAAACTAGGTATGCAAAATGCAAATACACATAGGTAGTTATAGCTCGGTAGGTAACGCTACTATAAACATTTAATAAATATAATCAAGTACTAAATAATAAATCTAACTTTAAAATACATTTAAATAAACCCCTATTTTTTTTTTAAAAAAAACATTAAAATTAAATTATTATTATTTAGACATAATCCATCTTTAACCAAACCAGTGCACTGCTACTAATCTTAAACATAACCGTACATTAACCCTAAGCTATTTTTTAGTTCTTGTCCAACATTTTTCCATCAGCATACCTGCCAACACACCCAAGATTTTGGTGGACAGTCCTGCTATTTTCCAGTCCTGTCCAATAAGTAAGTTGGGTTGTTGCAAAGTATGCCATTGTAAATAGGTAGCAAATGTTAGGCATGTAAAGTGGTCCAAAATCAATTTAAAAATGTAAAATATTCCCTATTCTTTTATTAAACATCTATGGACAGTACACCTCGGTATGTGTGTGCAACTCTATTGGTCGTTTCGGCAGGGGGCTCGCCTGCCATCAACGAATGAAGTGCATTCTGCAGTTCTGCAATTCACTCGTTGATGCCAGACCAGCCCCCTGCCGAAACGACCAATAGAGCTGCACACACGTACCTTCACGGCAGCTGCTGCTGCTGTGATGTGTTATTAACCCCGTATTAACCCCTGCTAGGCAACCAGGAGGAAAACGAAGATTAAACGAGCACGAAGAATGTCCGCGAATATTCGCCCGAAGAGAAGACAGGAACGGGCGAATATTCGCGGAATACGAAGATTTTTTTTTCCCCGAAGACGAGCACGAAGACGAACACGAAGAGCCCCCTGGTGCCCAAGTCTACCCCTTAGACTGCAAGAAACAATCAGGTTTCACATAGAGCCAGAGTAACTTTGGAAAAGACAAGGAAACCTTTATTGGTGAAAGAGGCGCATTTGAGGTTTTATTTAATCTGACAGACAAAAAGAAAGAGAATGGGATGTTGGTAAAAACCTGTATATGTATCATGAAACACATTTTCAATAAAGGAGAAACTGCCAGGTGAGCTGAAAGGTACTTATTGTTATGGGTTCCATATGAATTTATTACATTAATAAAGAAAAATATATTTCCAGAGTTAGTTTTTTCAACAAATACTGTAATATTTCTTTCTGACTTATTTATTTGGCATTCTCTGCAAAATGATTGTGGAATCTATTTAGTGTGTGCTGTTTGGACATATCTAGGAAAAAAGAATAGCCTTTGATAATACAATAGAAGTAATAAAATCAGGAGTAAGGAACACAAATTCTGTAGCACGGTTTTTTGTCTCCTGAGTCTGTCTAATTCAGGTAGCTTATTTAGAAAAGTTTGGAAACAGAAATCAACTCAGAAAAAGATTGCATGTGTGTGGAAAGGCATAGGCCAAATAGAAAACTTAAGTACACCTTTTTTCACAATACTGTTGAATGTTATAAACTTTTAACAATTTCTTGGAAATACAACTAGACACTATATATATATATATATATATATATATATATACACATAGAGAGAGATGTTAGACTTGTGCATTCGTCTTCATGCGTTTTTATGTTCGTCCCGAAGAAGGGAGGAAGCAAAGATAGCGGTGGTAAAACGTACACGAAAAGGAAGACACACATTACGAAGAATCTTCGTGTTCGTCTTTGTCTACTACATCTCCCTGGTCCCTTCCCCATCTAGCCAACCTTATCTACGCAGCATCACAGGGGTTGATGGAAGCAGAAATCCATAGGTTCCCTGTCAGGGGTTAAGGGGCCGTGCAAACGACTCTATTGGTCGCCTGCAGGGTCCTCCTCTGGCATCAGCCAATCATTCAAAGCGGCCGCTTTCAAAGCAGCTGTCGTGCGGCTGTAAGACTGCCTAACTACGTTAAAGCACTCGGCGTGTACACACCGTGCCGCCCAGTGGCAGCAGTGCCTCAGCTCTTCGTCCCATCCCTTTTAAGATGTCACATTCAAGGGGGCGGGCTCACAGAAGAGTTCCCCCTGACAGGTAGAGGATCATCACATCGGAAGACAGCAGGGAAAAAAAACACAAAAATGTAAGTATTACCAAAAAAATTGTTGGGGGCTATAGGAAAGTGGACCCATATTCAAGGGGGTGGGGGATTCCCTTGGGACAAAAATGAAATCATTCAAAAGGGGGGTGGCTGGGTTGTGGCATTAAAAAATCAATAGGGGGGGTGGCTGGGGGTAATACACATGGAAGTGGGGGCATCAATAGACAAGAAGGTGGTTGGGCATCACATTAGCCAATACAAAAAGGGTAGGGGCATCAATACACAAGGGAGGGGATTGGCTGAGACATCACATACAATATACAAGGGTGTGGGGGCTTAAATACACAAAGGGGAGCAATACACAAGCTTGTGGGGGGGACACATTAATAAATACTAAAGGGGGCCGGGCTTGGGCATCAATAATACAAAAGGGGCAAAAATACGAAAGGGGCACCTAATGACAAAGCAGTGTAGAAAATACATATTTTTATGCTTCAGCGCGGCAGAGCCTGTCTTGGTGTTTGTGTGTGGGTGTCGGTGTGGTAGAGTCTGTCCTGGTGTGTGTTGGTGTGACAGAGCCTGTCCTGGTGTGTGTGTGTGTGTGTTTGGGTGTCGGTGTGGCAGAGCCGGTCCTGATGTGTGTGTTTGGGTGTTGGTGTGGCAGAGCATGTCCTGGTGTGTGTATTTGGGTGTCAGTGTGGCAGAGCCTGTCCTGATGTGTGTGTGTTTGGGTGTTGGTAGGGCAGAGCCTGTCCTAGTGTGTGTGTGTTTGGGTGTCAGTGTGACAGAGCCTGTCCTGGTGTGTGTGTTTAGGTGTCAGTGTGGCAGAGCCTGTCCTGGAGTGTGTGTTTGGGTGTCGGTTTGGCAGAGCCTGTCCTGGTGTGTGTTTGGGTGTCAGTGTGGCAGAGCTTGTCCTGATGTGTGTGTGTGTTTGGGTGTCGGTGTGGCAGAGCCTGTCCTGGTATGTGTGTGTGTTTGGGTGTCAGTGTGACAGAGCCTATCCTGGTGTGTGTGTTTGGGTGTTGGTGTGACAGAGCCTGTCCTGGTGTGTGTGTTTGGCTGTCATTGTGGCAGAGCCTGTCCTGATATGTGTGTGTGTTTGGGTGTCAGTGTGGCAGAGCCTGTCCTGGTGTGTGTGTTTGGGTGTCGGTGTGGCAGAGCCTTTTATTGGTGTGTGTGTGTTTGGTGTGTCGGTGTGACAGAGCCTTTTCTGGTGTGTGCGTGTTTGGTGTGGCAGTGTGGCAGAGCCTGTCCTGGTGTGTGAGTTTGGGTGTCAGTGTGGCAGAGCCTGTTCTGGTGTGTGTGTGTGTGTTTGGGTGTTGATGGGGCAGCGACTGTCCTGGTGTGTGTGTTTGGGTGTCGGTGTGGCAGAGCCTGTCCTGGTTTGTGTGTTATAAAAGTTGATATAATAACTTTTCCACTGCTTTTTTCATTATCGCCAAATTAACCCTGTATTAATATGCATTATAAAGCTCAAAGACCATGTTTTCTCTCAATGAAAAATGAGTGCGGCCAACGCACACATATATTTCTGATGATGATGCCCACTGCAGAAAAAACTTGGACACCCCTGTATTAAGTGATTGCTTTGATTTATTTAATTATATCCTCAATAATTGTTTTTTAGCTATAAACTTGACCAGGTGTTTCTTGGCCAGAGGCGTATATAGGGTATGGCAGCCATGGCACGTGCCATGGGCGCCATCTCAAGGGGGGCGCCGGTGAGCGGCTTTTAAATGCGGAGGAGAGAGAGGGGCGCCTAGCAACCGCTCGGCTCCCCTCATTCTCCTCCACGAGCCTTCTACCCCCGTCCCAGTGCCGGGATTTCATGCAGAGCGCCGCAAAATGCCGGCACCAGCGAGCGGCTTTTAAACACTGATGCATCAAAAAAAAGAAGACAGCGTTTAAAAGCAGCTCGCTGGTGCCCGCTGCTTCACTGCTGGGCGCAGAAATATGACGTCATATTACGGCGCTCAGCAGTGAAGCAGCGGGCACCAGAAATCGGGGTCACGTGATCCCGCAGTGAAACCGAGGCTGCCCGCACACTGTGCACGACCAACTAGAGAGAAATCTGCAGGAGCGGTGAGAGGTAAGCTGGGGTGGGAGGCCCAATATATGTATATAGTTTCATAGTTATATAGGCTGAAAAAAGACACGCGTCCATCAAGTTCAACCTTTCCTATATCTGTTAATTTGTTGCTGTTGATCCAAAAGAAGGCTCTTTCCAATTTTGCACTAACCAGGGAAAAAATTCCTTCTTGACCCCAAAATGGCAGTCAGATTTCTCCTTTGATCAATAAGCTGTTTCCCCATAATTAAAGATTATATCCCCGAATATTATGTTTTTCCAAGTATCCATCCAGTTGCTGTTTAAATGTCTGTACAGACTCCGATAAAAGTACCTCTGCAGGCAGAGAATTCCACATCCTTATTGTCCTTACTGTAAAAAAAACCTTTGTGTAAGTGTGTTGAAATATATAGTTTTTCTCTCTTTGGCTATCACTCTCTCATTTTCTAGTTTAGCCCATCTAATCACCTTTTTGCATGCTTTATTGGCTTCCTTATATCTTATATAGGATGCCTCTGATTCTGTAATTTGTGTAAGTGTATTGAAATATATCGTATGTTGGAAAGGGTGGCAAGGGGCAAAGAAGGAACAGATCAGTTGTATGAGGGCAATGATGGCACAGACTAGCTGTTGGAGTTGGGGGGCTCGGGGCAGTTTTTCCCACCAGGGCCCTGTGGTTTCTTTGTACATAAGGACTTGCCCCACCATCCAGATTGCACACAGGATTTGCCCAGATTGCATACACAGGATTTACCCAGATTGGACCCACAGTAGTCTCTTTTCAGAGTCTCATGTCTCCTCTCAATCAGGGCTCCTCTTTGTCTAGCTCACACGCACCCTTTATTGATTCTATAAATACACATATCTCTCCACACATATAAACACAGGCACATTTACACTCGTCCTTACACATAAACACATAAACCACTCTCTCTCCCCTTTCTCATTATTCCTCACATATCTCATGATCTCTCTTTTTTTCTTTATCTCTCCCCTTTTTTTTGATCCCCATTTTCTCATTATCTCTACCATTTCTCTTTATCTAAACCCTATATCTTCTCTTTATCCCTCAACCTCTTTCTCTCCTTTCTATTTCTCAACTTTCTCTTCATCCCTCCTCTTTCTTATCTCTTTTTGTTCCCTTTACATCCCAACATTTATCTCTCCTCCTCTTTCTCTCTGACCTTTTTTTCTGTTTTTCTTTTCTCCTCTTTCTCTGTATCTCTCCACCTCTTTACCTTTGCCATTTCAATCTACCTCTCCCCTTTCTCGTTATCTCTCTCCTTTCTCTTTATCTCGACACGTGTTTTATTTTTCCCTTTTTCATTATCTCTCTTGTTTCTTGTTATCTCATTTTCTTTTTATCGCACCTTTTTTCTCCCTAACTTTCCCCTTCTCTTTATCTCTCCCCTTTCTCTTTTATCTCTCCCCTTTTACTTTATCTCCCCCTTTCTTAAATCTCTCACCTTTTTCCCTTTATCTCTCCATCTTCTCATTAGTTCTCCTCTTTTCTTATTTCTATCTCTCCCTTTTCTCCTTATCATGCCCCTTTGTTTTTATCTCTTTCACCCCTCTTTTATCTTTATTACCCCATCCTTTTTCATGATCTCTCCTTCTTTCTCTTTTACATCGCCTTTTTCTCTATCTTTCTTTCTGCATATCCCCACCTCCCTCTTTCTCTTTACCTTTCCCCACCTCTCCCATTTTCTCATTATCGCTTTCCGTTTTTCTGGAACTCCAACTTCTCATTATGTCTCCCCTTTCTCCTTATCTCTATTCTTTCTCTTCATCTCTCATTATCTCTCTCTTTTCTCTTTACCTCAACTGTCCCTTTTCTCTCTATCTCTCTTCCTTTTCATTTCTATATCCCTTATTTCTCTATCTCTCCACCTCATTATCTCTAAATCTTTTATTTCTCTATCTGTCCTCCTCTGTATCTTTATTTTTATCTCTGCTCTTTGTACCCATCTTTCCTCTTATTCGTTATCTTTCCCCTTTCTCTCTATCCTTTCTCTTATTCATTAATCATTGTCTTCTAGCATAAGGTCTGCTGCTACAGACCTCTGTTTCTCTGCTACGTCCCGATGCCTGCAACTTCAGTGGGGGCACTCAGATCAGTAACGATTAGTGAGGGAACAGGGAAATAAATGTCTGTAGGCATGATTACCCAGCCAGCCCTGTTCGTCCAGTGGCTTGCAATCGCCAACGACATTTCAGTTTTGGGGGCACGATATTGTGTAGGTGTGCCATGGACCACTCTGGCCCCTCTGGTGATGCCACTATACCACAATGAAATAATTACATGTTTTACAATATATTGTGTAGGATGTGAAATTTTTAATTATATACCATACATATATGAATTTCTTTCATTGTCCTAGAAGAAAATTCAACAAATTCTCCAAATCACAGAAGTTTAAGGTATACAAATTATGATAGCAACAAGTTAACGTTTCCCAACAATTCTCCTAATTACAAATCTTAAAATATATTCTACCAATTGCATTTCCATTATAATAAGTCTGTGTTGTGTCTAGTTAAACATCAGTGCTTCAAGATGTTGGTACCTTACATAAGCTTATGTTACAGCTAAATTGCTATAATAAAATACACGTTTTCCATGGTACATAATACTACTTAATATGAAGCTGATTTATCTGAAAAACCTGCAATCAAATCTAAAAAGGATATATTTCATAATATATGCAGAAGGTTTAGGTTACCAGTTGTCATTTCTAATGTGTTCAATGACAGGATTCACAATGTAAACTAAAGATCACACGCACTTTTAATAATTAAAGTAATAATATCAGTTGAAAATGCTCACTTGCTCTTAGTAAATGAGAACAAACCTGACATGCTGGAGGATAATGGGAAGGAATGTGACACATACGTAGCAGTCTTTCTTTTCTTGGCTGTGAACCAAGTTACGTGAGTGCTTATATTTTTTCCTTAATGTAATTCAATTACTAGTGCATTATATACAGAGGACAGATATGTCAAAACGCGGGCTAGAAGACCTAACTGGGAAAAAAAAAATGTTGATGGTTGTGTAGGTTACAAATGTTTGTATGAAACATACATGCATAAAATGTTTTTAATCCCTTAAGAGGGTCCATGTAAACTTTTCAAACAGAAAAAAAAGACTTCAAAAATCTTATTCTATGATATTTGTTTACTATTGTGGGAGTGTGCATAAGAACAAATGTTGGTAAGTTTTTTCTTCTAAAAGAATGGCATTGCAAGCCCTTTATAAAGCACAGATCAATAACAAGAATTAAGCTGCGCTAACGAGGTTGGCAGGTAAAATTCACTGGGTTTGGTCTTCCATGCATAGTTCTCTTTGTGAGTTCAAATTGCAGCCTTCTTTCAAACTACCCATTTAGCTAATAAAGCTATGTGAATGTATGGAAAATCTTAGTATCCATATGTTAATGCTTCATAGTACTCTTTACTGTAGCAATTTGTTTTCTATAGTTTAAACTGTTTGGATTTCAATTTGTGTGTTGTAGTTAGTCAGCCTGTATAACAGTGTAAAGTTGCTGCCCCTCAAAATAACTCAACACACAGCCTAAGTGGAAATGTTTGAATTAGGCCCAATTAGCCATTTTCCTTCCCCGGTGTCATGTGACTCGTTTGTGTGACTGGAAGTTCAACATGGCACCTCATGGCAAAGAACTCTCTGGGGATCTGAAAAAAAAGAATTGTTGCTCTACATAAAGATGGCCTAGGCCAGGGGTGTCCAAGTTTTTTCTGCAGTGGGCCACTTCATCAGAATTGTATACGTGCGCGGGCCGCACTCATTTTTCACTGTGACAAAAAATATGGCCTTTAATAAAATATGCAGATTAAAATAAAGTAAAATGACACAAAACCTTTACTCTTCCTCTCACTGATTTCTGGGCCTTGAAAGTTTTGCGACTACAAATTCAGGATTCCCTAGATTTATTCTAGGGATGAACTAAAATGAAAATTCTGGACCAAAACATTCAGGGTTCACTTAGCCAAAACCGAAAATGACCCCCACCTTTAAAAATAATAATAAAAACGCACATGTTTAATAAAAGTAGGTAACACGCAATTGGACAAAATTAGCAATATGACTTGGCATGATAGGAGTGTGATTGCTGTTAGCCTAGGCAACCAGTAAATGCTGGTACCTAGGCATGATGGGACTGTGCTCGCTGTGATTGCTGTTAGCAACATGAATTGCTGTGTGTTGAGTTATTTTGAGGGGACAGCAAATTTACACTGTTATGCAGGCTGTACACTCGCTACTTGAAACAAGGAAACAATTCTCCGGACCCCAGCATTTAAATACTTATACCAGTGAGATATAGTTTCCATTGCTGCATTCAGTTATGATTTTATCTCAGAAGTGACAGTTCACCATTAATTCTGTATGATGAAGAGCTGAGTGCTGTTCTGGCTAATTAACTTACAGAATTGTAGCCATACAACTTGGTGTACAAACAAACTGGAATGTATTCTGTATTGTGGTGAATTTTAAATTCAGCATCATTTGTTACTAGAAGCTAAATAACCATTTTGCAAACATATTTATCACCTAAAGGATTTATTATATAAGAGAATCTCTTTTTGTCCAACAGACTGAACATTAAGGTAGTTGACTGACTGGAAAATTGCTGTTTCTCACTCAATGCACTTGTTTCTTGTAGATCTCTTGCTGTTTGATTTCAGGCTTTTTCAGATTTCTATGTAAGTTTACAAGGAATTTGAAACTACTTTGTACTATAAAATAAAATTGGATCCAACTATGTAGTGAAGTAAACTAAATCATTATTTTCATTACTTTTTATTGCTCAAAAACTGGCTCATGTTACAAATGATGTGTTAGCTGAGAATGTAGGGTTAGCTCTGTTCCCTGGACCCTTACATGAAGAAATAAAGAGGCCCAAGTGATGGTTTTATTCTTAGAGAACTAAAAAAAAAAAACCACTATATATAGAGAGAGAGAGAGCTTTTTTTAGTGTATATATATATATATATATACATACACACACACAGTATATAGTGATATAGCACAATAATACATTTATGTCATATTTACAACCCTATCAATGGTAGCTCTTGTTAATGTGGTGAGCATTTACTTGGGAGTTTTTGCCTATTGAGAATAAATACAATTTTATTTACATGCATTAATCTTCACAATTGTTTAATTTAATAGAGGTTATATAGAAAAATCAAATCTGATTCAAAGTGATAGAGGAATCATGTTGGAGACCCAGTGGAAAGCCCTGATGCTATGAACGCAAGGGCAGCATAACAAAAAACAACCTTTAGCTAGACCGTACAGACATGGGCGTAGGAACCGGGGGGGACAGATCCCCCCCAGTAACTCATGCGGGGGGGACCGATAATTAAGAAATCCCCCCCAGGGCCGTAGGAACCCCCCCAATAGAAACGCCGCAAATGCGGCCCGCGAGACCTCGAGGTGCGGCACGCGTAAGATCGGCAGCCAGGGCATCCGATCTTACGCGGTCCGCACCTCGAGCCCTGCTACTTACCCAGCAGAGTTCACGTGACATTACATCACATCCTCTGTGCAGTACCAGAGAACGCAGAGGGAGGCCGCGCCCTCTGCTGAAGACTGTGAGCGGCATCGAGGAGCTGCAGTGCAGGTAAGGGGGTGGGGAGGGTGTTTGAATGAGTATGCGTGATTGAGGGAATGAATCTGTGAATAAATGAGTATATGAATGAATGAGTGTGTGTGTGATAGAATGGATGTGTAAGTGCTGGAACCTAGGCATGATTGGACTGTGATTGATGTTAGCAATCACACTCCTATCATGCCAAGTCAGCCCGTACATGCTGAAACATAGCTAGCTGCCCCTCTTGTGTATTGATGCTGCCAGCAGTTTGGGGTCTGCACATCACTTACAGCCACCGTGTACCAGCGTGTATGGGCTGACTTGGCATGATAGGAGTGTGATTGCTAACAGCAATCACAGTCCCATCATGCCTAGGTTACAGCATTTACTGGTTGGATGTGTAAGTGCTGGAACCTAGGCATGATGGGACTGTGATTGCTGTTAGCAATCACACTCCTATCATGCCAAGTCAGCCAGTACATGCTGAAACATAGCTAGCTGCCCCCCTTGTGTATTGATGCTGCCAGCAGTATGGGGTCTGCACATCACTTACAGCCACCCTGTACCAGCATGTACTGGCTGCCTGGGTATGATAGGAGTGTGATTGCTGTTAGCAATCACACTCCTATCATGCCAAGTCATATTGCTAATTTTTTTTGTCCAATTGTGGTGTGTTACCTACTTTAATTAAAAATGTGAGTTTTTATTATTATTTTTAAAGGTGGGGGGTCATTTTCGGTTTTGGCTAAGTGAACCGTGAATGTTTTGGTCCAGAATTTTCATTTTGGTGCATCCCTAGAATAAATAGAACTATTTCATTTTTAATTATCCTGAGTCCTGAATTTGTAGTCACAAAACTTTCTAGGCCCAGGAATCAGTGAGAGGAAAAGTAAAGGTTTTGTGTCATTTACTTTATTTTAATCTGCATATTTTATTAAAGGCCATATTTTCTCACAGTGAAAAATGAGTGCGGCCCGCGCACGTATACAATTCTGATGAAGTGGCCCACTGCAGAAAAAACTTGGACACCCCTGGGGTAGACAGTGAGAAGGGGGGGGTAGGGAGAGGGTAGCTAGTAAGAAGTGGGGGGTAGGGAGAGGGTAGCTAGTGAGAAGGGAGGGTAGGGAGAGGGTAGCTAGTGTGAAGGGGGTGGTAGGGAGAGGGTAGCTAGTGAGAAGGGGGCGATAGGGAGAGGGTAGCTAGTGAGAAGGGAGGGTAGGGCGGGGGGTAGATAGTAAGAAAGTGTGAGAGGGGGGAGAGGGGGTAGATAGTGTGAGAAAGTGGGGATCTGATGGGGGAAAATGCTGTCCCCCCCAGATTTTTAGGGGTTCCTACGCCCATGCGTACAGATTATGTTTATAAACCGATGTAAGGGATGTGCAGGGGAGAAATGCATAGCAAATCTCCCCTCCACAAGGAATACAGCAACTACAGATGTACATTTCAGCCTCTCACAGTCCTCTCCTGCATTGAGGAATGCTAATTTAAAATTTCAACCAAAATGGTGTCATTTACTGCAGGGACTTTTATGAATAAGGTGAAAAGAAGACTAATGACTGAAAGACCTACATGGTCGACCATGGACTACTGCTGCTTGGAAGGTCAAAAATTATTGGAATGCACTGAACTGGAACAAAGGAATCTTCTCATCATATTTATTCATTGTTGTAATGAAGATGCTGTTATCAAATTAGACACTTATCGTACCAAGCTACGATTCCAAGCTTGCACTATCAATGCACAGGAATATAACCCAGTAGCGTACCTAGCGGGGGGTGGTCCGCACCGGGTGCCGCTCATCAGGGGGGTGCCAACTTGCTGGCACCCGGCACCCCTCCAGAGACGGACAGTAATGTCCGCCGCTGGAGGAGCAGGCTCGCAAGGGAGCGGTATCGGAGGTCTTTAACAGACCTCCGGCTCCCTTGAGTGATTTTAAGCCGGGTTCAACCCTTGACAGAAGACAGAAGAACTGAAGAAGAGGAGGAAAAGAAGCTGTAAGGAGAAAAGAGGAAAGGTAGGAAAGCATTCAGTGAGTGAGAGTGGATTGGTATATGTGTGGATTGGTATGTGTGTGGATTGGTATGTGTGTGGATTGGTATGTGTGTGGATTGGTATGTGTGGATTGGTATATGTGTGGATTGGTATGTGTGGATTGGTATATGTGTGGATTGGTGTATTTGTGGATTGGTATGTGTGGATTGGTATGTGTGGATTGGTATGTGTGTGGATTGGTATGTGTGGATTGGTATGTGTGTGGATTGGTATGTGTGGATTGGTATATGTGTGGATTGGTATGTGTGGATTTGTATGTGTGGATTTGTATGTGTGGATTAGTATATGTGTGGATTAGTATATGTCTGGATTTGTGTGTGTGTGTGGATTGGTGTATGTGTGGTTTGGTATATGTCTGGATTTGTGTGTGTGTGTGGATTGGTGTATGTGTGGTTTGGTGTATGTGTGGATTGGTGTATGTGTGGATTGGTATGCGTGTGGGTTGGTATGTGTGTGGATTGGTATGTGTGTGGATTGGTATATATGTGGATTGGTGTATGTGTGGATTGGTGTGTGTGTGTGGATTGGTGTGTGTGTGTGGATTGGTGTGTGTGTGGATTGGTATATGTGCGGATTGGTAAATGTGTGAGAGTGATGGGTGTTATGCTGTACCATTTCCAATGTATTTTCATTATATAATTATGCTCTAGTACATCATAACTCCCATCACTCTATACTGTTCTATACAGTGGCAGAGCTGGGAGACAGAGGCCTTGCACCCCCACCGCAGGACTCCTGAAAGGTAAGTGAACTTCAAAGGGGGAGAGGGTAGATCGTTAGGAGGGGGTAGATAGGGAGAAGGGAGTGAGGCGGGGGGATAGGGGGTAGATAGGGAGAAGGGAGTGAGACGGGGTAGGTAGGACAAAAGGGAGTGAGAAGGGGTAGATAGGGCAATCATACTCCTATCATGCCAAGTCTGCGAGTACATCCTGGAATCTGCGAATGCCTGGGCATGACAGGAATGTGATTGCTGTTAACAATCATATATATATATATATTAATATTGTTATTTAATTGTTTTGTCCTATTTTGGTGTGTTACTTACTTTACATAAAAGTGTTAGATTTTTTTTTTATGGTGTGGGGGGGGGTCATATTCGGTTTCGGCCAGGTAAATGCTGCATTTTCAGTTTCAGTCCAGAATTTGTTTCGGTGCATCCCTACTACTAATGAAGTGGTAGGCCTACACCACATCAATGTTTGGCTTAGTATATAGTGATAGGAGTTATGCTGCACTATTGTCAATGTCTGGCTCAATGTATAGTGATAGGGATTACGCTGTACCACCGTCAATGTGTGCCTCAGTATATAGTGATAGGCGTTATGTTGTACCACCGTCATTGTCTGCCTCAGTATATAGTGGTAGGTGTTATGCTGTACAACCGTCAATGTCTGCCTCAGTATATAGTGATAGGTGTTATGCTGTACCACCGTCAATGTCTGCCTCAGTATATAATGATAACAGTAAGTGTTATGCTGTACCACCTTCAGTGTCTGCGCCGGTATATAATGGTAGAAGCTATGCAGTTTTAAAGTGTGTGTGTGGGGGGGGGTGCCACATACAGGATCCGCCCCAGGTGCCAAATACTCTAGGTACGCCCCTGATATAACCTCATCATCCGACACCATCTATTTTGGTAAAAAATAAAAAACTGCTCACTGAATTTCATTAGATTGCTTGCTTAGCGCAAAACTTGATTTATTTGCTGTCTGCAGTTGATGTTTTACTTTGTTTTCATCTTGTGCAAGCAATAAACACAGCACATATTTTCCTATGCCTAACAGACTGATCAAATCATGCAACTAGTTCAATAACATTGACATAAGTTGACTTAACTTAATAAGAAACTATATTACATCTACAAAGCATGATCCTGGTCTTCTTTGTGAAACAAAAGGAGATTTAGTAAATATATCCTTACTATGCCCTCTCTTGACCTTTTCATTTATTAAACCCTTGGGTTTGCTGGAAAAAAATCTAGACTTGTTTACGGTCACTTCACAAAATGTGACTTGAAGCAGCATCAAGATAAAAAGCATGATCACCTGTGCTTCAGTTCAAATTGTGCCCATTTAATATATCAAACGTTTTAATTGTGTTACTCAAATACAACATTACTTTGGTCACTGGTCTTACTTTATGACAGGTCATTTTTCAGGGGGCACACAGCAGGTCATTATGCAGGATATCCAAGAGTCACTATGCTTTTTGATATAATGCCATTGTCAACACAGCACAGGCATCTGGTCAGTTTTCAGTAGCTGACATGTACAGTGCTGTGAAAAAGTTTTTACTTCCTGATTTTTTTCTATTTTTGCATATTTGTCACATGTAAAACAAATTTTTATATTGAACAAACATTGAACAAACCTGCATTAGTAATAATATAAAAGGTTCATTTTAATATTTTTCCTTGAAAGTTAATGGAACAAAAATAAACAAAAATGGAAAAAATATAAAACTGCAACTGATGATATGCATGTATGTGTGTATATACAGTATCTCACCTGTCCTGAGAAACTGCTGTATGGTCTTGCCCACTGCACATCTTTATGTAGAGCAGGCATGTCCAAAGTCCGGCCCGAGGGCCGATTGCGGCCCGCGTTCTGGACTGATAAGGCCCCACAGATAAGTTGCCCAAATATAGATCTGTTTTTTTTTATATTAAAGGCAGAGTGATTTAACACCTGTTTAGATTTGTCATCCAAGTCACAAAATGAAAAGTATGCCGTTTTCAATAAACTTTGCATAAAATAGTTAATTTGCATTTAATTTTAATGGTTCAAAGAATGTCAGGCAAAATGGTCGGCCCTCGCACATGTTTACTTCATTAAATCTGGCACTCTTTGAAAAAAGTTTTGACATGCCTGATGTAGAGCAACACTTCTTTTTTTCAGATCCTCAGAGAGTTCTTTGCCATGAGGAGCCATGTTAAACTTCCAGTGACCAGTATGAGAGAGTGTAAGCGCGAAAGCACCAAATTTAACACACCTGCGCCCCATTCACTAACTAAGACCTTGTAACACTAACGAGTCACATGACATCGGGGAGGGGAAATGGCTAATTGGGTCAGATTTGCACATTTCCATTTAGGGGTGTACTCACTTTTATTGCCAAGGTTTAGACATTAATAGCTGTGTTGATTTATTTTGAGGTGACAGCAAATTTATATTGTTATACAGGCTGTGCACTCACTACTTTACATTGTAGCAGAGTGTCATTTCTTCAGTGTTGTCACATGAAATGATATAATAAAATATTTACAAAAATGTGAGGGGTGTACTGTATATATATATATATACATATATATATATATATATTTATAGTATATTTGTGTGTATGTATGTATGCATATTGTGACAAACCCTGTTGCATGAGGGCCATACATGTCACATTTAGGGGTCCTAAGCACAGTCCTCTAGGGCAATCAGAGTCAGGAACACCAGCTTTGAACAAAACAGCACTTTATTTTAACTGCTTAAACCCCAAAAAAACAAATCATAAAAAGAAAACCTAGGTCCCAATTGAAGCCCTTTCTAACTGAACTATGCTTGTCCAGACTGACCAGCCTAATCACCCACTAACTCAACCTCCCTGCCAGGCCCATCTAAGCCAGGTTCTGAAAAACCTCCCCCAGACAGCACACAAAAGGTCCAGGCAGTTATTGCCTCACTTGGCTCAGGGATGGTCTTCTTGTTCAGGGCCTCTCCTTGCCCTGGGAGCGCAGGGAAACTTCCTCTTTCACCTACAGTCTCCCTGAGTATCAGGCTCCAGGGGTTTTTAATGTCCAGCACCTGTGCCTGACGCCGGCTCCATAGGAATCCCAGACCCGATCCTGCAGACTTCTAACCTCCTGGAAAAGCCGGCGTGGATTTTCCGCAGAATGGGGGAACGGAGCATTGGCCCACCCTGCTCTCCAATTGCTCCACCCCAGGGACCCATATTTACGATCTGGATAGCACCTGTACCCAAATGCCACACTAAGCATCTTCCTGGGGTTTACACTGTCACAATATATATATATATATATATATAAATATATGTGTATGTATATACTTAAAGTGTGTGCAGCAACCACTTCCAAAGCCAACTCCACTGCTATCAAATCTGCTATGGGCTCTAGTCATCGTTAAAAAGGGCTCTAGGAATCCTGTCTGCCATGTTTAGTTGTTGTTTTTTGTCCTTTATTGGACAGCCTTACTAATTAAAGAACTCGCTGTCTTCCCATTAGCTCTATGTCGGGTATGGTGCATCCGTTCCAAAGCAGGAAACATAGGCCCAGAAAACCAGATCAAGGTGGCAGAACCAGTTTTTGTTTCATATAAAATCTCCACTGCATAACGTATGTGTCCATACATATACCTGTATTGAAATCTTTAAATCTTTTAGACATTAAAACATAACTCTCCATGATTTTTCATTTTAAAGTTTTATGAATTTCGAATATCCGCAAAAAACTTTATACCAATTTGATATCATCTGAAGTAAAACAGGTCAGACTATACATATTTTCCACAATGGCTCAAAGTTCCAAACAATAGCATTCATAGATGACTTAAGTAGACCTAAAAGCCAAACACTTTCAGGTTTTGCAAGCACAGCATCCATTTTGGTCTCTGCTTTATAATTCATATAATGCGAAGAATCTGCTGAATAATGAATTAACATTAATGGCGTTAACAAATCAATCTAATGTGCATTTCCCTAATTCCAATGGCAGTTGGTCTTAGTCATACGTTCCAATAAACACTCATAATGCAGCATATATATATATATATATATATATATATATATATATATATATATATATAAAATACAGGGGATATAAAAAGTCTACACACCCCTGTTAAAATGCCAGGTTCTTGTGATGTTAAAGAATGAGACAAAGATAAATCATGTCACAACTTTTTCCACCTTTAATATGACCTATAACGTTAACAATTCAATTAAAAACAAGCTGAAATCATTGAGGGGGGAAAAACTCAAAATAACCGGGTTTCATATGTGTGCACACCCTCTTATAACTGGGGCTGTGGCCAGAATTAACCAGTCACATTAAAACTCATGTTAAATAGAAGTCATTCCACACCTGCCATCATTTAAAGTGACTCTGATTAATCACAAGTAAAGTTCAACTGTTCTAGTAGGATTTATCTGACATTTGCTTAGTTGCCTCTCAGAGCAAAAGCCATGGTACGCAGAGAGCTTCCAAAGCATCAGAGGGCAGTAGCGTACCTAGCGGGGGGGCGGTCCGCACCGGGTGCCGCTCATCATGGGGGTGCCAACTTGCTGGCACCGGGCACCCCTCCAGAGATGGACAGTAATGTCCTCCACTGGAGGAGCAGGCTCGGTTGGGGAGATCCTTGATCTCCCTTTAACCGGCTTAAAATCACTCAAGGGAGCCGGAGGTCTGTTAAAGACCTCCGATACCGCTCCCTTGCGATGTGCACGGCAACTGCTGCTGTGTGCTGGGGTTTGGTGTCAGATCCCGGTGCACAACACTGAAGCCGCGCCCACCGCCGTCCGTGCCCTCTGAACCGGAAGAAGACGGAAGAAGAAGAGTGAAGAGGAGGAAAAGGAGCTGACTGCTGAAAGGAGAGAAGAAACAGAGGAAAGGTAAGAAAGCATTCAGTTAAAGTGAGAAGGGAGGGGGTAGATAGTGAGAAGGGGGGGTAGAAAGTATATTGGAATAAATAAACAGTGAGAATGAGTGAGAGAATAAATGAATATGTGAGTGGATTGTGAGAATGAGTGAGAGAATTGATGAATTGTCTGAATGAGGGATATAATTAATGAGTTTGTGAGAATGCATTAATGTTAGCAATCATACTCCAATCATGCCAAGTCAGCTAGTACATGCTGGAATCTGGGTATGCCTGGGCATGATAGGAGTGTGATTGCTGTTAACAATAATATATATATTAATATTGTTATTTAATTTTTTTGTCCTATTTTGGTGTTCTACTTACCTCAAATAAAAGTGTGAGATTTTTTTTTTTATGGTGGGGGGTCATATTCAGTTTCGGACAGGTAAATGCTGCATTTTCAGTTTCAGTCCAGAATTCGTTTCGGTGCATCCCTACTACAAAGCCAGACAGTGAAGTGGTAGGCCTACACCACATCAATGTTTGGCTTAGTATATAGTGATAGGAGTTATGCTGCACTATTATCAATGTCTGGCTCAATGTATAGTGATAGGGATTACGCTGTACCACCGTCAATGTCTGCCTCAGTATATAGTGGTAGGTGTTATGTTGTACCACCGTAAATGTCTGCCTCAGTATATAGTGATAGGTGTTATGCTGCACCACCGTCAATGTCTGCCTCTGTATATAGTGATAGGTGTTATGCTGTACCACCGTCATTGTCTGCCTCAGTATAGAGTGATAGGTGTTATGCTGCACCACCGTCAATGTCTGCCTCAGTATATAGTGATAGGTGTTATGCTGTACCACCGTCAATGTCTGGCTCAGTATATGATAACAGTAATGCTGTACCACCTTCAGTGTCTGCACCAGTATATAACAATAGAAGTTATGCAGTTTTAAAGTGTGTGTGTGTGGGGGGGTGCCACATACAGGATCCGCCCCAGGTGCCAAATACTCTAGGTATGCCCCTGTCAGAGGGATCTCATTGTTGAAAGGTAACAGTCAGGAGAAGGGTACAAAAGAATTTCCAAAGCATTAGATATACCGTGGAACACAGTGAAGACAGTCATCATCAAGTGGAAACAATATGGCACAACAGAGACATTACCAAGAACTGGACATCCCTCCAAAATTGATGAAAAGACGAGAAGAAAACTGATCAGGGAGGCTTACAAAAGGCCTACTGCAACATTAAAGGAACTGCTGGAATTTCTGGGAAGTACTGGCTGTGTGCTACACGTGACAACAATCTCCCGTATTCTTCATGTGAATGGGCTATGGGGTAGGGTGGCAAGACGGAAGCCTTTTATTACAAAGGAAAACATCCAAGCCCGGCTGAAGTTTGCAAAAACAAACATCAGGTCCCCCATCATGTGTTATGGTCTGATGAAACCAATGTTAAACGTTTTGGCCATAATTCCAAAAGATATGTTTGGCGCAAAAACAACACTGCGCATCACCCAAAGAATACCATACCCACAGTGAAGCACTGCTTTGGGGCTGTTTTTCTTCAGCTGGAACTGGGGGCTAAGTCAGGGTGGAGGGAATTATAAACAGTTCCAAATACCAGGCAATTTAGGCGTCCTTTAGGAAGCTGAAGATGCACGACAAAGCACACTTCCAAATCCACAAAAGTACGCCTTCACCAGAAGAAGATTAACGTTTAGGAATGGCCCAGCTAGAGCCCAGACTTGAATCCAATTGAACATCTGTGGGTGAGCTGAAGAGGGCTGTGCACAGGAGATGTCCTCACAATCTGACAGATTTGGAGCTCTTTTGCAAAGAAGAGTGGGCAAATATTGCCACGTCAAGATGTGCCACGCTAAGTGACTCCTACCCAAAAAGACTGATTGCTGTAATAAAATCAAAAGGTGCTTCAACAAAGTACTGGTTTAAGTATTAGTCTAAGTTGCACACTTAGGCAACCAGGTTATTGTGAGTTTGTATTTTTATTTTTTTCCCCCTCAAAGATGTCAGTTTGTTTTGCAATTGAATTGTCCACGTTATAGGTCATATTAAAGGTGGAAAAAGTTCTGACATGACTTATCTTTGTCTCATTCTTTAACATCACAAGAACCTGACATTTTAACAGGGGTGTGTAGACTTTTTAAATCATATATATATATATATATATATATATATATATAATCATTTTAAGACAATGCAAAAGCGGTAAAAGCACCCTAATGAAATCCATAGACATTACATATGTAACGTGCTATGTAATTCCTAACAATTGAAAGGGCCAAAGAAATACATTTTCAATTTTGGGGATATGGTTTGACTTCTTATATGACATTGTGAGCTATTAATAGTTTGTATATGTATGAATACATTATATCACACTAGAGTAATTAATTTTTAAACACTATAGAACAGTGTGATACTGTTAAAAAGGGGGCGTCATGGGAGGAAAGAGGAACAGGGGGATCTGGGACTCGATGAGGGACTGTCCATCTCAAATAGATACATTTGGTGGTATAATGTTAGTTGTATAACGCTTGAGTGGTTTGTTGCAAGGTATAAGTAAGAGAGCAGATTTTCCCCTCATGTCTCATATAATTAATTTCTTGCCATATCACACATTGTATGATAAATATTTTAATGTGTTTAAACAATGAAACATAATTTCCCTGCATCCTGTAATTGATATCACTCACCGCAGGTCATATGCAATTGACATTTCTGATTCTGAATAAACATTTAAATAGGAACTTGATAATCTGATTCCGTTTTCTAACACATTTAACGCTATGTGTGCTGGGAGTCAGGACATCGTTTTCCCTAGGAAGCCAGAAATTCTTCTTTTTTTTCTCATAGCTACGTTCAGTGGCGTCTCCAGCTTTCATATTTAGGGGGGGCACATGGGGGGCCAGGAACCAAAGTATGGGGGCCAATTATAAAACGGTACATATACACTATATATATATATATATATATATATATATATATATATACACACATATATACACACACACGTTAGGCAGTTATTTCTCATTCTTTAATATTAGCCCCTGCTGATGACAATATATAGAAATATTACACCCTGCTTCTGATATATATTAATATTAACCCCTGCTGCGGATATATATTGATATTAGCCCCTGCTGCGGATATATACTTATATTATGCCCTGCTGCCGATATACATAAAAATTATACCCTGCTGCCGATATATATTAATATTTGACCCTGCTACCAGTATATATTAATATTAGCCCCTACTGCCAATATATATTATTAGTCCCTGCAGCCAATATATATATAAACTTAGCCCCTGCAGCCAATATATATTAATATTAGCCCCTGCTGCCGATATATATATAAATACTAGACCCTGCTGCCAATATGAATATAAATACTAGACCCTGCTGCCAATTAATATTAATATTAGCCCCTGCTGCCAATATATGTTAATATCTCCCTCTCCCTCCCAATCTATCCTAACTACCCCCTCTCCCTCCCAATCTATCCTAACTACCCCCTCTCCCTCCCAATCTATCCTAACTACCCCCTCTCCCTCCCAATCTATCCTATCTACCCCCTCTCTCCCTCCCAATGTATCCCTATCTACCTCTTCTCACTTCCTATCTACCTCTTTTCACTCTCTAACCCCCTCCTAACTTTCTACCCTCCTCCCCCCCCTTTGAAGTTCACTTACCTTGGGCTTGTAGAAGTCCAGCGGCGGGATCGCGAGGTCTCTGTCTTCCTGGTTCTGCCGCAGTGTGCGCGGCTTCATTGCTGAGCGCCGGATATGACATCATATACCGGCGCTCGGCTTGAAATGCCGGCACTGCGACCAAGGCAGAGGCCTCGCGGTCGCGGAAAAGAGTGAGAGGCGCCGAACGGTCGCTGAGAACTTATTCCTCAGCGACCGCTCGGCGCC
Organism: Sceloporus occidentalis; assembly: GCA_023333645.1. Classification (NCBI taxonomy): domain Eukaryota; kingdom Metazoa; phylum Chordata; class Lepidosauria; order Squamata; family Phrynosomatidae; genus Sceloporus; species Sceloporus occidentalis. The sequence goes on from JALMGF010000338.1 coordinate 227,964, forward strand.
TCTCTCTCTCTCCTCCGGATCTATTAAAAAAAAAAAAAAAAAGACGGCGTTTCAATTGGGGGGGCACACCGGGGGGCACAGCATGATTTAGGGGGGGCCATGGCCCCCTCTGGCCCCCCCCTGCCGACGCCACTGGCTACGTTTAGATGGCAACCTTATTAACTATGCTTGTGTATTCGGATTTGTACAAACTTTGGTTTTAACGAAATGAGTCTTATTTGGGCATTCATACAATTCTTTGAAAACAGGGCATGACCCCCAATGAAACAGTGATGCATTTTAGGTTTTAACAAATTGTGCCCAAAATTGGACATTTGTACAATTCTCTGAAATTGAGGAGGGACCCCCAATTAAACAAAGGAATTTGTGCTAACTATTCCTTTTGGTGCCTCACCCTTTCATCAACATTCTGGCTGAGCATGATGAGAGTTGTAGTCTACAACATTTTTGTATTAAAAAATAATTTATTCATGTAAATTACCTTGTCCCTGTGGGTTTAAAAGGCACAGAATGATCAGGAGGAAGACCCCACTTATGATGCTGATTGCACTTTTTTGAATTTACAGTGTTTATTTACAGTGCATTTAAAACTTGACACAGCTATTACAATCACAAGCAGTTTATGGTTACATAGTTACATAGTACATAAGGTAGAAAAAAGACCTAAGTCCATCAAGTTCAACCCTTCTACCTAACCTTCCTACTCTTGATCCAAAAGAAGGCAACAAACCCCTATTTAAGCTACTTCGAATTCTGCCATCAGGGGAAAAAATCCAATTAAGATGGAAATGGCACATTAGTTATTAAATGTTATAGAAGTCCACATGAATCCAGTGATTTTGTGTAAGAGAAGGTGGGGACTAGAACGGTGTAAGTTATTACGCTTCAGACAAATGTATAAGGGTAGAATCTTAACAGTATATCTGCCCACTCTTTCCCTTTTGCCACTTATACCTGTTTTTGAGAATGCTTGCCTAATTCCCGCATATGTTGTGATTACAAGAATTGTTGTTTTTCTATTTTTATTTTTTTTAGAACTTTAGAGCATTGTGGCGCCTGATGTAACATTTTTACAAAATGTTTTGTGTTATAAAATATATTTTATAAGCCTTTTTTCTATAAAATGTATACATAGTCTCTGTACAAGAATATGCTTTAATTCTCAGGGGTTTTTGCAGAATTAGTGAAGTGTCAGTTTTTGCAAATGCCACTGTTCTAGTTTTTATGTCCTCCACTTAATTTAACAAAATCGGATTCATGCACTGAACTTTAAAAGAGGGTTTTGTTTTACTGTCACTTCTTTAGCAGTCCTCTAGAAAAAGGAGACTTTTCATTTCAGAACTGTGAAACATAACCTTTCTGACATCAACAGAAGATCTAGCAATCTTTAGATTTACATACAAAGCAAATGCCATTTACATGCAAAAATAATGCCACGGCTATTTTAGTAAACATGAGTACGTGAATAAATAAAAAAATGGAAAGCTAGGAAAAAGAGGTTTGTTCATTCTAAATATACTAAATGAGGCATCCTTTGTTTTTAAAGATGCAGATATTATCTGCTATATAATGACACACAATTTATTCAAGAAAGAATCAGAAACGGAGTCAATCACAGTTTTTTTTTAATGGAATCCTGCAAGGGAACCGTGAGTTTACTTAACCTCAGCTCATTTCAACAGCTTTACATAGCATTTTATTGAAGAGTAATATGAAATTTAAGGAAGAACAAAACTTTTTCAAGTTCATGAGCCAGCCCAGAGATCAAAGCAACATAGATTCCTGGAGGCTGCAGGACAGGGCTTGGAAGAAGTGACTATGTTGCATTTTAGGTATATAGGATTGGGCTGCTCCTTCACCATTGCAGCAAGAGAAGATTTACCACCTGCCCATGCATTTGGTGGTTGCTGGTTTCTACTGTTTTGCTGTAACAGCATGAAGGGATCATATGGCGAGGATATTACTCTATATGGAGCTATGGAGTTACATATTATACCCCTTGGTACCAGTGCACCATTCATTAGTTGTACATCCTCTAATGGGAGAAGTCCCAGATGTTTAGCCATCGTTTAACAGGTTGATGATGCTCTGCTGAAACACAGAGCTTTATCTACTCTCAAAAAGAGCAAGTCTTTTTTAATAAGTCTTTTTTTAAAAGTACGGTCATGTTTTCATATAAATTTCGTTGAGAGTTTGGATTAGAGAAGTTCTGAAGTCAAGGGGTTTTTGGTGATTGTGGCATTCTTGGCACCAAAAACAAATGAAAATAATAGCTTGCTTTGGGTTTGTTCATTGATTGTAACCAAAAGGAAACAAGTGAGATAACATGATGAAAGGTTGAATATGAATAACAACCATACATAACTACTTATCGAAATATAGAACTAATTATTACAGCAAGGGACTGGGCACATTAAGGCAAGCAGCTATTTAATGAGGTGCGTGCAGGCTTCTTTAAGGCAAGCAGCTAGTTAATGAGGTTTATGCGGCCAAATGCATCCAGTCAGAGGCTGCATACTCAAGGATGGAATCTGCTGCACAAGTGGCAATAGAGGTACGTAGCACCATTACCTGACAGTACCGCTACATTTATGAGGCAAGAGGAAAAGCTGGCCCAGGAGCTTCAAGATAAGACACATTGAATGAGGTGTTTCCCTGAACCCGTTTCTGCTTCTGGAAGTGGATGTGACTTCAGCATGAGGTGAAACCTCTGCCCCAGGTGCAAAATGTCCTAGGTATGGCTCTGTCACCAGACTGTCTGGAGTGCCCAACGACCAGTCAAGCCAGGTAACCAAAACACATCAAAAAAAGTACATTTAGGCAAAAAATTCAAAATGATCCTTTGTCAATAGACAAAAAGCTTTTCTCTGGAGTGATCTCAAGTAGAAATATATGTTCTAAAACCAATATGTTCAGGCTGTCAAAATCATTGTCAGAAAACTGCTAGATGAGTCTAGGGACATTATGCTTATTACAGACATTAACTGTGGCATGACGATGCTTTAAAAAATCTTCCTCTTGGGTTACATATATATACCCCAAATATTACAAGCTTCAGCAACAACTTGAACAGTACAGAGCTGGTTTAATAAGAAATAATTCACAGAGAATTATGTGTGTTATTAATCTAATTTAATACCCAAGAACTTTACACCTGAACTAACTCACTATAATATTCTTCACATAATAAGGTAAACACTATAATGAAAACATTATGCAGCGTGTTAAGGGAATTCAATGATCTAAGTAAAATTATTTTTGTCTACAGCAGAAATTACTATTTAGCTAGCTCATAAAAGAGACAGTCTAACCTTTGAAAATTCCCTGGTATTTTCCATAATATAGATTGTACTAAATTGATAAAAAAATTTTAACAAAAATGTATTATATTCATATAATGTATGAGTCCCAATTTGATATGACAACAGGCTTACAGGCTCAACAATGTACATATTTTGACCTTTTTGGCTGTAATTGAATGGAATATTCTACCTAGAGAGGACTAATTGCAATGCATATACAGTATTTATCCTAGCAATCTACATGAAGGCAGCAATTCGCTGTATGCAATTATGATAATTTCACCATGTGTGGGACATGCTACATAAACAAGTCTTCATTGTTTGTAAATGTGCTAGTTAGCATAAATAAAACCGACAGGTTAGTGCTTAGTGTAGATAACTTAGGTACTATGGTGTAAAGTTATCAAAACCTTTAATTAAATAAATGTCATGACCAGTGGTGGAGTCTGGCTTCTTTGGCTGGGCTGGTTAAAAGGGAGATCATGGATATTCCTACAGCCCTACTAACAGGTGACTTTGCCCAGCACTTTGTATCCTTAAAAGAAGGAGAGCTGGTATATGATATCATTCTGTCGCTCAGCAGTAAGGAAGGCAATTTGGGGGGCGGTTGGTGGTGCTGCCCTGGTTTAGGCCTAGGGCAGCACCAAACGTAAGTGGATTCTGGTCATGATTGTGGGAGTGCTTGAAGGTAAACTGACACTTTTTTTATCAATGGCATTAGTTGCATGAGTTTCCTTTTTGGGCAATATGCAACTTATATATCCATATCCATATAGCATCCATATTTAAGCATGCCTTATTTCATGTAATTTAATTGCTGCATTGTTCTGACCTCCAAGAGGCTTCCAGGTGTCGAGGGCAAGTTTCACAAACACATGGGTAGGTGCGTACTAGTGTGAAACATTTTGATAAGAGAACATTTAATAACTATGGGGGGTGTCCAGCTAAAGCATTAAGTATGAATTACATACTAAATGCTTTATTTAAAAAAATATTTTACAGGATAGTGAATGTTCCCGTTTAATATCATTGAAATAAGCACTAGTAGTCACAAGTAAAGATGTTCGTAATGTGTTGAAGAAGTTTCATCCAGTTGAGGAGATCAGTGACCCCCTGGCCCTTTGTGCAGTGGCGGTAGAGGCAGACTGATCGCCCAGTAGGGTAAATGGCTCCTTTGTAATGGAGCAAAGGGACTGCCACCCTCCTAGACCTGCCACCACGGTTCACATTACTCTTAAGGGAGAATTAATAAGTAAAATAGGTGTAGCCATATTGGCATACCTGGGTACTATCTGGGTCCAGCTACCCGGATCCCCATTGCATGATGTGAGTAGTATGCATATTGGTCATTAGTAAAATACCTTTTACTGGGCAAAACTGGAATGTAGAGTAACATTTGGAATTTGGTACATTCTTCAGATGACTACACAGTTTAAAATGTCACTTTGATGAGAAAATGTTTCAGGTCTACCTGCTTGGAGTTCTCCAGGTATATTTTGTCTCACATTGAGGAATTTCTACGATGGCAGCATGACCTTGTAGTCTCTAATGTTTTATGTGTATAGCATACATGTTTTAATAAGATATGATATTTAATGGTGCTATTCCAAATCATAACCGGTCTGCCATTTTATTCAGCTAAATATTTAATCCCGTAAAAAACAACCAAGAATCTCTGAACAAAAATGCCTTATCAACAGTGGCGTCTCCAGCTTTCATATTTAGAGGGGGCACATGGGGGGCCAGGGACCAAAGTAGGGGGGCCAATTATAAAACGGTACATATACACTATATATATATATATATATATATATATATATATATATATATATATATATATACACACACACGTTAGACGTGCATTTTTAACTACATAATATGCACTTATCTCTTTGAAGTTAGCCCCTGCTGCCGATATATAGAAATATTACACCCTGCTTCTGATATATATTAATATTAACCCCTGCTGGGGATATATGTTGATATTAGCCCCTGCTGGGGATATATGTTGATATTAGCCCCTGCTGCGGATATATACTTATATTATACCCTGCTGCTGATATACAAAAAAATTATACCCTGCTGCTGATATATATATAAATATTTGACCTGCTACCAGTATATATTAATATTAGCCCCTACTGCCAATATATATTATTAGTCACTGCAGCCAATATATATAATTAGCCCCTGCAGCCAATATATATTAATATTAACCCCTGCTGCCGATATGAATATAAATACTAGACCCTGCTGCCAATATATGTTAATATTAGCTCCTGCTGCCAATATATGTTAATATTAGCTCCTGCTGCCAATATATATTAGCCCCTGCTGCCAATATATATATTAATATTAGCCCCTGCTGCTGGTATATATTAATATTGGACCCTGCTGCCGATATATATTAATATTAGACCCTGCTGCCGATATATATAGTATTGGTCCCTGCTTCCTATATATATTAATATTAGCCCCTGCAGCCAATATATATATATTAATATTAGACCCTGTTGCCAATATATAAATATTAGCCCCTGCTGCCAAAACATATATAAATATTTGCCCCTGCTGCCAATATATTTTATAGTGAAAAAATATCCAAGCATTTCCTTGGGCCCCGCTCAACGCTTCCTTGCATGCAATCACTCCCTCCGCTACCACAACAAAAAAAAGAAATATTTCCCACACTGACTGCAGATCAGGGAAAGACCGTGAGAGTCAGTCCTGCACCGTGACATTGAGAGGTCCTCTCCCCTGTAATCATCCCCAGAGTCCCTTTATCCCCTCATTCACTAAACCATACCGCTCTTTTACTTACACCCTGTAGTTCAGGTATAGATCAAATAAACAACACATGGAAACAGCACATGCAACTAAATGAGATATAAAAAAAACAACTTGTATTTGCAGGTATACATAAATAATGTATGGAAACATAGCATTGCAGTTATAAACCAACAGAACACACAAACCCAGCATTGCAGGTATAGATCAACTGGAAATCACATGTACACTCAGCACTGAAGGTATAGATCAAATAAACAACACATGGAAACAGCACTCCAGGTATTGATCAACTGAATAAGACATACAAATCCTATATTTGCAGGTAAACATAAATAATGTATGGAAATATAGCCGATACAGATGAACAGAATGACACAAAACCCAGCTTTGCAGGTATATATCAATTGGAAATTACATATAAACTCTGCATTAAAGGTATAGATAAAACACCCTAAATTACAGGCATAGATCACTGGTCACACACCCCAAAGCCAGCCCTGGTGTCCACACTGCCCACATAAAACCCGACCAGCACCCAAATTACATATTGTGTCAACTTTGTCCCCAAACAGCTGAACGTACGCCAAGTTTGTCCCATAAACACCTCTCCCTCCTAATCTATCCTATCTACCCCCTCTCCCTCCCAATCTATCCTATCTACCCCCTCTTCCTCCCTATCTACCACCTCTGCCTCCCTATATACCTACTCTCCCTCCCAATCTATCCTATGTACCCCCTCTCCCTCCCAATCTATCCCATCTACCCCCTCTCCCTCCCAATCTATCCCATCTACCCCCTCTCCCTCCCTATCTATCTCATCTACCCCATCTCCCTCCCAATCTATCCCATCTACCCCCATCTCCCTCCCTATCTATCATATCTATCCCATCTACCCCCTCTCCCTCCCAATCTATCCTATCTATCCCCTCTCCCTCCCAATCTATACCTATCTACCTCTTCTGACTCTCTAACCCCCTTTGAAGTTCACTTACCTTGGGCTTGTCCAGCGGTGAGATCGCGAGGTCTCTGTATCCCTGGTTCTGCAGTGTGCGCGGCTTCACTGCCGGGCGCCGGATATGACGACATATACCGGCGCCCGGCTTGAAATGCCGGCACTGCGACCAAGGCAGAGGCCTCGCGGTCGCGGAGAAGAGTGAGAGGCGCCGAACGGTTGCTGAGAACTTAATCCTCAGCAACCGCTCGGCGCCTCTCTTTCTCTCCTCCGGTCTATTAAAAAAAAAAGCCGGCGTTTCAATTGGGGGGGCACACCGGGGGGCACAGCATGATGTTGGGGGGGCCATGGCCCCCTCTGGCCCCCCCCTGCCGACGCCACTGCTTATCAATTCCTGCTACTGTGTCATATAACAGTAAAACTTTCACCAATATAAATGGCTTTTTTTTTTTACACAATAAATATTTTTTTGGGGAAATGTTTTAAAATTCAAAACTACTAGAACAGGGGCGTTCAACATGCGGCCCGCGGAACCTCGAGGTGCGGCCAGCGTGAGATCGGCAGCCAGGATCATAAGAGCCCTGCTGCTTACTTGTGGGAGGGTCCATTCTCTGCTCCAGTCCTGCCTCCTCTGTGGGGAGAACGAGGGAGGCCGCGCCCCCTGCTGAAGTCTGTGAGCGGCATCGAGAGCTGTAGAGCAGGTAAGGGGATGGGGTAGGTTGTGTGAATGAGTATGTCTGATTGAGGGAATGAATCTGTGAATGAATGAATTTGTGTGTGTGTGATAGCATGGATGTGTAAGTGCTGAAACCTAGGCATGATGGGACTATGATTGCTGTTAGCAATCACACTCCTATCATGCCAAGTCAGCCAGTACATGCTGAAACCTGGCTAGCTGCCCCCCTTGTGTATTGATGCTGCCAGTAGTATGGGGTCTGCACTTACAGCCACCCTGTACCAGCACGTATTGGCTGACTTGGGATGATAGGAGTGTGATTGCTAACAGCAATCTGCTAACAGCAATCACAGTCCCATCATACCTAGGTTCCAGCATTTACTGGTTGTCTGGGTATAAAAAGAGTGTGTTTGCTGTTAGCAATCACACTCCTATCATGCCAAGTCATATTGTTGATTTTTTTTGTCCAATTTTGGTGTGTTACTTTTAATAAAAGTGTGGTTACACACTAAAATTGGACAAAAAATACAATGCCCAGCCAACCAGTGCATGCTGGAATCTGGGTATGCCTGAGATTGCTGTTAACAATCATAATATATAATTTTTTTGTACAATTTTGGTGTGTAACTTACTTTTATTAAAAGTGTGTGGGGGGGTCATTTTCAGTTTCGGCTAAGTGAACCCTGAATTTTTGGTTTTGGTCCAGAATTTTCATTTTAGTGCATCCCTAAAATAAATAGAACTATTTTATTTTTACTTATCCAGAATCCTGAATTTGTAGGCCCAGAAATCCCAGAAATCAGTGAGAGAAAAGTAAAGGTTTTGTGTCATTTACTTTATTTTAATCTGCATATCTTATTAAAGGCCATATTTTCTCACAGTGAAAAATGAGTGCGGCCCTCGCACATATACAATTCTGATGAAGTGGCCCACTGCAGAAAAAACTTGGACACCCCTGTACTAGAACTTATGTTGCTAATGCTACATCTAGTTCAAAATGTCTTAAATCCAGAAGAGTATGTGAAACAGCACCTTTAAATCTCTATGGTTCACCCTATAAACAACAGCGCTGCAAAAGCATATAAAATACTCCAGGTATAGTAAGCATGTGCAAAACCACATCATATTCTACTTACGTCCCCATAACAGACCGCATACTACCTCATTCCAATTCTGATTATGCTAAATAATATAACAATGTTTCCTTACTAATGGGAAAGTCCTGACTTTTTATTGGTATATGTATATCATCCAAGACTATGGATTCAAAAAGTGAATACATTATTATAGCTAAGCTTATTTCACAAGTTCACTCTGAATATAATCTATTATATATAGTATATTGTACATTAATGAAATCTATAATGATACATGCATATCCTCAAAATATACACAGTATTATTACATATTATTATACTGAAATGTAAAAAAAAGAAATTCAATAATTTACATGTTAACTGTTACATTATACATAATATTAAAAAAATAACATCCGCTAGAGAGATACAGGTTTTTTTATGATTTTTATTTTCTGCCAAGTTATCTTTTTAGCTTGAGTCTGTGGCGGTAAAGAAGTGAAATATTGTTGGTGCCAGAAATAGTGTTTTCAGGGTTCATTATGCTTCTGTAATGTTTTATGATACTTGAACAGTGGAATATAAATGATTGCAGGTAAGAGAAACAGGATTTGTTATGTCCGAGTATAAATTTATTTTTGGAATTTATCTAATCCATATATTCCAGAGTACTAAGACTTGGAAAGCAATGTTTATTTGGTTGACGTGTATTAATTGGGTATGTGATGATCAATATCAAATGTGTGAAATCCTACAAGCCAGTTGGAAAGCTTAATGAAAGTTGCAGATGTCCTATTTTAAAACTCGGAAGTATTTGAGATTTTCCAAACCTCAAGTAATGTTTATTCTTATCAGTGAAAAAACGGAACCCACTAAAATCCCTTAGATTTCTTATACATTACAAAAAAAAGTAAAAAAAAAATTATATTACTAACAGTTACGTAAGACTCACAAAATGGAGTCTTTCCAGGGCATTGTTTGGATACAAATTTTGACTAAAGAACACATTCCAATCTAAAATTGGGAGTAAACATAAGTTAGTTTGTATATTGTCAAATAACCAAAAGGGCTTGCTGTTGAACATCATGAACCCCAAAAACACCTAAAGTGCTTTTTGTAGACATTTAGTATTTACCTCAAATTATGTTTTTTGGGGGCTTTGTTTTCAGAATTCTAATTAGGTTTTAATGAGGTTTGGAATACATGTCTTAATATTGTATATGGCTAGCTAGCTAGTCCATTTTTACATTGTGTGACTGTGTATTACTTCAAAATCATGCCACTCATGCATAATCGGTTTGACATATAATCACTGTTAATTTCTGGATAACATGAGAGAAGTCCCATGTGAATGATGAAACATTCCTCATTTAATCACGAATATTCAAAGTTACGATTTACAACAAGACACAAGTCATGCAATTAATTCTGGATATTATCATTATCCCAGGTGTATTCTCAGTTCATTTAGGCAATTATGTCTTTAGATGTATCATGATTTAGATTCCTGTTACTTCCAGTACATCCTGGATAATACTATCAAATTTGTTCTTAAACTCTGGAATTGAGATTTTTCATGAAATTGTAATATAAATTTGTATCTTAAATTACTGTAGTTTATACTGAGCGTCAGATTTGCGCAATCAAGTTTTTGACTACCATCTGGAGAAGGTTGCAGTTTAGATATATTTGGTGCTTTGCCTAATAATGAAATAAATAAATAAAAATAACTCAAAAAGTGAAACTTCTGGATTCAACTTCACTTAAAATATATTATGACAATATGCTTCAAATAGGTTGTTTACGTGCATCTCGCAGAAGTTCACCGGCAAAGGCGATGCGCGTAGACAACCTCTGCTGCTGGTGCTTCCGCTGGTGCTTCTCTATCATAGATGGCCCGGTGGAAGTGCCGGCAACAGAGGTTGTCTGCTCACATCACGCAGACGTCCACCGGCCGCTCCCACTAGACACCAAGGAGTCTGGGGGTGCATTGGTAAGTCTGGGAAAGGGGGAGTGGCATTTCTGGGGAGCAGAGTGGCATTTCTAGGGAGAAGAGTGGCATATCTGGGGGACAGAGGGAAATATCTATAAGTAAGGTGCATTATGAATTTAGGGGGAGGACCTTAAAATGGCTATTGGTTTTCCAAATTTCTGTTTATATATAACATATGCTAACTGCATAATAGATACCAAAAATGTTACACTACATGTATTCCTGTTCATTAGATAAAATATTGTTTTACCATTCCACTAATGTGTATTTTTTCTCTTTTTTTTTTTTTTTTTTTTCTTTAAAATAGCACCAAACTTTAAGGGTTCGGCCTATAATTTGGTGCAGCCTATAATTGAGCCAATACAATATATTTTGTAAATAACAATACTTTTGGTGCCTAGAAATGTTATACATAGTAAAACTTTTGAGGTATTTAATCGATATATATGAGTGCATTCAACCCCCCCAGGACCCCTATAAATGAAATGGGTGCATGAGTCCCATTTGCTTTCATCATCCTGTGTGCGATGGACAAATAAGCACCCACACCCTGTGTCCAGTGGCATAAGGGGGTTAAGTATATAATGGATATGAGAGGTATGTGCCCACTATTGTGGAATAAAGTGAGTTAAAAAGTAGTGAAATAAAAAAAGAGATAAGTAAGAAATACGGTACCTACACCCAATACCTTTTAGTACTCACTCCAAGCAGGGAAAATAGGGCAATCAAATGCACCTTTTGTGCTTCAGGAAGGTGGAAAATAAAAGTTAATGTTCACTCTCTTTTTTTCTGACCTTCAACATTTATAAACAAAGCTATCAATTTTTCTTTGGCCGAAAGAAAAGTAAAGAGCGATGATTAACTAAAAAAAAGATGAAAAAATACATTTGAAAAATGGCTGCTGGTTGTCTGGGAGCATTTATACACACTGTCGTTCTGCAGTGGCCCCAAGTGGTTAGATGATGCTTTGCACCCACTGATGCTACGTAGTGTTTTTTTATTTGTGTATAATTATTGTGTTGAAGAAGAGACATACTGGTACACTAGAAAATACATTTCTGACTTCAGTGCCTGAAGCAGGTTACTGGATTAAATAGGTATAAAAGTTAGATGCGGTGCTCCTGTCCGTACTCAAAGAACAATCTTACCACAAAGGAATGCCCTTAATAAAAGTACTTGTGTTTTTCCTTTATAAAGTGTCTTAAAATGAAGGCCATACCTGATATAAAAGTCACCTAATTCTGTACCGAAAGCTGTGTTACCGTCAGTGAACTTTTATAAAAAGAGATGCCTTAACCTTTGAAATCATTGCCTGTATTCTTATTTTTGTAAGGAATACTTTCACTCCGTTGCTCATAACATCTAGAATGAACACTGATGTGCATACGATTATTGCTATTGTTATTAACCATATTCTTACTGTTACTAGATAGACAGTCTATCTAGTGAGAAACGTCTCTTACTTACGGCTGGTTAGTGTATGTCCTCAGATAACAACATTAGCTATAGCCTGATAAAAAAAAAATGTTAGTTAGCTTTTTCTATTTAAGTCTCTCTCTCTTTCTGATATATGTTATTCTTAGCATGTTTTGCTATCTCAACAGAACACATGCACATAGGAGGCGGTTTTCCCTCCATCATGCTCCCCATTTTCTTTCCCTCTGTTAAATCTACAGCTTCTGTTTTGTGCCTGAATGCGTACGCTGCCTTCCTACTGCACCTCAGGGAATTGCCCTCTTATTACCACAATTACAATCTGTACACATTTCATTAAACTAATATCGCTTTGCACAAGCTTTCTTCGCAGAACTGCACAGCTGGAGGGCCATTTCTTTTCCTCAGCTTAAACACTTTGACAGGTTAAGAAAGCTATTATGGAGGAATAACAGGTGTTGCAAAACAATGTGCATTTGATGTTTAAATGAGAGAGCTTCTTTATTGACTGCCTTTATTGCAGATAAGATTCTTCTTTTTCAAGATGACTGGATTTTTATTGTTTTTACTGCATTTTAATGTATTTTTTTGGTTGTGTCTGAATCGGTCCTGAGTGGCTTTATGTGGTTATCTGTTATTCTGACTTCTTTTTTTGTTTTCTTAAAAAAAAAAAACAAGTGAGAGATGCAAGGCCTGAGAATTAATATCGCGTAATCCTGTGTGTGTTAAGTACAAGTACACATGATGGGCAGTGTATCAGAAATACAATTCCCCACTTAGAACAACATTGGTGTATTAGGAATGGTCATGCCATTTGGTTCAAGGAACATAAGCCTAATCAATGCTTAATGACAACCAAAATGTGTGATTCCTTGGTCTCTTATGCTATAGAAAATTAGCTACGTAGCACATTAACAGTTAAAATAGTGTTCTTTTTTCTCCATTTCCCAGTCCCAGTTTTGTGTAAGGTGTTAAGAGATGCATAAAAGCATGTAATTTAGAAATCTGACATAACTGAGCATCTACTTGATGGATCTAATTATATCTAGTCTTTCCCGCTTTACCCAGTAATGACGCAATGCAAGGTTGGAGTTCAAAGAGGGCACAGCATTTATTTCTAAACACACTGTAACATTTAACATAACACCATAAATGATTATATGCAGCACACACTTTTTGTTAAACATTTTGTGTTAATTACTTAGGTGAGATCCCACGAGAATTGGCCTAGACAATAGCATAAGAGTGTATTCCAATGCTTGATAAACCACTGACTGCAATTCTACAAGAATGGTGGTGCCATAAGCCTACATAACTCCTCAGGGGCCCCCATTCCAAAAGGAGATTGTGCAGTATAGACATTTGGCTTGTGCTCCTGGCATAGCCCTCCTTCTGAAGGCTACCGAACTTTCACGGGACCCTACGCCGGGTCAGTATGGTAGCAACTTCTAAATCAGGGAACAGCATATATATATATATATATATATATATATATATATATATATATATATATATATATATATATATATATATATATACAAATGAGTATACTTTTTAAAAAATTTATTTGTTTAGTTTTATTTATATATACATTGTACATTGCTACTGCAATTTGGAAAACAAAACCGAAAATATATTCATTAACCTTTTAATACCTGTACAGACGTACAAGCACGTCCTTAAAAGGTGTGCTAAAACATCCCTTGAACATACCAATACGTCTTGACTTTTTGCAGCAGCAGGGACAGTAACGGGAAGTCCTACTCATGCAATTGGGAATTCCCTTCCGGCAGGTGTCAATGCAGTCATCTGTCAGAAGATCATCTAAGTAGAGTAGAGACTCTGTAAGGGACATCAAATCCCCCTGCTAGCTGAAGGGACATCCAATCCCCCTGCTAGCTGATTGCACTCATTACGATGAAGCCCTGCTTGCTGGGCACAGTGTGATCACAGTCTGGTAAGCACAGGGAATTTGGTATGCTGAGGCTCTAACTTCGAAGATCTTGAAACCAGCCCACTATATGTTACTGAAAAGAAGACATCCCAGGGTATTTGAATACTGTGGTAACAGCTGTGGTAACTTGATTGATTAATATACTAGCCCATTTACCCATTTAGGACAGTGTAATGATTCAAATTACCCCCATAAAAAATACGTTTCTAAATGGTAAACAACCAAGGGTATTCAACTAGGGTCATTTTATCAATTTTCATGCACATTTTTATCACTGATATTTCCCAGACTTTGTGAAAACTGTAGTTTTTGCAGTTTTTGTTTTAATTTTTACTATATTATGTGGGATTTTTGTTTCAGTCAAATTCACCATATTTGTCATTGTCGTTTGTTTTCATGTCAGAACTGACATTATGACCTTGAAGTGTATTTTGGTAGTCAACATGTACTGCTTATCCAGATGGATACTCATTTTATTACTTATCCTTACTCTTGGGTAGTTCAGTAATGCCTGTTACCTTGCTGGTCCTATTGCTGACACTGCAGGACAGCTCCAAATCATGACACAAGCCTGGATTCTGAAACTGTAGTGGAAATAGATGTTTGTTGATTGGCTTTTTTGTTACGTCAGGTTATATTTTTTAAACTACCCACATGGCCTTCAGTAGCATTGAAAAATAAGGATAATAAATGGGATTATAAAAATGAATTTAAACATTTATAATAAGTAAAACATTAACTTTATAAAAGACACAGAGTCAAAAAAGATGAAAAATCTACATAAGCATTGATTGTAAATACCTGAATTTGTTATAGACTTTAATAGAATGAAATTGAAAAATGTAAGAAATGGCTGCAAAATCTGTATAAACAACAGAAAATCTAGTTAGCAATAACTTCTACATGAATGAAAAATGACAAAAAAGATGTTGAGATGGTAATTCATTATTTAAATAGATACACAAAAGTAATGAAAAATTGAATAATTAAAATTCAGTCTAGAAAAACGAAATCAGTACCAATGTTAATGATACAAATAATGATTTAGTACATACTGATTAATCTATACAATTGCAGCACTATTAACACTGAAAGAATTAAAAGCATTTAATATAAATTAAATCAAAGTCTTGCTGCTGCATGCACTATTATCTTTACAGAAATGCTTATGTTTTTGAGACTAAAAAAAGTTAGCAGGAGAGTGCGCAGGAGAGTTGTGTTTCAAACAACTGATTGGTTCTATTCTATTAAGTCTAGTGTCACTGCAGCCATTCTATGTATTTTAATGCATATGATAACTGCATGGTCCCTTTAAATTCGTGTGTTGTCCATTTTGCAAATGCATTGGTTGATTCTGCAAACTTCCCCTCTTATGCATTTGCCCCTTTCTCCACCCTAGCTTAATGCCATGCAGAAGATGTGTTCTATTGAATGCATCTCCCTGCACATGATAGACTCACTTCCAGTGAGTTCTGGGTCCATTGAGACCCACTTGCTCATGTGTGAAAAGTACTGCCATTGATTTCAATGGAAGCAACGCTTACCTGCTACTAACTGACTGCTTCAAGCTGCTTTACTATTTTTTTTTTTCTTCTATAGTGAGCGCTGTAACCCCTTTAAGGGTTAAGGGACTCAACTCTAGTCTCATGACCTTGCATGTTTACACCCACAACACAACTTGCATATTTAGTAATCTGAGAGTGAATGTGAGGACATGCAAGTTACAGCAAAACAATATGCAAGTTACAGCAAAAAGCATACAATGGCATGCAAGGGTGAGACTATGAAGAAGTTCCCTTCATTGAAGACACACATAGTTTAGGAAACATACCTGGTTTTATTATGAAGGACCATTCCTGGCAAGTTTCTTGTGCAAGAAAGGTTAGCTAGTTCTCCATAATGCATAATTCAATGCGTGAGGCGACTGTTTTTACTATACATTGTCCATCTAATCTTGTACTGCAGCAAATGCTCACATGGTTTGGACCAGCCAAAGATATATTGTAGTTGAGGAGTTGAAACCACACTGGTCTTAAACTCTCCTGCCAACTCCTGCTTAAGTGAATAAACCTCCAGTTATGGCACCTGCCTAAACACCTTTGGGTCCATTTACTAAGATTTTGAGTGGTCAGTTAAGAGTTACTTCCACAAATCAGGTGCAAGTGCAAGTGCAAAACAACTTGCAGAATCAGGATTTGTTTGGGAGGGCATGTGAGTGACTAGAACTTGATTTACATTTTGATGCACCCAAAAGGGCATTAGTTGGGGCCCACTGAGAACAGGACTTTTTTCTTGAGCTGGATTGTTATAAAATATCCAGGGGACTATATTGAAATTAGTGTATTTTTTATACTAGAGAAAGTGGGCAAGGTGTTTTTGTACTGAATAAGTGCTGAACTGCATAATCAATAATCCTATGTAAAACTGTATCAGTTCTACTTGTTAACTTTCAAAGTATATGGTGGGGAATGAAAGCTCTACATTACACTCTTCAATCAGCGCAAGAACTATAATATTTAAAGTTCACCTGGGTTATTTACTAAACTCCATATTGAGTCAAAGTACGGGGGGGAAAGCTCACATTTCCTTATTAACTATGCATAATGAAGGGAAAACCCTAACTTTTTTTGCATGAACAAAATAACACCACATGGGATTGTAGAGTGTACAAAACTAAAGCCAAGGCACAATAATCTTTTTTTTGTGTTTGTTGCCCATGCAGACAAACCTGATTCTCAGAAAAAAGAGCTCAAGAAAAACAAACCCATTTATATAGCTCTAAACATGTAACACTGTCTGCATAACAACGTCCTATCTGCCTTTGGCATTTGTTCTATCTCTACAAAAGACATGAAATGGATTTAATACTGAGATTGTACTAGATTACATTCATTGCGATCTGATAAACATTTTGACCCTAAACACTGGCTAATATTTTCTAAAGGCTGACTATTTTTTCAGCGTAATTGAATGTATTACTTATTGTTTTGGATGGATGATTTAAACATGATTTGGAAATGAGCACTTCTCATAAATGCCTAAGTCGGAGATGAAAATTTAAATAATAGTAGCTTTGCAGACAACGTTCTATTTGAAAGGAAAATAGATCCTTCAAGTAGGACATAAGCAATTATGCCAGGTCTGTTCACTGTTTTACAGTCTTTTGGGTTGCCTGTCCTCAAGGGCTGCCTGTCCACTTGTCATAACAATTATTTAAAAGAATTGTTTTATTTGGAACAAAAGCTATTGGACACATGATCTTTAATTGTCAGTGACATATTCAATTAAAATAAAAAAGGTAGGAGTTTTAATACATAGAGTGCCTGATCAGGCTACATCAATCACCAAAAACAAATGTATAAGATGCACCCATCTGAGCAACAGTCTGGATGTCAAAGTTTGAACATGTTGTATCATCCCACGGTTTCATAGTATCTTAATTTCCTGAGCACCATAGATCCAATTGCTCAAATCCTCGCAGCAGTACGCATGTTCATTTTGTGCCAAATAGGCTTATGGTAGTGGAATAATATGGCAGCTGGGATAGTCTTGACAGCTGGGGTGAGCTTTGGGTGGCGAGTTGAGCTCATTGGATAGCAGTTGGGATAACTGTGCAGTATGATCAACATTGCTAGTGGCCAGATGTCATTTTCCACCCTAGTGGTTATATGAGGTGACAGCAGCATTAGAATGGTACACAGCCATAACTTTCAACAAACAAAAATGTGCTGTATCCAATATTTTTTGGTAAATGGCTAAAATTATGATCACGTTCTAACAGTACTAAAGTCAATTGTTTTAATATTATGATTAGTGATACTGCAAAATACCTCAATAGGAAATATATGCCCGTTCCTTGAGTGGGCATTTCTGTGGGAATTATGTCAAATTACAATGATTTATGCAAATTAGCATAATCAATAAGGGGTGGAAACTGGAATGCAATGTTGACAAATGTAAAATAATGTACCTATAACTTAAAAAGAAAATGTAGGCATCCAAAATTTAGGAATCAGAAAAAAAAGGAAATTTGGCCTTTGGATATGTTTTGGTCTTAGCTGATAAGGTCTTGAATTAAAGGGTAATTTTATTGGAATGACAAGTAGGGATGTTTTTTTTTTCTTCAAAACTTTTTATTTGCAGCAAATATTGGCAAAAATTTACACAAAAATATGTTCATCTTGAAATCTCCATCTACATAGCAGTCTGATTCCACCCCAAAGGGCAGTCCAAAACGAAATGAAAGGCAAATTTACTCTGCACGAGGGAACCAACAACCCCAGGTGTATGTTTCAGCCTTCATTGGCCTCATTAGCGGGGTACGGCTGGTATCCCTCTAGGCACAAGAGAGCAAGGAGGTCCACTTCTGGAGTCACCTTAACACTTGGTGTGAACCCCAAGAGACCCCCCGAAGGGTAAAATGCCATTCAGAAAGGATATGAGATGCTCACCAAGAACAGATAGCCGCTTTATAACCTGCCTTACGGGGCATCTCTCCTTCGGGGCATCTTGGGTGCGGGGTATATCTTGTATTGCACAAGTCACAAGAGAGCAAGGAGGTCAACGTCTGGACTCACCTTTGTGCCATTAGCATATGAGTATCTCATATTCGTTTTGTATTTGTGTGCATTTCACCCTTCGGAGATCCCTCTTGCACAGGAAAGTTGACGCTTGTTTCAGTCCTGGACTGCCCTTTTGGGTGGGATAAGACCAACATATAGATTTATTCTCTGCTATGGCACATGAGAGCTAAAATTTTAGATGCTCCCAAGCGGCGACATACCATAAGACAGGCATTAAAGCAACTGTCTGTTCTCAGTGAGCATCTCATATTCCTTTTGTATGAGCTTCAGGTCAAGTCCTCTACCTCGACCCTCCAAGATGTGACACACGGAAGCAAAAGTGGTCAGCAGAGAAGGTAGGAAGAAATTGGGAGTAAAAAAGCCTGCGAATTACAGACGAAAATACATAGTTTTTTTGCTTCATTTTTGACCATTTCGTGGTGGTCTGGCTTTGTCTTCAGATTACAAATCCAAATACTCAAGTCTAGTTGATGGAGCTAACAGGATGAAAATAGTTAAAGAAGGAGAGACTGATGTGGAAGAAATCATTAAGCAGACAGAGATTTGAAAATAGTTAAAAGCAGGTGGTTTCATTTAAAGAAGACTAAAATTTTGAGGGAGCTTTATGGAGTATAAGCAGGAACATAAGGAGAATTAAAGCAAAAAACGACACAATGTCTTTTTTTTTTTTTTTTTAAATACCATGGGCCAGTTCTACCATTAATTTAACCCCCAAAAAGTGGAGAAGCGGGCCTAGTGCAGAACAATATCTGAGGAAGTCAGTGGAGAGCAGTCCCTGTAAGAAGGCACAATGAAATTCAAGCAGGAATAATTCTAGTTACAAGCAAAACGTATTACAGCCAATTTGCAATTGAAAGCCGAAAAATAACATTGTTAGACCACAATACCTTAGTAAAAAATAACCCTAAAAGTATCCATAAATTCAGAAGAGCATAGTAAAACAACGGTAGATAAAGCATGAATAGATTAATTGAAGTAGTATTGTAATGATATTCTTAACATGAAATAAAACAGAGAAATTAAAATCAACTAACAACAAGCTACATTAAAGAAAAGGTTATTTTCCAACTCTATGCTCGTTACCATAAAGTTCTATAGTGTCAGTATTTTCAGCTGGCCTCTTTTTGAGTAACACGATTCGAGATCTCAGATCATTCTGATTACAAGTCAAACAAGTCCCATTGACTTCTATAGGGCTCTAGGAAACAGAAACAAAATAGATATAAAAAAACACCATGTTAGGAGTGTACTTGTGTGTTAAATGCATTAGTTTTTTTTACAGTTAATTAACATGTCACTTTTTCCTTTAACTTAAATTATTTGGGCAATCTCTTGGCCCAACAATATGTGACAACTCTTTAAAACTCATTGTATGAAGTATGGTAATAATCTGTATGTTTAATATATATATACTATATTAATGCTGGAAATTTTATTTACCCCCCAAAATATGAAAAAGAGAATTAAAAAAACATCCACTATTTATGCGTAGTTGTTATTGATATGTGTTTATTTTATTTTGTAGAGATGGAAAATAACCAATTTTGTATCTATGTATCTATATTTAACCATAATTTTAAAGAGCAATATAGGGACTAGCTGCTGGCTTCCAAATTATTTCTTGGTTTCGCTGCATAGTTTGCAGAGAACTACATCTTACAATGAAAATTATCTACATCAAAGCAATTTTATTCCTCCTTTTGTATGAATGTGTATTTTTTTTCTAGATCAAAACCAGCAGTTGGTATTGTAATGATGACTATCCCATACCATGCTCAAATTTCTTCAGGCAGTATATCTGTAGAACCACGCTGTGACAGCAATCTGTCCCATCTGTTTCTTCCTCAAGAGCCTAAAGTCATTTTCAAGTAGGGTCTGAAACCCGACACCTTGAGTTGGACCTATGAAAAGCACTCTTACATTCTGCTGACTTAGATGACCTCTAGCCAAATTCATTATTAAATATTTTAACTCTCCCGAGATATTCTTATATCCAGTAGGAAACATAATATTTAAGAAGAGTAAAAAAAAATGAATAATAACATTTTCAGATTTTGGAATGCAATATGAATATTAGCATTTTTTTTTTATGACACATGTTTACTAAATGTATATTTAATTGTTAAAAATACAAAGTACTGTATTTGTGTGTGTCTCATAAGAAGCTAGAGTCTTATTGCTCAATGTAATGAAGCAAAAAATGTCCCTTTTGATTTGATTGATTTCTCTTACATATATACATGTGAAGATCTACTGATAAATAAAAACTATTATCTTTTTTGGAACATGTTTAATAAAATAAAAGGAAGGTGAATGGCACATTGGTTGCTTCAACTGTTTATAATTAAATATTGATCTGTATGAATAGTCCGATATTAAAAATATTAGCTTTAGTAAATCATAATAAGAACTGTAGCAAAATCTTCTACAACTTGCTTTGGCTTCCATAAGAGATCCAGGGGGTTTAATAAGACTCAACTACATGCCTGCACAGGAAGCACTCCCAATGATTTCAATAGCATTGCTTTCATGCCACTGATTGGGTGCTTCAAGTATCCAAAGGGGGTGGGGGGGGTAAGGAACCATTGAAGATGTGGTGCACTGCAATTATAGAGCTTCAGCTTCTCCTAAAGGTAGATACTTAAATTTTTTAACTGTCCATATAAAAAATACTTAAATTTGCAATATGTCTGTGTAACATTTAAAAAATAAATGTTGCTGTTCGTTATTATTATACTTTATTTATAAAGTGCCGACAGATTCCGCAGTGCTGTACAAGTTGAAAATCTTACAGATAACGACACAGCAATTGACATACAGATACAAGAGGAATGAAGGGCCCTGTTCCCGCAAGAACTTACAATCTAGGTGTTGAGATATAGAACTTTTTTGGCAAGTATTTTCATGATATTTTGGCTTGGTGTGTCTTAGAATCAGATGTAATCCTCGTGTTAGACAGCAATGAAATTCTTGGACTTCACCCGATCCAAAGCAATACAATTAAAACAAAATCATATAACTCAGCACTCAGTTTATTAACCACGTGGCAACATTTCGATCCAATTACCATGGAAGATGCCGTGCACTGCAATTCTGGAGCTGCAGCTTCTCCTAAAAGTAGGTACTTTGTTTTTTGTTTTGTTTTTTTACCATAGATGGGTATATGGGACATTAAACTATCCCCACAAAAGTTACTTGATATTGAAATATTTTGATGTAATGTTTAAAAAGAAATATTACTGTGAAAAGAGATATGGCACTTTATTGGCGAGTCTTATTATTTTAAGAATATTTTGACTTGATGTGTCTTAGAATTAGATTTATAATTAATGATAGCAAATACTTGAAAATGAGAAAAAGTACAATGTATACTAAGTGTTAAATCATCTCATAAATGAAAAGATAAAAGGAAGCCCAAAAAGTAAAATAGACAGATATTGCATTGTTTGGAATTCTGTGTATTAAAAAGATAAAGAACATATCATGTTAATTAAAATAGTCTTGTTTTCTCTTTTTCACTGGCATCAGTAGCATGAAGTGCAAAACAACAACAAATCAGCATGTATAATTAAAGAAAAGGTCTAATTATCTTTTTTGTCGACTAAGAACTTGATGGAAAATTTAAACAGGATCTCATCCAGTATTTTGAAAACTCTGAGCCAAATATCACTGCATTGGCGTATGTACTGTAATTTATTGATGAGTGCATGTTGACCCTCTGATGTTTCACATTAAAATAATGCTTAAGGCAAATCAATTCCCATCACTCTGAGCATATATTAAGAAGCAGAAAGGTGATCTGCCCAGAAGAACAATCAACACATACATCATATTACAAAATGGAAAATGACAAGAACGCTTTACTTCATTACCGCATATGTATTTTGATATATAATAACATAGCTATCATGAGACATTTTGTTTAAATAGTACCTCTAATATTGTGCCCTTTTGCCTTTACTTTAGCACATTAGGATGTAAATTAAATGTAAATAATGTATTTAAATAAATTGTGCATCATGTACAATAAATGATCTCCTTGAATAAAAATATAATGATGTCGTTTATTTTGTATCTGAGTGTCAAGGTTCCACCACGAGTGGCCACCCTTCCATCTCATGAGCACCCGTTTCTAATTACTCTGGGACAGTTGAGCCACGTTACCTGAGTGTAGCACTGCCCTTATATGCCTTCTCTGCCCTTCGGTCTGGGCCTTTGCATTGTGGTAAATTCAGCTTTGCTCTTCCTCTGCTTCCCAGCCGTGTGCTGTTACCTTTTGGATTCTACCCTGTTTGATCTTGACTTCTGAATCGGCTCTTATGATCTCCTGCTACTGACCCAGTTTGTCCTGACATTGATCTCGGCTTCCGATTTGGCATCCACTGCATGGTCCTCTATCCCAAGTCCTCTCCGTGGTCCCTTATCCGAAGTCTGCTCCGTGGTCCCCTATCCGAAGTCCACTCCATGGTCCTTTATCTGAAGTCCACTCCGTGGTCCCCTATCTGAAGTCCACTCCATGGTCCACTATCCAAAGTCCACTCCGTGGTGCTCTATCTGAAGTCCGCTCCGTGGTGCTCTATCTGAAGTCCGCTCCGTGGTGCCCTATCCGAAGTCCGCTCTGTGGTCCCCTAGATTCTAGATATTAGAATAATAGTATCTAGTCATTATAGTTTTAAATGTTTTAATACACATTGGAGTTCAGTTTGCATGGATTTTATTGCATGCAGTTCTGTGCATGGGTTCTTAAATTATTTTATTAAGAAAATGATTTTTCCTTCTCCCTGTAGTTGCCTCTAACGCTGATAACTAAATAAATATCTAATTTCCAAGCAATAAAATTTATCGGCTCACCTAGAAACTTCCAGGCTTGGGGTAGACTTCCAGGGTGCCTAATTAATCAAGCCTTCCCACCAGAGTTTAGCTTCAGGTAGCGAAAACTGGTACAAAATGAGGACAGACCAAAGAGCTTTCTACTGCAGCGTATTCATCAACCTTTTTTTTTTTTTTTACAGATAAAGAAAGCTTATTAAAGTAAGTGGCCTGAACATATCATATTATCCCTATAGTGAAAAACATGGTCCATCTGTTATCCTATACACATTAACTTAATTTGCACTATTCACATTAATATTAAACTTGCTTTTAACAATTTGTTATTTCACACTCCATATTAAATATTCTATTTGAATTCTGTATTAAATCAGAAACGTTAGTTTGCTAATGAACAGAAACATGACCAGAGTTGATAGATAATTAGCATATACAATTAGAAGAGTATTGACTAACAAATTAATCACATAAATGCTCTCAAGGCAGAGATAATTTCACTAGAGCAATTAAAGAACTAGTTTTGCTACTTTTCTAATAAAGGAATATTTTTTAGAAACTTGCAAACTCATCATTAGCTCAAATATGAGAGTTTATTATTAAAACTAATGTGACTAACATTCTATGTTCATTAACATTTGAGTGGCTTTGAGTTTCACTTTTTATCATGCCGTGCTTGTGTGAACAAATCAGAATGCAAAATGCTGTTATAGAATTGTTGGCTTATGGTTTGTAAGAAGCTTGGAACACCCTGCCTTCAGTGTGTAGGGCCAATCCAGTAAGCCTTTTGTAAAAAAAAATGGCTATGTTGCCTGGTAAAGGCATAGTTTTATAGTGGCAAATACATAACAATATATTCTTGAATCCAAAGGCTTAACACTAAAGTTCTGTGAGTGATAGGGTCCCCAAAATGGCCATTTTATTGACCTTGAATTCCTAATTCAATTTCCCTATCTAACCAATGAACCACTTACCATTGCAACATAACATTTAATGTAACTGGTATGTTTATTTTGTGATAGATGGGTTAAATTGTTTGTATCTACTTTGTGCATAGATACCTCCTGGGTGTCTAAACCTTCAGCCATCTTGGTAGTCCAATGTCAAAACCCCCAAACCTTCATTTTTATACTATTCTTACCAATGCATTAACCTTCCCAATCTCTCACTGCCTTCCTAAAGTAGCACATGTCTCACGTAGGATCTCTGAAAATACTACCATTCTTATGTTTGCATCCTAACTCTGGGAACTAATTTTAGGGCCCTCCATCTAACTCTGACTTTGTCATTTGTATCAATATGCACCAAGACAGCCAGCTCATCTCCAGTCATCTATGGCCTTGTTACCCAACTATGTAACCTGTTGCACCGCTTGAAACTAAACTCTGCTCTGCTACCAACAAGTTCTCAAGGTTGTCAGTCATCAGCAAGGAGCCCTTGCACCTTGTTTGTTTTGTATTAAGAATTGTGCAATTGTTATTAGTATTGCTATATGAAATCTAGAAAAACTATTGTACATCAGACGGTAATAATTAACATCTATAGTCTATGAACTAAATGTTTTTCCTTTACTCTGTAAGTACTGTACTGTTGTACATAAATAGAATACCAAAGATCTATTAATGTTCATTATTGACATAAGTTAATCTTTTGATTTTTTTTTAAGTGACTTGATTAACTTTTCCCATATGATAAAATACCAAACTCGGCCTTGGCTACAAGTCTAATATACAGTGCAAAACACTTGTCCAAATAAACTTCCTTCCTAAACTTTATTTAATAAGTTATTAATAAGTCATTGGATGAAAGCAAAAGTCACCATAATAAACTTTTCTTGCTTATGGGTTTGAGACTTGTTAAGTTTTCTTTTGAGGGAACTAGGGAATTGTGTTATTAAAATATCAATCAGATGGATTAATGCTTTATCTACAGCATACCATCTAAAAGACTTATGAATGTGTTATGTGCTTAAGATTACAACTGATCCAACAACAGATACATCCAAACACATATCAATGAAATCACAATATGTATTCGGATATATCTCCTGAAGGCTAATGTGTTTTCTAGCTACAATAACTACACTTATCCAGGTGAATAGGTGTATGGGTACACTTATGAAATATGCACCGATAAACCCACCCACTGGCTTATTAAGTTATACAATCCCTGTTCTATCTCTTCTAACTTTTAAGGTTTGAACTGAAAACTTTCGCTTCTTCCAGAATGCAACAGAATATTTTGAAACAACAACAGGATATCCAAGAATCCACAATGCGGCTATGATACAACAATACAAACTTTTACTAGAACGTTCCAAATATAAAACAATACAAATAACAGTACAATAACAATAATCCCCACATTAATTGACACACTTACAACAAATACATATAAGTTCCTATTTACAATATTCAAACATGCATGTTCATAGTTACCTTCCCTGAGAGCTCCAGGTTAGTGATGTTCCTTTGTCTCTTTACTTTCTCTCCTCTTCCCTCTTTCACTACCTGTCCCTTGATATACTAGAGGGTCCCAATTGAGTCTACTGGGAGATCCCTGATTGGACCCTGTGGTTGCCGTAGTTACCCTTTGAAGTTATTCCCTTTGGCCAACACCACACCCTGGGGTCTTTACAATCATGGGCCAGTAAAACCCAAAGATCTCCTGACCTGATTCAATCTGTTTCATGAGAAAACCTGTCTTTCTTCCACACACCCTTCATCACGCATATCAGTGTTATCTATAATATTTATCATTCCCGGCCACATCCCATGCATCTTGATTTAACTAGTATTAACAGAAACCATGATAGATATATATATATATATATATACACATACACATACATACCTACATATGCATATCTACACACATGTACATCCATACACCCGCATACACGTGTCCATATACATATTTATTCACACAACTGCTTATAGTGTAACAGACTTAACTACAGAGTTCCTGTCCATAACATTGGCCTCAAAAGAAATAAAACAAGCAAGAGTACCATTACAAACAAATGGGAGGGATTTTCAGGGAAAGGTAAGTGTCCCTTTAATTACTTATGAAATTAATTTACACTATAAAAATTATATATATAAATCACTGTTCCTTCAGCGTGACAATAAAGTCAAGCCAAGAATTCAATCCTTGTCAATTCAATGTGAGTATTCATCTGACATTTACATCAAACCTATATTATGCACATTATGTTGAATTTTGTAAACACAGTATCTAGTTAAATTACATATTCATTTTTCCTTTTGGTGTAGAAATGTAATTAGACATAATGTTTATTTACCATTTATTTGACATAATAATTATATCAGAAACTAATTTCCCACCAGATTAATTGCTATCTATATTATTTCATACAGTGAATTGCACCAAAATGCTTATTTATCGTAATAGTGGGGCACCTTTCATTCTCTAGACCAAAGTTCATCAAAATTATTAAGGTTATACAGTTCTAAATCATTGTTACTGCTGAACGATCTAATAGTTGTAATGACATGGCTCTGCCCTTCTCATTTTAATGTTTAGAGCTTTTTATAACCACATTTTCATTATGCTGCAGTTGAAGTTATGTTTCTGTGGCATGATCTATCATATAAGGAGAGAAAGTATTTCTGTAACTTAGCTACTACCAGACACCAAGTGTTGATTTAGTTTTAAGTAGCTCAAATTTATTTCAATCATTTAAAATCAAATGACAATTGGTACTTAAGTAGTCAAAAGACTGCTTAGAAGCAATGATGCCCAGATGCCCACTGTGCCATAACCCAAATCTGGTATGCAGCGCTATGGTTTGCCAAAATTGTGTCTGTGTATTGACAGTTACAGTAGCTTCAAATCTTGCCAGTTTTGTTCATTTTCAGTCTTGTTTGCATTTTATCAGCCTTGTTCTAAAAAATGTTGCTACTGTAAGACTTGCCAGTGCCTAAATATTATAATTTTCTGGAACTGTACCAATAAAAGGTAGATATACCATAAATAATGTAAAAACACAGCTCATTCTTAGTGCTAGAAGTTTACTGGCCTTAAAAAATTGAGTAGTTCCAAAATAAAGGGAGATAATCAGATCAAGACAAAAATATTGTAAGGCTTTAACATGAAAATCATTTGCTTGCCCCCCCCTCCCAGATTTCACCCATTCCCTGCTTACTAACTAGGGTTATACCTCCTCCTACATTTGGCAAACCTTGCCCTGAATGATCTATCCACGTTGAGGGAGCTCCAGGTAGTCATACAGGGAAGTTCTTAGGGATGCCAATTGTTATATGGTTAATTCAACCTTTTACAAGGGTGGGGATAGGAGAAGACTGTTAACTTCAAGACATAAAATGTATTAGATTTGCCAGTATTCCCATTGTTAACCACAGACCTCATTGAGAACTGACTACCCCATGATAAGAGCCTCCCCTTTAGTCTAAAGACGTCCACATGTTATTGCACAAGACTTCTGATGAGGGGGTACAGTGATGGTTCTTGTGGGCTTGCTAGGGTGTGAGGCACTTCCCTGCACTGGTAACCATCCTATTGTTTAAACAGATTTTTTTGCATTCCATCACTATAGGGTTTAAAGTCCACTGTTTCATAGCAGCATTGAAAGCCATGAATGGTAGAAGGGGTTAATTGGATCACTACATTAAATCAATTAGATCAATAAGGTCATCGGTCAACATTATTTATCAAGTGGAAACAATATAAAAAAGAAAGTTGTGACCAAAAAGAATTGGTGAAGCATCCGTGGTAGGTTTAGGAGATAAAGGAGGCAAAGATCATTTTGAATAGCGATATGTTGACCAAAGAGTAACAAACAAAAAACATTATATTACTTAGTGGTAGGAGTGCAGTGTGTCAGAAATCAATATTGAGAGGTAAGGTAAGCGGTAAAAAGGCCTTTGCTAAACATGTAATAAAATATAAAACACCCTGGCAAGCTCAAAAAGGGAGCATTATTCACTTGCTTTCATTGTAACCCAATGACCCCATAACAACTGTATTTATGTGATTTAGTAATCATAACATATATTGATTTTTTCTATCGCTACCTTCTGTTCATGTTCTTGGAAATCATGTAATAGTGTAACTTCTGCCATTTGTTTTCAGTGTTTTGCTATTGACCCAGTGATGGCATTTAGTTTGCATTTTTATTGACTGTCGGTTTTTGAACTTTCTTCCTGACACACACACCCTTTAAACCTTCACTTCACATTATGTTTCATCAAAAAGACTTCCACTGAGACCCTGACCTGCATAGCAATTGTGATTCTGCCTTGTCACCACACTGATGTCAGTGTAATTGATGACCGCAGTGAGACCAAGAAGTCCCCTGCGAGGTCTGTTCCACTATCCCAGGTATGTTTATTGGAAAAAATGAACACATATGTTTGCAAAAATAAATGGGGGAAAAATAACTTGCTACTTTGTTTGGAATATAACATAATAACATTTTTAACTGAGCTCTAAGTAGCTAAATACCTAAGCAACACAGAACAGAGATGTTAGGTTCCAAAATGATTTGGGGCTGAAGCCTGTCAGTTATGTTTATGCTGACTGTAGGTTTGCCATTTTTTAGTTATGATTTTTTCTTTAAAAATGTATGAGAGGCAGGGGTCACTACTTATTAACCTTCTGCCAATGTGCAGTGCAGTTTCTTATTAAACTACTTTGTGCCAGAGTGATAGAGTTACAATTACCGACTGCTATACAAGTCTCTATTTGGCACTATCCACTGAAACCCTTGGGACTTAGCCCACCACCCTTATGCAAAATGTACTATTAGAGTAAGAGCAGATGTAATGTATATGCTTAAAGAACAAGCACCAAATCATTAATAGATGATTTGGTGCTTCACCGAGCTATTCCACATCCTAATCAGGCTTTTGTCCTTCATTCTCTATACATTTTTCTATACAGTGATAAACATATACATTTGATATATTAATTAGAATACTAGTGTGAAAATGATGCCAAAGGGTTGATGAAGGATTACTAAAATATTGCCAAGGCAATTTTTTTATTTAAGTTTAGAAACTTTTAAATAAAATAATTAAATTTAAGTTTTGAGCAGGTGAACATCAGATCATTTACAATGTATAAGACACTTAAAAACTATTATTTATGTAACCTTAGAAGACTGACAATTTTAATTTCTGCATCAAGTAATATATATCATGCACTCCCCAAAGAACTTGTAACATTTAGCTAACTCCGTAGAATAACCTTTAATGTTCCCTTCCTAGTGTACCACTTGGGATATTTTGAAGACATGAACACTAGCACCTCGAGATGTTCTTTAAAGAAGAATAATATAGTACAATATTTGTACTTTGCATAAAATTTATCCAAATCAATAAGCATATGTCACTAATCAGCAATCATAAAAATTGCTAAGTTTCAGTAAATACGGAACAGCAGTCTCCCCAGGCAAAATGCAGACAGGTGAATGAAACTTTAATGGTTTTACAGTATTTGAGTTATTCATCTTAAATATGTTTTTCAAGGTCTTTATTTCTTCCACAAGCATACAAAGAAAGAGCTAACATGGATTTCAATTAGAGTGCTTCTTTTACTGTGAATGGCTGTTTTAAGCAGCCAAACTGATGTGAATAACTGAGGACAGATAGGTAAATATTTGTTTTTTTCCCTAACCGGTAAATAAATACTTATTAAGGACATCATGTCCTGGTGCTCTCCATCGACAGATGGTGTATAAGCCAGGAGGAAGGAAGTGTTGAGAAAAAGAGGAGAAAATGAGGGAAAAGGAGAATGGATACTGACAGTGAGAAGGGGCAGAGGTGGTAGATAGTGAGAAGGGGCAGAGGAGGGAAGGCAGTGAGAAAGGAGAGAGGGGATAGATAGTGAGAAAGAGGGAGAGGGGTTAGATAGTAAGAAAGGGGGAGAGGGGATAGATAGTGAGAAGGGGAGAGGGGGTACATACTGAGAAGTGGGGAAGTGGTACATAGTAAGAAAGGGAGTACATAGAAGGGGCAGATAATAAGAAGGGGAGGGGTAGATGGGGAGAGGGGGTAGTGTGAATGCGTACGAGAATGAATGAATTAATGTGTGGATGAATTGTGTGAATGCATACGAGAATGAATGAATTAATCTGTGGATGAATTGTGTGAATGCGTACGAGAATTAATGAATTAATGTGTGGATGAAGTGCTTGAATGATTTGTGAGACTGCATTAATGAATATGTGTAAATGATTTGTGTGAATGAGTAAGTAACTGTGTAAGTGTTTGTGTCTATCATCGATGTTTAAGTGATTTGGGGAAATGCAAAGATGGCACATGAAGGGTGGGCTGTTTGCCGACAAAGATGTCTTACACTGGGCTGTTAGGAGACAAAGTTGGCTCAGGCTGGGCTGTAATGTGTGTGTAATCTGGGTGCTAATCAGGTTCTATGTGGGCAATGTGGACACCAGGGCTGGCTTTGCGGTGTGCAACCTGTGATGTATGCTGTAATTTTGGGGGTTATCAATACCTTTAATGCTAAGTTTATATGTGAATTCCAATTGATTTATACCTACAAAGCTGGGTATGTGTTATTCTGTTGATCTGTATCTGGTATGCTCTGGTTCCATACATTATTGTATACATACAAATAGAGGGTTGGTATGTGATCTATGCATGCGAGTGCTGTTTATTTGATCTATGGTTCACAGGGAGGAAGGAAAGGAGAGGTATGGCTTAGTGAATGAGGGACAAAGGGACTGGGAATGATTGCAGGGGAGAGGGCCTCTCAAAATCATGGTCAGGGTGAGACGGGGGGAAGACTGCACTGACTCTCACAGTCTTCCCCTAATCTGCAGTCAGTGTGGCAATTTTTTTTTTTGGTGTGGTAGTGGAGGGGGTGATTGCATGCTAGGGAGCGTGGAGCAGGCCCAAGGAAATGCTTTCTGGGGTCCAATTTTTTTTTATATTTAAAAAAATGTTTTTGTAACAGCAGATTAGCTGTTTTTTCCTTGTATTTAAAGGATATTTTTGTTTCAATTGTTTCCAGTTATATATTACTGTACTTGTTTGCACGTGCACATAAACTATCTTTAATGAAAGATAGTTGTTTGTTACAAAGATTTTCTTTCTTTTTTTTTGGGATTGGGGGCGCCAGAGGAGTAGTCCGCACAGGGCGCCAGAACACTTAAGGATGGGCTTTTGTCACTTTTGACCCACCATAAGCATAAAGAACAATTGGCTATAGATTTGGCACATTATGGGATGACTAATGAAAGCCATATCCTGCCACGTCTTCAAACACAGTATGTATTTTAATTCCATGTTAATTAAACAGATGTATCGGTATTAAAAAGTATCTTAAGTAAATTCTGAGTGTCAATATATTAGTAAATAATATGTTTATTCTATTACAAAATTCTTCTTGGAAGTTATTTTCCCATTAAAATCTATATTATATAATTAAAAGGTAAATTTGAATTCTACACCCTTTCTTTTTACTCAGAAGTGGAACCAGAATACCATTAAGTGTTAAATAAAGCAACCTTCAAGATGTTTACTTTTATGTAGATGCAACAGATGTTATAAAATTGTCGCCATCTGCAGTCCATCTAATAATGTGACTTAACTTGGCATAAATGTGTTTTTTTCTGAAAATTAAAATAATATATTTTATCAAAACTGCCAACTGTTCAGCTTGTTTGAATTGTACTAGAACAAATGGATTATATGACTACATACAGAATAAATACTTTATAAATAATTAAAGATGCATAAAAAAATTATATTTTATCCTTTCATTTTAACAGATTTTTTTCATTTCCAGAACACAGTATCTCAAAGTTATACTATATAATACAGTATAATGTAGTTGTGTATCATAATAATCACAAAATAACATTTAAAATGTAATTGAATAATATTGTTCTAAACTGATTACAATTGTATTGTAACATGGCTGAGGTAAGTATAGGCATTTTACTGTCTGCTGTTAGATGGTTTTCCAAGGCTCCTATTTGAAGAATTGGAGAATCTATAGAATTCCCTTTGACTGGTCCAACGTAACAAATTGGGGGAGAATTGCAAAGATTTTGTAGGTGCACAAATGTACACAAATTATTGTAGTGTATGCATGATTTTACTTTCTTATATATTGTGCATATCACTCCCATGTGGCATAATTACAAGTGATCCCTCGTGCGTTTTTTTTCCAACGTGATTGTGTTCTCTGACGAGGGAGCAGCATTCTCCTTGTAAGCAGCATTGTACACCATCGCCTTCATCTAAGGACTCCTTTTGTCGCATCATTGAATAACAGTAGTTACGTGAAAATAAAGGAATCAAATGCACATTAAAGCTGAATTGTATCTATCTCAGCAGGCTATCTCTAAATTAATTGTTCTGTTTCATACAATTTCCATCCTGTATACCACTCAAAATGCAACAGGTCAGTTGCAACCATTGATTTTAGAGCTCCCTGGGCCAGTCAGACTATCCCCCTGAGTAGCCCATGACCCACAAAACCAGCATAGTGTGGCAGCTATGCAGGACAGTGCAGGATAATAAATAGACTTGCGCATTCGTCTTCGGGCGAACATGGAAACGAGCACGAAGAGGCCGTTTTTTTGTTCATGCCGAAGACGCGCCGAAGAGAATACAGTGCCGGCAAAACGTAGGAGAAGACGAAGACTCACAACCACGAAGAATCGAAGATTCTTTGTGATCCTCTTCGTTTTTGCCGCGCTAAGGGTCTCGTCCAATGCCTGTGCTGCTGTTTTTTTAATTCTGAAGGCGCCTTTATAAGACCAGAGCTTGCCTGATCCATTCATTTTTCGCTGTGACTGCTTTGGCAACACTGCTGTGCTGCATCCGAGCGTTACAGAGAGATTGTTCTGTTCTGTGTGAGACTGGTAAGCCTTAGCCTGCCATTTCTCACAGTGTACTTGTCCTCACTTCAGTTCTACTGAATTAATATTTAATAATAATAATTTGATTAATTTAATAATTTTTTTATTTAATTTGTCATCAACTGTGTAGTGCTGTTGAGTTGACAGTGTACCCAGTGCCTCACTGGCACTGGGGTGCCCTTGCCCTGGGATGGCACTAGTGCCTACTGCCTGTCCTGCTTAAATAAATTAAATAATAGAATTTATAAATAATTTAATAGAATATATTATTAATAATTGAATACATATAAAATTATATATATATTTGTCAGTTATATATACTATAGTTAGTATAGTATTAGTAATAGTATACTAGTGTAGAGTGTACTGTAGACATTCAAGACATCTACTAGTGTCTAATCTAAAATCAGTAATATTAATAATTAATAATTGAATACATTATAAAATTATATATATATTTGTCAGTTATATATACTATAGTTACGTTAGTAATAGTATACTAGTGTAGAGTGTACTGTAGACATTCAAGACATCTACTAGTGTCTAATCTAAAATCATTAATATCAATAATTCTATAATTCTTATCTTAATAGTTAATTAAATTAGCTATAAAAAATGTAATTAATAATTACTATACTACTAGCTTATAGTTCAGCTAATCTTATTAGTACTGGTGCTGCAGCTCTATAGTTTGTGCTTTGTTTTAGCAACAGCAAGAGACCAAGTCAATTTTTCTTAATTAATAATATTTCATTTTATTTCATTTGTTTTGCTCACCTCAGTCCATCAGTCAAGTGAACTTGTTGGGCTAGTGAGTGCAGCCGCATAAGTGCTGTGTTCTTTTTTGATCAGCAAGCAGTGACGTTAACTGTTTTGCAAAGATTTTCTCATTTATTTTACATTTTATTTTAATTTTATTAAAAGTACCCTTAGTGTTTTGCTCACCTCAGTCCATCAGTGAAGTGAACTTGTTGGGCTAGTGAGTGCAGCCGCATAAGTGCTGTGTGTGTCAGCAAGCAGTGAAGCTAACTGTTTTGTTGTGACATTTTATTTTATTTCTAATTTCTTTTCAAGAAAAATTGACTGTGTGACGACAACAACTGTACTAAGCAAAGCTTCAAGCTACTAGCTGTAGTACTAAAATAATTCTAATCTTTAATCTTCTTAATCTTATCTATAATATATTATATAATATAATATAAATTCTAATTCATAATCTATAATATATATAATTAATTCTTTCAAATTCATAATCTATATTCTATCTATAATCCATAATATAAGTAATTCTAATATATTAATAATATAATATATATAATTTAACCTCACTTTAGCTTAGTGGGCTTGAGAGCGTCTGCCTAGAGTTAGACTAGAATACTAATATAGCTTTAGGTTTAGCATAGTAGTAGGATAGGCTCTTAGGCCCGTGTAAATTCAAAAAGTCTTTAATTTTTTTTTATCCCCCTTTTTTTTTTTTAAAGTTTTTTTAAACACTACACTACACACACAACACAAAATTTGAAATGGATCCTCCTTTTGGGACTAAGGAGGGACAAGCTCCATCTACCACCACCACCACCAGCAGCAGCACCACCACCAGTTGTGCTAGCCCAGTGATTAAAAAGAAGTGCCTTTTGCCCCAAGCAGCATCTTCCCCATCCACGAGCAGCATGCAAGGTACCAAGCAGAGCCAAATTAGCAGCAAGACCCAGAGGGGTCCCAAACCAAAGCGATCTCATTCCTTTGTAGGGAAAACCACCACCACCACCACCACCACCCCCACCTCTACCACCACTAGTGCTGTGCCTACTGTTCCCACCGGTACCGTCACGCCATGTCCTCCTAGTACCTCTAGCAAGCCACCAAGTCCTTACAATATTTTTGTAAAGACAGTTAGAGAGAGGGCTACACATAGTGGAACTCCACCTAGCGAGGTAGCAGAGGAGCCTGAGACTGAGAGGCCAAGTGCAGAGTCTGTTCTTCCTGCTCACACTACTACTAGTCACCAGTCTCACGACGATATCAGTCTTAGCTCCAGCCTAGCAGGAATTCCATTCAATCTTGCTAATGAAGAACTAGACTATGAGCCAGAGGAAGTAGAGGAGATGAGTGGTCAGGAATCAGATTCCTCAGGGAGCAGTGTCCAAATGACTAGTGCACGATTTTCCCCTGAGCCTCCACCTTCTCCGCTACGATCATCACCATCACCACCACCAGCAGCAGCAAAACCTAAAGTTAAAGCAATTAGCAGTCCCACTATGGCCAGTACTTTTACCACCAGTCCCACCACCACTAGTTCTGCCTCTGTTCATCCACCCCGAGCAGTAGGAACAGCACCCAAGGCACACTCCAAGGCTATGCGCGCCCCAATTTGGGAGCACTTTGAAAATGTTGAAGAAGGGCGCTATGGAAAGTGCAAACATTGTGGGAAGCTAATAAGCAGAGGGAAAGTGTCTGGCCATTTTACCAGTGCTAGCATGAAGCATCACCTCAGCACTCAACACAACGCTGTGCTATTGGGGAAAGATGCAGAAGTAAAACTTAGTGCAGGCAGCATAGCTGGTGGCCGTGGAAAAACCCCATCAGCTGCTTCTGAGCCAATAGCAGCAGCAGCAGCAGATAGTGCTGGCAGCCAGAGACCAAGGCAGGTTGGAGCACTGCATGTCCAGCCCACCCTGGAACAATTTATGGCATTCCAATCCAAAAGGTCAATGCCCAAACAGCAGGCCAATAAAGTAACGTGACTTATTGGTCAGTTCATTGCTGTTGGAGGGGCATCCTTCTCTATGATCGAAGGGGAGCCTTTCAAACAATTGATGGCGGCTGTGGCGCCACAATATACAGTTCCGTCACGTTCCACTTTCAGCAGGAACACTGTCCCCTCATTGTATCGGTCCTGTGTTGCAGCAGTGAAAGAGGAGCTTTCCAAGGCTGCTGGTCAGTCTGTTCATTTCACAACAGATTTGTGGACTGCACCTAGTGGGCAGCATGCCTTTCTTTCTTTGACAGCACACTTATGGCAGCCCGGTGTGCCAAAGGAAGCTGCTGCAGCAGGCTACCGATCATTCCTTCTCCATGCAGAAGTGATGGATGAAAAGCACACTTCCCAAAATATTCTGCATGCGATGAGGAAAATGTTTAGCCTTTGGGTGGGAGCAGGCACCAATGTTGAAGTTGGTTTTGTGGTAACTGACAGAGGTGCTAATATAGTGAAAGCGCTGCGAGATGGTCATATTGTTGGTGTGCGCTGTGCAGCCCACATCATCCATCTTGTAGTGAAGGCAGCAATGTCAGAAGGAACTAATGTGGCAGCAGTAGTTCTGTACCGCTGCAGAAAGATCGCTGGGCACTTTCACCATAGTGTTAAGGCTAGCCAACTTTTGAGGGAAGAGCAAGAGAGGTCAGGTCTTCCCGTACACTGCCTACGTCAGGATGTCAGTACACGGTGGAACTCCACGTTAGAGATGCTGGAGAGGATTTTGGAGCAGCAGAGTGCAATCCATAATCTTGCCTCAGAGCACAATATTGGGATTACATCTCCATTGAATAGGGAGGATTGGACAGTGATCGTCCAGCTAGTGGCAGTCCTTAAACCATTCAGGGATGCCACAGAAAATTTAAGCTCAAACACTGCCAGTCTGGCCCAGGTAATCCCAGTGTTCTCCCATCTAGGCAGCAAGATGGATGTGTTCCTTGAAAACCGTGAGGCTGTTCAAGGTGGCACTCTACATCCTGACGTAGCAGCCATAGTCAGGAAGCTGAAGGATCTGCTAAAAGTACACGCATGGAAGAGAGTCCCGAAATGATGCTAGCGTGCCTTTGCGATCCAAGAATTAAGGGAAAGCTAGCTTTGAAATTCAATGTTCTCAGTAGCTACCGGGAGCAATTGGTGAACAAGGTGCGTGACTGGCAGCGTAAAATGGGAATGCTGTCCGAGGAGGGAGAGGTGTAGGAGGAGGAAGAGATTATGTGGTCTGCTACTCCTAGCAGCAGCATCAGCAGCAGTGCCACAAGCATCACAACAACACAGCTGAGTGGAGCAGCTGCGTTTTGGGAAGAGGCACTTGGGAGTATAGTTGGACCATCTGACAGAGCTAGCAGCAGAAAGGAGAGTAGTGCTGCTGAAATGGTCAAACTTTATCCCCGGGAAGTTCCTTCTGCACCTAATGTTGATCCTCTTAGCTACTGGGATGAAAAGAAGAGTGTGTGGCCTGCACTCTCATGGGTTGCGCAGCAGCTTCTATCATGTCCGCCAACCACTGTTCAAAGTGAGTGCATGTTTTCTATGACTGGAAACATACTGAGTCCACAGCGCTCACGCATGGCACCTCATCTGATGGAGCAGATTGCCTTTCTTAAATTCAATCTGCCCAAGTTGGGTTACCCAGCTCTTAGCTTGGAAAGTTAATTTTTTTTTTCTCTAATGTTTAAGGTAGTTTCTCCCCCTGGTTGCACGTGTTTGTGGTGTGGCAACGTCTGCTACCTGCCGGTGTAGCTAATTTACGTTAGGGCCTAGTGTCTGAGTTCTGGAAGTCCGCTCCCAAACACCATGGACTGACAGACTTTGATGCTTTGCCCTGGGGTGAAACAGGTGAGCGGGTCGTCAATTGCCCACTCATTCAACTTTCCCAATGCTGCTGCTGCTGGTTGTGGTGCCAGCATCTCTTCTCTGCCAGTTCGCTTCCTGGCTAGTGTCATGCCTTAAATGTCCAAAATGTTTAAGGTAGTTTCTCCCCCTGGCTGCGTCTGTTTGCGGTGTGGCAACGTCTGCTACCTCCGCCGGTGTAGCCAATTTACGCTAGGGCCTAGTGTCTGAGTTCTGGAAGTCCGCTCCCAAACGCCATGGACTGACAGTTGTTTGGATGCTTTGCCCTTGGGTGAAACAGGTGAGTGGGTCGCCAATTGCCCACTCATTCGCCTTTTCCATTTTTCAATGCTGCTGATGGTGGTGCCAGCGTCTCTTCTTTGCCAGTTCGCTTCCTGGCTAGAGTCATGCCCAAAATGTCCCTAATGGTAAGGGTAGTTTCTTCCCCCCTGGCTGCATCTGTTTGCGGTGTGGCAACGCCTGCTACCTCCGCCGGTGTAGCCAGCTTACGCTAGGACCTTGTGTCTGAGTTCTGGAAGTCCGCTCCCAAACGCCAAGGACTGACAGTGTTTGGATGCTTTGCCCTGAGGTGAAACAGGTGAGTGGGTCGCCAATTGCCCACTCATTCGCCTTTCCCAATGCTGCTGCTGCTGCTGGTGGTGGTGCCAGCGTCTCTTTAATGCCAGTTCCCTTTCTGGATAGAGTCATGCCCAAAATTTCCCTAATGGTAAGGGTAGTTTCTCCCCCCTGGCTGCTTCTGTTTGCGGTGTGGCAACGCCTGCTACCTCCACCGGTGTAGCCAGCTTACGCTAGGGCTTAGTGTCTGAGCTCTGGAAGTCCGCTGCCAAACGTCTAGGACTGACAGTTGTTTGGATGCTTTGCCCTGGGGTGAAACAGGTGAGTGGGTCGCCAATTGCCCACTCATTCGCCTTTTCCATTTCCTTTTCCATTTCCATTTCATTTTTTTCTGTCTGATACACAACCTACCAAACATAACACACACAATAACACAAATAACAGTGACATAACACATAACACACATAACACATATAACACAGTGACATAACACATAACACACATAACACACACATGTACAATTCACAAATCACAAGGACCTTTCCTCCTGTTATTTGCCCTGGCCTTCACTTCTACACTAACTCACACTTCACCCTATAACATTTTTCCATCCACATAGCTGCCAACAGACCCAACTTTTTCAGGGACAGTCCTGCTTTTTTCCTGTCCCATCAAATTTAGCTAAACTAGGTATGCTAGTGCACATAGGTATAGCTGGGTAGGGTAGCACTACAACATTAAATACATATAATAAAGTAAAGAATAATAAATATAACTTTAAAATAAAATTCAATAAACCCATTAAAATTTAAATTAAATTATTATTTAGACATAATACATCTTTAACCAAAACAGTGCACTGCTAATAATCTTAAAAATAACCGTACATTAACCCTAAGCTATTTTTTAGTTCTTGTCCAACATTTTTCCATTCACATACCTGCCAACACACCCAACATTTTTGTGGACAGTCCTGCTTTTTTCCAGTCCTGTCCAGTAAAAGTTGGGTTGTTGCAAAGTATGCCATTATAAATAGGCAAATGTTAGGCATGTATTACAAGTGGTCCAAAATCAATTTAAAATAATCCCTATTCTTTTATGAAACATCTATGGATGTGTGACTGTGTATGATAAAAAGGAGGCCAAGTTCCTTGGAGCATTTGTCTGGGTCACTTTGTGTACATTACACCTCGGTACGTGTGTGCAACTCTATTGGTCGTTTCGGCAGGGGGCTCGCCTGCCATCAACGAATGAGGTGCATTCTGCAGTTCTGCAATTCATTTGTTGATGCCAGACCAGCCCCCTTCCGGCGACCAATAGAGTCGCACACACGTACCTTCACGGCGCGAACGCATCTGCTGCTGCTGCTTCTCCGATGTGTTCTTAACCATGTATTAACCCCTGCTACGCAGCCGGGAGAAAACGAGCATGAAGAATGGCCACGAATATTCGCCCGAAAAGAAGACAGGAACGGGCGAATATTCGCGGAATACGAAGTTTTTTTTTCTACGAAGACGAGTACGAAGACGAACACGAAGAGCCCCCTGGTGCCCAAGTCTAATAATAAAGACTGATCCACAGAAACTGGGACACTTTGGAGGTATGCAAATAGGCTTTGCGTGGATAAATAGGTGAGCATTTTCTAGATTCACCTTGCTATATCAGACAGAGCCAATCCACTCTGCCTTGCATGTAAACTCACCATCAACTTCTACCTTAGTAAATAATTGCACTCAATTCACTTTAAAGCATTTCAACCCCTTTGTGACAATGGCTGTTTTAACATTTCTGTGGTGCTCATGTTTAGCTGTAATTTTCTTCTTTTTTCTCAGTATCTCAGTATCTCACAAAAGTGAGTACACCCATAACATTTTTGTGACTATTTTATTTTATCTTCTCATGTGACAACACTGAAGAAATGGCACTCTGCTACAATGTAAAGTAGTGAGTGTACAGCCTGTATAACAGTGTAAATAAATCAACACACAGCCATTAACATCTAAACCTTGGCAACATCTACACCCCTAAATGGAAATATCAAAATTGGGTCCAAAGTGTCAATATTTTATGTGGCCACCATTATTTTCCAACCCTGCCTAAACCCTCTTGGCCATGGAGTTCACCAGGAGAGATGCTTGGCCAGTCCATCACCTTTACCCTCAGCTTCTTTAGCAAGGCAGTGGTCGTGGAGGTGAGTTTTGGGTTGTTATCATGTTGGAATACTGCTCTGTGACCTGCTCTGCTTTAGTATGTCACAGTACATGTTGGCATTCGTGGTTCCCTCAATGAACTGTA
Organism: Sceloporus occidentalis; assembly: GCA_023333645.1. NCBI lineage: Eukaryota > Metazoa > Chordata > Lepidosauria > Squamata > Phrynosomatidae > Sceloporus > Sceloporus occidentalis. The sequence goes on from JALMGF010000338.1 coordinate 268,881, forward strand.
GCTCCCCAGTGCCGGCAGCACTCATGCAGGCCCAGACCATGACACTCCCACCACCATGCTTGACTGTAGGCAAGACACACAAGACTTTGTACTCCTCACGTGGTTGCTGCCACACATAACTTTATCTTGGTCTCATTGGACCACAGAACATGGTTCCAGTAATCCATGTCCTTAGTCTGCTTGTCTTCAGCAAACTGTTTGCGGGCTTTCTTGTGCATCATCTTTAGAAGAGGCTTCCTTCTGGGACGACAGCCATGCAGACCAATTTGATGCAGTGTGCGGCGTATGGTCTGAGCAATGCTGGCAGCATTCATACGTCTATTTCCCAAAGGCAGCCTCTGGATATGATGCTAAGCACGTGCACTCAGCTTCTTTGGTCGACCATGGTGAGGCCTGTTCTGAGTGGAACCTGCCCTGTAAAACCACTGTATGGTCTTGCCCACCATGCTGCAGCTCAGTTTCAGGGTCTTGGCAATCTTCTTATAGTCTAGGGCATCTTTATGTAGAACAACAATTCTTTTTTTCAGATCCTTAGAGAGTTCTTTGCCACAAGGTGCCATGTTGAACTTCCAGTGACCAGTATGACCAGAGAGAGTTATAACACCAAATGTAACACACCTGAGACCTTGTAACGCTAATGTGTCACATGACACCGGGGGGGGGAGGGAATAGCTAATTGGGCCCAATTTGGACCTTTCCACAAGGTTTAGACATTAATGGCTATGTGTTTAGTTATTTTGAGGGGACAGCAAATTTACACTGTTATACAGGCTGTACACTCACTACTTTATATTGTAGCAAAGTGTCATTTCTTCAGTGTTGTCACATGAAAAGATATAATAAAATATTTAAAAGTGAGAGGGGTGAACTCACTTTTGTGAGATACTGTATACTGTTTTTTCAGGAGTTTATTTAGATGTCATTATTTTGACTGTATCATAAAATTTACTATAAAAAAGTATATAAAATAGTATAAAATATCTATAAAAGCTAATGAAAAAACCTGCTAAATAGATTCTACTATTTGTCCTGGGTTTCTGCACATTATGGGGCAATAATTACAAGTAGTGTTTTGCTATTTGAAAACCATTTTTTCTAAATCTGGTAATTCTGCCCCCATGTGCTATTTGGGACATCTTTGAAGCCAGCCAATGCCATTTACCACATCAAACCATATATTTTAAAAAATTAGACACCTCAGGGTATTTCAGATACTGCTATTTCAACCTTTTCCAGGTACTAATTCTACTACAAAGTTTGTGATAGTAATGTTTTGCTTTTTTTCCACACACATAGTAATTTTGGTATATGTCACTGTCAAATGCATATCCTATTTGGGACATCTTTAAAGCCGGTCAATTAAATTTACCCCATCAAATCATATATTTTGGAAAACTAGACATACCAGGGTATTTTGTGTGTGTGTTTTGTTTTTGTTTTTACACACATTGTACATCAGGTATGAATTTACCGAAATACCAAACACACACATTGGGGTGTTGTTTGACAGTGACATATACCATGTCACTGCCAAACAGCACCCCAATATGTGTTCAGCAACATTTCATGAATACCGTGATGCCACCCATGCATGGGTTATTTGGGAGGTAAAAGGCCGCCTTTGAGACATCTTTGAACCATGCCAATTCGATTTACCCCATGAAATCATATATTTTTTTTAAACATTAATTTAACATGCCAGTATTTTAACTCTTTCCATGCAAGATTTTTTAATAAATAAATGAGAAATAAATAGAAAACATAAACAAATGCCTGCTTTCACCAGTCTCTAGCGCTTTTAGAGCAGTACATATTGTTGTCCAATGATGTCTTTCTAATGCCATGGAAAATTTCAAATTAAATGCAATATCCCATTTCACAGAATCTACCGTTTTCCTAGCTTTCCCAGACATTGTGTCACTACACAGTAGATTACATTCATGATGAGTTTGATTCCGGTATGTAACAAAAATGAACAGGTTGACTTTTACTATCCAGCCTGGAGACAATACCCAGGGACAAAATTAAACAAACACTCACGCTAATTTCTAAATGATTTACTATCATGTATCTCTCTTTTAATTATTGTTCTATGTCCTGAAGAAAGAATCTACTCTGCCTCTAATTTATTCTTGTTACATCATTTATGTTTGTAAGTCTACTGTTTCCGAAAGGAAATATTGACAGAAAGGTACAGACAAAAAATATTTTACCTGACCTAGTTTTACCATCAGTTGACTTTTTGTCCATGTCATCAATGCATTTGTAATGTAGACGTAACAGTTTATATATCATGTGCATTGGTCCATGCAAAAATGAGTCTTTAAAGGCTAACTCTGCATTTTACAAATATTTTGCTAATTAAAGGGGAACTAAAACAATCACAACTTTTATTTATTGTGCTTTGTGCTTGTCAATCAGTGTAATTATCTCTCCTCTCTCCTTACCCCACCCTTGCAAATGTTGCCTAAGCCAGTAAATAACAATAAGGCGCACTTTAATACATATGATAGTTGAGAGGTCCCTTTAAATTTATGCAGTTTGCCCCTTGGCCAGCTTCAAGCTATATTTTGTGTGATGTACTTACAGCCATTTAACGCCAGCCCTTTTTAAACTCTCTGCCCATCCTGGGAAAAGAAATCAATGGGAGTGCTTCCTGCCACTAATTGGCTGCTTTATACAGGAAATCAGTGACAGTGTTTGTTGGACCATGGAGGAAGAGGAAAGCTGCAGCTCTGTTTACATATACGTATTGCTTATTTTCATTTATTTTAAATATGTTTTATGTGAGTTTTATGTGAGTTTACTTTACTTAGCTTATAGGTCTATATAATGTACGATTTGAAGGAAGCAGCATCTGCTTTAAAGAAGGTCTAATTTACCACTAAAATAATATATAACATATATAATATAATATAATATACATATTATTAGTAGTATTATTACTAGCAGGTTCACATAACTCAAAGTGACTCAAAAAAAGTCTCTGGGAGTCTGTGGAGGACAGAGTATAGGTGTGATAGCGTTAGAATGCAAGGGGCTTCTGCTTCTACTTAAAAATAAAGTATCAACTACTCGAAGTAGCGCGGTAGGCCAAAACCGTGGCCTAAAGTTCCAGCAAACTCCAGGTGTTGCCCAGACATCAGCATACCTGTGGAGGGGTGGTGAAGCCTGCCTCCACTATCAACTATCCACCAATAGAGTTCACACACATAAACAGTGAGCCAGGTTCTGTGGAATCACTCCTCTCTGATAAACAATCCAGTGAGGAGCTTCTTCAACGCAGGGGAGGAGTAGATACCTGCATCACTATAAAAACCCCTGGGACTGGGACCACTTTACTCCAGTGTTCCAGAACTTTGGTTCCTGTTCTCCTCTGCTCGCTGTGCTACAGACCCTCTATTGGATTCTCCGTTACTTGACCTTTAGCTTCCCTATTGGACTACCCCATTTGACTGTTACCTGACCCTTGCCTGGACTTCCATTTACTCTGATCACCGCCTGCCCCTGACCTATTAAACTGTTTACTGACACCGCTTTGGACTATCCTCTGCTCTTACGCTCCCAGCCCAATCCTGACATAGAGTTTTACAATATGTTTGGAATGCTTTAGATTCTAATGTTTTTATCCCAGATCAGTGTTTTAACCAAGTCTCCAAAAATATACTAAAAAATACAGTCAACCAGTTACTGCTATCTTAATTATTTTTTACAAAAAATTACCCTGGAAATAGTTTTGTATAGTGAGCAATTCATACCAGGATTCCTGCCCATTAAAGTGATGCCAAAAAGAAATAGTATGGCTCTTGGTTCGCCACATGGCCCATTTGATTTTACTTATTTTAGTTAATCTCGGGATCTAAAACAATAGATCCATAATTATGTAATTTGCTTTGCAGATTGATTCAGCAATAGCAGGCGTTCCAACAAACTGACAATCCAAACTGCAGCTGTTAAGCTCAAATCTATTCATAAATAATCATTAGTACAGATATCCAGTATTTTCACTTCAGCAACATTTGAGCAAGTTAAGGATATTTTTTATTATTCAATACACAATCGGTATACTCATCAAAGTGAGAACGAAATATATTGAATAATACTGTAATATTACAATCTGCTTTTCTGTCTCTCTCGGTATGTAAAATGTGACATGTGAAATGCAGTAAAAACATTTTTTAAAAATAGTGGGGTCTGTTCACTGTTCACAACATTTGTTTGTGTTTGCATTTCAGACTCATACTTTAAGTATACAAATTAGAGAAGCACACAACTTAAAAAAAAACAAAATTAAAAAATCATAAAGCATAAAAATCGGTTTCCCAGGTTGCTGCTAGAGTAATAATAACCAAATATACCAAACAAAGCAAGAATTTAGTGTATACCCAACAAATACCATTTCAAAACACTAAGGCATAAATATTGGATATTCTGGCAATAAGGATTCACCTATTTCAAAGTACCCCAAGTTTGGTGGGTCCTATATAATTTGTCATGGCTTTATTGCTTATCAAGGTTTGAATCAGAGGGACTGCATGGCATTTTAACCCAAATGAGACTCTCAAGTAATTTACAGCCCTCTATAAACAAGCAAGAACAAACATGCAACAGAAAACTGTAACAGTCCACTAGGGTCACTGAAAAATTTTTAGTATATCAAAATCAAAGCTCTAACACAAAAACAATACTGGACACATTGCCCCTTTATCAATGTGTAGCCCTTGTACACTTAAACTACACTCTTTATGAACCAAATAAAAACACATAAAAACCCATCTTCAGTCAATGCAGAGTAGTCCCTTCACTTTACATTCTCAGTGGGCCCCCAATGCAAATGCAATCTTAATCCGACTGACCACTTAATTTCTTAGAGGGACAGTTTAATGTCCCAGAAAGCTCCACCAAAAGGAGAATGCATATATTGTGGTTTAGTACTGTGATTTATACGTTATCATGCATTCTTTAAAAAAGGTACTTTATGGAGCAGATAGTTAGAGGTGCACCCCCTGATAAATGTTTATGGTAAAGTACATAATCATACATTTAACTGTTTAATGGTGCATGCTTTTTTACTTTATTTTGCCCTTATGAAGCCTCAATTTTTTAAGAGGACAAAATTTACTTTGACATGTTATTTTATACAATTCCATAAAATGTCTACTTAATCAAATACAGACTAGGCTTGTCCAAAAACGGTTCAAACACATTTGTAGTTTTATTTTTGGTCCATTTGTTATTACATTTTTTTATCACGCTCTCTCACACTCTCACTCACATTCTCACACACCCTCGTTCACTCTCTCATGCTCTGTCTCAGTGTCTCCCTACCTGCTCCGCCAACTGCTTCTGTGTTCCTGTGTGCTTTCCTGCTGCTTGCTTCTTCTCTTACCTCTTCTTGTTCTTCTGTCTTTATTTTCCTCTCTTTTTTATTTATCCAGTTTGCAGAAGTGCACCCAGAGGCCTGGTTCTCGGAAAAGCGGGCAAAGAAAGCAGACACGGGGAGAAGCAGACAAAGAAAGAAGACAGAAGAACAAGAAGTGGCAAAAGAAAAAGTGGAGCTCCGAGAAGGAGTCGGTGGAGGAGGAAGGGTGATATTGAGTGTGAGAGACAGTGAAAGTGAAAAAACAACTCAATCCAAACAAAAATGTTATGCTCTTTTTATTTCATTCTTTGTTTCATTGCATCATTATTGGACATTCGTATGAATTGAGGAAACTGGTAAATTTTGTTAAAAATTTTAATTTGCACAAGTCTAATACAGGGTGTGATGGAATTTTTTTTTAAGTTCATATGATGGCTAGAGGACCTTTGTAAGTAATACATCCAAGTGAGAAATCCTTTGTAACCATAGATTTTGTAACTTTGTTTTACCCAAACTTTAGTTCCCTAAATGTATTATTCTTGCAAAGAAACTATCTTGACTTAAAGGCAACGATGTCTTCTTAACTACAGCTTCCAAGTGAGTCAATGTGAGGGTGCACAATAATATAAATTTTATCCGCTGGGATATTCTGAAGCTGCAAGGCGGGGAGGAGGCGAGAAAAGTGAGGGACACTCGCACGGTAATGATTTGAAATGTAAGCTGATACCATCTTTTATAGTAAACCCAACTATTGACCAACTCTGAACATCTTCTTTATACCTTCCCTATGTGCTCGATTAAACTGCCTGGCATTGCTGCTACACACAACCATTGAAACGAGATACAAAGGTGGAATGCTACAATACACAACGGCCAACTGATGACCTAGTTATATGACATTCCTTATTTGTGAATGCATTAAAAAGTGGGGATTTTAAAATAAAATATTTCCCAAAAAATTATAATACATTATACAGTCTTTTGTAAAAGGAATATTGAAAAAAATGCAATATTAGTGTAAAAATCACATTGACTCACTTGGATACTATAATTATTGGTGATTTTAAGGGTTTCCAGAGGGATTTTATTTTGCTGCATGAAACTAAAAGAATAATAAATAACAAGCACGTATATTCTTAACTACAGCTGTTTAACCAAATATTTACTAATTAATTAAATTACTTAATTAGTAAATGTATGCATGTATGCATTGAGCTGTAATTTAGAATGTTAGGTTTCACTGTGGGTTATGCTTCCCATGCAGGAAGGGGAGATGGCCCTATGTATTGTATAGGTGGTTTCTTGAAGGTCACCTAACTGACTGAATCTTATATTATAAGTGGGAATCATTCTTCCTCTCCATGGTTGCTGTTTTATAATTTTTAATTAAAGGTGATAAGTTAAAATCACAACTCTCCTGCAAGTTTACTAGTAAACTCCCATTTTGGTAAATAAATCACAATTATATACCAGAGTATCCACCCTGTAAAGAGATTGAACATACTCACTACGTATCAGGCTCACTATTTTCAATAACTAAGAGATCTGAGGAAAACATGTTGGACCCAAGTTGCATTGAGGTCCTTTTTACAAAAGCCAAATGATGTATCTTGCAATGCAACTAATATTAGCGTTCATGGTTGCACAGGGCCTGGATAGTTTCCTTCTCAAATTGCCCCCCCCCCTCCAGTAAATGATATAAAGAATATTTTGAGATTATAATTTCTAAAATCGATGACAACTTGATCCATATTGAATAAAGATTTCCTTGGAAATGCAAAAGTTACCAGATGTTCCAGATCAAGACAAAGTTAACTTCTCAGAGAGGCCTAGATACGGATAGACATTCCTAGCAGAAACATTAGATTCTAGAGCAAAGTTCAAGAAAGGGACTGCATTACAATTAGCTGTGAGAGACTAAACACTTATGTTTTAGGTGATATACTCGAATTATATTCTCAAATGACGCTAAAACTGTGATTTTATCCAGTATGCTATTTCATAAGATATATGTCTGTATTACAATGCTACTATTAAATCTACAACTGCAACTGTTACAAAGAACTACAGGATGAAGGGGAATTATTATTGACCAAAACATGGCATTTTTACGAGTTTACTCATTTTACGTTCATTTTCTTTACATAGTTTCATAGTTCATGGCCCCCTCTTTTATATATCACATGTGCAGTGTGAATAATGACTTTATCAGGCCTTTTCAATGAAAATATTCAGTGAAATATTGCTCTAAAGTCAATAGCACTGTTTCAATACTGTTACAATGCAGGTTATTTTGACATTAGACATCTGAAGTCATAGAATTATCTCAAATGCCATGTTCATCCATACAAACCTTATGCCTTCTATCTACGTCAGAATGTCATATGGAAACAGTTAATTAGGATATCATTGATTAGGATGACGGAACACATATTTTCCAATTGCTGCGGTTGAAAGTACATTGTATGATTCATACTGCAACCTACAGTGTTATGTGTGTTCTTTTTATAATAAGATGTCTGTACCTTTTTTAAAAACAAAAAGCTCAATTAGTGATGTAGTGTATATTTAGTGAAATCTTCATATTGATCAATACACATTGCTTACTTCAATAGAGATATTTACAAGGAATAACTTGTTCTTCAGAAACCTCTGGGATCTGGAACCTGGCTCCATATCATGACCTTTCAACTTCCACTGCAACCACCAACATGACCATTGGCACAATGGCCAGTTGTTGTGCCTGCTGCTACTCCTGTTAATTTCATCATGGTGGGACATGATGAATGTTTTTCAATCGTTTTCAAGATAAAAACCCTAAACATTTCGCCAACAATATGCACCTGGACACAAATCAAGGGAATCTATAACTTGACCTAAAACCTTCTTTCCTTGGCACCATACCATGCATTTTACCTATGAGCTGAGAGAATAGTTGTATTTTAGTTTGCTTGCAATGGCATATAGCAAACATACAGTAATTTTGATGGTAATGACAATTATGATTATTATTATGCGATTTATATATCATCATAATATTAAGCAGTGCTGTACAATTGGTAAATAGAACATGACTCGTAGAGAACAACTTAGATAAAAGAAAGGAGGACCCTGCTTAAGTAAGATTACAATCTAAATGAGGGTGGAGATGTTACATTAAAAATGAGAGTGCAACTTGTCTAAAAAATATTTTAAAAATATTACTAAACATATGTACAAACTGACTTAAGAGTAAAATAGTATGGTGGGAGACAACCAACAGCAGTTGAAGCAACCTATAATAAGTGTTGAATAAGAGCATGAGAAGTAGAGAACAGAGGATTGGCAAAGATCATCAGATGAGCAGAGGGAATTGTTGTATGTTAGGAAATAGTGTGTTAGTAAACAAAGGTAACTACTATGTAGAACTTTGTAGGTGAATGCAGGGGTTTCATATTGGATTCTGATGTGTACAGGCAACCAGTGAAGACAGATTGTAAATGGGCAAGATGCGTATAAAAAGGACTAACTAAGACTGAAATATCAGTTAAGTTATTTTGTGGCATGGTATCTACCAACATTTCAATTAAGCCCTCCCACATTTTCTATTTTTGATGGGTGAAATTAAAGCATGGTTATTTTTTGAGTGAAAAAAAAGACATTTATATATGCACTTTATGAATGTATGTCAAATTTCAGCATCTCAAGGCACTAATTAAAAAATTAAAGTCTTGTGTGTATATACAATGGGAGCAGCTATCTTTACTTAACTTTGCTTCCACGTTGTCTTTGCCCTATTGTTATGTTGATTGTTTCAACGGTAAGTTTGCTCACGCTGAATTGTAAGGATGAGGTGAAAAGATTGAAGAGAACTTCAGGACAGGAAAATTTATTACATTAGTTTAGCTAAAAGTATGGGACTTTGATGGTTCTGCTGTAATAGTTCACATGATCGAGCAGTTAACGAGTGTTACTAGTAAGCAGTGTTCCCTCTAAGCTGTGCGCTTGTGCACGCGCACATAGCTTTCAGAGGGAGCGCACACGTCCAAAAATTGTGCGCACAACCAGTAGTGTACCGAGGGGGATGGGCGGTCCACTACTGGTTGTGCACACGGCACCCCTCCAGAAACGGTAATGTCCGCTGCTAGAGGAGCAAGCTCAGTTGGGGAGATCATGGATCTCCCTCTAACCGTCTTAAAAAAAAATCAAGGGAGCGGGAGGTCTATTAATGCAGACCTCCGATCCTGCTCCCTTGCGATGCGCGCGGCAACTGATGCTGTGCGTCGGGATTTGATGTCATATCCCGGCGCACAGCACTGAAGCCACGCCCACCACCTTCACTGCACTGGAAGGACAGGACACAGAAGAGGAAGAACGAAGAGGAGGAGGAAAAGTGACAGTGACTAAGAAAAGGTAGGAAAACATTCCATGAGAGTAGATTAGTAAGTGTGTGAGAGTGATGGGTGTTATGCTGTAGTTTATGCTGAATGTTTGTGAATGAGTGTGTGTGTGATAGCATGGATGTGTAAGTGTGTGTGGGGGGGATAGCATGGCATAGGGAGGCTGTAATCATATTGCTATCATGCCCAGGTTCCAGCATGTACTGGCTGACTGGGCATGATAGGAGTGTGAGTGCTGTTAGCAATTATATATTTTTTGTCCAATTGTGCTGTGTTAACCACACCTTTATTAAAAGTAAGTAACACACCAAAATCAGACATAAAAATTTGATAACAATATTAATATATATATATATATATATTGCTAAATATATATATATATATATATATTAATATTGTTATTGATTTTTTTGTCTAATTTTGGTGTGTTACTTACTTTTAATAAAAGTGTGGTTAACACAGCACAATTGGACAAAAAATATATAATTCATTTTCGGTTTCAGTCAAGTGAATGCTGAATTTTCAGGTCCAGAATTTTCATTTCAGTGCATCCCTACTATATACTAGGCCAGACACTAAAGTGGTAGGCCTACACCACATCAATGTTTGGCGTAGTATATAGTGATTGGGGTTATGCTGCATTATTGTCAATGTCTGGATCAATGTATAGTGATAGGTGTTATGTTGTACCACGGTCAATGTGTGCCTCTGTATATAGCGGTAGGTGTTATGCTGTACCACCGTCAGTGCGTGCCTCAGTATATAGTGATAGGTGTTCTGCTGTACCACCGTCAATGTTTTCCTCAGTATATAATGATAGCAGTTATGCTGTACCACCGTCAATGTTTGCCTCACTATATAATGATAGCAGTTATGCTGTACCACCGTCAATGTTTGCCTCAGTATATAATGATAGCAGTTATGGTGTACCACCGTCAATGTTTGCCTCGGTATATAATGATAGAAGTTATGCTGTACCACCGTCAATGTTTGCCTCACTATATAATCATAGAAGTTATGCTGTACCACCGTCAATGTTTGCCTCAGTATATAATGATAGCAGTTATGCTGTACCCCTGTCAATGTTTGCCTAACGATAGAAGCAGTTTTAAAGTGTGTGTGTGTGGGGGGGGGGGTCCCACATACAGGATCCGCCCCAGGTGTCAAATACTCTAGGGACGCCCCTGTTCACAACAGTTTTTCCCAATTTTTTTTTATCCTTTATGCGGCCTGGAGCCTCCACTCGTGATTCGCTCATAATTTACTTATGCAGTGAGAATTTCACCTTTGAAAAAAACATTACAGTAAGTAATACTGTTGTGTAACTAGTACCACATTATCACACTATAATGTAGTGTTATTAACTATGAGCGAGCTGTACCAAAAATACAGACTAACAATTTAAATGTAACATTTGCAGAAGCATATTGTGTGCACAAAATTTTGGCTCTGGGAAAATTTTTGCACAAGAGAAATTTTCTGCGCACACCACCTAAGAAAAATTAGAGGGAACATTGCTAGTAAGTCTTATGTCTGAATTTTTGCACTTTTGTTTCAAAAGCCTAACAATATTTAAATGCAATTAAATATATAACAGACAAAAATACCAGAAAGTGGTCATAATAATTTTTTGTTGTTGTTAACAGTTTTTAGAAATTAACTATTTTAAAAGCAGGCAATAAAGTTTAAATGAAAGTAATTTGAACTTAATTTAAATAATGGAATTACTTTTTCCAGCTTTTAATCAAGTGGTAGAACAGCATTAATCAGAACTAAGTTGAATATATTTGAGGAAAGGATCAGGACAGCATAATTAAACAAGAATTAGTATCAGACAATATTATTTCATAAGCCCTTTCCAAAATGAAGTTTTATGATATTTTCAGGTATTTGTGAGCAAACTATTTAATGTTATGGTTTTCACACTTTTTTATTTTGTCATTTTAATTGAAACTTTGCTTTCATTTGCTGAGTAGTATTACCATCTACTAGCATTTAAACCAAGTAACAAAGGCTGCAATGTAGCTCTTGCTTAGGCTAGATCTTGCTCAGTTGTTGATAGGTTGGGTTCCTGTGACCAGTTTAATATACGGTAATTAAACCCCGATCTAAAAGCACTCAGAATGGGGCGAGGGTTTTATTTTGGTCACCAAAATTAAACTTGAAAGAAAATGTGATTCAACAGACCAGACCGCCTTCTTCCATTGCTCTGTGGTCTAGTTCCTATGCTCACGTGCACAAACTGAACTTGCATGCCCTTTCCTGTAACTCACAAAATTTAGAGTCACAGACACTCATAAACCCCCACAAACAACTCACAGATTAGTGAACCTGCGGGTTGTTTACTGAGTGTTAGCATGAGAGGGCATGTGACTGGAGTTGAGTCTGGTCTTTGATATTTGTTCTTTGATATATTTGATATTTCATCTAGTTCTTGTATTAGAACTACAAAGTTGTAAACAATTAGACTATTTCTGGCTTCAATGATAAGGTAATGTACAGTTAATTATGCAGCTATTATAGTTTATTCTAATATTCAGGGCCATGTATGGGTTCAGAATCACCTGCTGGTACTGAGATCTGGGAAAAAATATGAGGGAGGAAGCTGCCATAGGCTGAACAGTCTCAACCTCCCTCGTTCTGACAATGGATGGGGGCATTATGTCCTTACTGTGGAGGAACAGTATAAGACATCATATAAATGCAATTTGTCTTAAAGGCCTGTAGCGCCTTTTAATGTATCTTATGGAAGCTGTGCAGACTTAATTGGCTTTGCTGCCCCCTGGACCCTCCTGGTCTGCCTAGGCCAATATGAATATTTTCCTTATAAAACAATACAGAAAAGTTTGAAGATGATGTTGCTTTTCAGATGTTGCCATCTTTTACCTGAAAGTCTTCAAAAATTGTTTCTGGTCTATTAAACTCCTATGGAAGAAATTATTGTAACTGAAGGCAATATGACGGCTCTTGCGGCGACATCCTCTCCCCGACCCTCCAATGGGGGGAGAGGACGTCACTGCAAGCACCGTCATTTTGCTCTCATGTGAACTGAGGGCAATATGGCAGGGCTTGCAGTGACATCCTTTCCCGTTTCTCCAATTGGGGAAGATGACATCACAGCAACTGAAATCAGTATATTTGGAATTTGTACAAATCTGAATACACACGTGTACTAGGTATATTAGCAAAGGTGTTTTGAGCTTTAGGACAATAGATCTGTTTATTTATGTATTATAAAACGTTAGTTCAAAAGGAGTTGGTGGCTATTACCACCAGCTGTACACATGTTCTATGAATAAGAAGCAGACAAAAGTTAAACCCAATAATTCTTAATCTTTTACTGTTGAATTAGCCTTACAGTGATACTAATCCTGATACTACTTGATAGCTAATTACCTATCCTAGATTTTAAAAAAAATGCTACACCAATTCTGTCTTCATTCTACACTGAAAATTAGTTTGTAGAAAACTCAATATAATGAGGCTGCATAGAGACAGGGCAACTAATTTATTTACCCACTTTTTCAAAGCAGAAGATTAAACATACCACACATCATCTTGAGATTCTGAAAGATTTATCACAGAGTTTCTACTTTATCCATAGAACATATCAAAGATTAAAGAAAAATCTGAATAAGATGTTAGTGATCTCTCATTTTTACAATGCTATTTGATCATTTCAGATGTTATACTGATAAGGCAATTATTGAGAGGAAAAGAAAAACATGTTCTATTATTTATTAAAATAAACAATCATGTTCTCATCTATTGGGAACAGGATATTATTTGCAGATGGTAAATGATATTAAATTATCAGCAGATTCCATAGTCATATTACAACAGAGGGACAATGAAAATTAACAATATCATTTGGCAATATACTATTTGACAATAACATTAACACACATTAAATATACTGGTACAGTATGTAATGATATAAGATTTGATGATTCCATACATTTAAAAAAGGATGGTTAGATTAAGCATACTTGCCATCCCAAGATAACTACTATATGTATATATTTTTTAGTGCTAATAGCACTTTACAGTTTACATGATGATAAAGCGAAGTTACAATAAGCGCAGTCAATTAATAATTACATTAGTCATACAAACATGAATTGGGTACTATGGGTATGAATACATTAGGAAAGAATGTCCCTTACAATTTAAGTTCTTTAAAGCAGAGAAAAGCTCATGCTTAACTGTGCTTAACTATTCCCACATTATAGGATACATTGTTCTTATTCGAAGAAAGTGAAGAAATTGGTGTAAAGTAATAAGAATAATTTTATAATTTACACAATGTATGTATAAAAGAAAAATATAATAAATATCCGCCAAGACAGGTGTGATCCTTTACAGAGATTAATATCCTTAGAACATTCTCTATATATATTTACATAAAAAAGAATATAATTACAATTTACTTTCCTTTACTTTAATACAAAATTCAAATTGTTGTTTTTTGTGTTTATGTTTTATGTTTTAGTCCCATCACAAGTGCTATGACATCCTAATGGATCATTCATACAACACATACAGTCAACCATAAGAAATCAGGACTATTGGCTTTACAGTTTCCCCAGGAGGGTTATTCTCAGACCTACAGGAAACAAAATAATTATTTTACCCTGCAGCTCTGATCTTCTATTTGCCTCACAGAAAGTCATTAGGTGGAATTTATTTTAAGAATACATGTAATCTGAATTAAATGAATAGCTGATTCCTTTTTCAAAAGACAGTAGTATGTTCAGTTTTTATAAAAGACGATATAGTGAATTAAATATACCGTATTTGCTCGATTATAAGACGACCCCCCAAAATTTGAATATTAATTTAGGAAAAAAGAAAAAGCCAGAATATAAGACTACCATATAAGAAAAAAGTTTAATTCAAATGTAAATTAAAAAAAATATTTTTTTCTCAATCATAGTTTTTATTAATTTCCTTTCATTTGCCAACCTGCCCCCAGTTATGCACATCTGCCCCCCAGATATGCCTTATACCCCCTTATATGCCACTCTGCTCCCCAGAAATGCCTTATATCCCCTATATGCCACTGTGCCTCCCAGATATGCCTTTTAACCCCCCTATATGACACTCTGTCCCCTAGATATGCCTTATCTACCCCTATATGCCACTCACCCTCCCCCAACCCGGCACCTGGTGGAGGTCTGTGCGAACCTCCGCTGCTGCTGCCGGTACTTCTGCCGGGGCTTCTATGAATGAGCACAGGAAGGTCATGTGATGCCAGCGCTCCGTCATAGAAACCCAGGCAGAAGTGCCGGCAGCAGTAGAGGTTGTCTGCGCACATCGCACAGACCTCCACCGTCTGCCAGAGAGGAGGATCCAGGTCCCCTGCAGCGCTGCGGGGGATCTGGATCTTAGTCTTGTAGTCATACCTCTATTTAAGGTCTGATTAGAAGACGTCATAGAATATAAGACAATGGTTATTTTTCAGAGAATTTGCTCGGAAAAAAAACCCTTGTCTTATAATCGAGCAAATACGGTATATGCAAATGATATGATTATATTTATTTTTAATTGGTCCATTTTATAGCAGAGGACAGTCATTAGCTTATTCTCAACTGCCCATCTGTGTTTTACTTGCTTTCTTTTTCAAAAAAGCAGAGCTTCTTGTACAAATGAAACCAAAATAGGCATGTCTCAAAACAGCCATGTGAATGTTGGTCAGTGTGCTGTTTTCTAGCAATCACTTCATATTAAAGCAATACTGATTCTTTAACAGCAAGAAAATGATATAACATTTTTTACTGTTATTCAGCTATAATATCAGTGCCATAACACAATCTGTAGGGATTATGTAATGCTTACTCTATTGCTATGGATATTTTTATGTTTATTATATTTAACTATGAATAAGTGAGGCAGTCATGGCCTATATATATATATATATATATATATATATATATATATATATATATATACTCTTAAACTGTCTGTCTATGCAACCTCTGCCCCTAAACAGTCTGCCTGTGAGTGCCACCTCTGCCCTTTAACTAGCATTCATGTGCCAAATCAGCCCCCTAAACAGCCTGCCTGTGCCCTCTCTGTCCCTAAACAGTCTGGCTGTGCCATTTCTGCCCCTAAACAGCCTGTCTGTACCTTATCCGTCCCTAAACAGCCTGCTTGTGTCACACCTGCTCCCTAAACAGCCTGTCTGTGTCACATCTGCCCCTTAAACAGCCTGCCTGTGACACCTACTCCCCTAAACAGGCTGCCCGTGTCACCTCTGCCCCTAAACTGCCTGCTTGTGCCTTTCCTGCCTCTAAACAGCCTGTCTGTATATTCTCTGCCCCTAAATAGCCTGCTTGTGTCACCTCCACTCTTAACAGCCTGCCCGTGTCACCTCTGCCTCTTAAACAGCCTGTCTGTGCCACCTCTGCCCCTAAACACCCTGCTTTTGCCACCTATACACCCTAAACAACCTGCTTGTGCCACGTCTTCCCCTTAAACTCCTTGCCTGTGCCATCACTTCCCCCTAAACATCCTGTGTCATCTCTGCCTCATAAACACCCCCTCACTCATTCATTTAATCTCCTGCACTGCCTTACTTCACCTGCAGATTTCACTGGTCCGGGGGTCACGGGAGCCGTGTTGCAGCCGGAATGCAGCAGGGTCAAGGAAGGTGACATAGCTGTCCCCACTGTGTTTATGCTTCCCCTGGGAGGTACAAGACATATTGCTCACTTAGTGTGCAAGCAACACAAAGGTAACACAGACCATGGTTGTTTCTGAATGAGTAAAACCTGAACTTTTTCATCTTTCCTGTTAAACTTTTTCTATTCTGTCTTCAGAAACAAGAGGGCAGATTCAATGCTGATACAAATGATTCAATAACTTTAATATATATATAAACAGTGGGAGACATTTAATAATAATCTAGATGATGTTACCAAAATAGATTAAATGACACCTTTAGATATATCTTGTGGTATTGTTCTAGGATGTTGATACAGCAGCCTTCCATAACATTCAATGGGCGGACAGTGGGAATCATATTCTAGACTTAGAAATGTGTATCAGATAAGGCCATCACTGGAGGGACTACAATTTTTTTGGGGGGGGCATTGGGGACAGATGATGAGACAAACTATACAATACAAAATGGACAAAAGAACTTTGGTTTGATACACTGTAGTTTTATTGGTTATTGTGTTATATGTTTTATACGTTTTTAAATTCATTGTAACATTTTGTGGACTTGGCCCATGGGGATAATATACAGATTCATATTGAATGCTGGACATTCCATTTTTGATTTGCTTGAAGACAGCTTTGGGATCTGACACGCGCTTGGAAGTTTACTGGAATCCCTAGATCACTATAGCAATCGGGAATAGAAAGGGGGGAAAATAATGTTTACTATAAAAAAATATTCTACTTATTCCTGGGCAATCTGCTCTTACATCCTTTGATCCAGTGGCGTTTCTTCCCACACAATGCTGCTAATGATCCACTTGTTATGTTTCGCTTTAAATACAAGTTAGCATGTACATTTGTATTAAAAAACATAGCAATGTTTACATAGTTTTGTTCACTGGGGCTAGTTAATATGGATAAAAATAAAAACAATAAACTTCTAAAATCAGATTGTAAAAAATGTTATATGAATGATAGTTAACCCCTTAAGGACCGGGCTCATTTTTCGTTTTGTACCCTGTGGGACCGAGGCTGTTTTAATACTTTTGTGGTGCTTGTGTTCAGCTGTAATTTTCTCCTAACCCATTTAGTGTACCCACATAAGTTATATATTGTTTTTTTCAGGACAAGATAGGCTTTCTTCAGATACCATTATTTTGATCGTATCATCTTATTTACTATAAAAAAAATAAAAAAAACATGGTGAAAAATTGAAAAAAAACACATTTTATGACTTTTATTACTCACCTAAAAAAGCAAGTAAAAAAACTAGCTAAATAGATTCTACTACTTGTCCTGAGTTTAGAAATACCCAATGTTTTTATGGTTTTTTGCTGTTTTTTGTAAGTTATAGGGCAATAAGTACAAGCAGCGTTTTATGATTTCCAAATCTTTTTTAACAAATGTGGTCATTCTGCCTCCATCTCCTCTTTGGAACATCTTTGAAGCCGGTTAACTCAATTTAACCCATTCAAACCATATATTTTTGAAAACTAGACACCCCAGGGTATTCCAAATGCTGTTATTTTAACCCTTTCCATGCACCAATTATACAACTACACTTTGTCAAACTTTGTAATAGTAATTTTTTTTCACACAAATTGTACTTTAGTTATAGATATACAGGTTCTGGTATATGCCACTGTCAAAGAACACCCCAATGTGTGTTCAGGTACATCTCCTGAGTGCAGTGATACCCGACATGCATGGATTTGTCGTGTTGTTTGATATTTAAAATGCCACATTTGGGAAGTGCGCTTTTTTTGTCCATTTTGGAAAGTCTGTACCAATGCCCTATCTTTGAGCTCAGCCACTCCAATTTACCCCATCAGCCATTTTTTTTATATATTAGACACCCCTTGGGTATTTGAAGTGCTTTTATTTTAACTCTTTGTTGAGATTTTTGAGAAATTTTAGCACTTGCTCAAAATAATAAACTATTTTTTTATTTTATTTTTTTAATACTTTTTTTTTTTTATATTTTTTTTTACACATTTTGCTGGATGGTTCATCTAGTGACATCACTGCATAATTATTTTTAAATGTTAGCACTTTTAATTTTTTCCATATTTTTTTTTCCATATTTTTTTTTTTTTTTAATATTTTACTAATCACATTGTGATTAGAAAGCTGGGCTCCATTGACTTGCATGGTTGAATGCAGTACCTGTATTCAACCTGCAAGTGGAGCCAGAGTTCTCTAGACCATCTAGCGAACTTTAAAAACTTGTTTGTTTCTTTTACAGGGCGGCCGCCATCTTGTTGATGGAGAAGAACACCGGCAGCTGCGGCTGTGACCGCTCTCCGGAGCGGTCACAGCCCACCCAGAGGTAAGTGTTTGGTGTCGCTGGATGCCTTTTAAAACGGGCGTCCGCCGCCATACAATGTATGGCGGTTGTTGACGCCTCGGGGAGGGGCCAGACATGGCCCCCGATGCCGATCTCGGCGTTACTGAATGCCTCGACATCGAGGCATTACAGTAACGCCGTTTAAGCGAAGAAAGTGATCGTTGATCACTTTCTAAGCTTATTTTACTTTTTGACGGTTCAGGACCGTCAAAGGTCATTTAGTGACCTTCATGTCATGACGGTCCTGAACCGGCAAAGGTCGAAGGGGTTAAAGAAGAAAAGTAGTATGCCCACAGAAGAACAAACATGTATTGCTATCCCTTAAAGCTCAGTGTTCGTGTGACTTAACCTATTCAGTCCTGGAAAATGCCTGAACTATATTACTTTTATCACCAAGGAATAAATATCCTGTAATGATCTAAACTTCTTTTGCCAGCACTTTGTGTTGAGCAATGTGATTGTATCCTCTAATTAAAGGAAACAATATACAGTCCACAAACTCGTTTTAAGAACCCATTTTCCATCTGGAAATCATCTTCTACAACACGCTATTTCTTCCAATTTTATGTTAAAAAGAATTAGTAATGAGCAAGAAATGTGTTTAATTATCTTCTGTAACATAAGCCAAATTCTAATGGTGTTTGATTACATATAGTCACAAAAATGTCAACTGCATTTCCATTTAGAGTGCTTGCCTAAAGAGCCGTGTAAATGTTGAATATCCGGATATCTGAAGGCATCATGACAGATTTGCGTTTCCTTATGGCACGTACTGGTTTCAATCCACGTTCTTCATACTTCTTAATGTAATGCATTTTTTTTCCAACACATCATTTCCCTAAATGGGTATGATACATCAATGCTGCAGATTGACTCATGAGGGCTATTAATAAAGACAGTCAATTTCCCACAGTTTTTTTTCTCTTTTGGAAGGTGTTATCTTAGATTCTGCATTAGTAATGAGTACAACACTGTTCTTGTCCTTCCACTGAGATGGAGAGACAATACCGCATTGTGCCTCTTATAGTGACTGAATATAGTGCTTAAGAATAAATGATAGTGTACTCCTCTTTCGAACAAAACACTATTTATTTTGAGCAAAACTGCTGCTTAAATTTAAAGGATTTTCTTCCACTAGATTACACCTCTTATAATCTTGTCAAAGCAGTTATGTATTATGTCGATCCAACATGGCAATAGTGAGTGTTTTTACTACCCAACAGTAAATTTGGAGAGATATTACTCTATTATGTTCCCCAGTATACAGCCAAGCCATTGAGTCTCAAAATATATTAGGTCTAATATAAAAATCCATTTTTTACAGATGTTTTCTCCGGGCTCCATCACTTACCAGGATACCTTTTAATACCTTTTACAGCAGAACCATCCTCTCGAAATATTCATCCAACCAAGAAAGCAAATAGTACCAGAGTATACATAATATCTTAAGATGTAAATAGAAATTTCATAAGGAAATGTTTTACTCGAATTAATTTGTTTAACGCTGGCACCTATTTAAGATTAATTATATGTAATGCTAATTAATTAAATGGTACTGTTTTTCTTTTTTTGGGGTAACATCATAATGCTCTGCTGAACATGAAAAGTTTTGGCAACTAATACAAATGTATTTAAAGATTTGATTTAACATAATAGAGCTTTTTCCAAGTGAACTGAGCAAAGTGCTAAATAGCATGAGATAACTGAAACCATTAGTTTACTGCACAATATGGAGACAATGCTAATATTATTGGTACAGGTGTTGTACATCTACATTTTCATTTTGTCACCCTGCTTGTCATACCAGTATTTTAAAAATAAAATACTCACCGTACTCAGGTTTAGTGTTTGTGTTCATGTGAACATGTTGTTATACATGGATAAAACTTAAACATGAAGCAGTCTGATGACATGTCTTAAATTCACCTGTGTCTTAGCTGAGGATGGTTTACTTTCAGTCATTAGTAGTAGCAGTAGTTGATATTCAGCTTTTAATTAAGTCTGTAGAAAGTAAATATTTGAGTTATAATTAAATTGACCACCTTGTAAAAAAACAGAATTCCAGAACAATGACAGAGGTTGTCCTATCCTCTACTACTTAGTCCTTAAATCAGACTGTGCTTATCCAGATATTTACCTTGTTTATTTGAGTCCAATGCAACATGAAATAACTTAAAGACAATTTAATGTGTTCCATGTAAGGAGAGAAACATGTAATAGATGCTAATGGGTTGTAAACATATACTCTCTATAGTGACATAAATGATTCTTTGAAAGTATGGAGTGATATAATTCAAGAAAAAATATTTTCTTTAACTTTTGGCCATTATAAATGCACATATTGGTCTATAAAAACCTTATTCTATATTCTTGATTAG
Organism: Sceloporus occidentalis; assembly: GCA_023333645.1. NCBI lineage: Eukaryota > Metazoa > Chordata > Lepidosauria > Squamata > Phrynosomatidae > Sceloporus > Sceloporus occidentalis. The sequence goes on from JALMGF010000338.1 coordinate 290,013, forward strand.
TATCTTGACCAACATTTTGACTCCAAGAGTTAACTAGAAAACATGACACTTTCCTTTAGTTAAATACTATGTATTACATAATTTGGTCCAAAAAGGTAATTTTACTTTTTAGTAGTCAAACTTTTTATGGTGTAAGACGTATAGTGACATAATGTTTTAAGTATAAAGGTTCCTTCTTTGGAACCGATAAGGCCAGTGTTTGTTAAAAGTTTTACATTGTGTCCCATTGTAGTAGTAACACATACAATTATAGACCTATTTGTGTGCTTACAGGGGAAGGAGGTTTACTTTTGAACAATGGAAACTTTATGGGTAGATATCAACTTGGGGCAAAAAAAGGAAAAGAACTACTGGTTGGGATATGTTATAAACCACCTAATGTTAATAATGATGAGGAAGAGCAGCTGTCAGAGCAAATTGAGAAAGCTGCACATCTGGGTAACACGTTAATTATTGGAGATTCTAATTACCCGGACATAAATTGGGATAGAGGGACTAGTAGTTCTGCAAGGGGATTCAGGTTTTTGAACCTGTTAAATGACACATTCATGTCACAACTGGTACAATCACCAACTAGAAAGGATACTTGTTTGGATCTGGTGATAACAAACAATGTTGATCTTGTGTCTAACATTCAAGTGGGGGAGCACTTGGGTAATAGTGATCACAATATGGTCTCTTTTGAAATAAACTCAAAAAAGAAATTGCCCATGGGGAATACTAAAACGTATAATTTTAAGAAGGCCAATTTCAATAAGATAAGGGCAGCTTTACAACTTATTGACTGGCAAAAACTCTTTTTTTGAGTATTTTCAAACAAATATTAGCAGGGTACCCTTCTCAGTATGTACCACTAGGAAACAAATATAAAAGAAACAAATTGGCTTAGTGGGGACGTTAAGCAGAAAATGTAAAATAAGAAAATGGCTTTTACAGCATTTAAATCAGACGAATCAGAGGCATCCTATATACCGTATTTGCTCGATTATAAGACGAGGTTTTTTTCAGAGCAAATGCTCTGAAAAATACCTCTCGTCTTCTAATCGGGGTCGTCTTCTAATCAGACCTCAAATAGAGTCTGATTAGGAGACTAAGATCCAGATCCCCCGCACCGCTGCAGGGGACCTGGATCCTCCTGTCTCACCCCCCCCCCCCCCATCATACACACACTTACCGGTGCTTCCTGCTGTATTGCCGGGGCAGCGGGTTGATGTCTACGCGATCCGCGTAGACAACGTCCGCTGCAGCCGGAAGGAGGTGTGGCTAGCAGCGGGGGTTGTCTGCGTCCGTCGCGCAAACCTTCCCCGACTGTCAGAGATCAGAGTTCCCCGCACCGGTGCGGGGAACTCTGATCTCTGACAGCCGGGGAAAGTATACGCGACGGACGGATACAAACCCCCGCTGCCAACTCCACCTCCTTCCGGCTGCAGCAGAAGGCGACGTCAACCCGCTGCCCCGGCTGGAAGCACCGGTAAGAGAGGGCTGAGAGGGGAGGGGAGGGGAGAGTGTGTGTGTGTGTGTGTGTTAGTTAAATGGGGGTATAGGGTGTGTGTGTGTGTGTGTGTGTTAAATGGGGGCATAGGGCATTTCTGGAGTGGCGTTAAAGGGGCATTTAATAGAGCACTCTGCCTCCTGAAATGCCTTATACACCTATATGCCACTCTGCCCCATAATATGCATTTTAACCCCCTAAATGCCAGAGTGGCATATAGGGGTATAAGGCATTTCTGGAGGCAGAGTGCTCTATACAATGCCTTTTAACTCCCTTAATGCCACTCTGCCTCCTGAAATGCTTTATACCTCCCTATATGCCACTCTGCCCCATAATATGCATTTTAACCCCCTAAATGCCAGAATGGGATATAGGGGTATAAGGCATTTCTGGAGGCAGAGTGGCATATAGGGGTATAAGGCATTTCTGGAGGCAGAGTGGCACATAGGGGGTCAAAAGGCATACCATGGGGCACAGTGGCATATAGAGGGTTAAAAGGCATATCATGGGCCACAGTGCCATATTGGAGTGGCAAGCCTGGGGGCAGATGTGCGTAACTGGGGGACAGGTTGGAAAATACAAGAAATAAAAACAAAAAAAATATTTTTCTCAATCATAGCTTTTATTAAAAAAAATAGTTTACATGAATTAACATTTACTGGTAAAACTTTTTTCCTTTAGGGTCGTCTTATATTCAGGCTTTTTCTTTTTTTCCTAAGTTAATATTCAGATTTTGGGGGGTCGTCTTATAATCAGGGTCGTCTTATAATCGAGCAAATACGGTAAGATATAAGGAAGCCAATAAAGCATGCAAAAAGGTGATTAGATGGGCTAAACTAGAAAATGAGAGGGTGATTGCCAAAAAGAGCAAAACTAACCCCAAAAAATTCTTTAAGTACATAAATTCTAAAAAAACAAAAATGAAACGTAGGTTCATTAAAAACAGAGAGGGGAGTGTTGGTCAAGGAGGACCAGGAAAAAGCAGAAACTTTAAATGACTATTTTTCCTCAGTATATATTAAGGAGGAACCTATGGCAATGAATATACATAGGACCACTAAGTGGATGGCTCAGGACAAGGTGCTGCAGCAACTAAAGAAAATTAATGTTAACAAAGCTCCGGGGCCTGACGGTATTCCCCCACGAGTACTTAAGGAGCTGAGTCAGGAAATAAGTGAACCTCTGTTTCTAATCTTTCGGGATTCTTTTCTTTCAGGAATTGTACCAGAGGATTGGAGGAAGGCAGATGTGGTTCCTATTTTCAAAAAGGGTTCAAACTTTGTGCCCGGAAATTATAGACCTGTGAGCTTAACTTCTGTGGCTGGGTGTCAGGACCCGGGCGAGCAGGTCTGGTAGGAGTCCATGTGCAGGGGATACGGGGGACTCTGTCTGTACTCCTTTATGCATGGTGACAGAGAGATAGGAACAGACAGAGTAGCAGAACTGGAAAGGACGGGAGCTGAGGCAGCGAGACGGGAGCAGAGGAAGGTGCAGGCTCGGGAGCTGAGGCAGAGAGACGGGAGCCGAGGCAGGTACAGGCTCGGGTGCAGGTGCAGGCACAGGCTCGGGTGCAGGTGCAGGTGCAGGCACAGGCTTGGGTGCGGGCCCACTGGCAGGTAAGCCCACAGGCGGGTTCAGGCACAGGTACAGCCTCGGGTGCGGGCCTACTGGCAGGTAAGCCCACAGGCAGGTTCAGGCACAGGTACAGGCTCGGGTGCGGGCCCACTGGCAGGTAAGCCCACAGGCAGGTTCAGGCACAGGTACAGGTGAGGCCCACTGGCAGGGCGGACGGGAACGGAGTACCACCAGGCCAGGCACGTGTACAGGCTCAGGCACGGGTACAGGAACGGGCTCGGGCACGGGTTCAGGCTCAGGCTGAGGCACGGGTTCAGGCTCAGGCACAGGTTCAGGCTCAGGCACGGGTTCAGGCTCAGGCACGGGTTCAGGCTCAGGCACGGGTTCAGGCTCAGGCACGGGTTCAGGCTCAGGCACGGGTTCAGGCTCAGGCACGGGTTCAGGCTCAGGCACGGGTTCAGGCTCAGGCACGGGTTCAGGCACAGGCACGGGTTCAGGCACAGGCACGGGTTCAGGAGCAAGCTCAGGTACAGGTAGCGGCTCAGAGCAAAGGCAGTCCTACAACTACAATGCCAAGGCCCTGACTGAAGGGCAGGGCCGGTCTTTACTCAATTCATGAGGCGCAGCTGTACCTGATAATCAGGGTCAGATCACTCCAGAGGGAGGAGGGTGGCCACTAGTGGTAGCAGATATATTAGCCTGACGTATGATTCAGCCATGGTTCAGGCAGCCGAGAGTGGACCCTGACACTGGGGAAGTATTTGAAGGGCTGTTAAGGGATAATATTCAAGAATTCATTGGGAAGAACAGTATTATTAGCAAAAATCAGCATGGTTTTATGAAACATAGGTCCTGTCAAACTAATTTAATTGCATTCTATGAAGAAGTAAGTAGAAGTGTAGATCAAGGTGTTGCAGTGGATGTAATTTACTTGGATTTTGCCAAGGCGTTTGACACGGTTCCACACAATAGGTTAGTAATCAAACTGAAGGAAATTGGTCTAGATGCAAATTCTTGTGCTTGGGTAAAACATTGGCTTAGAGATAGAGAACAGAGAGTTGCTATAAATGGTAAATTTTCAAGCTGGTCAAAAGTGGTAAGTGGTGTCCCTCAGGGTTCTGTTCTGGGACCAATTTTCTTCAACATATTTATAAATGACCTGGCAGTAGGCATTGAAAGTCATGTTTCTGTGTTTGCCGATGACACTAAACTAGGTAAAGCAATACAGTGCGAGCAGGATATTACAGTGCTGCAGAGGGATCTAGATAGACTGGGGGACTGGGCACACAAATGGCAGATGAAATTCAATGTAGATAAATGTAAAGTTATGCACTTCGGGGTAGCGAATGCACAAGCAACCTACACCCTAAACGGTAGTGAATTAGGGGTAATGACAAATAAGAAGGATTTGGGAATTGTAATATACAACAAACTAGGCAACAATGTGCAATGTCAGTCTGCGGTTGCTAAGGCCAGGTATTGTCGTGTATAAAAAGGGGCATCAAGTCGCTGGATAAAGATATAATTTTGCCTCTGTATAAATCAATGGTAAGGCCGCACCTTGAATATGCTGTGCAATTTTGGGCACCTATTCTAAAGAAGGATATCATAGCACTAGAAAGGGTGCAGAGGCGGGCTACAAAATTAATAAAAGGAATGGAGCTATTCCTATAAATATATTATAGTTATGAAGAAAGGTTAACTAATTTAAATCTGTTTAGTTTAGAAAAATGTCGCCTCGGAGGGGATATGATAACATTATATAAATATATTCAGGGCCAATACAAACCATTGTGTGGAAATCTGTTCATAAACAGGACTATGCATAGGACACGTGGTCATGCGTTCAGACTGGAAGAAAGGAGATTTAGACTAAAGCAGAGGAAAGGGTTTTTTCCAGTAAGGACAATAAGGATGTGGATTTCTCTGCCTGCAGAGGTAGTTTTATCGGAGTCTGTACAGACGTTTAAACTGCAACTGGATGGATACCTGGAAAAACATAATATTCGGGGATATAATCTTTAATTATGGGGAAACAGCTTATTGATCCAAGGAGAAATCTGACTGCCATTTTGGGGTCAAGAAGGAATTTTTTTCCCTGGTTAGTGCAAAATTGGAAAGAGCGAAACCGGGGTTTTTTGCCTTCTTTTGGATCAACAGCAACAAATTAACAGATATAGGAAAGGCTGAACTTGATGTACGCATGTCTTTTTTCAGCCTATATAACTATGTAACTATAAAACTATGTAATGGGATAAGCCCAGCCAAGTCGCCCATTGATAAAATTGCATCTAAAGCGCATGATCAATTAGGTGAATCTGATCTTTTTTAGTATAACATTACCTGCCAGTCTCAACTTCCTTCCTTATCCTCTGCTGATCATCAGCAGACACAAGATGCGTTTCATGGTGGTGGACGCAAACAGCATAACACAATGGGCAAGCAGTAACAGGCATCAGATGCCCTGCATCTCCCAGATACATCCCAGATACATCTGACTCATGGCCGTGACCTGCTTCATGATGCTGGACTTCTAAACAAAAACACTGAACATGACTTGTTGCTGAGTTGTTCTGGTGCCTTGTTTTTGGTGATCTCCTCTTTCATCTGACCTTCTCCTGTGTCCTACTGTTAATTACCTTGGCTTCAAGACTTTCGGCTTGATCTCTGTTTACAAACCTGTACTGCTGGCCCCAACTTTTATATTTGTCTGTCTACGCTTCTTGATCATCTCTGTCTGGTACTTTGTCTGGGCTTAGGCCATGTACTATGACTTACAACACAGTGGCTATGTCCATAATTATGGTGTTAAATTGCTCAGTACAGTAAGGGCAGAGTGAGGGCCCTGTGGTGACCCAGTGACAGGTGTTTTGCAGTACAGTAATAGGTTAAGACCCCAAATTTGAAGAACTCTGCAACACATGGATATTCACATCTGTCATAATGTTCTAGTACATTACGAAGTTTCTCATTTAAAAAAAACGATGCAAGTTTGGTCAAGTTTGATTTTACACACTTTTTTATGAGAGAAAAACATGAGGGGAAAGTGAGTATTATAATCATGGCAATACAATAAAAGCCATAGTCTGCAAATGAGATGTCAAGGTGCCATGTTGATACATTCTGCTTTAATCCTTGTCAGTAAAAAGAATTTCTTATGGTACCTTGCCACCACCATTCCATTTTTTCAGATTTACTGTTCCTGTAAGAGTTTCCTCTGTGATTATGATTAGTGGTTTGTGGTTTGATTGATTCTGCAATAATTTTTGAGCATAAATATATGTATGAAGTTGTTTACAGCTAAATGCAATTGCATGTGTTCACTTTTGGTTAAAGTATAATTTATTCCTGTAATTGGATACATACAAGAAAATGATTCACCTTAAAAACTCCAACTTAAAGAGGCACAGAAAGGTAATTATGGAAAAGTTCATTTTACAAAAGAAAGAAAATTTGAAGTTTTCTCTTATGTCTGACTTGGGTAAAGGGGGTTACCAAAGCCTCTGCAAACCTTAAATGCAACTTGGTGGTGGTACCGAATAACGTTTTGGGGTGAACAGGTTTGTGGTTATGGTGAAGTCACTCTGAGCCCTGCAGCGTGAAATATGAGTGGGCCTGTGGGCTGGTTTTTCCATTAACACCCAAGTTTCCCCAATGTCATAGTGGCTCCTAGGTGGTCTTCATCCCAACAAGGCAAGCAGATCTAGTGGCTTGCCCAATGTGTCAATAAAATGGCTTTAATACTGGTTTTCCTGGAAACCTTGACTAGTCATTATTCAAAGATGCTCTAATTTACCTCTAGTCACCTAAATTCCAGTAGGGATATCACCCATAATACACTGATTGCAAAAACACTAATTGGGAAGGAGTAATCTCCAGACTGTGTTACCCTGAACTTCAGGCCCATTCACTTAGAGAGCAAAAACCCTGAGGTTTAGGGTTAGACCTTGAGAGTTCCAAGGTATGATCATCTTAAAGCAAGACCACCAAACATGCAAGCATATGCCCTTCAATCCACACCCCTTTGGCAAAGATCTGAGAGTTTAAGGCAGATATAATGAAGCTGAGGTGGAGTGGTATACAACCTATAAAGGATGTTTAAAGCCTACTCCATGTGCTTTACTCAAATAGAGGCTTTAGATATCTCTTGCCAGTCCTCATTCTCCAAATGTTCATGAAAGTGGGGTAAGAGGCAACAGAAGAGACATAAATTTAGATTTACCCAGATGCATATCAAAAATAAAGCATGGAGGAGCAATTCATTCTGAGAAGAGGGCGATCAGGCCAGGGTGTCCACACATAATGGGAAGGATTGTTTGAGGCCATTACAGATCTCTCCAAGTTTGCCCATCTTCGGGTACCTACTGAATATGCCATGCTTGAATCTGCATATATTGGGCAGCCTGGTAAAACAGCAAAAGAATTGGGCAAACCTAGTCCTCCTCTGGAAGTAGGAAAATACATGACATGTCTAGGTATCCATATAAAGCCATTGATTCTCCTCTGAAGAATATAAAAATTTACTTAATTTAAGAGGGATAAGAAGAGCCTGAAGAAGATATAGTACCATTTAAAGTACACGTTTCTGTCTTGTTGGATAATTTAAGTTAATGTATGTGTTCTTTTACTAATTGTTGAATACACAAGGACAATTGTGATTTGGAGGTTAAGTTCGTTTTTTAAGGTGAAGTCACATCATGAATAGAATGATCAAAGTTACACATTTTTTAATTGCAGCGATGAGCTCCACTTAACCCTAAATCCATGCGGGCTGCAAAGGATGATAGAACAACATGTACATTCAACTGGAAGCAAATGCCCAAATAGACTTATAAAAGTGACCAGACTCACAAATTTCAGGAGCCACGCAAGTAAAAAACCAAAAACCCAAGTTAACCATAAAGAGAACATTAAAGAGGAAATTGAAATGATTTAATAATCTATTTACTTCTCATTTTCAACTAAGGACTAAAATGATGGGTAATGTCCCCACTAGGCTGCCTTGAGTATTCTAGCCCAGGACAATTCAATGCTTTTAGAATACCCTTGTGACCTATGTTTGATACCACCTAAAAAACTCCAAAGGAGTGGAGTGTTTGAACATGTAGTGTATTGGTCACCACCCAAACCATTTTGTATAATGCTTGTGATCATTAGCATCTATGTAATTTTGTTAAAAATAAAGAATTATGCAAAATATTTCAGTCTTTTAAGTCTTCATATGTGCCTTCACCAACAATGTATATACAAAGGAGGTTGAGCCCATGAAGTCTTGTTTTAAAGACTACTGACTGAACAACCCTTCAGTTTGGGAAGTTTCCCTACCATCATCATCACTAGTGTGGTGAAGCAATGTTTTTTTTTTTTAGAAAGCACAATATCTCTGGGATTCATTAATCCATAGTTATTTGCTAGTGCTAAATGAGAGATGGAATTGTTCCACCTCACATGTTTTACCTTGTTTTCTTATTGGCTATTGTACCTCTTCCTGAGTTTTGTCTAAAGGCTGTCTTGTACAGCGGGCAGTTACTTTCAAGGAATCCATGTATAAAGTGGATATAGAGGCAAAGGTGATAATTGTTAACCTTATTTGCATGTGCCTACCCAGAATCCCTTGTGGTTGTGAAAGCACCATGAGATTTCTGAGGGAAAAGCAAGCCTTCTGGCTTGTCTGGTGTCTGTAGATGAGTGTTTAATAATACTTCTACTACTACCTTGTTTTCTCAAATACAATTGTTGTGTTTGATCACCCAATCAGCAATAAACAGACATGTATAGAAAGGTGGCAACAGGGTATATCCTCTGCATAATGGGCCTGGTAAGATGGATCATAAGGATACTAGAAACGGAGTGTTTTAATATATAACACCAGAAAGTTCTTATAGGAATTTCATTCTAGTAGCTTCAAGGCCAACTCCAATTATTTAACACATTAAAATATGACAGATACACTACGACTAGATTTTTTCGTGCTTGGTTATAGAATGTAATGACAATGTTTTTGCCCATTAAATAACTATTTTTTTTAATTAATATTTTAATTTTTAACTAATGTGACAACTTTTACACTGGCATTGTAGAATGCATAAAGGAAACACTAAAAAAAGGAAAGAAAGTCATGACCTTGTGAAGGTGAACAGACTGCTTATAATGAGGAATATTCCCTTAATGAAACCTGATCTCAGTTCTGTGTGTCAAAGATCAGGCATGTTTTCCCCTCTCAGGGAAAAGGTATATCACAGACAATAAGCCACCAGGTCTATTTATCGTCCCATGAGTAGTTAGTACTGTAACTGTTATCAGTTGAAAGACTGGCTTTATCACTCACTAGATTAATCTCTACAGAAGGTGGTTATCACAGTTATCGACTGTATCTCATCAATGACATATACCCTTGTGACAAAGAAATGAAGTAAGATTTTCAAAGTCAAAAAAGACTGTCCTTACAGTGTCCCTCTTTAACTACCATAGAACGTCAGCTTATAAATGTCAGTGCAAAACAGGCACTATAACACATGATTAACTGTTTAATAAGTGAAGGAGCTGCATAAAAATGATCCGTATGTCCTGTGTCATTCTCCACTTAGCTTCTCTTCCCATAAAAGCTTTTAAAAATGTGGGATAAAATATGATGAGAACGATTAGTGCCTCTCTTTCGAAAGAGAATTGAAATACATCGAATGCAGGCGATTCATGTGATTTAAAGTATTTTATATATTTATCAAATACATTGTGCTAGCATTTTTAAATCATGTGCTCTGTTTCCTTTTCTGCTTGTTCTCCTGGGACAGGCTCTTATTCCGCAGTTCCAGAGAGACCGAGAAAGATATTGCAATCTGATTGTACTGAAAGTACCCTAAAGGGAAAACACATGCTTAAAGCGACGATCAGATGTTTATGAAGAGCCTAAAACACTACGAAACTGCCTAAAAGACTACCTCTACAGGAAGGACACCTGCCTGGAAGGAAAAAAAGAGAATTGGAGACCCCCTATCTGTTGATGAACTGGCCACTGCTTGTAATGTAAGCATATGTAATCAGAGCCATCTGTCTCTGTGTATATAGAGCACTTTGACCATAAGGTACCATAAGGCAAACACATAGGAATATCTATGTTATAATGCAGAGAATATTAGTTAAGTGTTCCAGCACCTGAAAACAGATTTTTTTTAAAGTAATTTTAAATCAATTTTGTAACTAATTAAAGAAATTCATAAAATGTAAGACAGCAAAATTTTTTTACCATTTATGTTTTGTTGAAATGAATTTCCGCTTTTTATGTCTTTTAAACTATTTCTAAAACAATATTCTATCAAGTATTGGTTTGAAGAGGCATAGTCTGCACACAAATCTAATCTGAGAACGGGCAAAACTAATCCCTCAGAGAAGCTATGATGTAGAGCCTTCATTAGCTAGAGAGACACCATATACATACACCTCAGAAATTGTTCTGTTGTCGTCAGTTCTCTCGTGGTAACACAGCAAACGAGCATTTGTGCTCACAAAAAATAAATTTGGCTTGCATCCACCAGATTTGTGTTAATGTGAGTTTTAAAAAAGGAGCATCTCAGGAGTTAATTACTTTAAACTTGGGATAGATTACATATGAGGAAGCGTGAGACTAGCTCAGGTCAAAACAGACAAGTCTTACATAGCTTTCCCTACAACCAGTCCAAACTTGGTCTGAAAAGAGGTCTCACATTTTTGTTCACATGGGTCTTTTGGGATTGCCGGTGGCATTAGTCTAACATGATGATGGTATTTTTTTTCTTTGCAATAGCACGTGGACTACAATTTGAGACTCCCCAAGCCAGGAGGTAGCCTTTTAAAGTTTGTCTGTTCTCAGCTGATCTAGTCTCACAATTCTTTGTACATAAGTAATTGCAGCAAAGTTCTTTATTGTACCTGAGGACAGTGAAATCTTTAGGCCTGGCTCCCTGCTCCCTATTCTCCAGAAATACCTTATACATACATATAAATATTATGAAATTCTTAATTAAAACATGGGGCTTCCTTTCTCCCCAGTCCTGTCACCTTAAGCCTAGCTAGCAAGTGCAGAATACACCACTACCGTCTGCACCTCATTAAAAATCCTCACTACTGTAATGGTAAAGTATGGGTCAGGAGTTTCTAACCTGTATTTATGGTCATATATATAACTGATTGGGTCATTTAAAAATGCATCAAGATTCCTCTTGTATCTGTATGTCAATTGCTGTATGGTACCTGTCGTTATCTGTAACATTGTCATCTTTGTACAACGCTGCGGAATCTGTCGGCGCTTTATAAATAAAGTATAATAATAATAATAACTGAGGTTCCCATCGTTTTATATTTGCAAAAAAGTTACGTTATCGGATGATAAATCTTAACTTTCAACTATCAATAGAGGGTAAAATTGTTGTATTTTGTTTCCTATTGCAAATCATCGGAGAAACACTGAATATGGATTATGGTAATTAATTATAGCTTCTCCAGTAACTGATGCATGTCTTATGAAATAACATGGCTTTGTATGGCCAAGCACGGAGTATACAGCTGATAAAAAGGAGCAAACGTGTTCTTGTTTCCTAGTAACCTATATATTGGCGAGTAAAGCCAGTTGACTTGAATCGGGGGGGGGGGAATGCCTATTTTATGGGCGTTCAGTGATAGATCTGCCAATGAACACTATACGGTAAAAAAGCAACAGCAGAACATTGTGTAATGTATTGTAATGAAGATTTATTCACTGGCAAAGCCTGATCAGATCTACTGGGTGATTCCTCAGATTTCATTAGTTAAAGACATAAAACAGTCTGTTTGAGAGAGGAGGAACAGTGGGAAGGCTGTATAAATTACTATGGCTCAATTAGATGCAGACAGTTTACTGAGTGTTTATTACCAGTAAAAAGGGAAGATTTTCTAATTAGATTAAAAGGTTTTGAAAACAACAGTGCCCTGTGATTTAGGCCCATTGGGAGAATAATACAGTGTAAGCATCTCCATTGATTAAAAGTGAACTAATAAGTTACTACCACCGCCTCGCTGTTTATCGACAGAACTCCAGCTGATCAGTGTTGCAATTTACCATACACGATCAATAAGAGAATTTGGCTAATTTTCTCCATGGTTATGAGACTTTAAAGAAGCTATTTAGAAAAGCAGTAGGGACACTGCTGGAAATACTAGCCATGATCCATTTGGTGTAATAAACATCAAGGAAGAAGGACAGCGTAAATCACACAGAACGTGTGCATTCGAGAAAGCACTGCTGTTATAAAATGCCATATTAAAAGTAGAGAGAGAGAGAGAGGAGCATTCTTATGCAGTTACAATTTGCTTTTTGTTAAGGGAAAAAAGCCACCAGGAAAATAAAAGGGAAAGTGTTTGGATTCAAGGATAGCAGTCAATCACGATATGTTGACAACTGATGTATGGCATATGTTTTACAGGATAAGCCTGTGATTTACGATATTTCGGTATCCTGTGTGGATATTGCTGATTATGCTGGATTTCAGGGCTGCTTTGCCAAATGTGTTTGGTATGAGGTAATAAAATGGCAGGGTTTCACTCCCCAAAGCTTATACATGACACATTTTCCATTATGTATAGAAAGGGTAAAACCACCAGATTAAATAAATAGTAGTTTAATGCCTGTATTGTTTTACTGTGCCCTTCAGACCACATGGAAGCCTGCAGATGCTTCTAATCCCAGGCTCCCTGCCTTGGCTATCTGAAAACCAGAGGATAGGCACTTTAATACCATTCCTTCCCCCCACATCACTATCCATCACAAGGTGCTCTGTGTTAACTCTTCTTGATACCTTTGAAGGAGAAATCCGGTTACGAGGCCACATCATTGTATGGTTTGACCTCCTTCCATATTTTCTTTCAAATGCTAAATATAGCTGGCATTTCTGTCATGCAATTGAATCTTTACCAACCTTGAAAATCATTTAGATGCTGGTCAAAAACATTGACTGCAAAAAATGGAAATCAAGGTTAAGCATACAAGAAATGGTGGTTTATAAGGAATTTGATTAATATACTTTTTATTATAGAAATCATTTTATGTATTATATGAATTTTATATTATATATATATATATATATATATATATATATATATATATATATATATATATATATATGTACTGCATTTACATTTGGATATATTAGACCCTTTATTATTTCCCATTATATTATCTCCAAAGCAGGCTTTTTACCAGTGTAAATAACAAAACCAGATGATATAACTATTTATAATAGAACTGAAATGGTTAAGTACCTTATACTCAACCTGTTTTTTTGGAGCTTGTCTTACGCAATGAGTTATTTATCTTTAAGCCCTGATGCATCAGAGGCAATACCATTCATTAGCTCAGATCCAGCATCCAACATTATTTTGGGGCAGAATGGAATGAATCACACCTATATGACATTTTAGGGGTATATTCCCTCTATCCCATCATAGTTGTAAGAGATCTCATATTTTAAGTTGTTGGGTCATATATAGAAGACTGGAGATAGTTATATTTTGCACTTGTGGGTATATATGAACCTTACAGGGCAGAAATCTATTGTCATAATTTGTAAAAAAAAAATAGGTTGATGTGGCAGGAGGTAGAAAACATGCAGGAGACTCTGTTCATCAAAGTTATTACAGCATGTCTAAATAGTCCCATTTTTTCCCAGTAATACTCCACATTATGGTTCGTCGTGAATGATACCATGTTGAGTCTTCCCTACTTCCTTGAGCCGCAGCTACAAAATGAAAATATATATTCATTTTTTATATCAAGCATACATGTGTGTGCAATGTTTTTTCTAAATTTAGTTGACACGTAAAAAATGTTTTATTCATTTTATCACGTTATTTAAAATTATACCTTAATTTACATTACAATTTAACTAGATTATTTTAATTTGCATCAGATATATCAGCATCGCTAAAATAAACCAAGAGACTAACAGGACACATAGCATCTCAGAGGTTGCCAAACCATGCCATACTTGTGTTCATTTATATATACATAATGTGGATTTGACATTACATATTTTACAACAAAATGTGCAATTACTTATTTTACAAAACAATTTTCCAGATGTATTGATTATAAGCAAATGTACAAACTATAATGAGAACATTAACAAATTTATAGTAAATTAGATTTTTTAATAACTTGTACATTAAAAACAATTACAATATTAAGATCAGGGACATGATTTTATACACTCGAGATTTACTAATAAACTCTACTAGTAACGACAGCTAGGATTTGTTTTAGTTGGATGTATGAAACTTGCATAACCTGTTACAATAATATAATTTTAGCGTAACTAATTTGCAATCTGAATTTCCCAAGGACAGAGGCAAAACCATAGTTTTGTGCAACAAAATTCCTACATGTCCAAGGTACAACGCAGCTATACAATATTGACAATAGTATTGGGACGCCTGACCATTATACCAACATTGACTTTTATCACATCACAATCTAAATACTTAATAATATGAAGTTGGTCCCCATTTGCAGATCTCTTCTGGGAAGGCTTTCCACAAGATTTTGGAGTGTTTCGTGGGAATTGTCCCGTTCAGCATACCAAGACATTTTGGACAATGCTATGCTTTCAACTTTGTGGGAACAGTTTGAGGAAGGCCATGTTCTATTCCAGCATGACTATGCCCCAGTGCACAAAGCAAGGTTCACGAAGATATGGTTGGAGGAGTTTGGTATGAAAGAACTTGACTGGCCGCACAGAGCCCTGACCTCAACCCCATCGAACACCTTTGGGATGAACTGGAACAGCAATTGCGAGCCAGGCCTTCTCATCCAACATCAATGAATGACCCCACAAATGGATCAATATGCAAAAAGTCACACAGAAAATTTTTCTGAAAAAAAAGTAACCTTTTTATTGTGTGTGTTCTTTTAAAACACCTGACAAGTTTATTTTGTTAGTGTGAGCCAAAACTCATTTTCTTTATTTTTGATATGTATCAGAAAACTATTGGAGGACGCATATAATACTTTGACATGCCTGTTCATTGAGCCACAAAATTGAAGTCTAACAGCCTCCTCATGTCATGTATAGTGTTATTATGTTCAGCAAGTTAGTGTTCTAACATTGAACACAGCCGCTAGACAAAAAGATATTGGAAACATTTGCAAAAGCAGAGTATCAAGTAATTATAAATGTCAACAAATAGTCACCTGACAAATAAATTATAGCAGTTTATAGAGAAATTCCAGTTATTTAGGCGTGAGACAATACTCCATAAAGCAAATAAATATATTACCTTGCTGACACCTGAAAAAATAGCTGTGACTCTCCCTTTAACTACAATATAAGTTTTATTTATTCTTTGTGTTACATATTACTTTCTGCCCAGGTATTAAGAAACATGGGCTATTAGAATTTACATGTGATTCAAACTGATCCATCACTCATTAATCAAGCAAACGTACAGCCTAGCCAATAGGGGTTTTTGGTTTCCTTGTCAAGAAGATATTGTTGAGATATAAGCCCACAGAGAATATTATTATAACTGCTTTGGCTTCTTGGAAGAATGACAGTCAAGTGAGTAAATGAGACATATCCACATCATTTTAAAGTAAGTGTTTTATTTTCTATCTCTAGACAGCAATAAACTAAAGTAAATTAAACAGGGTTCTTCAATAATTCCAAAATAATTGGCTTTAGAAGGCAATGTGCACAATTTTATAGTTTAGTTTTTTTTCTCCCATCTTTAATCTGAGAAGCAGTGGTCAAAAATAGAGTCATATTTAAGATATCCCCTGAAAGCAAAAGTTTAGCCTTACAAAGAAAAAGCCTCCATAAAATGTACTTCTTTCAGCAATAACCAAAGAAATCTATTATGGTCTATTGGCCAAATGATCAGAGATCTGTGTCATATAAAATATACTCTGCACTGGTCTCGTCCCCCGTATGTTTTAGTTCCCTACCCACCTTAAAAAACCTATGAATGTACTGACCAGGGTTTTTTTTTTTGTTTTTTTTTATGCTCTTGTGGTCAAGGGATCTTTGTCATCAGAGATATCTTGCCATAATTAAAATTAGAGAGGTATGTCATCTAAAAATGTAGATGTAGTTTGGTTTAATTATCTTTAACTAGTGACATTATTTGAGATAACAGTTGAAAAAGTACTAGGTTATAAAATTTAGAACATGTAAATGTGCAAATTATTATTATAAGAACACGTGGATACTACCTTTAATTATACTGATATTTTTATGCAAGAAAAATTATTTAACGGAAACCAGCGTACAATTTATAAGAACAAGAAAGGTCATTCATTACAGAGAAAAAACATAAAAAATATGTATTTCCAAGAATCTTATTTATCTCTTCTTGTTTTGCAGAATCAGGTCAACCATAGCCATGGCTCAGCAGGTAGAAGATGCTGTAGATACTGACATTTATTGCAAGAGACAGTTGAAAGACACCTACAATCTGGTGAAGATCTGCAAAAATATGAAAAAAAATGTTAGCTTGTTCAAAGTGCAAGAATGAAAAGATCCTGGCTATTGATGAATTTTAATTGTTTCAAGTTTTGTAGTGTGTATTCCACTCTTACATTGCTGTAACTGCAGGCGGAGATATAAATCACTGAGTAATTATAGTCGTTTCCATGGCAGTTCAGAACAAAGCGGCAAGTATAGCACAAGAGTAGATATGCTGTGGGTGAGTTCAGTCAAAGGAATAAGAAAAAACATATAGTTTTAAATAATGACGCATTATAAAATGCACTGTAACTAAGGATACAACTAAAAAAAAACATATTGACATGGGAAAATGGCACTTTCTTAGAAAAAAATATTATATTACACTAATTGGTCCTACCTACATTCCACTATGTACATTAAAATAGTTAATGAGAACACAAACCTTTTCTTCCTATGTTCCAGGTACCAATCTACCTCAGTACCTGTGATAAATTCCTTTTGATATTTTGCAGTGGAGAAGGCGTAATGTGTTGGATCTGAGCCAACAGTTCTGATATTGTTCTGTCAATTCTACAGATATCCAGAAACTGGACATGAAGTCAAGGCTGAGTTAAAACATATTTGTTACTTTTGGGATAATATTTCACTTAATAGGTGAACAGATAACAGATTTTGTGATAGTTTATTAGTTAAATGTTATCTTATGTTATCTTATGTTTTATGCAATCTGGTTGGTTTTCTACCTACAAAATGGAATCCCAGTTGCATACATAAGTGAGGCTTATTCACTAAGATTTAAGTTTTACCTAACTTAGCAATATAATATCGTGAGCTCTAGACTCAACTTAGTCACAAAAGCTTTCTAGTTCATCCAAAGCTTGAAGTTTTCATCATTTGGCTCAAGAACCTACATTGGTAAAACTATCCCACCCCTAGTGTCTCTTTTCTCCAAATTGCATGACCTTTGAGGAATTTTCTGTCAATCGCCCCATTCTGACAATCAGTTAATGCAAACAAACAACTAATAACTATTGCTAGGCTGTTACAAAAATAAAATCAACCATTTTATAAAATGTACTATGAAACGCTTTAGGCAAAGTAGTAAGCTTAAAAGAAAAGTGAAAAATCCCTTGGGTAAAAAAATTTATTTTACAAGCTACATGAATTGAGATAATGAGTCTACAATTTCTATTTTGTTTTCCAGATTTATTTTATTATATCGCATGATTTTCAAGCCTTTTCCCACAGAATAGCTTGACCTCTACTGAGCAGGGCCATCCTCACCTGTTTCTGTATGTCATCTTGTTATTTTATATACTAATTGATATGTCCTGTCTACCTTTCGTACAGCAAAGCAGAATCTGATGGCGCTATATAAAACAATTAATAATAATAATCTAGATTTTTAGAAGTGAGTACAGTGAATTAGAAACATCAAAAACAAAAAAGTGTTAATTTTTTGCTGCATTTCTAATGTAATTTGTGTTTCATTTGTGAAAATATATTTTGAATATGGTTGTATTACAAGTCTGAAACAATTTTAAATAGCTTATAATTCCTAATTGTTCATTTTAACCAGATGAATCTGTGAATTACCACAGCTCTCAACTTTTTGATCTTGACCAATGTACCAACTTCCTGCAGTTTTCTTCAAGCTGCATATGGACTGTTGGTCAGGTTTTAATGTACTAATTAATTTAAGAGCGAGTTTTTAAAAAATGTTCACATATTCCTATTAGGTTGTGAAAACAGAAAAAAAAAGTAGTCAGATGACCCCTTGTATGCCAGTCCCTAGTAGCCTGAAGCCTTCTTGCCTGGAGTCAGAGATAAAACCAGCCACATGCAGCAGCAGTAATAGCAAACATCTTGGCTGTAGTTAGTGACATTAACTACGGAACTCCAATGGGACCCATCTCTCTAGGGGGCCCAGGTGACCTCTGCGACCACTTGTTCCTGTCTCCGCATGCTGCTTTAAAATTGTTCACAAAGAGCCCTTCCGACCTGAACCGGGCAGGTCTAGGTCCGAATGGCCCTTTCTAATTAATTTTGTAATGGCACGGAGAAACAGGAACCCAATGGAGTTTAAGTCACCTCATGTGACCCTGCAACGGAACCAATGCCGGAACTGTGCTGCAAGAGAGATAAGGGGCTGCGGGCAGGAGGGGGTATATATGTTTGTATGTATGTGAGCATGAATGTCTATATATAAATGTCTGTGATCATGAATGTCTATTTATAAGTGTATGTAAGCATGAATGTCCATGCATGAGTGTATGTGAGCATGGATTTCTGTTTAAGTGTGTGTGAGCATAGACGTGTATGTGGTGTGAGATGGAGTGTTAGCATGAGTGATGTAAGAGGGAGTGTGTGTATTAGAATGATTGTGTAGATGTTTGTTAGTGAGTATGAGTGAGTTTGTATTAGCATGTGTAAATTTGTGCGTGTTTACAAATTTGTGCCAGAGTGTATGTTGGAGGGATGGGCGATGGACAATGATGGCACAGAAAAGCTGTTTGGGTGCAAATATGGCACAGATAAGCTTTTGGGGCCACTGCCAACCTGGAACAAAGCTGGTACAGGCAGGCTGTTTGGGGGCACTGATAAGCTCCTTGGGGGCAAAGGTGGCTATCACAAGCTGTTTAGGGACAGAGAAGGCACTCACAAGCTGTTTTGGGGGCAAATGTGGCACTGTGGGACATGTTGCTTGGTGAATTTGGGGACCTTGGGGTCTTGTGGTCTGCAGTTATGCCTCTACCAACATGAAGCACAATTTTAGTCACTAGCAAGGACTCACAGGGGGGTCCTTTTCCGGTGCCTTGGTGGTCTCAAAGTGGATGATTGCGTGTAAGTTATTCTGTGGTGAATCACAAAATGAAATAACTGCCAATGCCACCACAACTGCCACTGGTGCCACCGCTACTGCAGGCACTGCCAAGTTTCTAACTCCCCACAGTAGAGAAGGGTAGGTGCTGTCAAGTGGTCGCAGCAGATCTATGTTTCGGCCAGGAGAAAGTGAGGAAGAATAGGGTATGTCAACAGTGCAGCAGAAGTGGGTCTACAAATAGGACTAGTGGACATTTGTAAGTCAGGTAGACGTAATACTTTTTTAAATCTATTACTCCTGGTGAGGTAGTAGAGGTTATTTCCAGTAAATATTATTTACGTGTGAAACTACATGTTACATAATTAATTTGTCCCCTCTAAAGACTTTTCTGTAGCAGACAACAAAGCAGCCAAAGGGTAGAATTCCGCCTGTTTTTCCACTGTTACATAATGCCCTTGGTTAATTTATGTCTGATTCCGAACCAAGGCACTTAGTTTAGTGAAGTGACAGCTGGTGAACTCATATTTGACCACCACTTGGTTAAACATGAAAAAAATCATCTCTACAGAAAATAACTAAAGTTAAATTTGTACTTGACATTCACTAAGATGCTTTATGTTTGTCTCCAGAACAAAAACTTTTTTCTGTGACCTTGTTATTTTGATGGAATTTATACTTTCCACCTTGAAAGTGACACATCTTGAAATAGCTTAGAGGTTATAACTGAAGAGAGAGCTTTCCAATGCATCATCCCTATTGATTGTCACACCCTGTAATGACACATTTGTACTTGTGCAGCTATTATTTAACTACTCACCAGTACAGTGAATGGTGAAGAATCAGATGCTTAAAGTGAAAGGTTGCTTATATGCTTGGTCTTTCAGAGGGTTTCTCTCTTCTTGATTCTGGAATGGGTTAGGCAAGGTTGCATTAAATGTCCCCTTAAGCACGGTGTCCTTAAAAACAGAGCTCAGCTGTTTAAATGAAGAAAAAATATGTATGAATACTTCTAAATGTGAATACACAATCAGTGTTTTTATTTTAAAGAAGCAGCAAATAATGAAATGCACTTTCAAGAAACAACATCAGATAAATGCAGCATTTTAAATCTAAGTACATCCACTGTGGCAGATTCTATAGTTATATTTGCTTTAAAACACACAGAAGAAATTGTTTAAAATTATTATTCAAGTAAACAGAGTAGACACAGGCAAGCAATAACTCCCCAGTTATGTAACAACAAACCTCTAACCGGATAAGGCAAGCATCATTGCACTTGGTATCGTTCAGCAACAGAACTACCTACCACTATGACAAAGCATAGACCTCTGTAGAGATCCACTTAAAACATGTCCACTTTACAAAACATATTTATGTGACTCTATGTGATTTTTTTAATGTTTTTTATAAATGTATATTTTATGATATGCATTAAAGAAATCAAGGATCACCAAAATGTTTAGGAAATACTAGCAGGGGCGTAACTAGAGACCACAGGGCCCCAGTGTGAAAATTGCCCCGGGGCCCCCCCAACTTCACCAAGCAACCTGTCCCACAGTGCCACTTTTGTCCCCTCCCCTGTGTTCCTTCCCTTGTTTCCTGTCCTTTGTGGGGTCCTGTACCATGTATGTCTTGTCTGGTTATGTTTAGAATCGGTGTTCTGTGTATTTATGTTCAGCTGTATTGGTTACGCTATAACCCTGCCTCCCTCACCTGAAGCCTATGTCATTACCACACCTGACCTAACCAACAGGCTTTATATCCCTGCCTCTCAGTAACAGAGGTGTGAGTTCATTTAGTTACTTTGGAGCTATAGTTGATGCCAGACTCTGGATCTTTTGGATTCTTACCTTGACTATTCTAACTTTGTACTTCCCAGCAGTCTGTATACTTGATATGCCTCCTACTCTGCTACTTATGGTCAGATGAATCTGCCTTGTTTAATATACCTTAATTCAAACATTCAGCTTTTGTCTCATTTGTGAAGTGTGTGTCTATCACTGTGTGCGTTCTTACACTCCTGCGCCCTGGGCTCCAACATCCAGTAAGGGCTGAGATATGATGAGCCTGATACACACAAACACTTAATGCTGCAACATGCAAATGCTTTCACATACACACTCATGTAAACACACAAACACTTGAAGCTCTTACATACAAATGCCTTCATATCCACATTCATGTTAACACATTTTTATACATACGCATTCATGATCACATACACTTATACATGGACAGTCATGCTCACTTACAGTTACACATGAACATGCATGCTCACATACACTTATACAGACATTCATGGTCACATACACTTATGCATAGACCTGCATGCTCACATGTACCCACTTTGCAACATAAATTTCAACTGCACCTAGAATGAAAAAAATGACTTGCTATTTGTGCCCCTTTGCACTCACAGAATTTTCTATTGCACCCATATTGCAAAGTGATGGACTTGCCACTCACCCACTTTGCACCCCCATAAATTGCACCCACTTTGCACCCATGTTGCACCTAAAAGACTTGTTTTATTCATTTAATATTATAAATATGTGCAGGAATATTTTCTCTGTTAAACATGTTATGCAAACAAATACATATTTTCAGGCTGCTGCTGGCTTATGCTAATTTGTTCAAAGTTACATCTGAAAAGCTGAGCAGAAGAGTTTTACAGCAGCTTGGATGTTATTAGCGTTTAAAGGATTTAAAGAAACATTTTTTCCCCACTATCGTTGTCCTTTAACCCCTTAATGACAATTGCCGGTTCTGGCACGGCACGGAAAAACAAGTCGATTACGACAAATGACGTGCCAGAACTGGCACGTCTTTAAATGGGTGCAGAAAGCGATCTACATTCGCTTTCTGCACCCAAACGGCGTTGGCATTCAGCAACGCCACGATCGGCACCAGGGGCCATGTCTGGCCCCTCCCTGGGGCGTCAACAACCGCCATACATTGTATGGCGGCGGACGCTCGTTTTAAAAGCGTTTAGGAGGCGATCAACGATCACCTCCTAAACTTAAATGGTGTCGCTGGAATGCCTCGATCAGGAGGCATCCAGCGACACCAAACACTTACCTCTGGATGGGCTGTGACCGCTTCACCATCAGCAAGATGGCGGCGGCCCGGGAGAAAAAAATAATAAAGATGAAAAAGTTCGCTAGACGGTCTCCAGACCCTCTAGAGAACTCTGGCTCCACTTGCAGGTTGAATACAGGTACTGCATTCAACCATGCAAGTCAATGGAGCCCAGCTTTCTAATCACAGTGTGATTAGTAAAAATAAATTAAAAAATAAAATAAAATAAATAATAATTAGAAAAAAATTGTAAAAAAAACAGTAAAATGTAAAAATAATTTCCCACTGATGTCACTATCAGGGGAACCTTCAAGTTAAAAAAAAAATTGTAAACATTTTTTTTAAAAAGGCAAAAAAAATTAAATATATATATAAAAAATATATTTTTGTGAGCAAGTCCTAAAATTAGCACATTAGCTTAAAACAATTCTCGCATGGAAAGAGTTAAAATACTGGCATATTAAATGCCCATGGGGTGTCTACTTTAAAAAAATGTATGATTTGATGGGGTAAATTGAATTGGCCGGGTTCAACAATGTCCCAATTAACACGGGGGGAAGGATGGCCACACATCTAATTTCCAATTAGAAAAATGCACACGTACCAAATGTGGCCTTTTAGTTCCCCCCAAAAATGACAACCCCATGCATGTGGGGTATCACTGTACTCAGGAGATGTTGCTGAACACATATTGGGGTGTCGTGTGACAGCGGCATATACCAGGAGCTGTAAATTCATACATAACATAGGTGTGGGGGGGGGGAATACACACAAAAGGATACTACTGCAAACTTTGAAAAAATTCTGGTGGTAAAATGTGTGCATGCAAAGAGTTAAAATACCAGCATTTAAAATACCCTGGTGTGTCTAGTTTTCAAAAATATATAGCTTTATTGGGCATACTGAAATGGCCCGGCTCAAAGATGTACCAAATAGGGCATGGGCAGTTGATCGCCAAACGCCAAAGTTCAACATTGAAAATGCGCATGCCCCAAATGTGGCCCTTTTGCCCCCAAACAGCCAGGCAAAATCATTCATGTGAGGTATCGCTGTACTCAAGAGATGTTGCTAAACACATATTTGGGTGTTTTATGATAGTGACATATACCAGAACCTGTTTATTCATACCTGAAGTAAAATGTGTGTGAAAAAACAAATGCAAAAAAAATTACTACCATAAAGTTTGACAAAGGTTGATGGTAGAATTAGTGCTTGGAAAGGGTTAAAATACTAGCATTTGGAATACCCTGGGCTGTCTAGTTTTCAAAAATATTTGACTTGATGGGGTAAATTGCATTGGCCGGCTTCAAAGATACCCGAAATGGCACATGGGGGGAAGAATTACCAGATTTGGAAAAAATGGCAAAACGCTACCTGTACTTATTGCCCCATAATGTGTAGAAAAAAGCAAAAAAACATAAAAACATTGGGTATTTCTAAACTCAGGACAAATAGTAGAATCTATTTAGCAGGTTTTTTCATTACCTTTTATAGATGAGTAAAAGATTTTTCAACTAAAAGTTAGAAACAGTCATTTTTTTCTAAATTTTTCACCATATTTTATACTTTTTTTAATAGTAAATAATATGATACAATCAAAACAATGTCATCTAAAGAAAGCCCTTCTTGTCCTGAAAATAACAATATATAATGTGTGTGGGTTCAGTAAACGGGAAAGAAGAAAATTACAGCTAAACACGAGCAGCGCAGAAATGTTAAAACGGCCATTGTCACAAATGGTACAAAAAGTAAAATCAGCCTTTGTCACGAAGGTGTTAAAAATGGCGAGATTCTCCTCTTATTAGTGTAGTTAAAAGGGTGGCCCAATGAATGAAGGAAGATTTTCGTATTGCGCATATTTGTTTGCTTTCGTCCATTGTCGCATTCATTTGTTCGTTATTCAAACACATTTTTACGAAAACGAATGTGTCTGATGTTAACACACACCTATACATAGACATTCATGCATAATTCTGTAAACACCTATTTCCAGTAACATATATGATACTATGTAATATTAAAAATAGAAATTTCACAGCAGATAAAAACCATTCAACCCATTTATCTCAAACATTCATCAGTCCTTGGTCTCGTCTTAGATTCAGTTTGGTCTTATGCCTCTCCCACACATGTTGACATTCCCACACTATTAGCTTTTACCACTTCTGCTGGGAGGCTCTTCTATCTACCACCCTCTCAGTAAAGTTAAACTTCTTAGAGCTCAAGATTCTAGGCAGATATACACCGATCAGCCATAGCATTATGACCACTGATGGGTGAAGTAAATAACACTGATAATCTTATTATCATGGCATCTCCAAAACTGCAGCTCTTGTGGGGTGTTCCCTGTCTGCAGTGGTCAGTACCTATCAAAAGTGGTCCAAGGAAGGAAAAGCTTTGAACCGGTGACATGGTCATGAACGGCCAAGGCTCATTGATACATGTGGGGGGCGAAAGCTGGCCAGTGTGGTCAAATCCAACAGATGAGCTACTGTAATTCAAATTGCTGAAAAAAGTTAATGCTGATTGGATGACCAGGTGCGTCGCTTACCTGAAGAACACATGGCACCAGGATGCATGCATGGAGGCCTCACCTCGCTACTTACAGGACTTAAAAGGATCTGCTGCTAACATCTTGGTGCCAGATACCACAGCACACCTTCAGAGGTCTAGTGGAGTCTATGTTTTGATGGATCAGGGCTATTTTGGTGGCACAAGGGGGACCTACACAATATTAGGAAGGTCATAATGTTATTGCTGATCAATATATATATATAATTTTACCCCAACTCTATAATTCCTGTGTGCATTACCCAGTATCCAGTAACCTGTCTTGTCCCATAAGATCTGAGAATTTAAGCTAGCAAATGTTAAAGAATAAACTTTTAATAAGTAATTCCTACAGTACTATTCTGCAGTTATACCACATTTTTACTACATATTCTCCTTAATGAACATAACTTGCAATAGAATTATAATTTACCATTAAGTTTGTAATCTAATTGAAAATTGAGTTAAGCTCAGTACTGTGTTCATTGAAGTTAATAAGCTTAGAAGACTAATGGAGAAATACAGTGAAAATTATGCTTCCATATACCAATCACCACTGCTGAATACTAAAAGCCAGGAAACCAAGTAACATGTTACATTTGCAAATACATGGAGATATGGCTATCTATACTAACATTAGATGTAATTAAATTAAGCTTTTAATAGAGAACAAAATATTACCCACATTTTAGTCAACACAAGCCATGTAAAATTTAGTCATTTTTATCGATTACTACCCAAGCTAGGAGCTCAATAATTAATTCATTAGGAAACATTGTAACAACATTATTACTTAGGCACATGCATCTGTTTGTTGCATGTATTGATAGATTCATGATTACAGTATTTTGGGAAGGTTGTACAATTCATAAGTGTCACAATCCATCGTAACGTGTGACCGTTTTATACAACATTGTGGTACATGGTACACAAAAACTGTGAAAGAGCGAGAGAGTTTTGAGGAACAGCATAAAGGACACCTGCATACTTCAAAATTCAATAGGTTTTTTTCCTATATAGCCTGTTAAGCTGTATTTTGTATTATAGTCAGCTTGGCCCTTTTCAGGGGTGGGGGCTACAGAAACGAATTTAGAGCTAAGTACAATATTTGTACGTTTCCTGCAAGATGTGTTAATTGAGTCTTTATTAAGAGCAATGCATGCTTGCTGAATGTAGTCTTCATTTAGTATACCTCACTGCCTCAACCTTTCTGTCCTGTAGTGGGCCATGTTGGAGGCAGACTGGGTTGTTGTTAGAGGTGGGAGGCCTGTCTGGAAGCCTTGGTGGGATAGTTACCAAACATTGGGGAAGTTGGAAGTATGATACTTGTAGAGCACTCAAATAAACAAAATTCTGGATTTATTAATTAGACCCTATAACAATTTTCTATTAAAGACTTTAAAGGTAATTAGTGATTTCAGCTCATCATGCCAGCAAAGTTCACAGAGATGCTTATATATACAGTATATCAGATGCCAAATTTTGAAACCGGGTAGCATTAATAAAATGTAAACTATGTGTGTCTGGTTACTTTTACTCATGTATACCAATTTCTCTTTTTTGTTGCTGTTAATAGCTTCCTAAACATCGGCAGTTTCACAATTAAGTGTACTATTTTTCAAATTCTTTCAAAAGAGCCAGACACTCCATGTATGATCCTAATGTCGAAATACATCATCAGTTTATAAATAATTAAGGTCATTAGGCCTCTATTAAACTAATTAGAAACTTGTGTTAAATTACTGAATCCTACTACGTTATATTAACAGTTACATTCCAATTAAAGAGCAATATAGCAACACTAATTACAATAAAAGTTCTTATTTTTCAAACTTCACTATTTATGAGAAATATAATCATATTTATATTTTTATAGAAAAGCTCACAATTAAGTTAGAGACATTATATTTTGCATGAATAATAACACCAATGTTAATGCTAATAGTAATGATAAATACTAACATATGTTTAAAATACATAGTAATATTGATATTGATATATATATACATTTTTAGACAATTTGCATATTGAATGACCTTTTAAAACAATACATTTATAAAATTATTATATTAATAGGGAGTCCCATGTAAAAAAAAAGTATTTTTTTCCCTGGACATAACATACAGTGTTGTATACAGTAGTGTACAGGGCCGGACTGGGACTGAAAAGCAGCCCTGGAAACATTTGGAGACCAGCCCCATATAGTTTATCTCGCAGTCGAGCTCTTGTACCCACACGCACCCCTTATACATACCCGAGTCACACTATTTGCCATACAAATAACTATAAAATATTCTTTTTATCACATTATTTGTATTAAAAGCATTTAATGCAAAATGGAGAAATATTTCTTTACCTAACGTAACAGTTTGTCATAGTCTGTCAGTTTTAGTTTTGTCATACCCTTTTATTGTATGTACTGTAAGAAGTGCTGCATAAATTGTTGGTGCTATACAAATAAAATATAATTATAATAATGATAATTAATAATGAAAAACAGGACAGTGTTTATAAAAGCTTATTTTCATTCTGATACAATAAAGTATTTGGTTGAAGTTCCCCTTTGAATGTTTTTAAATGTTTTTTTTTTTTATGAGAAACATTTGTGCTTCCAGGTCAACCAATTAGAAGTGGAAATCCATGATTCCTAAACAATGTCTCATGTAAACATGAAATTAATCTAGGTAAATTACACTAATCTAAGGTTACATTTACCAGCATGTAAAATTAAAATGGCTGATGGATGTGGCAACTCAACAGACAAGACCACTGCTTCCTATTGAAAAGTAATTATGGTTCTATTACTGAAGCTGGCTGACAATAGAAAAGGGTTTCTGAAAGACAATTTTGTTGTTCCATTGAAAAAAAAGGGCCTTTGTTCACAGAAGGCAATTACAGTAGATGAAATTACAACTTTAAGAATGGCTCTGCATCATTATTGAAGTTATACAACATTTCTTGGAGAAGACTTGTTCTTCCAAAGGTAAGCTAGCTGAGTGAATGTGAAAAATAGGCTTTAAAATGCAGTTAAATAATTTGTACATTTAAAATAAAAGCCCCACTTTAGATTTTCCTGTAAGGAAAGTATAGCATAATTGCCATTTGGAAATCGATGGAACAGCCACATCGACGTTTAGCGCTCACTACGTATAACTGACTGAGAAATGCGGTCTAACGACTCACGAAAACACACAACAAAACCATATAAAAACTCTCTCTCTCAAAATTTTTTTATTTTGATTACAAAAGTAGACTACACAGCAACAAAGATATGATTTTATGCCTCCTAATGAATTTCTGCATTAATAGAGCTATCTACAGTATATCACTAGAAGTCATACATTTCAAATTCAGTTCTTAGCCAACCAAACCTAAAGCAGACCAGTGATGTGATAACAATAGAGCATAAAAAAGCACACAACTAATAATAATATGATTGCTGAAAGGCTCTCTTTACCCAGGTATATCTAATGCATGCATTGTTAAGTATATATTATCTTTTCTTATGCATGAGCATGCATATCCAGAGCTACTAGACCTTAAGTTACTATAGTCATGTAGACCATACATATCAGCTACAAGCATGCTAATTCGACGTATACTAACAGCTATGTTAAAAAAAATGACTTAAAAATTATCAAGACCAAGTGATCACAATATGTATTGCTTGGTGGGAGATGTGATAGATGTGATATAAACATATAGCTGCATAAAGACATTTCACAAAGTACAGGAAGGATGTTTACTTCAAATGAGGATAAATGTTATAACAAGAGGTCATAATCTAAAGACAGAGGATCAGAAGCATAGATGTAAGAAACTTTAGACAGTAGGTGAGAAAAACAGCCTCATAGTGAAGTGGTAGATATTAACATAGCAAAGGATTTTTTAAATTCATAGGCAGACTAAATGGGTCAAATAGTTCTTCTCTACCGTCAAATTCCATGTTTCTATATTGTCAGAAATACAACTGTATTAAGAGCTGAGTGATAGTTATAATGTTACACATTTTGAGGATATCTTAAAATCATTGGAATTGGGGATAATAAGGTTTATGTGCAATCATATCACCACAATTTGGAATGTTTTCTTGTTTTCAATCGGAGTCCTATCTTTAGTTTAAATAAAAATGCTATTGTGTTTTCTTGTAGCTTGTACAGAAATAAACTCATCTTGTATGAGTGACTCACTTACAAGGTGAATGTGACTGTGCATACAACATGGAGGATAACGTCTAGAAAAGAAACAAGCCAAAAAAACATTACAGGATCAATTTGTTTGCCTGCTAAATTGGAATGAAACATGAAGATAGATGTATCAAATAAAATTATCTCCACTGAAATCTATATTTCACCTGTTCAGAAAGTGCTTGAAATTATAATAATGATGTCGTTTTATAGGATTATATGATGTGTAAATGTACGAAAAACTCCAAATAAAATTTAACCTGTTATTTTTAAAAACTGCAATTTGGCTATTTTAATCTACTGTGCCAAATGGCCTTTCATAAATTAGTTGCCGTAGCGTTATTATGAATATTGTTTTTTATGTCTAACTATTTTGTTTCTCTCCTGTAAAACAAAAATATATACGCAGATTTACAAAAAAGTTAATCCAATTATTCTGTTTTGCATAAAATGGTTGTACATTTTTATTGTTATAGAAATACATTTTTTATATTAATATAAATATTAAGTAGATGGATTATAATAGTTTCCAATAAATTGGAATACAAAAAGGAATATTGCTTTTCTTCCAGCATATCAAATGGCCAACAAGCAGCAAATATGGTGGTCAGTCAAGTTAAGGGTTAACATACCTGACAAGATTCAACTCCAATCACATTCCCTTGCATGCTAGCACAGTCACACTTCACTAACCTAGAAGTTGTTGACAGCATACAAATTTATTTTTTTGCGATTCTGGCAAGGGCATAGAAGGCCACATGAGCATGCATGTCCTCACCTTAAATTCAAAAAAAATCATAACCCACAGAACACATACAAAGATAATAATATTCCTTTGGACCCCCATTAACCAAGAGGGGACCAATGACTGTCTCTTTTCCCTTCACCCTGTGAGCTAACAATCGAATAGATACCAGAAAATACTATTGCAAATTTGGGTTCATTTGCAATAACAAATTGTTTAATGAGCCAGATTTTTGGGAACAAGGGGAAGCAGCATTGGTCAAATGAGTATGTACATGGTCAGGGTCATGACCATGGCCAGCTCCCCCATACATTTTTAACTTTCTCACCACTGTTCTTTTCATATGTCTCATACTCTTTAATGTTAACATCATTTTTAATGGTGGATACCAGATATGTTTCTGTCTTTAGTGCCATACCAGGTCACAGAAGGGATAACAAATTTGGCATGTATTGTCTTCCATGTTGGCATGTATAGAAATCAGAACTGAAGATGTAAGCCAATAGCTTTTGGGCATTTCTGCCTATCATTTTTGTGCACAAAGGTACCACTATATGTACATTCTTAATTTCTTTTGTGATGAGCATTTCTGCCTATCATTTTTGTGTAGAAAGATACCACTATATGTAATTTCTTATACAAATGTATACATTGAAAGACCAAATGTAAAAGAAAAATGCTACAGAGTGCTTCAAGTTTAAAAGTCATTTAAGCTATACTGTTAAAAAGCATTACACATAAAACATACCATAAAAAAAATAGGTTTTAGTGTTATGTAAAGTAGTAACTAAAAAAAAAAAATTGAGCTGATAAATTACAGTAAGCTCTCTAGACATCAGAGCAAAATAATTTATGATTTCATTGAAATGTTATCTGTGAAAGATCCATTTTTGGCCTATTAACTCAGAACATGAGTATAAGCACTAGTCTAGCATCACTCAGACTAGACATTTTATTCGATGGATAAGGTGTGATATACACTCATCTACATGTAATACACATGATAAACTTCAACATAAAAAACTATATGGGTCATGTAATTGTTGTACCTGTATTGAGATGATATAGATAGATAGATAGATAGATAGATAGATAGATAGATAGATAACCTATACCTAATTATACCATATGTATTGCCCTATTAGTGTAAAAGTAATGTATTGAAAGGTGTTGTTCTTCCCTCTAACATATCAGGGAAATAAATCGTAACAGATCTGTCCCAGGAGCCTTTCAGTTTCACATGACAGTTAAGCATTCCCTGAAAATTTAAGAATGAGGAAAAGGTGTTACATTACTACTAGCAAGAAAGGGCATGGCTTCAAAAACATCACTTACAGTATGTCCTTCAGGAAGTTCTAAGACCCCCAATGTTAAAGGTTGGAAAATTAATATTTCTAGTTTCCCTGCTACTTTTTTGTTATTTAATTCACAAGGAAATAAGTAAAAATTTCTCCTTAACTATTCCATGATGTTCCCAGTCAGACAACTATTGTGAATGTTAATAAACCGTTGTCACTCTTATTCTCCACCTGAAAGTTACCAAGACAGGATTAAATTATGGAGCTGCAAAGCACTAATGGACTGCATGTAAAACTGACAAGGTGCCTTTAAATTTATGGAAACTAAAAATGGACAATAGTCACTTTCCGAACAAGAGCTCAATGGACGAGTGCTGTTGACTAGAGTCCATAAATTAAGGACATGTTATTTATTTAGACAATGGATATAGCTCTTGTAAACTCTTGTTAAGCTGTTTAATTACTTTTATCTAGCTGCATTCATTAAAAAGATTAGTGTAAGAATGGTGTACTCGCCTTTTTAATATGTAATATTGATTATTATGTTCCTTGCACTCATGTTATACATATTTGCTCATTATTCTTATTTTAAATATTTGATATGCTATTTTTGTCGTGTATTTGTCTTAGCACATTGAATTACATTATATTGTGTTTTTCCCTCTCTGAAACAAATTATTTTTTAATTAACAATGATCTCATTAAATGCTATGATTTCCCATGACAAATAAGGGCACAATTTCCCAAGATGGTGGCAACATAAGATCCATCAAATGTTCTAAGAACATTTCACGTAATTGTCTAATAAAATTTCTGTTAGACAGAGGTTGTGCTATGAAATTGAGTTAATGGGTTGTATGTGTTTTTAGCAAAGAAGAATATATAGCTATGTCAAGGTTAATATGGACATGATTAATTAATTAAAAAGCTGCTCCACTAAAACCACGCCCACATCCATTAACACACACAGAAACTCATACTAATGCTCTCATTCAGAGACTCACACTCACACAGATAATCAGGTACTAACATGCATGCACACGATAGCATACTCAGATACACAGAGTCACACGCACTAACATATCAAGACACACTAAAATACTCAGACACACAGACACATACCCACCCAGACACTCCCGCAATCACAACCAGGCACATTAACACACACTGACGCTAACGCAACTGCACACACGTCCAGACACTAAAACATTACCAAACACACACTAACATACCCCCACACACAGTAACATACCCACACGCATACAGTAACATATCCAGACACACATACATAAGCAGACACCAACACTAACATGCCCAGACACGCAGAAACAGACACACACTAATATATACAAACACACTATAAAACACGCAAACTAAAATGCCTAGACACACACTAACATACCCTAACAAACTCACAGATTCAGACACACACAATAATAGACCCAAACCCCACAGACACACACTAGCAAACACACGCAGTCACCACACTAACATACCCAGACACACACAGTCACACACACTAACATAACGGTGTGAAGCCTCAGCCTGTCCTTAACACTGCTTGTAGGATGAGCTGCCGTGCTACTATCGCAAGGTCACGCAATGTGATGTGACCCTGCTTAACCCATCCTAGCCTCCTACTTTATAGTGCCAGAGAGAACTTGCACTGTCAAAGTCCTGCCTGGGTCCCATGTAGGGGCTCTGGTGGTGTATTCTGTGGTTTCATACAGCAACATTGTTTGGTGCTTAGAAACATGAAGAAAACTATAAAAAGAGGAGTAGCAAAAACTATACAAGGGGTATATACATTGTGTATAGATTTAAACCATTTGATATATGAAAATCCATCACCAATATCAAGAAACATTTATGAACAAAAGCTGTACATCATCAAAAATGAGGTTGAAATGTCAAAAGGCATTGGGAAGCTTGAATACATAATGTCTTTGAATCTTCAAAAAAATCAGTCTTTTCTATCACATTGACGCTTAGCTCAGTAAATTTTCAAAGCAGGGCATGGCAGAGGAGCAAAAAAAATCCACTTAAAAAAATAACAGGATTTGTGTCTCTCCATCCTATATGCTTTGAAAATGTATCCTGCTGAGTTCAAATGTGACTCTTTTAATCTTAAGAGTACCAAGTTTCACCTGATAACACAAACTGTAAATAAAAAATGTGAAATAGCAAAAGCAGCTCTATTTAACTGAGTTTTTATTCATTGACCCACTTGTCATGTCTTTAAATTAATGCATTATATTGGTGTCACCTTTCTCAGTAATTAGATTAGCGGGAATATTTAATATTCTGTGAAAGTGGTGTAAATAGCAAATGCTAACCTATAATGACATTTTTCTTCATCCTGCATGGAATTATCGTAATAAATACAGTATTAAGCCATAAGTGTAGCCCGTAATCTTTGACTTCACTTCTTAATGCATAGTTATCTGCCCTTTTCTCAGAAAGAGTAGAATTTTGAAAAATGTCACTCTGAAAATGTGTTGAAAATGACCGGTCATAATGAGTAGGTATATTTAATATCCCATTTTGAATGAACACGTGCACTGCATTTCATGAACAGCTACAGCATGTCTAGAATGTCCTCCTGTTCGTTTAATGAGAAAAAGGGATGCTTATAATCTCTAAGTGAGGAGTTACAAGCAAAGAAGGAGAGTATATTCATTACTATTGCAAGGGGGAGCACTGTGTTTGTTGGAAAATGTCCTCAAAAACAAGAGTACAGACACTCAATGGGAGATTTTTAAGAATATCTTAAATTGTCACTGTGAAAGGTACATACCGTATGGGAATAAAAGAGTCAGGAACAAGAGAAATAATAATAATAATAATAAATAAAAATGTAAAGGGGGCAATAAATGGCAAAAAAAGGCATTTAAGCTACTAAAACAGGAAGGCAGTGAGGAAGCACTAAAAAGCTATCGGGGAAAAAATGAAATATGTAAAAATCAGATAAAAGCAGCAAAATTGGAGACAGAAAGACTCATTGCCAAAGACAGTAAAACAAACCCCAAAATGTTCTTTAACTATATAAATAGTAAAAAGGTTAAAAATGAAAGCGTTGGCCCCTTAAAAAGTAATGAGGGAGAAGTTAGACGGGGATCAGGAAAAAGCTAATCTATTAAATATATTCTTCTCTGCTGTATTCACAGAGGAAAATGAAATGCCAGGTAATATACAGCAGGATGAGATAAATGCCCCAGTACATGTCGCCTGTCTAACCCAGGAAGAAGTGCAGTGCCGCCTAAAAAAAATCAAAATAAACAAATCACCAGGTCCAGATGGCATTCACCCCCGCGTTCTAAGGGAGTTAAGTAATATAATAGACAGACCCCTATTTCTAATATTCAAGGACTCTATAGTGACAGGGTCTGTTCCCCAGGACTGGCGCATAGCAAATGTTGTGCCAATATTCAAAAAGGGGACAAAAAGTGACCCGGGGAATTATAGGCCTGTTAGTTTAACCTCTGTTGTGTGTAAACTGTTTGAGGGTTGCCTAAGAGATTATATTTTGCAGTATCTCAATGAAAATAAATGTATGACTCCTTATCAGCATGGGTTTACAAGGGATCGGTCCTGTCAAACTAATCTGATCAGCTTTTATGGATCGGGGTGAATCGCTGGATGTCGTATATCTTGATTTTTCCAAAGCATTTGATACGGTGCCACATAAAAGGCTGGTACATAAAATGAGAATGCTTGGGCTGGGGGAGAATGTGTGTATGTGGGTAAGTAACTGGCTCAGTGATAGGAAACAGAGGGTGGTTATTAATGGTACATACTCTGAGTGGGTTACTGTTGCTAGTGGGGTACCACAGGGGTCAGTTTTGGGTCCTATTCTTTTTAATATATTTATTAATGACCTTGTAGAG
Organism: Sceloporus occidentalis; assembly: GCA_023333645.1. NCBI lineage: Eukaryota > Metazoa > Chordata > Lepidosauria > Squamata > Phrynosomatidae > Sceloporus > Sceloporus occidentalis. The sequence continues at coordinate 325,100 of JALMGF010000338.1, forward strand.
GGATTGTATAGTAAAGTATCAATCTTTGCAGACGATACTAAGCTCTGTAACGTGGTTAACACAATAGAGGACAGTGCACGATTACAAATGGATCTGCATAGGTTGGAGGCTTGGGCTGGGATGTGGCAGATGAGGTTCAACACAGATAAATGTAAGGTTATGCACATGGGGAAGAAAAATCCAGGCTGGGAATATGTATTAAATGGGAAAACACTGGGGACGACTGACATGGAAAAGGACTTAGGAGTTTTAGTTAACAGTAAATTTACCTGTAGCGACCAGTGTCAGGCAGCTGCTGCTAAGGCAAATAAAATCATGGGGTGCATCAAAAGGGGCATAGATGCCCACGACAAGGAAATAATTCTACCACTGTACAAGTCACTAGTCAGACCACACATGGAATACTGTGTACAGTACTGGGCACCAGTGTACAAGAAAGATATAGTGGAGCTGGAGAGGGTTCAAAGACGGGCAACCAGAGTAATAAGGGGAATGGGAGGACTACAGTACCCAGAAAGATTATCAGAATTAGGGTTATTTAGTTTGGAAAAAAGACGGCTTAGGGGGGATTTAATAACTATGTATAAATATATAAGGGGACAGTACAGAGATCACTCCCAGGACCTATTTATACCCAGGACTGTATCTATAACAAGGGGACATCCTCTACGGTTGGAGGAAAGAAGGTTTCTACACCAGCACAGACGGGGGTTCTTTACAGTAAGAGCGGTGAGATTATGGAACTCTCTGCCAGAGGAAGTGGTTATGGTAAACTCAATAAAAGAGTTCAAAAGGAGCCTGGACGTGTTTCTTGAAAGCAATAATATTACAAGTTATGGATATTAGATTAATAGGGACAGAACGTTGATCCAGGGATTTATTCTGATTGCCATATTTGGAGTCGGGAAGGAATTTTCCCCCTGGTATGGGGCAATTGGCATCTGCTTCATAAGGGTTTTTTTGCCTTCCTCTGGATCAACACAGTAGGGACACAATATGTATATAGGTTGAACTTGATGGACTTTGGTCTTTTTTCAACCTTATGAACTATGTTACTATGTAATATACATGGAAGACTAATCAATATAAAGCTTATTGATTCTGAATTATCATTTCATCATGTATTATATTTTGGCAAAAAGAAAACAAAAACATGTTTAGATCTGTTTTATCAGCATGGAACAAAATGATTTGGATTATGTATTGATTTATTAAAGTAATTATTTATTTAATATCCAGACCATGTAACTAAGTACTGCAATACTAGACCCTATAGTTTCTATCACCAATCAATTTAGATTGATGCTAGGAGCTATAAAATATTGGTACAGAAATAAAGGGCCTCTTAAAAGTAGATTCCAATACTGCACTCTCAGAAACTTAAACACAGGTAAACATTATTAATTATTATTATAAAACTCATTAATTAATTTATTAAATATCAGAATTCATAAACAAGCAGCATTTGTGTGAATCACCACAAGAATAAATAGAAACCTCATATGCATGATTATACCAACATATATAAAGATCCACATCGATAGATATAATAGATGGAATATAATTTAAATGAATATCCATACAAAAATAAACTCTGCAAATAAACACTATGCAACAAGTCCTCTCCTTTCTCCTCATCCACCCTTATGAAGACTGCCTGGTCTAATCAATAATGGTCAATCAGCAACATCCAGCATACATAATATAAATAATCTTGCAGATCCTGAGAGAAATTAGAAGTTAAGATACCTTCTAACCATGGTTTACACATTATTTAGGTTTTTAATTTTATTTTGTAAACACCAATACATTCATTTTGCATGCCTTAGTTGCTTCGTGTGCTCATGGTAACGAATCTCCACTTTATATCATTTTAGTGCATTGGATAAAAACCCACACATTTATTTTCTAGAAAAATAAGAAAAATATTACATGATATATAGTGCATACAATATATATATATATATATATATATATATATATATTACACATATGATAATATGTATTTAAGGTATAGTATTTCAAATTGATATAAGATCAATTAAGGAGACCATTAGGCCCTTTTTTAAGACTGTATGTATCTTATACAAGATGCTACATAAATGCAGTGTAAGTAAATTACACAGATTATACGATATTGAAGATCCTTGAGATAATTTCTTCTGTATGAACATTCAGATACATACACTTTAAATACTAATTGATAGAAAATCATATTAAATTGTACTAAACAGGCTACGTTATGATGTGTTCACCATCTGGTCAATCAACGATTCTAATTTAAACTATTTATGATTGCCAACTTCTAATGAGAGGGACAGATATAATACAGTTAACATCTGTTTCTGCATTAGCCAAGTAAGGTCGGCCTATGCCGCTCTATCCAATCAACATATTTGAATTCCACAGTTGTTCAGTTAAATTCATTTGAGATGACATCGAGGAGGGCAAGTGGGCGCTTGGAACAGTTCAGATAAATTGAGTCCACCTGCACCAAGCAATCAGCTAAATGATAGGATGGCTGGCTGAATGACTACAAAGGAAAATGTATGAATCACTATAGCAGCCTTCCTGAAAATGATCTGTACAATTACTAAACAGAGGGATAAGCTTGCAGAAGAATTACAATGATAAGGATGTATTTGCAAATGCACACAGAAGAGGCATTTTCTAAGTGAAAGATTGACTATAATTTAAGTTGAAATGGCCTGATGACAAATGGTTTAAAATCAATTTTAAGCACCTAACTCTCAAATTCACCTTTATATATATATATATATACACACACACACACTGGAATATAAAGTGGCTACATTATGTCTCTGTTGTTGGGACTGTTTTTTTCTATATTATAATATCACACACTGATGTAGTGATACAGTAAATTAATAGCACTCATCCTACAGACTATAATTTAAAAAAACAAACAAAAAAAACCCCAGATTTTCTGTCTAGATATTTTTTTTTTACTTATTATTATTATTATTACTTGTTTTATATAGTCCCATCATATTCTTCAGTGCTGTAAAATGGGTAAACAGGACATAACTTGTTATATATAACGTAATAATTTTACTTACAGGAACAAAAGGTATCTCCTTTTTTCTATTGCAATATATGAGAGAATTCCTATTCAATTCATTGTTACATTGTTGTGGACATCTGCCATTTACAAACTTTTCATTGCACTCATAGACGACTCTACGAGATAGAACTTTATCCCCATACTGAGCACACATGCGAAGATGAATTTGTGCTCCTTCCATACTTTCTGCCCACAAAAATTGTATGACAGTATGCTGTTCCTCTTTGGTGCAATTCATAAGTTTCGCAGCCATCTTAAACCCTGGGTGAAAACTCTTATACTAAACTGCAAGGGTGGCTGGCTAGCCAGACAGAACTAGTCACATGACCCACTAAGACAAGACCAATTACTACTCCTCCCGCCTTCACCGTTTCCAACCAAAATATAAAAATGTGGAAACCTTTCGAACCTCCCTAGTATATCATGCAGCTAACCTGGATGGATAAGACATTTTGTCTATCTGCAAGTACTGCGCACAGGAGGGAAATGGGTGGCAGGTATGACTTCCTGTCATATCCAGTGGCATCGCATCAGATGGCAGCCATATCGCCAGTAGCCACAGGGCATCCCCAGGGCAAGCGGCCTACCCTGAATTTTCTCAGTATGCTGGTAAGCCAGTCTAGCCCCGTGGTTTGACCCTTAGTCTTTTGTACATCAATCTCAGACAAAATGGTACGCTGGTATATCACAACTGATATTCCTGCTTTAAAGCATGTGGCCTACTTAGTAATATTTTAACCTGACAAGTAATCAGTTTAAAAACTGGTGGCCACAGAGTTAGTGACTCAGTATATAATCTTTGTGATGGACTTTTAAAGGGTCAGAATTTGAGTCCAAGTATCAGTCTATTTAAAATGTTCCTAGATATGCCCATTTCCTTGTAGTCATACCTGGTGTGACCCGGAGCTTCTGGGTGAAGCCCTGCTTCCACAAGTCTCGTGACACCCACTCCCACCTACTTTCTCTCCTACCTTCCCACTCTGCCCCACACAAAGCCACTATCCCAGAAGGGGGAGACCTCCAGGTTGCATACCCATGTTCTCATGTATTTTAATAGTCTTTTAAAGTATTTCAGTAAAAACCATCACTTAGTAGATCTCAGATACTCCCTATTCTTATCTTGTACCCACTTCCCCAATCAAAGCTAAGCTGGTAATAAATATGATGAGGAAAATAACCACAATTGTCACAAGAAAAACTTTCATTTCAGCAGTCCAATAAAATTAATGTTCTACACAGTTAGCCCTGTGGCGTGTACTAAATGTACCCTTATCCTATTATATACAAGTATAATCTGTGCTTTAATTTTATCTGAATGAAGTCATTATATATGCTTGCAATTTAAAGCAAGTAGTACCCAGGGGTGAACAAAAAATGCTACCTTTTCTTCACTAAGCGAAAATAAAACAGCCTGAGGAAGACATTAAACATTCCAGCCTAGGCCCCAAGTAAATTTAGAACTTAACAGCATGGCTTTTGTAAGAAAAAAATAAAACCTCAGATTTCACTTTCATTTATAAGCTTCCTACAGCTGGTGAAATCTAAGCTGCGTTTCATGAAACAATTCAGCTTGTGAATAACAGAAGTGCTATGACTGGGGGGGGAAATATATATATATATATGTCACACTCCAGGGGCCAGAGGGGAAGGAAATATACTTTTTAACAACCATAAAGAATTCTTGTATTCCAATCCACTCATATGACCTTACGCACCTCAGTATGTTTTCATCTGCCACGTTTAATGTGAATCCAGAAAGCCAGCTAGCAGAGGTCTACCTAACATGCAGCACGGCATGCACGGCCGAATCCTTTGTGACATGTGTCTGTTGTGAACTAAGGCTTGTTTTATTCTATTTAGATGTTCATGAATGTATCAGAAGACAGCAGTCTTGTATTCACTAGCTTAAGCACAACAATGACCATCAATACAAAGGCTCAATGGTGACGCATGCCTGGGAGCTATTATGTCCACACAATTTTCTTTCAAGGCAAAAAGCATAAAACATTTTTCATGTTTCTCTTAAGTTGTCTTTTTTTTTACCTAAGTAATGTTGCTGCAAATTGCAAAATGGAAAAAAAACACATAGTACTTTCAATTTAAAAGCTTAGATTTCATTAACTGAATTGTAGTCTGAATGGTTTATATGCAATGCATGTGGCCTAGCCTGAAGATTAGTTGTTAGCAATTAAAAATGAACTGTCTGTTGTATTGGAAAAAAAAAATGGCTAAATGGTTAAAAGCCATAAAAACTGCTCTTTAGTAGAATGTAGAACTGAACAATACCATTTTCCTAGAAATATCTGATTGGCTGTACACTACTAATTATTTTAATGGCTACTGCAGATTAATTTTTAAAAAAAATATATGAAATAAATAGATAAAGTAGATGTATTGGAATCCCCAATTACCCCACCATTGCTTCTGTACAGAAGAAATTAAGGGGATTCTTGTCACGTTGTATCAACCATTTACATTGAGGTTCAACATTTAGAGCTATTAGAGACTGACCCATCAGGCACTGAAGGTATAGAATCAGACACACAAATCCTGTACTTGCAGGTATACAATAATAATGTATGGAAACATAGCATCGCAGGTATAGATCAACAGAACACACAAGCCCAGCATTGTAGGTATAGTTCAAATGGAAATCACATGTAAACTCAGCACTGATGGTATAGATAAAAAACACATGGAAACTCGGCAATAAAAGTATAGATAAAACCTCCTTAATTATAGGCATAGATCACAGGTTGTACACCCCAAAGCCAGCCTTGGCATCCACACTGCCCACATAGAACCTGACCAGCACCCAGATAACACACATAAGACTTGCCATCTTTGTCCCCAAACAGCCCAGCATGAGTCAACTTTGTCCCCAAACAGTCTGTCCTATGCCATCTTTCACCCACTAACACCCTGCCTGCGCCATCTTGGTCCCCAAGGCTCAAGCACCCTGCTTGTGCCAGCTTTCCCTTTGCACAAATCAATTATACATCTATGATACACACAAACACTTTTACAGTCACTCACTAATTCACACTTTCATTCACATAATAATTTATTCTCTCCCTCATTCAGACAATTCATCCACACATTAATTAATACTTCCTCATTCAGACAATTCATCCACACATTAATTCATACTTCCTCATTCAGACAATTCATCCACACATTAATTCATTCATTATCGCCCTCATTCACACAAATTATCCACACACTAATTCATTTATTCTCTCACTCAATTTCAATATTCTTACTACCCCCTTTCCCACTATCTACCCCCCTCCATCTCTATTATCTACCCTTTCCCCTCTTTGCAGTTCACTTACCTTCCAGAAGTCCTGCGGTGAGTGTGCGAGGCCTCTGACTCCCTGCTCTGACGTGGTGCGCACTGCTTCACTGCTGAGTGCCGGAATATGACGGCATATTCAGGCACTCAGCATGACACGCCGGCACCGCAAGCGAGCTAGAGGCCTTGCAGAGGAGACGGAGGGGCGCTGAGTGGTTGCTGAAAAATTTATAAGCGAAAACCACTCGGCGCCCCACTCTCTATCTCCCCTCCGCGTCAAAAAAAAAAAAGACGGCACTTGGGACTTAACCCTACCTAGCTGATCCTATATATTTCTCTCTCTAAGGTTCCTTATGTTAACCATCATGTGGGGTCCAGTTAATGAAGCAGGCTTGCAACACACTGGAGCACCAGGAAACAAAAGGCAGGAAGGTTGCAAAAATTGGGGCTACTAGCAATATATAAACTGTACATTCCAGAATTAGATAATAACTGTTACAAAAACTAAAATTGTTTACTCTTTCTATAGTAAAAAATCTACAAAAGAAAAAAAATATTGATGTTAGCTGTGATTTCTTCCTTGGTCTAAAAGAATTAGATCTTTACTGCCACTGGCATTTTCACACTGAATTCTGGTAATTGAGGAGGATAGGATTACTCTGAATTGGGAATTCTTATGCCTTTGAAGTTATTACATAACATCCTCGGAAGTTAAGGCACTTCATAATTCCTATAAAATATTGCCAAGTGAAATGTTACACCTTTATCCTTCTCAGCCCAAGGACATACAATGTGTACTAATCCAGTAGTAATATGGTTAAACATACCGGTGGGTTGGTTTTCTGATTTCTTCAAGAACCTTAACCCCCAGCTCTGATGAAAAATGTGTAACTTAGCAGCATGTATAGGACTCCACATGGTTTCTAGCTTCCCTTGCCAAAGATAGGGTAATTTAAAACATATTTGCTCATTCTGTGTACTAATGAAGTATGTGCATAATGTATTGAGTAAAATAACAACCTAGCAGCAAGATACTCATGCAGCTCAACTTTTATTGTTATAATGATACATCTAGTCACTTAGACCCAATCCAACAACACAACCTGCTTGTAATTTTATCATGTAATTACTTTCTAGGTTAGCTCTGTTTCATAGACTCATATACCACCTGTAGCTCTCTGCCTACCTTTATTTGTATTATCGCCTCCAGTTCCCCTGTACAGATATTATGGCTATCTATGAGTCTAGCTATATGCCTAATATTGATTATTTGGAAGATCTGGCCATAGTAATAAACACTATTTTCAGGCACACTTTCTACTTTAATCCTTGCATGTCTATAATCATATAAATAAGCCTTTTGTGAATTGTCTTTATCATTTTTTCAGGCTCTGCATTTAAGGCATTATCAAAACGTATCTAGCCAACTAATGAAATCCCCCCAAAAATCAGACAGCTTATGGAACGTTTTTATTTTAAATTTCACAACTAGAAAAAGCAGGGCATTTATAACAACTCTGAATTATAACAGATTTTTAGGTATATATGTTACTACAGGTGAAATGCAATAAGCAGTTTACTCCACTGTACATGTTTCAATATCCTTACATCACCCAGAAAAGGAGTAAACAACCTTTGTTCTCCAGAGTTTTGGTCTAAATCTCTCCTCGTGCTCGCGATTCGTCACTCCATGATGAGATGTATGAAACGACTATTCATGTTTCATTTTTGTCATTTTAGCTTCTTTAAGCACCCACTCCAGAGACAGCATCACAAGCCGCTTGTGGTTAAAGGTTTAGCCCGACACCTTCTTCTTTATCAAGGAAAAACACTGCCGGGACAGTAGTAAGCATACCTGGGAACTCTCCGGGTCAAGACACGAATCCTCCCGGTCGCGGGACCGGGGTCTTGACAGGCCCCGGCCCCCCATTTTCCCTTTAAATGGGGATGTTTCCCACTGCCGTCAGCGGGAATGCCCCCGGCGTCTCCGGGAACCCCCAATGATGTCATCAGAAACACCCCCGACATCAGCGAGACATCCCACTGACATCAGGGGAAACTCCCACTGACATCAAGGTACCACCCCCTGACGTTAGTGGGCAATCTTGGCCGCTTCCCGCAAGGGGAAGCTCCGGGTAGCCGGAGCCCAGAAGTTCCCAGGTATGGTAGTAACTGTGCATTATACAGGATCAGCCAAGCTCTTCCTGCTGCAGAAGGTCACAGGGGTTAGACCTTCATAATATTTGGTGAAGCCATACCTGAACTCTCATGACAATGTTCCTATTTGTGAATAAACACCAAAGTTGGGGAGAATGTTTGTAATGCAACAAAAAATGGTTTTGCATGCTTCCGGAACATGCAATACAACAACAGCTGAGTGGATGGTCGCTTCTGGATATCCCTAGATATATTATCATTAAAATCATACTTTTTGGTACTACCTGCAACCCTGGCCAACTACTGCCCCACATGATTATTGTCTAGCAATAAAAAGAAGAATCCTGAATGCTATCCTGTGGAACATCTGACAACATTACTTCAGATGATGACATTAAACCAATTATTTTATTTAATAGCATTTCCTAAACATAGTTAACTAAATGTGTTAATAGCTGTAAAACGGCAAAGTAGACGTAATACTTTCCAAAGACAAAGGCTAATTTATATTATCTGAGATGGAGTTTTAAATGGCTCTTGAGGAATTAAATACATACATCTCCTTAACATTGTGTTTGCTTTGATTTTTAATATACTGATGACATACTCATTTGCATGAATTACATTTCAATTGAAAGCATAAGAGGATCACTAAATGTGTTGGGAGCCAACTAAGGGTAATTGGGAATATAATTCTGTAACTTCATTTCCTTTTTAACAAACAAAACCCTTTAAGTGCCGGAGGAATCAGTTTACCACAGAACACATCAAACGTAAGTACACATATGAAAAGACAATGGTCATTACTGTCATTATTACTTAGGCTTGTTCCAAGATACGGCTTTCACAAAGCCCATATTCTGATTACAGAGATTGCCTGCAGTACCTTTCTATACATAAAGCTCACCATTGTACAGCAAGCAAAATAAAGTATATTGATACCAATATGTCTAAAAACAAAGCTATATTGGAGACATAAAAACGCAAGCACACGAGATATGTCACTTTTTTGACTCCTTACCTGTGGTTACATGACCATATGTCTGCAATTCTATACATAGCTTTTAGAACAGCTTGGGGTTGGAATTACATGAGCCAGAGGGTTCCATCTAGAGGACTGCATTGGGATGCAGGTTCCGTGGGTCCCGTCAAAAAACTTGCGGGTGTGGGCGGTTTTCGGGTGTTGTGGGCGGGAGCGGGCGGTCAGACAATGTACCTGCGGGTCCCAGTAATCCCGCGCACTCCCGCAAGGCTGCCTTTGCATTGCTCACGCAACGTCTCTTCTGTTGTTCTGCCCAGGAACCCAGCATCATGTGAATTTGCGTCACGTCACATGACTCTGCTCCGTTCCTGCGTCCCCTGGGCGGAACAAGAGAAGAGACACTGTGTGCAAACAACGCAAAGGCAGCCTTGCGGGAGTGTGCGGGAAATCTTCAGTTCAGGTAAGGGGGTGGGGGTTTGTATGAATGAGTATGTGTGATTGAGGGAATGAATAAGTTGCGGGAGTGGGCTGGAGTCGAACACACACGTTGCGGGAGTGGGCTGTAATGGTCAGAAATTCAGCGGGACCGAGCTGGAGCGGGATTAAGAAAACAGGCCCATGCGGGGCTCTAGTTCCATCAACATACAGAGCTGTTTATGTAGATATCATCAGTGTTGGGCAGAAACAAGCTCAAATAGGTGAACAATGTTATACCAGTCTATTCCTTAAATAGAATAATGGAACAGAATAAAACTTAAAACTTAAAATGTGCCGTGCTCTCTGAAAATATGTTCACTTGGGTGTGGTTGCAAAATCGCATCCATCCGTGTAACGCTCCGTCTCCTATAGTTTTCAAACCCACAGCGCCTGGTTTAATTTCAGGAGTGATATTTCATTTATTTTCTTCCTTTTTTTCCTATTTTGAGTGTGTTTCTTTTAAAAACAGAATATCTGTCCCAATTTAATTTTAATTCATTCCCAATTTCTACAAATTAGATTGTTCATAAAAAATGATAAAATATATTTCTACCTGTTCAAATTACAGAGGAATTTACAGAATTCTACTACACTTAAATGACATCTTCATTAAACTGGGCTGGCTGCTGATTGGTTGCTGGAGTCAATTACCATCACGTTTGCCACGCCCGACCTTGTGTGGGAACAAGTCAGCAGTAGCCAGATTTGAACTTACGAGCAACAGGGTGAAAGTTGAACACCTTAAACACAACTCCAAGTCAAAGATACTGGAAACTGCTTCACTCTGTAGCATATTGGGTAAGGTGTTAGCATGTTCTGCCCCTGCAAGCCACCATACTTTCGTTTATTTAGTGTGTTTGATTGGAGGTCTTACCTCTAGTCTCTGTAGCCTAGTGGCTTAGGTGTTGGACTTGGTGAATTGAGGTTCTGAATTCAATTCCCCTAGGCTTTAACTTTGGCTGTTCTGTTTTTTTTTTTGTTTTGAAGTAAGCCCATAGACCAAAACATAAGCCATCTTGTCTTAGCCCTTACAAGCCACCCTTCTTTAGTTTATTTAGTGAATTTGTCTGTGAGTCAGGCTAGCTAAAGCACTGTAAAAACTAAAGGATTGTTTCTGTAGGGCCTTATACCTGTTCTCTGTTGTGCAATGGTTGAGATGTTGGATTTAGTTTTTGAGGTTCTGGGTTTAATTCATTCCAATTGATTTATTTGGTGTGTTTGTTTGGGAGGAAGGCAAGCTACAAGATTGCATTGAGGTAAAAAAGCAATGGATTGTTTGCAGGAGACAGGTTTGCTAGTTTATTAATTGTGTTTGTGTGGGGGACAAGCTAGGTGCTGTTTCCATATGGCTATGTAGAGTAATGGTTAAGGAGCTAAGCTAGAGTCTGTAAGGTCCTGTGTTCAATTCCTCTGTGCTCCATCCTGAGCTTTTACTCAGCTCTCTTGAACATTGTATTTTTTTTGTTGTTGTTTGGTGAGGGAGAAAAAAGCTATTGTTAGCCACCAGGTAGACCAAAACACAAGCCACCCAGTTCATGCATTAAAATTCAATGATATAGTCAAAGGGATTTGGGTCACTCTGTCAGCATTAGCCATTTCCCCCACATCTGGATATTTATATCATCATTCAGAGGCCATACAAAATTATGAACTTAAAAATTACCCCTGCATTGTATATTTATCCCACCGTACATCCCCACATTGTGTATTTATCCCACCAGACAGCCCCACATTGTGTATTGATTTATGTGATGACCCTCCATGTAAATGAATGCCCCATTGCCCCCCCACACCCTTGTGTATTGTTCTCATCCATTTTCTTTGAGAGATCCAGGTGCTGTGGTTGCAGTAGAATGTGTCCAGGCCAGGGCTTATATTTGTACAATATTTCCCCTGTCTCTTCTTTTGTGCTTTAGTTTTTTTCCTGCCTCCACCTTTGCTATCCCAGTTTGGAGTTAACCGAAGTATGGAAAATGCTACACCCAATCACAAATAGTCTTGCTGAGCCAATAGAGACTCAACTCCCACCTAGGAAGTGACTTGACTTTATAGTATAAAAAATACTAATTTGGTTAGTGAACCAGTTTGGTGAAGCCTTCTGCTTACCCTCCTCCAGTGTGAGGATTCGTGGACTGTTGTACAAAAGCAAACATAGGGGTTTAATGTGAGTGAATTTGCAGCTCTGGGCAAGATTGTCCTGGCTATTTGTGGATTGTTGCTATAACAGACCACCTCAATATCAGAAGCAAGTCTACGGCAGAGACCTGATTTAAACTCCTTGACTTTGCTATACATTCTAATTTTCAGATTATTAATACGTTTCTGCTGCGTAAAGAGCTTGGCTGGCCCTGTATAATGCATAGCTAAGTCAATGTGATGTAGCTGGAAAATCCCTGACCTATTAATTATGCACTATACAGGAGCAGCTGAGCCCATCTAGCAAGAGGAACCTGTAAGTAGGGGCCCTATGGACTCTCCCGTCAACCCTCCTTCCAGGGAATACTCTCCAATTAAGAAAGTGACCGCTGGAGACTTTCTCCTGCCTGATGAGCCAAGACAGGCTTATCCTAGTCAAGCAGCAGCTGCCTCTCAGTCCTAGCTTCCTGATTGATCCCTAGCCACCTGATTGGTGGGTGATGTCACCTGACCAGGGCTGACCAATCAGAGAGAGGGGAAACTGGGCTGGCTGCTGATTGGTTGCTGGAGTCAGCTGACTAGGCTCGGCCAATCAGGGGCTGCCCCTCATCCCTAGCCTCCTGATTGGTGGGTGATGTCATCTGACCAGGGCTGACCAATCAGAGAGAGGGAAAACTGGGCTGGCTGCTGATTGGTTGCTGGAGTCAGCTGACTAGGCTCGGCCAATCAGGGGCTGCCCCTCATCCCTAGCCTCCTGATTGGTGGGTGATGTCATCTGACCAGGGCTGACCAATCAGAGAGAGGGGAAACTGGGCTGGCTGCTGATTGGTTGCTGGAGTCAGCTGACTTGGCTCAGCCAATCAGGGGTTGCCCCTCAGCCCTAGCCTCCTGATTGGTGGGTGATGTCACAGAGAGAGGTATCATATTGCATGGACTTGTTTATAGAGTGACATACTCCTAATTATTCAATGGAGCTGTAAACATACTATGTGTAACAATGGCGACACGAAGACATTGAAAAACTGTGAGCCTTGTGTGAGTTTCCAATTTGCATTTAGTATTTTCAGACTAGTATGTTCAATCACCTATAATTCATCTACTAAAATTAAAAGCGCTGATAGATCCAATCTCCATGAAGCAATATGTCAGAAAGATAGTTTTATAGCGTTCCTCTTGCTTACAAATCAATTCTGTGGAGTTGGGCTACCATTAGGAGCTTTTAAGTCTGTATCGCGCTGTGTCATTCACTGCTGTTTTGACACGTTAATGCATAAATGGTATGTGTAAGCTGACATAACTTCACCAAAGTACTATAACAGTAATTACTGGGACTTTTTCATGAGACATTTAAAGTTAAAAGGTGACAAAGAACATGTAAATACTGAAATATTTCTTACATACCAATTCAACTGACAGTGCATAATTAACATGCAGCAAACGCATCAAGATAATGATTGTCTACCGTGAATCCTGCCAGATCTCAGAACAATGAAGAGATAGTCACTTATAATGATGGCAGAGTTGTCAAAAGAATCATTTTGTTTCTGTAATAAAGCAGTAGAAAGAGTAGTGAATGAAGAACATGAAGTGTCTGACACTGCTACAGTATCGTAATCTTCCCAAATGGTATAAAAGGTTTTGATTAACTGTTTGACTGCCATAAAGACAAACATGTCTTACACCAGGGCCACCTTCAATATTGATTTGACCCTCAAAAACATCCCCAAACAATGAACCTTCCTTCACTAAACTTTACAGTTGACACAATGCCGTCAGGCAGGTAATGTTCTCCTGGCATCCACCAAACCCAGACTGCCAGAGAAGCATGATTGGTCACTCCACAGAGCACATTTCCACTGCTCCAGAGTCCAGCGGTGGTGTGTTCTACACCACTCGATCCGAAGCTTAGCGCTGTACTAGGAGATGTGAGGTTTGCATGCAGTTGCTCGGCCATCGAAACCCATTCCATTAAGCTCCTGCTGCATAATTTTTGTGCTGTTATTAATGCCAGTGAAAGTTTGGAACTCTTCAGCTATGGAATCAGCAAAGCATTGGTGACTTTTACACCCCAATGCGCCTCAGCATTCAGTGACCCTGCTCTGTGACTTTACGTGGTCTTCCATTTCGTCGCTGAGTTGCTACTGTTCCTAAACATTTCCACTTTCCAATAATACCACTTACAGTTCACCGTGGAATATCTTGCAGGGATGAAATTTCAGAAATGTGGCATCCTTTTAAAGTTCCACGCTTGAATTCACGGAGTTCTTCAGAACAACCTTTTTTTACCACAAATGTTTGTAAATGCAAATTGCATGGCTAGGTGCTTGATTTTATACACCTGTGGCACTGAGTCTAATTGATACACCTTAATTCCATATTTAAGAGGTGTCTCCCAATACTTTTTTCCATAGAGTGTATGTATTGTAAGAAGCGCTGTGTAAATTGTTTGTGACATTAATAAAATATAATAATATTAATAGTAATAATATTAATACATATGTTGCTTTCCTGATCTGAGTTAATTTAGAAACCAAGTTACTTTTCCAATATCACACTTCTTTAAGACACCGAAGAAAAGAGACTTTAAATTATAGGCCACTCATACCCTTTACAGGTGTCACTCTCCTATACATCTAGTATGAGCCATACTTAAACTATGCCTTAATTGCTGATTGTTACTTATATAGTTTGCAAGATCCACAAAAACATAATTGGACTAAACAATACAATTAGGAGATGCAATTGGGAGATGTTATGCTGCATAAAGATATAATTAAGAACCAAACATGGACTACCTTGGGTGTTTCCCCTGTTGTATAAGTAAAGGGATGAAATGGTAGAGTCACACAGACTGGAGCTAAATCCTTCATCTTCTACTAACACTAGACCCCACTTAAATATAAGTTAAAGGGAGACTGTAGTCCTCATTTAAAAAAATAATAAAATAAAAGGATATTGAAGTTAATTATTCATGCACGTAAATTGATGTAAGTGTTACAGGGCATGAGTGAAGAGCATACTTAAGTACATTTCCTGCTTCAGCTTAAGGCAAGCAAGAGGAGGAGAAAAATTAGACAAAAGCATTCCATGCATGTTACTTAAATGGGAAGCTGGAGTGTGTTTTAATATTTTTATGCATTTCATAAGGACTGATTTTGGAATCATATGGTTAATGGTAACTAGCACGCAGTGTTCAAAAAATTATGTTGAAAAATGAGGAGTAAATATGGCCCCTATAGACAAATTCTCAACAAGCTTTAGTATGGAAACTTCACACAATTCCAGTAAGTGTCTGGTGATCCATTGCAAATGTACAGTACGTAATGCTTGGTAAGCAGATTATTGCTAACGGTGCATAAAAAATAACTTCATATCTTTTAACATTCAATCAATGTAAATCGCTAAACAAAAACTTAATCTTTTTTCCAGTTATATGGGTCACCATATGGATATATAAGTATTAGCTGCTGTACAATACAAAAAACACACAACTGAGAGATTTCACATTTCTGCAGATTAAAAGCTAACAGGATATAATGCAAAACAATGCCAAAAAAATAGATTTTATCTTCAAAAAGTCTTAATGCCAGTTTATTGAGTAGAACACGTATAGCTGTTGCTGTGTAAGTACCTGGAGCACATTATTAGAGGAAACTCTACAATATGAAGCCCAAAAGCTTGGGATCAAATTCCACTGATTACAAGTTGGGTCTTGTTAAGTGCCATTAAACCATCCTGGATCGTAACATTTTATTGCTTTTTCTGGAAATCTTTTCCTCTTTATTACACAGTTACCATGATCCATCAAATTTCATATTCTGCTCATCTGGCATTTCATTAAAATAAAACAGAAAGAAAAATCTTTACCATCCATTATGTCGACAACCAATGACATTTTGGTTAAGTACATTTAATCTCCTTAGCGAAAGAAAAAAAAAATCATATAAAATAAAGTTGATTTTAAGAGCCGCTATGTTATGAACAGTTTGCAAATAATGGACACATTTGTATTTTCAAAGATAATCTTACATGATTATCTGAACCCATTAGTTATTAGGTTGTAATTGCGGTTTTGTTGCATTCTATCAAGACATACAATTAAAACCATTAAAGATGTGTCTGTTTTACTGTCACAGTTAAACCTTTCTATGCTACCGGCACTAATGAGATTATTATAAAAATAGAATTCTGTGTATCGTTCACAACTAAAATGTAAGGGCACACAGCTTTAGTCACTAAAATCACCTAATCTCAACAACTTTTATTGTTTTCAGAAACTGTCAAAGACCAAATGTATTGCTCTAATTATCCTAGAAGTGGTTCACAGCTTGACAACCAGCTACTTTTAAACTTCCAAGTGCCACGGAATTTAATAACTTGCTCCATAGTTTGTTCAGCCACCAGTACGGATTCATCTCTACTATATTTCCTGTCACATACAAAGAGTTCTACAAGGACACTGTGTTTCTCCAGCAAAATCGAACACAAAACTCGAGAAGAAAATTATGTCAAGCTGACATTCTTTGCGGTTTCATTTACATATATGCAAATTATATCACCTTGTATAACAAAAGGTCTGAAATTAGATGCCATAGAAACGTAAAACTTTGTTTTACAGTTAAGAGTCTTGTGGTTATGTCCTGGAAATGCTAACGTCATAAAATTCGAATTGGTTTTAACAAATCTTTTTTTTATGATGCTACATTTTGAATCCGTTTACCCATACCTCTCAACCATCTACTTTCTGTAGGTAAGTCCCTGTTCTTGGACACTGTTACACCAAGCTCCTGCTTTTGGAGGATCATGGGCCAGTTAGACTAGAAGATCTACCCTTACCAACACACCAAGCTGTAAGATCAACTGAGGTGAAGCATAGACCTCATCCACCGTTCCAATGTGGCCCCTTCACAGTGCATTAAAGTTGCATCCATGTTATATATAACAGATGCTTAAAAAAAACCTTAGAGCAGATTTATAGGTAGACATTGCTACTTTATATACTGTAGGTATAATGGTATAATGATACTGATGAACATTACTGTATGTACTGAGAACTCGCAGAGAGCACATTGTGTATCATGAGGTTTTGGCAATGAACATCCTTTGGAAAGTTTAATTGGTCTAATATATATATATATATATATATATATATATATATATATATATATATATATATATACACACATAAATAATTTATTGTATTAGGGTAATTGACATGCAATGCATTAGAGAAAATTGCCTCATCTAATTTTCTGATTCACTTGGTCCCATGAACTTGAATGGAAAAAGTGAAATAGTAATAATAATTAGATTATTACACATACATACTGTGACAGAAAGCAGGGGATGATAATGGAGGGAGTGTATATATCCCCTTATGGTTAGGTTACCCACAATAGTTTTACTAATTAATGGGAGAGGCAGTTAAGTAGCCTCCTGGTCTCAGGGCAAAAGAGAGATCATTTGGCTCCCTGAGAGAGAGCTGCCAAAAACACTGACTGCTGCAATTATTGCATATATTGTGTTATTTTGTTTTGTTGGAACGGATAAGCCGTCCAACTGCAGTTAGGTTGGAGTAACTTGTATTAGTTAGTGCTCACAAGAGCGAGGCTTTTTGTTTTGATTTATTTATTTTCTGTTATGCCTGTGACGAAAAATAAAAACAGGCCCAGCCTTTTATTTTACCCTCCTCGTGTCTGAGCTGTCTCTGCAGCCTTGAAGACTGTGTGTAAGTAAAGATTCCCGGACAGAGTACCAAAGTGAAGGGGTATTCTGTCACAATACATAGATACAATGCTTGCAGACTGAATTCTTCACAGTTAAGTGCAAATGTCTGTATGCAGTGTTTGTGCATAACCTTTGCACTCATTGTATAACCCATTGTATAACCCATTTTCAGCGGCATTAGCCATGGCAGTGCCACCAGCCACCAATATCTGTGCATGTCATCATACCTAGGCTCTCCATTTTTTAAGGCCACATGACATCAAGAAAGAAGACTTTGAAAGATGAGTTGGCACTGCCCTCCATAGTGTAAATGTGCCTGCTGGGGAGGTAAGTGATCTCCCTTTTAACTAGCTCATTGAACAGTGCCTCTACAGGGAACCTGATCGCAATAAGACAACTAGGACCCTGTTATATGGCAAACAGACTGTGTGCCCCGGACCTACCAAGAATCAGGTTCCTGTGGTGTCTGAGCAGTGAAAGCCAGATAAAATATCACATATCTTACAACAAGGTCTGCAAGCAAAGAAAGTTTTTTTGGAATAATATGAAATAAAAATGGGAAACAGCATTGCTCTAAAAAACACAAGGAGATTATTTTTTGACCATTGGAGTTTTCCTTTAGTGCTATGTACAGCAACGTTTCTTACAATTTCTAGCGTTTCTATAATTAATTTTTAATTAGCAAGAAAAGCAAGTCCTATTCTGTATATCAGGTATTATCGCTGATTTATTTAAACATGTTAAAATTATCTAATGAATATATAGTTTTAAAGCTAGTTCCTAATTTCCGAGCCATCACCTGGATGAAATATACATACATGATCCCTTTTTTTTACATCTTACATTTCAAAATGCAGTACACATAATAAGTATGTATTAAAAACTTTGTTATATGTATTCAGTTGGGACTATTGACCTGAATTTACTGTTCCCGGGATGTGAGTAACTATCACAACTGGTGGCAGCTGATTTGCTGAGGCTGCATTTATAAGGGGGAAAAAATGGAGGAGATAAACTTGGGAAGATAAATTAACTGAGGTGCTGTCTTTGACAACTTTGGCCACATACATCAGCTTTCCCAAGGTAAAGTAGTTTATCGTGTTAAAACATTGAAACAATGACAATGAATGAACGATGTCAGACCGGGTGACATTTCCCTTTAACCCTTTGAATGCAGTGTAAGTACTAGTAGATAATATAATATAGAGAAAGCATGCATAAGAAGGTTAAATATCATAACAATTCTAAATAAACATAGTATTTGTATAAAATACACATTTCCAGTTGTATGACATTCATCCCTAGCCTTCGAGGGTTACTACTCCATCACCCTCAGCATACTTAAAAATAATTTTTTTTGATATATATCAATTTTTTTTATTTTCCTTGATGGGGAACAGGGGTTTTATACCACCAAGTCTGATTCCCTAATACTCTCAGGTATAAACCCTTTACCTCTGCTCATTCATACACCCTCTCCCACCCCCTTACCTGAACTGCAGATTTCACTATGCTGCTTGCAGGGGCCAGCTGCTTCCCTCTGCATTGCTCGAACAACTTCTCTTTTACCACCCAGGGGAAGCAGGAACGCATCATATGATGTAACGTGACCCCCTTGGTGGTACAAGAGACATTGCTCGCACAATTTGTATATATTTATAGCTTGGAGGAGAGAGGGCACAACAGGTCTTTTAACTCAAAAAAATAAATATTTATTTTATATTTGTTTTATTTTACATAAAAAAGCTTGACGTTTTATTCCCACTGTATGACTTATCTATATCTATATATATATATATATATACATACAGTATAAATACACACACACACGAGTTGTGAATGCATGAACAAGTGATAATATCAGAGAAGTGTAAATTTTTAATAAGCAACAAAGTATTCCACAAGGATGCCAAACAATTATCTGCATATTCATAAGTACTCATTATCCTTCAATGTGTCAAACAGTTCACAAAACTATAGGAAACAAATTAACAAGTTAATGCTCAAAAACACTCCTTTAAAGGTTAGAAACAGTTTATAGTATGGCATTTAAAATAGAAGATATAACTTAAATAAAGCAAGTTATGCAAAACAATTGGCCCAGACATTAAACTGATTGATTTAAAGGGAACCTCCAGCCATCATAGGCACTTTAATGCATATGTTAGCTGCACAGTCCCAATTTTTGTGCTGTTGAATACTTTAATATGTATCCATCTTTAGAGGATATATAGCAGTAACCTGAGCTATGTGTTATAATTGTCAGTCTCAAAAAATTGGATTGGCCAATAAAGATGGGATCATTTTCTACCAATTTTGGATTTTAAACATGGATGAGACTTGCCCATGCCACATATTGAAAGCAAAGGATGCATTGCAGTATATATATTTTGAGGGCACCATAAATAAAGTGGGTTTTTTTTAAAGAAACCTATAGGTGGTTAGCATATCTCCCAGCATTTCAAACAGCCAAAGATGGACACCTTTGTTTCAAGGGGTGTTAGAGGGTATTAGTGGGCCTTACTAAGACTTTGGTGTAACCGTGTGGCCTCAAGTTATTTAATGCACTTCGAAGAACAACAACATATTTTATTCACAGTGTTTTTCAGCTTCAGGTATGGCACAGCATAAAATCACTGGAGCCTATTAACTTGCTTAGAGCCTGTAACATTTCCAGATTTCTTTTAAATATAAATGAGTGTTCCTTTAAGAAAGTTGCGTAAATCAAGCCTGGGAAGATAAGTATCATGAAAAAGCGATACCTATGGTGGGTACTGTTATTTCAGTCTATGGATTAACAAAACAATTACACCTTTGACCCTGTGGTCATGAGAACGTCCCCATCGGCTCTTGTAGCTCCCACGTTGTACTTTGACCTTGAAATATTTTTTAATTTGCCAGCTCTAATGAATGCCACAATCCTTGTGCATTGCAAAGGTCCCAAATGGAAAAAAATGTTCATAGCTAAAGATATTCTTTGTGGAGATGTTTTAATTATATTAGACTAAGCTCAGCTTCACAACACAGTAATTAGTTCTCATTTCATTTTTTCCCTCACTTCATTGTTTTTTATGTTGCTAGCATGCTATTCCTATTTATATACTTTAAATGCATTAGAAAAACATTTTAAAAATACAAGTCATTTAAATGAATCTGTGGCTCATAAAAACAATCCAAGTGCTTCTGTAGAATGAAGTAAAGTGAAGTATTTTCATTCCCAAACGCTAGTCTTTTTTTTTTTTTTTTTTTTTTTTTTTTTTTTTACTAACTCATAAACACCGTTTATATACCAGACGAACAAAACATTCAAAAAAGTGGGCTCAGGCAAGAAGGGAGAGTTCTAAAACACCAACCTTCAAACAGTCCAGATTGTCTCAGGATAGTCACGATTTTCGGGGCACTATCTGACACAGCTGCCCCACTGTTGGTCAAACGGATGAAATCATCAAAGTTGCCACGAGCCCCCTAACTTAAAAAGTGAGGACATACTCCAGCAGCCTCAAACACCAATAATATGGCGTTCCTCTGGGTGCTACAACATGATAGGAGTCACTTCCAGTCTAAACATAGAATACAAACAATGAGTGGGTGCACATCCAAGAGAAACCTGGAATGAAGGCAATCATCAAAGTGATAAAATCAAAAATGAAAAACTTCATTTGTGTCCTTGAACACCAGCAATAAAAAAGGCTTCTGCAGGGTCAGGCCTCATGCTTGACGCGTTTCGCATTAGCATGCTTACTCCAAAGCAGTCTGCTTCCTCCTGGATGTGCACCCGCTCGTTTGTTGGTTTGTAAAAAAGTGGGGACAAACAACAAAAGTATCCTAAAACAATAACTACAGAATAATTGTAGAAATAACTTCTAAAATAGAATTTAAAAAGTGAAAATAAATAACTAGAAAGCAGTGGGTAAGTCTAATTATCTAGGGTAATTCTAGAAGTGAGGAAGTTAATTAGCCCTGTTTATATCTAAACAGGACTGAATGTTCAATTAACCCGCCAGTGATGGGTTATTGCTCAACTTGTGCTTTCCCCGTTTAGAGCGAAATCGATTCTCTCCCTCACTACATGCAAACCCTTGATCCAAAAGAGGGAAGCCCAGCCCTGCATGTTTGCTGATAGCCCTACAACTAAATGGATCAATAAAATAAATTGGGGAGAAGAGAAAAACCCAACCCGGCACACGTTTGGCCGAGGCGAGGTTTCGTCAGGGGTATAGTGAGCATTAAGCAGCTCTTTAAAGCTTTCTAAAGCAAATGACTACTACTGTATTCTTAAGTAGATACAAAATATTTGTATACCATATTGTTTTAAAAACATAAAGATGAGGCACCAATCATTTTTTCTTAGGACCCTCAAAAGTAAATCTTCAAGTGTAACTATTGATCTATTGTTTATGCATTTAGAAAGGTACTTTTTTGGGCCCCCTGTCAGCTATAACAAACAGCATTATTTAATTGCCGCAGAAACAGTAAGTAAACTAATCTGCTCCAGGCAACCAGACACAAAAAAGCTTATTGTTGGAATTTGGAGGGGATAGTAATGACGTATTAAGGATTTACGTATTAGATATCCTTTTGTTTAGATTTTGTAGTGTATGGACTACTACATTTCACTAGTTAGTACTGTGTTCTTTGTTTATTTTTTACTGCAAGTGTGCAGAATTATGCATTATTCCATTATAATAGGGTTGCCCCATGCAGGCACCAAGCATAGGTTAGTCTGTCCCTAAAAGGAAGCCTGTCAGAGGTATTCCCAGAGTTTGTTCTGAAGACTTACCTCAGGAAGGAGGAAGAAATCTTGTTGGGAATTTATCATTCACTGAGAGGTGGACCCAAGAAAGGCCTTCTGGCCCGGGGCACAGGTAAAACCAAGTGGCTCCTTCAGCCTCTTGACACCCCTGGTATCTCACATACACTCTCGCAAACACACACATAAACTAACACACATTACATTACATTTATTTAAAACGCGCTGGAAGATTCCGCAGCACTGTTACAGTCAGTAGAACAATTTCACATACAAAAACACATACAATAACAAACTGGTGCAAAGGAGAGGAGGGTCATGCTCTTGCGAGCTTATAATCTAGTCGGTGGTTGATGGGTAAGGGAGAAATAGTAAAGGACTGCTTGGATGGGGATGAGTTGATCTGGTTCCAATGATGCGTCGAAGCTGTTGATTGTTCAGATGGCTTGATTATGATGGTTGGGAGTACTGGGAAGGAATGTTGTAAGCTTCCCCGAACAGGTGGGTTTTCAGAGAGGTTTTGAAAGTGGCGTATGAGGCAGAAAGTCTGAACAGAACCGGGAAGGGAATTCCACAGGAGGGGTGCGGTGCGGGTGACATCCTGCTTTCTGCAGTGGTACATGGTATGTCGTTTCCCTCTGGCTTAACTCCAGTATAACGCTTAACTGTCCACTTATGAAGAGTCCACAACAGTTACATTTCCAAGTGAGGCCTAGGAATTTATAGGGCTGCCTCACAAGTGGTCAGATAAGGTGATTGCATACAGGAGGCAGATGTTTAACACCTTGGCTAACAAATGCAATTAAGCTAGACTAGAGGGCACCAAATGTTACCATTTGAGAGCAGCAGGGTATGGAGACATGCAGGATAAAGACACACCTGGTGGAAAACAGGGGCAACAGCAGGAAATGAGGGGTTCAGGTGAATGGTGTGATAGTCATACATGAGTGATTGCCAGAAGAATAGTTGGATGAAAGCCTGAAGACCAGGGATGGATGTCTGGATAGTCCATGTAACTCTTAACTGCCCACTTATGAAGTGTCCATTTGGAGTAAGGCCACAACAGCTACATTAATGCACTCTTGCTAACACGCATGTATACTAGACTTGTGTAAATGGGCCAAAAGTTTAAACAAAATTAGGAGGGCTTTTTCCATTTGGAAAAGAGATTTGTTGTCATTCACCCTCATTCATTGTATCAAACTCTCTCTAATGCTCTCTCACATTCTCTCACTCACTCTCTTTAACATTCTCATGCACATTCTCTCACACTCTCATTAACCTCTCTCTGAATGTCAGGGATCTCATCTCTTCTCATATCATTGACAGAGTACATCAAGTATCTAGAGACCTGTTTTTTTGTACAGTACATGCACACAGCAAAATATAGCACCACATCAGCTGATTGATCCAGGGAGAAATTGATCACCGCATTTGGGGCCAGGAAGGATTTTTTCCCCTTCTGAAACATAATTTGTTAGAGTCTCAGTGGGGGTTTTGTTTGTCTTCCTGTGGATCAAGCCATAATTAGATATAATGTAAAGTAGATGCAAAGGGATGTACAGTCTATATGTATAAATCAAAGGGGTCATAATAAGGGAATAATAAATAGACGTAAAGTGAAACCAATGGCTAGGTTTTCATGCTATGCATATGGTTATAACTTCTTGTAAAGAACAAAACCCCTTAAATGGACACTGTAGCTATCATGTGCACTTCAATGTAAATGCATGCTGCGTGGCTCCTTTATTTTTTCAAGGTGTCCCTTTTTCAAATGCATGGGGAGATTTCCAAAGAATCCCACCATATGCATTTGCCCCCCCCATGACAAACGCAAATGGTTAAATAAGGGGCAGGAAGGAAGATAGTATATATATATACTGCTTTATTTCCTCATCGTTTCTTCCCATATAATGTGATTGCATTGCATATTATATAATGCATTCCCATAGTCTGTTTATGTTTTTATATATACACTGCATAAATATCTATTAGTATTTCATATACACGCCTTAAAGTGGGAATGACAAACTATAAATAACGTACATTAATAAATGTTAAGACTTCATAAATGCCGCACAGTGTGTAAATTTCCTGAAGACTGTTTAATCTTGCTAAATTATGTACATATTAACCTAAGTAGCACCAAGCAGGCAACTGTCGTGCAGAAATTGATATATACAATTAAATGGAAAGTAATAAAATCAGCAGGAGTTACAGGGAACACCTGCGTTCTAAGGAAATTCTGTGTTGGGTTCTCATATGTAAACTCATTTTCATTTACTGGAAGAACATACAGTATATAATAGTTATAACTGGAGACATGTTTTGTGCATCAAAAGTTATAGAATTGATTAAAAAACAGAAAAATAGATATGGACCAAAAATAGGTTTGGCCAATTGTGGCCAATTGTTTTTTCAACTACTGTGGTTTCCAGACCCACGCTGGAATATCATACGCAGCTCTGTACACAACAATGAATATGTAAATATCCTTACTTTGCTGTCTCAGCCTTCTTAAGAACCAAGCAGTATTTCAGTGGAGCAGGCACTCCACACTCCTGACCGTGCCCACCCCAGGGACTGACCCTGCCTAATGCTGATGCTAACCTTGCTCCTGACAGTCTCCTGCCCACCCCCCAAAAATATTCTAAAATGTAGGGGTATGTAATGTGGCTGGATTCAGCCAGGGATATTGCACAAGCACCCACAGCCTTGGCAGTCGACAAATGGCCCCTTTGAAATTGGCCCCGATCTGAGGTTAATGACATCTGCAATATTTTATTTTCAAGTATGCAAAAGATAACTGATGACTACTTTAACCAAAATTGTGTTTACTGGCTCCATAGTAAGCACTAGACTTGTGCATTCGTCTTCGGGCGAACATGAAAACAAACACGAAGAGTGTGTTTTCGTGTTCGTTCCGAAGACACGCCGAAGAGAAGACAGCGGCGGTAAAACGTAGGTGAAGACGAAGACACACACCACGAAGATCTTCGTGATTGTCTTCGTCTTCGTCTACCATTCTTCCCTCCCCTTCTAACTTACCTTGTCTTTGCGGCATCGCGGCAGTTCCTGGAATTAGAAATCCGCAGGTTCGCCATCACGGGTTACAGGGCAGTGCGAATGAGCCTATTGGTCGCCTACAGGGACCTCCAATTGGTTGATGCCAGAGGAAGAACCTGCAGGTGACCAATAGGCTCATCCCACTGGTCTCCCTCCCTGTTCAATTAGTTAAATGTCCGTACGAGCGACCAATAAAGTCGCTCGTACGGACATTTAAATAATTGAACAGGGAGGGAGACCAGTGGCATGTGCAGGGTAAGTTGCAGCATTGGGGTTTTTATTGGTCGCTCGTACGGACATTTAACTAATTGAACAGGGAGGGAGACCAGTGGGATGTGCCATTGGTTGACGAGCCTCCTGCTGACGACCAATAAAGTTGCTCATACGTACATTTAAACTCCTGGCGCCAGAGCTGCGTTAACCCCGTATTAACCCCTTAACTGGGGAAACGAAGAATAACCGAACACGAAGAATGTCCACGAATATTCGCCCAAAGAGAAGACAGGAACAGGCGAATATTCGCAGAATGCGGAGATTTTTTCCCCCCCAAAGACGAGCACGAAGACGAACACGAAGATCCCCCTGGTGCCCAAGTCTAGTAAGCACTAATTTTTGAAGTTCAATAACATTTTCCATGAAGCAGCCATTTTCAAAATGGGAGGGCCTTTCAAGGACTTTGGTGATAATTGACCTTAGTGCACAAAGCATTTCTGAGTAAAACGATGCGATATACAACATTTACTGCATATGTCTGATTACATGTAAATTAAATAAATCCTAAATGCTGGCACGAATATCGTAGGCAAAGAAACTAAGGTATGGTATCAATGTTGTAATTTTACAGTTTTTCATTTAGCAGCCATGTGTTCACCGTAAACATTGTTCTAAATACTGCAGTAGCTTATAAAACTGTCTCTGTGCCTTTTATGGCCATATAAAAAAAAGTGATTCTTTATCGTAAAACAACCAAAGGAAACAAATAATCGAAAAAGCCCCCTTTCTCTTGGTTTTACATTTATCTAAGCATATACAAAGGATATTATCAAGAAATATTTAAGATTATCTTTGTGTTGTAAATAAGAAATACATAAAATGCATCAGTAAACTGTTTCCCTGCTGTGATAAATGGGTTGAAATGCAGTACAGGACTATCTATGCAGGGAAAAATGTACAGTACATAAAATTACAGTAATAAAAAAACATATGTAGCCCAATATACTTAATGTCAGTGATGGTCTGACAAGGTCCCGATGTCACAGGGACCAAGGAGGTAAAACACCATCGCCACGGATATTTTGTTATCTCCATTTGAGTTGGACTTATTGCCCTTGACAATATGTATTGTTCTATATGTGATATACCTCTATTTTTGGGATCAAGTTAAATATACTACATTAGCAGTTAAAAAGAAAAATGTTATTTTTGTAAATAATATACATATTAGGTACGAAAAAGTCTGAAAAATAAACTAGCATTATGAGAGCATAACAGCGACCTCTTTTGGTCCTGATTTCCAGACTGTCCCACTTTTGCAGCTCTCAATCGATTTCTCAGCTCAGTGGGCTAGTCTTAGGCGATCAGAGGACCTCTCCAATCAGCCCATGATCCTAGTTGTTTGGCTTTACTACATTGAGAAGGGCAAGCTAGGTGCCCATGGCCCTACCTAAAGCCCAACTCTCCATAGAAGGTGACCCAGTTTGGGTCACCTGAGATGTTAAGAATGTGCTAACTATATGTTGTATTAACACATTTGAGACATTATAAGCATTACAAACACAATAATAAAATATTTGCCTTTATATTTGTCTCCCTTTTTGCTCTCTTAATATGATGTACCCAGTATATTGGCAAAGGGTTCCAGGTCCAGGAGGGGACCGCAGAAAGAGTGATTGGATGCACCAACCAACTGAAAGTAAATATGAGGCTGGATCTGTATCTCAGTATGCTACTGTCTTGGAGACCTCATGAAAGCAGGACTTCACCTCCCAAACCCAGGGTTCAACCCAGAGAATTTACAGCTAGGCATGTTTATTATTTGTATGTGTTCTAACTCTGTTGTTGTAGTTCAATAAGCAAGACAAATACCATGATTTGTTATAATACAACCTTGTGGTAAACAATAGAATGTCTCAGTCGTAATCATCCAGGCACTGATACTCTCACTAGAAGTTTATAGAAGAAACTGTTTCACTTTACAACCAAAACTGTATTAGCACTGCCATAAAGCATCACGTCTATCAACAATATTACATGACTGACAACAATGGCAGCCTCCACGTATGCTGATAAAGGAAGTTAATTGGAACAACATTAAAAAGCATTACTGCATACAGCACTCTATTTAATGTTTAAAAATATTATTTTTTTCCCCATAATGCCTTCATTTAAAACCTTATTCGGAAACTGCCTGTTACAAAACTACTATTGTATTTCCCAATTAATCTGTGTCTATGTAATGTTCACATTTAGTTTGTGCCTAATCCATTATTGTATTTGTTTTGTTCTCAAAAGAGCGCATCACTTCACAGGATCGACAATTTATTGCAAGACTCACTTTGTGTTTATATATCATGAACCATGCACTAAAATCCAAACACAACTATTACTGAAAGCCTTAAGTTCTAAACAAGCAATTAGTTTCTTGGTGACAGATTATTTTTTCCACAGGCCATTACTTCTGGAGACTATAAACTAATGATTACTAGCAAATGATTAAATGCATCACAACAAAAAAGCTTAATATATATTGTTGCCGAATATACAGTATATTTTTTCTCTCATATATCAACGTCAGAAAACCGTGTTTGTACCTTGTGAATCACAAACTCTACGAAATTTACGCATCATACAGTAGAAAGTACTTGATGCTGGATTTTTAGGAGTTTAGAAAATGTAGCCCCCCTAAATAAACACCTTGTCCTCCTTGAAGAAAAAAAAATGCCGTGTCCCAATTATATACTTAATTTGACAATACTACTGTCAGGAAACAATTTTTCGCTGCCTCAACCACGGCTTTTTTATACCTGTGGCGTTTACATCTGCGACCACTAGTGGCCACCCTCCGCCCTCTGGAGCACTCAGAACTCAGGTGTGCCTTGTTACCTGGGTTGAGCCCTAGTCTACATCCAGCTGGGCCTTGTTACCTGGATTACCCTGCCTTTATGAACCTGCCCTGCCTTTCAGTCAGGGCCTTTTTGTATTGAAGTCTATGGACCTTCCTGCGGTGGCTCTGCACCTGTACTGTTCCTGGTTCCCTGCTTTGTGTCCTTCCAAGTGGACTCCCTGCTATTGTGTCCTTCCAAGTGGACTCCCTGCTATTGTGTCCTTCCAAGTGGACTCCCTGCTATTGTGTCCTTCCAAGTGGACTCCCTGCTATTGTGTCCTTCCAAGTGGACTCCCTGCTATTGTGTCCTTCCACGTGGACTCCCTGCTATTGTGTCCTTCCAAGTGGACTCCCTGCTTTGTGTCCTTCCACGTGGACTCCCTGCTATTGTGTCCTTCCACGTGGACTCCCTGCTATTGTGTCCTTCCACGTGGACTCCCTGCTATTGTGTCCTTCCACGTGGACTCCCTGCTATTGTGTCCTTCCAAGTGGACTCCCTGCTATTGTGTCCTTCCAAGTGGACTCCCTGCTATTGTGTCCTTCCAAGTGGACTCCCTGCTATTGTGTCCTTCCAAGTGGGCTGTGTGCCTTTCCGTGCCCTTCCAAGCGGGCTCCCTGTCAAAAGACTTATTACCGGTATTTATTTTGCCATACGTCCGGTTTCTTGCTTTGACTGTATTACCCTTATTTGCTGGTCCTGTTATACATAAAATACACTACATTACCTAGAATTCTGCTTGTGGTGTCTTTGTTTGCATAATCATGCACCGTGGATTACATACTGAACCCCAAGTATCCCCTGCGCATGGGCTCCTACCCGACCTGATCACCCGAGTCCTGACAACTACCATTGCATTCTTTTTGGCCAAAATTGATTGCAGTGAGAGAGAGAAGACATAGAAATATACATTAAGGACAAAGTTATTGGGACACACCTCTTAATTATTGAATTCAGGTGTTTCAATCAGACCCATTGCCCCAGGTTTATAAAATCAAGCACCTAGCCGTGCAGTCACAAAGAAGAAGAGCTTAGTGACTTCACGCGTGGTACTGTGATAGGACACCACTTTTGTAATGGGTCAGTTCGTAAGGGGTATTATTGGTAAGTGGAAGCTTTTAGGAACAGTGGCAACCAAGCGGAAGACCATGTAAAGTCACAGAGCGGGGTCACCCAGTGCTGAGGCACATGGTGCGCAAAAGTGGCCAAAGTTCTGCTGATTGGATGGCTGAAGCATTCCAACCTTCCACTGGCATTGTAGAACATTTATCTAAAAAAAGTGGCGGGAGCTTCATGGAATGGGTTTCCATAACCAAGCACCTGCACGGAAGCCTCACGTCACCAAGTACAACGCCAAGCATCGGACCGAGTGGTGTAAAGTATGCCGCCACTGGATTCTGGAACAATAGAAACATGTTCTGTGGAGCGACAAATCACGCTTCTCTATTCGGCAGTCTGACGGGCGAGTCTGGGTTTGGCGGGTGCCAGGATAACATTACCTGCCTGCTGCATTGTGCAAACGGTAATGTTTGGTGGAGGAGGGATAATGGTATGGGGCTTTTTTTCAGGGGTTGGGCTAGGACCTTTACATGAGGCCTTTAGTTAAAACTCTTCGTTCTGAAATATATGGAAACTGCCTGTTACAAAACTAGTATTGTATGTCACAATTAATCTGTGTCTATACTGTATGTTCACATTTAGTTCCAGTGAAGGGAAATCTTAATCCCTCAGCATTCCAAGACATTTTGGACAATGCTATGCTTCCAACTTTGTGGGAACAGTTTGGGGAAGGCTCTTTTCTATTCCAGCATGACCAGTGCCCAGGGCACAAAGCAAGGTCCATAAAAACATGGTTGGATGAGTTTTGTGTGGATGAACTTGACAAGGTGCAATAACTTGCAGAATTACCCATTTTTTTCACAAATGTTTGTAAATGAAGGCTGATATACGATTTTATATATATATATATATATATATATCATATTGTTCATTTTAAAATATGTGTAATTTAATCCACTGAAACAGCATGAACAACACTGAACATAAAGCTCAGCTATTCTAAATGACTGATAAAGCTTTTGTGATTTGTTTGCAGCAAAATGGCTCCATCTATCTGTAACTCAGAGACAATATTTCTACAGTGCGTATTAAGAGTTTTTCATTTTGAATTATAAACTTGCATGAGAAAAGAAAATCTTTTTTTGTTTCGTTTTTTTAAAGAAAATGACATGGGGCTTTTTCTGTTGACAACAAACTTCTAGAACCTTCATGTAAAAAAAGTGAATGTGCATATCTGAGAACCTTATAAATGAGCTGACCAAACATTCTTTAACTATTAACCCTTTAATAGTCCATCACTAAGATTTCCACTAATTGTGTGACAAATGGTTAGCTAATTACGAAAACTATTCAATTCGAGCAAGTAAAGATATTCTGAATTATAACCTGTATTGAAGCTGTAATATAAGAGAAAATGTCGGGATGATCAGGTATTTCATAAAATCTGAGTAGAATATATAAGATTTAGTAGCCCTGATAATCTGTCCTGTCTTTAAGTCAATGAACATTGAGGCAGTCAATTGCATGTATACAATACAATGCAATTGGCTGCCACTGCACCCATGTTTTTTTCTTGAAATAGAGACTGTATTTTATAGTCATTAGGTGCTTGAGGGTAAAATAATGTTACATAGCCCTAGACCTAAACCAGCGGAATCTAAACACATCTCTTAGAGCATGGCTCAACAAAACCTAGGCACCAGATTGCCATGGAAACCAGGTACTGGAGCCTAGGGTTTCCCCTGCTGGACAGATGATACAGGGCTGGTTTGTGTGTACAGAAATCAATTTTATAGGGCTCATTCTCTGCTCTGCTGGGAAGAGAGGTCATGTGATGTAACATCATGTGACTCCAAAGTAGTAGCAATGCAGCTCCTGTTAATAAGAGCTCGATGCAAGCAGCAGCCAAGCGTACCACTTAGTTAACATACATGCGGTAGGCAAATCTGATTTCGACCACCGTTGCCGAACAACAGCATAGGAGGAAGAAACTGCCAATATTTTATCAGATTTCTCACTTAACAGTCACTTAATTTCACCTGCACAGATCCAGTAACATAAACAACAAATTTACATAAATAATATTTATTTATATATTTTGTTGCAAAACAGCTGATTAAGGAACTTTGAAACCAGACAGGTATTGTTTAAAAGCATTGAGGAGATTTACTGCAGCATAAGTCATATTTTACCCAGGGAAATTAACAAATGACAACATAAGGGAAATAACAAAAGTTCACATTCATAGAAAGGTTGAAGTTATCATACCAAGTGTGTATTTTTGCCGATAACATCACCGTTAAATGTTTTTCTATATAAAAAAAAGTAAGATTTACATAATGAAATACTCCATATAACTGTTCAACACAGTAAAATAATAGAATATAGAGTCTTCTGTTAAAGTGAATCATAACAGAATTTCGCCTTTAGTTGAAAACAGAATATGACCTATACAAAAACGTTCACATATTATATAGTCAAGCAGTCTGTGATAAGTCAAAACAAAAGGAATGATTTGTTTTCCATGTGGATAACAGCTTGACATTTAACATTCCTGGTCTTTAATAGCTTTGCAGAATGGCTAAGATTCATTATGTTTCTCAATGCTCTTAGGCATAGCTGGGAACTGTCTCGGCTTGACCCAGAGTGTCCGGGTGACGCACTACTTTCCTGGGTCTCTGGGTCACTTTTTTCTTTCTCCAGGCAGATGAGCCGCATTCTAGCTACGCCTACAGCCACCCAACCACACTCATAACCCATATAAAGCTTTCTAGGGCTAGCAATGCCTTTGTGTGAAATTAACCTCATCCCTCATGTGGTTAGTCTAGCCCCTTACAAAGCCACTTCTGCAAAAGGGGGAAACTCCAGGTAGCATAGCCTGGAAATTCCAAAGCTATGATTGTAAGCAACACAGTGGGACTAGGATTCATCTAAATGGGTTTAGGTCAG
This sequence comes from Sceloporus occidentalis, assembly GCA_023333645.1. Lineage (NCBI taxonomy): Eukaryota > Metazoa > Chordata > Lepidosauria > Squamata > Phrynosomatidae > Sceloporus > Sceloporus occidentalis. Next base: position 357,884 of record JALMGF010000338.1, read on the forward strand.
TCACTATAAGTCCTAATGCTTTGGCCAAAGCATAGTTATTTTCATGTATAATAAATGTATTTAGATAATTTATTCTGAAGATCTGTACTGATCTGTTTTTATGTGCTTGCAGTATGCTTGTTAAAAAATATTTGCTATAAAAGAAAGATTTATTTGTCACATGGTATATCACAAAGTGCCTGTATGCTATTTGCAGTAAAATAATGCCGAATTAAATTTTAAAATAAACAGATTAAACTCTGTTCTTTTTTAACATTGTTATTAATACATGATGTTCCTTTTACACATTCTAAACATTTTATTTTACTAACTGTATTGTAGCTAAAACTTCAAGCCAGTCTCTCACAGAAAATAATTTTAAAGGCATCTCCCAACAGGTTTTTCGTTCCAAAAATGTTTCCCTAGCCGAGCTGCATGTGGCGTAAATGCATCTGTCGAGTGTTAATGTGTCTGCAAAAGTGGTACTTTTGCTGCTCTTTATAAAGTCATGTCTTGCGTTTGTGCTCTTAATAAGAGATTTTGTTTCTTTTACTTGGGCTGTCATTTCATAAACAAGAAATAGAATTGTCTGCTGGAATTATTCCTAAAGTCATATAGCAGGCAAGAAGGTTCTAGTTCAAATCCAAATAAGAGTTTTTACAGTGTGAAGCTGGTCTATAATTTTCTCTGTCACATGCTGGTTCTGTAGATTTAATTCTAATTACTCTACTCATCGCCCAGTCTTTTCTTATAGTAGCAACACACCTTGTACTTCAAGTAGTAATGGAAGGCCCAGACTGCCCATCGGACACACTTGATACATGCCCCAATAGAACTACATACTAATTAACTGAGTAACATGTGGTTGAGCATACATCATATGAAAGCCACTGGCCTTCAAGTGCCAAGGCCACTGAGCCATCCGCAGCCTGACCCTGAGTGAGGACACAAAGATATTTCCAGGTCACCACCAAAATCTGTTACTGTACCTTCAAATTCCACATCTTAATATCCACAGTATATTTTAATAGTTCATAAAATTCCCATTCAAGCATACAACTGCCTTTATGAAATGTTTACCTAATAAGCCAAACAAATCAAATATGACAATTTTAGACACAGATTAGTCTGAAGGATTCAAGAACATAAATCAGCGTCACTTCTGTACTTTATTGTGTTATTAGCTGATACAAAAAAGGATATTATTTTAGTTCTAGTGTGTAAAATTCTATTCTTTTCATACAGAAAATTAATAAAAAATTAAACAAATGTGTTGCATTCAAATAGCAATAATTACAATTGCAACAGTAACTTTATTGCAACTTTAATACTGAATTTACATATGTATGGAGCTATGTATGGTATCGATGATGACCAATGATGGTCCACCCCATACCATTTTGATAACACTGTCAGCATCATGCAATATTGGGTTTGTTTGTCATCAAGGTGGCTAATTATAAAGGTACACTTTGCTACTAAGACAGATATACATTAACTTACCATCAATTACATATCTAACCTAGAACTAAATTAAAGTGATAGCAAAGCCTGCTCCGGTTAGGAAATATATCTTCAGGAAGAAAAACCTAGCCAAGTTCAATATTTTAAGAATGTCTTGAAAGTCCAAACTTGTTTAAATATTTTTCGCATGTTGCTATGGAAACAAAACAATTTCAAGGAGTGAAACAGAAGTTAAGAACTAATGGCAAATATATTTTCTAAAGAGTTGAAGGCAACCTGTTCTAACATTAGCCTTATGTGGAACTGGAAACAATAAGTATTTAATGGGGCAGTATTGCACAATTTGAAACAATGTGAAAAGCAGACAGTCACACTATTACTGAGCTGTGTCCCTATGTTGAAAATATGGGAATTCATGTGAGAAATAAGATAAAGAATGAAGGAATCTGACCATCAAAACATGAAGGTTTGTTAGAAAATAGTCCAGCCACGTAAGGACTGTAGACTTTGTCACGAGAGTTTTAAATATAAAAGAGTTTGCGGCTAAGTGGTCGACAAACTCGAAAGACCAATTTTCTTCTATTTTTACTATGAACTGCTTCTTTATGTTTGTACTGATTTCCAGTAATGTGTGATTAGGGACTTAACAGCAATTAGAATGTGCATGACAATTTTCCTAGAATTTCTTCACATGATTTCATTTAGATTTTTCTTCTGTTCACTCTCTCTGCATTTTGTTAAATGATAAAAATAAAGTATCAACATGTCTGTTTTTGTAAGCATTCTTACTTTACTTTTTACACCTGCCTAAAACTTTTGCACTGTATATACTACCATTCAATGGGCCACTCATGGAAAACAAAAACATTTCTAGCTGTGTAAGATAATTGCAAAAGAGTTTTCTAATGATAAATCAGCCTTTTAAAGTTAAACTTGGATTAGCGAACACAACGTGTCATTGGATAAAGGGCCTCTGTACGCCTATGAAGATATTCCGTTCAATTCAATGTTATTTAGTGGACAGAATTTGGGGGTTTTTTTGCGACTTTTCTAGGTGACTCCAAACTTTAACATTAAAATGTATAAGTCGGTATCAATTAATTGACGATTAATTGTCTAAGATGCCCCTAACAACTTCAAATCAATGCGATTAGTATGATTGCTGCTTGTACAATACACTATTTGTGACATCTGGGTGCTTGCTTTTATGTCACATTTATTTCCCATAGCAAAAAACTAAATGAAACAAAAAGTAAATCGATTGGCCAGTCCATCATCTTTACCCTCATCTTCTTTAGCAAGGCAGTGGTCGTCTTGGAGGTGTGTTTGGGTTCATTATCATGTTCGAATACTCCCCTGCGGCCCAGTCCACAAAGGGAGAGGATCATGCTCTGCTTCAGTATGTCACAGTGCATGTTGGCATTCATGGTTCCCTCAATGAACTGTAGCTCCCTAGTGCCAGCAACACTCATGCAGGCCCAGACCATGACACTCCGACCACCATGCTGCAGGCAAGACACACTCCTCACCTGGTTGCCGCCACACACGCTTGACACCATCTGAACCAAATAAGGTTATCTTGGTCTCATCGTACCACAGGACATGATTCCAGTAATCCATGTCCTTAGTCTGCTTGTCTTCAGCAAACTGTTTGCGGGGTTTCTTGTGCATCATCTTTAGAAGAGGCTTCCTTCTGGGATGACAGCCATGCAGACCAATTTGATGCAGTGTGCATATGATCTGAGCACTGACAGGCTAACCCCCCACCCCTTCATCCTCTGCAGCAATGTTGGCAGCACCCAAAGACAACCTCTGGATATGACGCTGAGCATGTGTACTCAACTTCTTTGGTCGACCATGACGAGGCCTGTTCTGAGTGCAACCTGTCCTGTGAAACTGCTGGACGGTCTTGCCCTCCGAGCTGCAGCTCAGTTTCAGGGTCTTGGCAATCTTCTTATAGTCTAAGCTATCTTTAGAGCAACAATTCTTTTTTTCAGATCCTCAGAGAGTTCTTTGCCATGAGGCGCCATATTGAAATTCATGAGAGAGTGTGAGAGCGAAAACACCAAATTTAACACACCTGCTCTCCATTCACACCTAAGACCTTGTAACACAAACGAGTTGCATGACACCGGGGAGGGGAAATGGCTAAATGGGCCAATTTGGACATTTCAACTTAGGGGTGTACTCCCTTGTTGCCAAGGTTTAGACAATAATGTGTTTAGTTATTTTTAAGGGAACAGCAAATTTGCACTGTTATACAGGCTGTACACTCACTACTTTATATTGTAGCAGAGAGTCATTTCTTCAATGTTGTCACATGAAAAGATATAATAAAATATTTACAAAAATGTGAGGGGTGTACTCACTTTTGCGAGATACTGTATGTTCATTTTTAAATGCAGAATCTTCGTAAATAATTTAATGTATATTTGCCAAGGGCTCATCCAACTTGGCTGATTCTATTGGTCTGTTTAGCAGGTTACAGGGTGACTGGCAGTAGTTCATAATGCTTGAAAATAACAGCTTGCAGAACAAAAACGTTTCTGGATTTAGTCAATTTCAGATGAAAAAGTAACTAATGGGAATTAGACAGAACCACAGCTATGGAGATATATTTGCCTTCTTGGACTGATTTAGTCGTGCCTTAGCTTTAGAAATTAATAAGAATCATTAATATCTTTATTACTTTGTTATAATAAAGATAATAAATGGAAATTGTTCTCTAAAATATGTATGTGTCCATCATACACATAACATCTTGTCAATATATGTAATATAATCAGCATTCCATATAATACAGACTCAGTAGAAAAAACAAGAAAAGTTTCATGACAACTCCCATTTGATTATTAATCCTATGCTAGCATCCATTACCCTTCCCACATGAGATCTTGGCATTTTCTTGTGTGTGTGACCTTTTGCAACCTTCTGTGTGGCATACAAGTTTCTATTTTCTCTTTTCTGTCACATCTTCTTAATCTAATTTGAACATACAGTGGGATCACTAGGCTACCAACATCTTTACACACCAGTGATTTGATTGATTGTTGCTAGTTCTGTAGAGTTTTGAGCTTCTTTCAGTAGAGAAATAAGTGTCATTACACAAGATTGAAGCATTTCTGCTGTTGTCCAGTTCTCTCCATTCTACCTGTGATTCGTACTGATTAATGATCTCATTTCTTATGAACTCATTCATTATGAATCATTCATTATTCACTCTTCACTCTCTGTAGATAAATTTTAAAGGGGGAAACTACTATTAAAAGTATCTTCCGTACATCAGTGTTTCTCAACAGGAGGTATTTCAACCTTTGATCCAGAGGGGTCTAGCATGTTTCCTAAATATTTTTAATTGTAAAAAATAATTGTGTTTGGAAGGAAAAAAACAATGCTTACTGAAGAGCATTACATAATGGGAGGTAGTGATATTTAGTTGGAAATTATATGTGCCCTAACTAATATTTTGAAAATATAATAAATATTTCTCCAACTTGGTTGTAAAAATGTTGGTACATGCTGCTCCATAACTTGGAGTCTTTTCAAGATGTCATAATATACCAAAGAGCTATTATAGCAACATAGTTTGAATATATTACATTTATCTTTAATACAAATGAAGTACACTATTCTATCTGGTTCAATATTCCATCAGAATTTATTATGCATCACTCAAGATATTTTATCTGTATATAGCCTACCAAAAATTTGAGTTGAATGTGAATTTGAATTGGATTTCATTCATGTAACTGTGCATGTAGGGCTAGTTCAGTCCATGGCAGTAGAAACTATACATAGATAGAAGGACAGCAAAATGGTCTAATGTGCGACTCTCAGTTTAGTTACTAAACTCCAGGTTACATGGTAGTCTAGCAGGCAGAGATCTGTGTCCTTGATGGTTTGCATATCTGTTGACTAGGGGATGGGTTAGATACAATGCCAAAACTCAGCATGCAGAGAGGTCTGTACATTAAGGTTCAAGATGAGTCAAGGTAGTGGTCAAATCAATTAGACTTGACCTCAGTTTAAGTAAACTTGACCATAGACCATCAAACATAGAGCAACTTCTTATGATAAATCATAGCGGCTTATCTATTCACTGAAATTTGGATTAAGCTACCTAGGTACCTAGACTCACAAGAGTTCATTTGACAGCACTCAACTCAGCACAATTTGCCTTTTGTGAATGGTTGCTGCATGAACTAGCTTTGTTGAGTATTACTGACTGTTTTTTCGCCAGTAATTTTCCAAACCACACACATCCGCAGTGAACAAAGTCAGATCTGTACCAGCAGAGACACAGATTTTTGTACTCATCATGCTAGGCAAACATAAACATCTCCCCCAGGACAATCATGGCCTCCCTGAATGTAAATGCAACAAGTCAAAACTTTTTGATCTCCCATGCCCTTGGACAAACTTAATATGATTCCCCCTCATCCTTGTTAATGCCGCTGCATATGTAAAATGTAGAAATGGGAAAGTACAAGTATTTTCAATTTATTTTCTGCATATTTTCTTACTTTAAAATGGCAGAATAAAACATATCTAATATAAAAGAAGGAATGGAACATTCGGCCCTCTTATTTTCTCTGACTATAGAGTTTCTTGTTAAATAGGATAAAGCCCTTGGTATAACACCATTCTAAATTGTACTGAGCACAAATCCATTTCCATAAAACTGAAGTCCCCTTTTCTCTAGATAAAGCAGTGAGTGTAGTGGCTTCTATTAATACTGAACAATACTATGGTACTTATCATTGAAAGACAATCAGCAGCAGGACTAAACCTGAATTTTATTTCAGAGAATATATAGAAATATCTCTTCAGTTCATACAAGGAAATGTACTGTACTGAATATTATATCTGCAAGCATATTCCAAAACTGAAACATAGGTTATGCGTGTAATACTTCTGAATATACTCTAGTTAAAAAAGGATCAGTCACAATATATATTTAAATTTAGTAAGGGAGAAATGAATGACAGGATAGAGGGAGAGAAGAAAAAAGAGGGAAGGAAGGACAGAAGTAGAAAGTAGAAAGAAGGGATAGAATGAAGAGAAAGGAGGAAGGATGGATGGAATGGAAAAGTGATTTCCATAGGAAGGGGGAAATGATGGACGGAAATTTAATAACATAAACCTATGACAGCAGACTAATCTTCATCTGCGATCTCCAATTAGCCTTCTCCATTACAAATGATTCTTTGGCACCCTGTGATCCTCTAAATGCTGTCTTAATGGGAAGCCTTTCAATGACGATTGAATGATACATCATGCCATTTCTGGCATATCATATGGTACAACAAAGCCACCAACCTCTATATGAGAAAGAATGCATGGTTACATCATTCATCTGCACAGCTGTCCTTGTATACAAATGAGTAACTTGCACATAAATGAGCTATAAGATAGAGGCTGTAAGCATTTGACTATGGTATCAGTGCTACCCATTCCAGCAAGTGCGGCTAACCCCTCTACCACATGTCATTAAGCATTGCAGTCATGTCTGCATCTCACTGTATCTTGACAAGTGATTTATTGGACACCATAGTGTGCTAAACCATGCATAAAGCTTCCTGATGTTTTAGTCTATCATATATTACAGTGGCATGTATTATTAGAAATGTATAAAAATAATGATACTTTTTTTTTTTTTTTAAACAAATCGCCAGAAAATGCAGTCTCCTAATTTCTATAGGATATAGATTCCCACTGATTTGGATTCTTATCACAATTACCAAGGCAGAAATCCATTCAGGTTTATATAACCTCTGACCAAGACAATTTGTGTTACAAATTAAATCAACCTCTGAAATAAAGTCAGAAGTTGTAAACCGGTCTATTTAGCTTTACCAAATAATTAATCTCATGCAATAGGAAAATGAATGAATCAAAAATACCACCACAGCAAAATCATGCTGCCGTACTTATGAGTTACTGGCCCATTTAACGCTATATTTGATTCTAATATGGCCTACAGCTGCCGTGCCATTTATACAGTTTCCAATTATGGAAGACTGCTTCAGGCACCTGAAACCCTAGTATTTGTATTATTATTCTGAAATGCTGTAGGTTTTCTAAGAAAATACACAGAATTAATTTCAAGTAAATTAAGTATGATGGCCAAGCTCTTCTAAGGACTGTGTGATGCCCCATGACCCCATGCTAGCTGGTTGATATTGCTAAACCCAGCTTTTTCTCACAGCAGGTACAACTTGTGGTCTGCACTCAAGTATTAGTTTGGGGAACTGGATGCAAAGAATGCAAAATGCAGACATGGCAAAGAACTCAGTAAAGACAGCATTCAGTTAAGACGTATTCCAGAGGCCCCAAGCCCCCTCCCCCCCAAAAAAGTCATTGTTGTTAAGCCTTTTATTGATCCAGCAAGATCCACAGATGGGTTATTTTATCCCAGTGAGGCTTTCTTTGGTTTATTCACAAAGAAGTTGAGTGACTTTAATTTGACTGACCAGACTCGATTGAGGTTGCACGCCCCTCCTTACATATTCCCTAGTTCCATCCCAGGGCATGCAAGTGAGAGGGTTCCCAGAGCCCCCTATTAATTAAGAGGGGGGAAACTATCACATCATGTCTTCCTCTACCCTGTGCATGGTTGGACAGGGGTGATAAAATATACCTTGGGGAGCAAAGATCACAAGAACACCTCCTCACACCCCTATCTGCTGTTCAGAGGAATTTTAATACATTTTAATAAAAGTAGCTTATTGGATGCATGGACCCCATTCCGTGCCCCCCGTTTATTTTAAATAAAAAAATCTTGACCAACTGCCCTCCTCCTCCTGTCCACCGGGTGGTGGGTTAAATTGCTTCAAAATCCTGCCTTGTGAAATGGAGAGGTTAGACAGTTTAAAGAAAAAAGTTAAATATTTTAAATACAGAATAAAAATTGCAAATAAAATAAGCAATGATGTAAAAACTCAAGTGGATAGTGTTCGTGAGTTCAAATTAATTTCTTTAATATCTTCTCTTACTCAAGAAAGAACCTTTGGAAGAAGGGCTGGGCTCATACTTATGCTTTAAACACATTTTTATGACAAATTACAATATACAAGGCACCTGGCGGTATTTTATATTTGTTAGTTTTCAAAGTTACTTATTTCCCTTTTAAAATCTTGTTCCATTTTATATCTCCTATCAGTACAGATGGGTTTTTTAGTGGGTAAATGGCAGCTTGTGATAAACTGGTTTTGATATCAAACACCTTTATATTTGTGTTAATTGTTTAGAGACCCAAACTGAACAAAAAAAAAAAAGTAGCGTGGCTAAAGAAATGGCACAAACAAAGAATTCTGCGATATGAAGGTTGCACTGTGCTTCCATGCAAAACAGCATTGAATGACTTTGGAGGGACCATACTCAGAGAACAGGCTGGGACTGTCACCTGGTCCAGAGAGGATGTTGTTAGATTGTGTTAGGTTGGGTGAGCTGTCAGAATAAGATAAATGGTGTTCAGTTGTGCCATTAACCTCTGACATTTTTGACAGTACAAGGCTGTGTACTATAGGAAAGCAGAATATTTACTTTGCTTCTCCTCATAATGTAAAAAATAGCAGAAATCAAGGAAAAGTAAGAAAAATAAAGGATAATGTATAATCTATATTAATGCACTGGCAGCACTGCAATCTTTAATTCTACAAAAGTATAAAAATGACAGAATACAATAATATAATCTAAAACAAAATATTTACCTTGACACATACGATCATACATTTAGAAAAGAAATAACAATAAACATCAACAAATGATTTATATTCTAGTCCTATTAACTGTAAGGAACTGGCTGAAGATAAAAGGCTAAGCAATCATGTATTGACAGAAGCACAGAATGAGAGTCTTTAAGTCTTGAATTAAGTCATAATAATTAAGTCGTAAGGACTTTTTTCATGACAAGTGCACATGAAGTGCACTTTATTCTATATATATATATATATATATATATATATATATAAAGTCCAAAATAGTTACCGGCACTCCAGGGACTTTCCAAATAACCACACAAACAACTTCGGTTTTCAAGTCAACGTTTCAGTCTTGTTTATTTCAGACTTTCATCATGATGTCCTGATGAAAGTCTGTAATAAACAAGACTGAAACGTTGACTTGAAAACCGAAGTTGTTTGTGTGGTTATTTGGAAAGTCCCTGGAGTGCCGGTAACTATTTTTGGACTTTATATTGTTTACTGCTGCAGCTATTTGGCACCGGGCATAAACTTGGCATTTGGAGTGCAATTGTTAATTTTGGACTTTATATATATATATATATATATATATATATATATATATATATATATATATATATATATATATATATATATATAAACACTAGTATAGACATTTTTTGAGTTAGTGGCCAAAGTGACCTTACATGTTTTGTCTAGGATATGCTAAATATTTTTTTATATAGTTTCACAAAAGACAAAGAACATTTAATTTATCTGAAGAAGTTAGTTAGGAAGCTAAATAATAATGAAGGATTCGAAAAAATTGATAGATTTATAAAAAAAAGTATAAAATAATTGAAGTAAATTGACATTAAGTCTTTTTATGTGATATAAACACTTTAAAATAAAAAGGCAAAAAGCATGCTTATGCCTTGATTTTCTTTGTACAGCAATACAAAAAAATCCAAATATTGAATCAGAGAGCCATGAAACCAGTACTGCCATGAATGATCATCTATAGGTGCACAGGGTCAAAGTAAGACAATAACATTGCCAATTTTTCCAGGAAACTTTGTGATTCAACATGTTGCAGACCAACATATGTACAATGATATCCTGTAGCATATGGGATGTATAAGCTCAAAAAAGGCAATAACTTATTTGTTTATACATTCCTCATTTTGCAAGGCATCTTGTGATGGAAAGTAACATGAAAAATGTATGCATTCTGGAAAAATTAGAAACGGCCAGTGTGGTAACCCAACGAACAATCTTGGTAGGGCCACTCATGACTTGGACTCCAGTGATTGAATGCTACCATAAGCAGCAGCAGACATCCTACGTACAGTTTCTTGGATACAGAATAATCGTAACCTTAGGCTTGTGATTATGGAATTATGAAAGTAAAATACAAAAAACGAGAATCCCAAAATATAATATAACTGAATAAGATTTTGGGGCTCATATGCCGTAACCTTGTTTTTTAAAACTACATGACACTCATGCAGTGTGTCTTGGGTACTGTCTACTATAGCAAAGTGACCATGGAGGAATGCTAAAGGAGCACGGATTAATGATAAGTGCCTCGGGCGGGGGACTGACCTGGCCCAGATGTGGTTTGGCGGCCGTTTGTCTACTTGCGCTCCTGACATGTAAAAAAAAAAGTGGCGGTATGAGCGTGTCATTCTCTGACCACGCAGGCTGACAGAAAGTATCCCTCACCCATCCGTCCCTTTGTACAATTGGAAATACTTGTATTTAATATATACATTACTTATATTTTTTTTTTTCTTATTTTTTGCACTATTAGTGAAATATGAGATACATTTAGGGACCTATACATGTTATGTATGCCAGTGATGTCACAATGAAGCTTATTTTATTGTTTATTTTTATTAAGTTATTTTATAATTTTAGTGATTTTTTTTCTCTAAATAAATGAAAATAAACCTTTTTTTTTCTTTTTCCACTTGTGGGAAGAGGGAGAAACATTATTTCTCACTCTCCTCCCTGCAACCCCACTACACTGATCACACTGTGATCTTATGGGAGTTCGTATCTAGTATAGGCTAGTTAGGAGGAAATGTGTACTCTATCTAAGATGTCTTGAGTCCTTACATCATCTCATAGGTATTTTGCCTTTGTTTGTTAACCAACCCCAACCAGGGCTAGATAACCCCTCAAATTCATGCCTCTTTGCTATTAGCTACGCCATCCACTGCGTCGTTCTCCCGTTCTATTGCAGAGCTTGTTTTATCTCAGGTTGTATGTCTGAACTCGGGTTACTATGCTAATTAGGCTCCTTTCTATAATTATTTGTAGACATGTCGCATTGGTCAGACCAAAAAGACATGTGGTTGCTTCTCTGTTCACCTGCTCCAGTTTCAGATGTCATGGCCTGACCATCGGTCAGAGCTTGGACTATTCCTAAACTGACAGCCAAATTATTAAGGAAGGGCATCTTGTTTTTGACCACGGCCAGGAAGGTAGAATTATCCCAGCTGCTATTTACCAGACCTTCATCTCCTCCGCCCTGGACTGGCCCCCCTCAAGCAGCCTCTGTCGAAATAGCTTAAATGAGGGACATGCTCACCTCACTGTTTTCTCTATCCGGGATACATTAGAGAAACTGGAATCCCAGCCTTTGGCTGCAGGTCCTTCCTTTTTAAAAAAAAAAAAAAAAAAAGTGATTTTCGATTTGATAGCCCCTCATTCCTCGTAATTTCCCTGCATCAGTTCTTTCATCCCTTAAATATGTCTCCCTAGATAACACCATTCAAGCTATAGTAAAATCAAGGATAGGAGCATGGTTGTCCAAAGCTAACATCACAAATGCTTTTTAGTTGTTACCAATTCATCCAGGACATCTGCATGGGATCAACTGGAAGGGAAAGTATTTACTCGCTACACATTTAACTTTCGGTTCACTGAGACCTTGTGTTGGCTCCTGTTGAATTCCTGTCGTTGTTCCATGGTTATCCATTACCTGAATGTTTTTTTAACCATTGAATCCCCAGATCCGTCCCCTTCCAATTTGTGTATTCTTCTGGAGTTGTTTGCTGAGCTTGGAATTCCAGTACCCCAATGCAACACAGCAGGACCAGACACCTCTACTGAATTTTGGGGTATAGTTTTAGACTCTATTAGGATGGAAGCCAGCTTACCTAAACCTAAGCTTTTAAGAACTCAGAAAGAAAATCTGAGTTTTATGAGTTCTTCAACCTGCTCAAGAGTCCAATTACAGTCCTTTTTAGGACACTTAAACTTCTCTATGCATATAATTCCCCAGGATAGGCCTTTCATTTCCTATATCCTGACCCTTTTGTCTAAATCCCATGAGTCATGCAAAATTATCTGTATAGATCAGGTAGCTAGGGCTGACCTGGACATATTGTCTAGGTTTCTTGGGACATGGAACAGACGTTCTATGTTTATTCCTCCTCCCTTAGGGGAAGTCATTTTCCCCATTCCTACCTATGTGCCCCTACCATAAATATAAAGTAAGTCTTTGAACATCTGAATCAATATGATTTATCTTGCTTATCCTATGTTCTTTAAATCAATGTCACCACAGGTTCATTGTTATGGTTTAGTTAAAATTCTCGATAGACTCTTTAGCTTCTAAACACACATCACAGTATGTTGATGGACTGTATTATGGAGATGTGGCATTTACTTTTTATATATATATCCCTCTTCATTAAGATATATCTTCAAATAACAGACATGAAATGTAAAACAGTGTATTATTAGACAGCATGATCTTTCTTGGTATATAATGTTCTGAAGTGTTTACTCGCCGCACTGCATTAGGGAAATAGCTTCTAAAAAGGTTTCTATTGAACCAGGAGACATTATTGTACAAATGCATTTACTGCAGATAGAAATTAGCGAGAACAGAATCCATTTTCAGAGAAGAAAAAACTAAGCTAAAACCCAGAACCTATTCGCTGTAACTTAATCACTGTAAAGAAAATAAACATTGCTCATTTAAAGTGCTTTCAATCTGACTTAGGGAACATTTTATATGTAGTTGGTTTTAAAATACTTAGAAAGGGGAATGATATATTCTATTGTACAGGGAAAGTTAACCTCCTGAGGAAGAACACACCAACTATGCAGCTCTTTTGACATGGTCATCTTGCTACAGTCTGAAGCTCAGCCCATAAAGTGGTTCTTTGGGTAAGGTGGGTGACTCTGCCCACTACTGTATGTATCAAGGGTTTTTAAGTAATTACTTTTTGGTCTCTGGGATACTTGTTATCAGCTATACCTCCTATACTTAGAGGAGGTGGGTTGTCCTAAGGTTGTCCTCATGTATGAGGATATCAACACCTCATTAGCAATGTATTGGCAGCAGTAATAGAGACATATTTGCCACCCACCACACCATTAAGCACAGAGATCTGTGAAGTGCATTTGGGCTCCAGTTGTTTCTACAGCACCTGTACTTGATCCAGTTTCTCTTTGATATACACTGTGTAGGCATAAGAAAAGTTTTATAGATGCCTATTAAGACACAAGCTGACTGCTGATGCTGTAGTTTGGGATCACTTTAATTTGTCCAATATCTTAAAGTATTAAGTTTGCAATTTTGATAAGGCAAGTGGTGTAGATATCAACTAGTGAAACTGTCTTATGATCAGGGTGATGCCATTGATTGTTATTGTCATAAGAATATATAATATAAATATATAAATATATTCGGGGCCAATACAAACCATTGTGTGGAAATCTGTTCATAAACAGGACTATGCATAGGACACGTGGTCATGTGTTTAGACTGGAAGAAAAGAGATTTAGTCTAAAGCCGAGGAAAGGGTTTTTTACAGTAAGGACAATAAGGATGTGGAATTCTCTGCCTGCAGAGGTAGTTTTATCTGAGTCTGTACAGACGTTTAAACAGCAACTGGATGGATACTTGAAAAAATATAATATTTGGGGATATAATCTTTAATTATGGGGAAACAGCTTATTGATCCAAGGAGAAATCTGACCATTTTGGGGTCAAGAAGAATTTTTTTCCCTGGTTAGTGCAAAATTGGAAAGAGCCAAACTGGGGTTTTTTGCCTTCTTTTGGATCAACAGCAACAAATTAACCGATATAGGAAAGGCTGAACTTGACGCATGTCTTTTTTCAGCCTATATAACTATGTAACTATGAATACTTTTCGCACTTTGCACCACTTCTTACACATAACATTTGAACTCCACAATGCAATTTTTTTAATATTTTATTGTATTTAAAGTGTGCTGACACACATTGGAAATCTCACCTACAATCTGGTTGGCTAAAAAAGATCAGTAGACTATAGCGGTAACAAATTTTGCTTCTGTTCGTCTCCTTTTTCGTAGGTTTTCTCTACCATTAAAATCATCTGCCTTATTTAAGATCAGTATATGCTGGGGCAGAACATTAATTGGTTAGTAAAAGTCTGTTCGCCATAGATTTTCATAAAGGTCAGTCTCATGGAACAACCAGTGTAATATTTCAGTAGCACGCTGTGTGAGCACAGCTATCACAATGTTATTATGAAGAATGACCTACAAATCTTAACACTATGAAAGAAATGCATGTAACTGCCAATGTTCCTGTGTAAACACACGATATCTATAATATAGTGCTGTTTGTATACAGTGCAATTACCTCAACTTATTTGGCGTTTGTGTCAACAATAATTGAGTCAAAAAGGTAAAAATTGCATATACGTGCATTCACCAATATGGCTGTGGCTGCACAATCAGTTTGGCTGCTGCAAAATTCGTTACCGCTATAGTGAAACGGCTATTAAGAAAGTTCGGAAAACTACATTATTTGGGCATTAACCTGCCCATATTTGTAAAATTGTATTTATAAATACAGAAATAAGGATAAAGTGACCATGGTTTCTAAAAACCTCATCATCGAATGCTATTAACATGGACCGCAAGAAACGAAGAGACCTACTCACTTAATTATAGGCTTCCTTTTCATTAGACGAGAGATTAAGGGAAAGGCTATATATGAACTCTGTACAGGTTCTTTGTGAAGCCACTTGATTCACAAAAGGTCTAAACTGTTACATTTTGTTTCACTGGATCAATAAAAGAAAGCATTTGATTGCACGATTGTCCTAAATTCATTGTCTTTGTTTCTAGGGCTTTGTCTTGGATTGCATAAAATTGCTATGTGATGTGTTAATTGCAGTAGTATATTAGTAACTAGCACAGACACCTGCACTTGCCTTTCTTCGTAGGTTAATAGCAGAAGAATTAACTCATTAACAAACAAGTTATGCACTGCTATTACTTATTCTATGTTGATTGGACCCATCTCCCCTTTTAAAAGCTCACTACACAACTTACCGATTTTGTCATCTTGCCATGGGAATACAATGGCTTCATTTTAACTCTTTACCATTTTTATTGCTTCGGGGGATACTTATAATCTTACATCTGGAATCCCAGTTAAGTCTATTCCTTTATATCTTTATGCATATTGAATAATTTCTTGTGATTAGTTTGAGTATTCCATGGAGAGGTTGAAGCGGACTCAAGTCCAGCTCTTGACTTTTATCCGGCCAACAAAGAAAAAGATGTGGAGTCACGTGAGCTTTTAGAACCTCACGGGTCTCATATTGCTAATATTGTTAATATTAACCCGTGATACTGTATTAACCAGTTATCAAGAAACAGATTCTCTCTGATTTTAAAATGCAATATTCACATGGATTTTTTTATTCTTTTTTTCTCTTTGGCATTTTTCTTTTTTTAGTTTATATGTGCAATGAGATTTGAAACCTCACAAAGATGGTACAAGGGTATTCTATATTTTACAACTGTGAAAAACTCTGAATAGAAAGATTGTAGAAATAGCCTACAAAGCTGGTGTATTTTATACACAAGTACTTATTTTTTTCCTACAAACTTGAATGTAAAATTATATCTGCGTATTATACAGAGATTCGTATTATACCCAAGATTTAGTTGGGTTTTGGGCCATTGATACATCATATTTGAAAACTCTTTCTTTGAAAATGATAATAATATTATTCATAGGCAAAGAAAAAGTCCTCCGATGTTGATCCTCTGGTAATTAATTTGCTAGAGGCATGCTGTCTCTACAACTTCTGTTTAAACGCATATGATTCTTTTTAGGTTGCATGGTAAGCTAATATTAACATGCAAATAGCTGGTGTAATATTGGTTTGATATTATAATAAAGAAATGGATTAGGCAGGATGATTAGACATTGGAATGACAGTGGAAACTAATAATAATCTTAATTCTTGCTTGATATAGGTTTGCTGTCTGTTTGAATGAACACTCTTGAAGTAAAACCCAACGGTAGTTATTGAGGAAACCCTCCAGCCATCCACTCCTCTCTTCTGAGACATACTTTAGAAGTGCAATCAATCAGCCATTTCATTTTTACTTATTGTTTAATTTGAGCTTCTGTCTAGGGAACGCACATTTGTTTTCTCCTGTGTGTGGAAATAAGGAAACAGGCTGCTCTTTGCTAAAAAGGCGGCTTCTTGCTTAAGTACTGAACATGTAGAGTTCTAACACTATCCTTTAAAGGGACAGTAAAGATTTACTAAAAATAAATATTTCTTATATATCCAGACACTCAGATTAACACACGTGCACACACAAACACAATATCATATCTATACACAATTATACACAAACATGTACTAACATACCTACACACGCACACACACTAACATACCTACACACACCATTACCCTCTGTAGCCTCAGCAACCATGTGGGAGCTGCTGCTGCTACTACCATGAGATTACGCAATGCAATGTTACGTGACCCCACTCAACCCTGCCTCCATCTTGAAATTAGGCAGACAAAGTGGATTGTCTGGAACTCAGGATTTACCTCTTTATCCCTACTGGCTGAGCATGCTTTCATCTTTCAATTTAATTGCCCCATTGCTGCCCACGCATTCCACGCATGGTCTAACCATGCGTCTATAGACATCCCATTGTAACCTCTACATTGTATTTTTAAATATAAATGCTTCACTTTAAAAAAAGGTTGCAATCTGAAAATTTGTAGTGTATTTTTAAATGTTAATTACCATTCACATTTTACAAAAGTACTAGTTGAGTTGCATTTATTTTAGATATGCAGCTATTATGTTTTACATCATATATCATTTAACTTGGCTATATCCAAATCACTATAGCAATTTGGCTTAACTAGTCACTTGTCAAAAGTAGCACCATATGCTGCAATGACAGCCAATAATAAAGAGGACCATCTGCAAAATGATGTGTAGCTTCATCCATCATTGTATTTTGTCTGTTCTTCTTTATTACATGTTGGAAAGTGTGACACAAGAGTAACCATAGCCAAAAGGATGCCACTATAGACTCATTAAATCAATACCTTGCACAAGTAAAACAAAGGATACACTTACAGCCAGGCACCAATTCAAACTGATCTTTCATAAAGTTTGCATTAAATTATATGCAGATGACCTAAGGTAAACAGAAACAAGGACTCAAGTTTAACAATGTCCAAAACAAGCAGCTTGCTGTATTTCTCAAGTAAGAATTATATTGTAAGCACATGTGAGCAGGCCCCTCCTAATATGATAGCACTATATAAAATAAAAAATATTTTTTTGTTTCTGCCACATAGACTATTATTAATTACTTTTTGACCTATAAGCAAATTAAACTCTGCTGGGTGGCTGCTTTACAAAATGATTGTCCACCCTTTATCTATTAAATAGAAAAAAACATGTAAGGAATTAGAGGTAATGTTCTAGGACCCATGGCTACCTGGTTCCAAGGGTTGTGCATCTCTGGGGTCTATTCACAATCACATAAAAGTGTTGAATAACTGATGTAGTGATGTGACTGAAGCCACTCGTATACAGGTAAGCAAACTGGGCTGTGAAGTTAATGACAAAATCACAAAATGTTGAGAATACTAACCAATACTGCTCTTCTATTTAATTAGGGTTTGAATCAAATGCCATCAATATGAACGTCATGCTGTTGAAAGAACGTCAATAGATTAGGTATGTCCAGAGGGCCATATTGTCTCCTAATGCTCACTGGACTTTCTGTGTTGCTTGCCGGAGGTGATTTCAGCAACATGCAATACGGAATTAAAGTCAGGATAATTAAATAACAATGAAGTTACAGAGGGACGCTTAAATCAGGAAAGAGAAAAAACTAGGGAAGAGAAAAGCCAAATTTTTAACAGCACTGTTTATTTCATTGTAAGTATCTATTAGGTTTAATGCAGA
Source organism: Sceloporus occidentalis (assembly GCA_023333645.1). Taxonomy (NCBI): domain Eukaryota; kingdom Metazoa; phylum Chordata; class Lepidosauria; order Squamata; family Phrynosomatidae; genus Sceloporus; species Sceloporus occidentalis. The sequence goes on from JALMGF010000338.1 coordinate 376,267, forward strand.
AAAAAACTTTTCATAATCTATCGAAGTAGAGAAATTCTGGATGAGTTTTCTTTTGTCATAAGGTTATGTTGCAGATTCTAAATCATTACCATTAGGACTGAGATGTTGGACCAGACTGTTAAATCCAGACTGGTAATGACTTTACAGTCTACAGAATCTCACAAACATTGACTCAGGGGTTTTAATGTACTTGGAATAAAACAAGGTGAACTCTGAAGATCAAAAACTTCTAACATTTTTAGTCCTGACCTATATATTCTAATAACTAACCATAAATCACACGCGTACGACAGCTCAAGGAGTCTATAATTCTAAAATATGAATAGAGTGTTGGACTTTGGGTCCGCCAAAAGGTTAAGTTCAACAGTGCAGTTCTGGGTAGTAAAAATATGTTTTTGCAATTAAATTGTAGTTATTATTTTTTAATGGGAAACCAAGTCTCGGTGAATAGTGCTATAAAACACAGCTTTTGCCAAGTAAAACAACACAGCAATCCACATAGGTCAATGTTGTCTTGCACAATAAACATGTAGTATAGGATTGTAAATAAAAAAGGGAAAATATACAATAAACGTGAGAAAGGTTGCATTTCAAAAATGACACTTTATAAGTGATTGGGCATGGAAATTCCATCTAATGAAAATGGCAGCATTTATTACTAAAGATAGTAATAAATATTAATTAAATTAATCTGTTGAAGGGTTTTAAGAAAAAAATGGTTCAATCATATCAATAAAAGTTGGAAATAATCAAGAGTAATTGATATATCATCAGTGGCGTCGCTACAGGGGGGCAAGGGGGGGCAATTGCCCCCCTAGGATATTCCTTGCCCCCCCTGTTGCCCCCCCCCCGCCGAATTTGGAGCCACCCAGGACAGTCCCCTTGACTGCTAACGACCGCATGGTGCCGTCGCTAGCAGTCCAAGTCAGGTGCTAACGACGGCACCATGCCGTCGCTAGCACTATCTTACCTTGATGGAGGTCTGTGGACCCCCATCACCACCTACCCCGGCGATCTGCCCCTCACACTGAAGGGCATCACCGGGGCCACCCGATCCGGCCGGTGACGGCACTTTATTAATAACTGACAATTGTCGGTTAAAGCGATATGGGGGCATGCTGCTTAGATGCCTGTATCTCAGGCATCTATGCCGCTACAGACCCCCAACATATACCGTTAGAAAGCTTGTAAAAAAATAATTTAAAAAAATTATGTTAAAAAAAAAGTAAAAAAAATTATTTAAACATAAAGTAGTTAAACTTTAAAAAAAAAAAAAAAAAGTTTAAGTACTCTAGCTAAATGATCACTGTGGTAGCCAATGTTACCACAGCGATCATATAGCTATAAAAAAGTCACATTCCCTTTTTAAAAATGGTCGATACTAATTTTTAATCCCATGATCCCTTTGATCATGGGGTTAAATTAAGCCAACGGTAGAGGGAGGCAATTTTTGAAATCCTGATGAACTGCAAATATTATTAAAATCAGCCATTTAGCCTGTGCGGTACGTGAGTAACCATCTCATCCCTGCAGCGCCTTGCATTTTTACTGCAAACCTTTTTTTTTCCTGTAAAAGTGATTTTTTTTTTCTCCCTTTACCATCATTTCTTTGGGATTGTAAGGGGAAAGAATGGTGTGTGTGCTTCTGTGAGTGAATGTATGGAAAGTATGGTGTGTGCTTCTGCGAGTGAATGGAGATATGAAAGGCGTGTGAATGATCAGTAATTAGGGTTGAAGCCTTGACGTGGCATTACTGCTCATGTAGGAAGTTAAATTATGGCACAAAAAGTACACATTTGCAAGAACTACACCCCTTGGCGCATCTAATGAGGGGCTGTATGTGTTTCTAGTACAAACCTGGAGTGCGCTAGACACAAATGAACATGTCGCTATGGTTAGAAAAAACATATTTTCTAGCCAAAGCGACATATTCCATCATTATTTGTGCACTCAACTTTTGTCCTAGAAATACATGTAGCCCCTTATTTGAAGCTCCAAGGGGCGTAGTTTCTTTAAATGGATGAATTGTCTGAATGAGGGAGAGCATGAGTTAATGTGTGGATGATTTGTCTGAATGAGGAAGTGCATGAGTTAATGTGTTTGTGTGTATCATAGATGTATAATTGTGGAAGGGAAAAGATGGCACTAGCAGGATGTTTGAGCCTTGGGGACCGAGATGGCACAGCCCGGGTGTATATGGGACAAAGATGGCAAATCGTATGTGTGTTATCTGGGTGCTGGCCAGGTTCTATGTGGACAGTGTAGACGCCAGGGCTTGCTTTGGGGTGTGCAACCTGTGATCTATGCCTGTAATTTAGGGGGTTTTAAATATACCTTTAATGCTGTGTTTCTATGTGAATTCCAATTGATCTGTACCTGCAAAGCTGGGTTTCTGTGTTAATCTCTAGATCCATATCTGCTATGCTATGTTTCCATACATTATTTATGTATACCTGCAAATACAGGGTTTGTATGTCTTGTTCAGTTGATTAATACCTGCAATGCTGTTTCCATGTATTTATTTGATCTATACCTGCGATGCTACGTTTCATATATTATTATTGTATACCTGCAAATACAGGATTTGTATGTCTGATTCTGTTTATTTGATATATACCTTCAGTGCTGAGATCACAAGTGAATTGCAATTGATCTATACATGCAAAGCTGAGTTTATGTGTTAATGTGTTGATCTATACCTGCTATCGGCAGCAGGGTCTAATATTTATATATATATATATATATATATATAGTAGAGGTTGTAGCCGTATTAGTCCAGTGGTGTCAATATCAAATAACAGATGGAATAAGTATCTTGTGATAATACCTTTTTTATTGGACTAACAAAATTCTGTTAGTCCAATAAAAAAGGTATTATCACAAGATACTTATTCCATCTGTTATTTGATATATATTTATATATATATATCGGCAGCAGGGACTAATATTAATATATATCGGCAACTGGGGCTAATATTAATATATATGGGCAGCAGGGGCTAATATATATATATAAGCAGCAGGATCTAATATTAGGCCCTGAAATCATTTAGTGCAAAAGTTAAGGTATTGTGTTGTTTAAAGGATTTCAAGGATTAGTCGTACATTCCATAGCACATTACTTTTGGCAATATATATATATATATATATATGTTTTTTCAGTGGTATGATTTAATGGTGGAAATTATTAATGCCCCCCCAGTTTGACTGTGGTATCTTGTGTGCCCCCCCTATATACTGTTTCTAGAGTCGCCACTGTATATCATTAGTATTTTATATTAATTCAGTATTTAAAGCTATTTGAGGTGACATGATTGGTTATTCTGATAGCCTTTCATTTCATAATTTGAGCCAAGGCCAGATATACACAAGACAATGAGATTAGAGGACTGCCCACTTTTCTCTCTCCGGGACCCCCCCATTCTACCCACTGTCTGATCTGGCAAACTTCATCCTATGGTAAGAATGTCTCCTACATGCAAATATGTAGCCATAACTTTTCTTATATGCTACTGGGTGTGTTAATGTATATCAATAAAAGATGGATTTTATATACAGGATTCTAACTATTTAGTTTTAAGTAAGCTGAATAACATGGAAGAGTGAAAGGTAAGATGTTGCAGATGTTTTATTGCAGTTTTTTTTAATACAGTTATAGTATAATTGTACCTTGCAAAAGCAGAAAGGTCTTCAAAATAAAGTCACAACCCATACTCATGGGATACATTATTGTATTACAATTCGGTAATATGGCTGCTTTGGTATTTAACACATTTGAGTGTAAAGACATTAGCTACTCTTCTATAATAGTATGCAATACACATGTCCTTATTTTGGTGGGGGAATGCATAGTTCATGGTGGCACAAATGTCCCTTAGTAGGATATGTATAGTATGTATATGCCAAGGTCTCAGTGCAGCCCCCTGCTGGATTATGATGCTCAGCACATTAAAATACCTTTATAACCTTTTCCATGATAGACTACCGTAATAAGGAACATGTCTTACTTTCTGCAACACCTATCACTATAAAAAACACTAATTGCCATGCAAATGAATATGCTATAGTGATGAAAGCTTTTTCCTGACAATTAATATTTTTGAAAAGCAAAATGAATTGCGCTTTATGCAATATTAAGCAAACTAATCCCCACCAATTTCTCTATAACTGCACTCCCTGGTTTTAAATCAGGCATAATTATTAGTAAGTACAAAATATTTCACATTTTCCTTGGCTGCAGAACAATTAGTCTAAATCCCTAATCTGTTTTAAACACCTATAAGGCTGATTAGAAATGAATAAATGTATTCGGTTTGCTATGATGGTTTGCGAGAAAACACACTCTTGCAGATTTATTTTTATTCTTCACGGATCAGCAGAATTTCAAACTGGGCCTGGAAAATATTTATTTAATTGACGCAGCTCTTTTTTGAACTAGCTGAGAAAAAGTTCAAGACAAGGGTGGTGGATAATATGCCTATAATGGAAGTACAGTAGGACAGAAAAGTAACACTGGGACTTAGAATAAAGGTACGTTAGCAGTTCCCAGTACTTTGATGTGTATTCTCCTTCACTGAAACAGCAGGAGACTTTTTGTTACAAGCTGTACAGAGACTTGCTCTCCCTAAGTTTTATTTGTACACCAGAAAACTGCTGGATCCATATCCAGTGATCCTCATCTGTAACCTTAAAGCCCTATTTATTGTTATTTTTTTTATTTGTTATCCTTTTAAAATTGACCTGTAGAATAAAATGAATCTCCAAGGACTTCTTTTTTTTTAATCATATGTTCCAGCGCAGCTCCAAGATGTGATTTTCTAATAGGTCGTTAGCTTGCAAGTGCAGGGTCATCTTCCCCTCCTGTACATGTGTCTTATTTTTGTTCATATTTTATTTTTTAAATTATGTCTCCCCTCATTGTAATAAGGCTACCACATTTGCTAGCCCCCTTAAATAAATAATAATAATAATAACTGAATTAGTGGTGTAGACATCTAAAGGACACTGCATTTAAAGGGCATGCATCAAAAGAACACTACAGGGATCACAATTTAAGTCATTTCAAGCTTTAGGTCACTTTCCTCCCAATTACCTACTTATGTGTCATAGAAAATATGCTGGCCAGTTTCTTGTATGTTTTCATTTTGTACAGAATAGAACAGACAATGGATTCTTTTTTTTTGGCAAGAACAGAATGGATATCGGACATTAGTCTTCCTAAGCATGATAGTTGATGATGCAATAGTGGTTTGTAAATGGGGGGGTCTCCTGCAGAAACCTAAAAATTTGCCTTTGCAGACTGAATGCAATATAGTGCTGTAACTCCAGTATAGCATTTCTTGCCTCCTGGATACAATGTATCTCGCCTCTTGGGTATAATGCGTCAAGCTGTCATATTGATCAAAGAAAAAATCCCATGCAGGCTTCAAGTAGTTTTACCTGTACCATATTATTTTCTTTAATACATGTTTTTCTTTGCAGATTGAACCCAATTATCAGCTGGGTTAAATTATCAGGGACATATGTATCCCTGCTTTGCTATTTTCTTAAGGTTCTTTTTTTTCTCTATAATCAAAAAGGGGTTATGGCCATATATACAGGTAGGGGTTTATACATAAAAATTACATTATTATGACCATGTATGTCCCTTCAAATGAAGATATGTACAGAGATAATTTTAAATATAAAGAAAAGACTGGTAGTATGAATGGTTGTTATGATGCCATGACAGCAGTTGCTAGGGGGGTGAGCTACTTGGGTTAAAGCCCCAAATCCCAACTGGTTGAAGCTCCCAAATGGAGACTCTAATGTAAAGCACACTCACCAGGAGGATGCCACAATTGCACCCGGGCCAGTCCAAAATTGTTCAAAGAGCCTGTCAGTTCAGGTCGGACCACCCCTTTTATGAACAATTTTGGACTGGCCCAGGAAGGTTGGAACAGATCATTGTCAAAGAAAGGTCATCTAAAACATGAGGCTGCTTGCACTGTGAAAATGTGAAAGCACCAAAGAAATTATGCAGCTATGCTAAGGGGGGGGTGAGTGAGCAAAGAAGAGGCAGTGAGTGAAGCAAGGAGGGAGTGGGTAAGGGTGGGAGGAGGGAAAGTGTTTGTGGGCATGCATGTATGTATGTTTGTGTGTGAGTACGTATGTTAAGCACAGTATGTGATCATGTATGTGTAAGTGGGTGTGAGAATGGATGCATGTGAGCATGGATGTGTGTTTAAGCATGGATGTGTATGAGCGAGCACAGATATATATGTGTGTGTGTAGGCATGTATGTGCATGTGTAAGGTGTGTGAGCATGGATGTGTATATGTGTGAGCACAGATGTGTATGTGTGTGTGTCACCTTTCGCCGGCGGGTCTGTCCAGGGGGCTCCGCTGCTGCCGTCCGCCCTTCTCGCGTCCCGCTCCCTCGGGTGGGAGCGTCCTCGATGGTGCCCGCCGTCGGGTCCTCCAGCGATGCTCGCCGCCTGGGATCGTCCTCTTCGCCGTCCTCGGCCGTCCTGGTGTCTGTCTCTCCTGCCGGGGGTCTGCGGCGGGGGTCCTGGAGAGGTTCTTCTGCCGTCCTCGGTGTGCTGGAGGTGCGCACACGTGCACGCTGTCATGGCGGCCAGGAATCCCATACCCAGCAACTGCGTATGCCACGCTAGGGGGCAGGTCCTCCCGCTTTTTATCTGATTGGCTGATTATTGGCTGCAGCTGTTTGGCACCAAATTTAAACCCCCTGCTCACTCTAATCTGAGCCCTTGTGTGGTACATACGTTATCACTGTCTCAGTGTGTTATATTCTGATTTACTGGTTTCCTGACTCTCTGATCGCCGCCTGGATTGACTTTGGATTGCTTTTTGGACTTTGCTTGTTTGCTGCCTGCCTCGACCTTGGACTGTGACCTGTTTATGCTATTGGAACTTTCCTGCTGTTGTCCCACTATTCCTCCTGCTACCACCTGTCCTGATATCCCACCATTCTGCAAACGGGACCCGTCTCTCGTCGGATCGTTACAGTGTGAGCATGAATGTGTGTGTAAGCATGGATGTGTATGTGTGTTTGTGAGTACGGATGTGTATGTGTAAGTGTGTGTGAGCATGGATGTGTATGTGCGAGCACGGATATATATGTGTGTAGGCATGTATGTGCATGTGTAACGTGTGTGAGCATGGATGTGTATGTGTGTGAGCGGGCATGGATGAGTATATGTAAGGGTGTGTGAGCATGATGTGTATGTACAAGTGAGTAGAGATAAAGGGAAATGGAAGAGATTATGGCAAAGGGGAGGGTCAAAGAGAAGAATAGATAAATATAAATGGAACAGATCAATGGGGGTAACAGGAAAAAGGAGAGATGGGCAGAAAGGGAAGAGATAATGAGAGAGATGAGAGATCATAACACAGTGGAAAAATTATGAGAAACGGGAAAGAAGAGTGCTTTTGAAAGTGTTTGTATATTAGAGTAAGCAAGTGTGCGCATGCAACATAAGTGTAAGCCAGGATGTTTACGTAAAGGGAAAGTGTGTATGCATGTGTTCATTGGCAGGCATTTGTAAGAATGGAGTACAGTATATGTGTGTATTTTAACAGTCTATACATGTTTTGGGCCTAAAGGGTATGGAATGAATAAAGGGTGTGCCAGAGCCAGACTAATAGGATACCTGAATGAAGACCTAAAACTCTGTGAGGAAACCACAGAGGGTGCAACTTGGGGGCCGAGTAAATCTTCTGGATGCAATCTGAGCAAGTCCTATGGGTGCAATCTCAGTGCTGGGGCAAATTCTGTGGGTGCAATCTGGGTGATAAGGCAAGTTCTCATGTGCATATTATATAGTAAAAATGGTATAGCTAAAGAAGGTAGACTTATTGCATATTTCACAGAAGTTGCTGGAAATAAAGAATTCAGAATTTTGTTAACTTTTTCTAATATATATATAGATATAGATATATATGGGGGCTTTTGCATTAGAATCATCATGTAGTATGTCATAATGATATGTTTGGCTTGGGGATATCTTGCACTAAAACTGCATGGAAAATTGGGTAGTGTATCCTAAGTATAGCATACACAGGAACATAAAATACATGGTGGAAAATAAAAAAAATAAAAAGCGGCCTATAGCTAAAGTAATAAATATCTAAGGATTTAATAGCCAAAGAACTGGAACACGTGTCTGTAGGAGGAAGCTATCACCTAAGGGCATATACTGACATTTCCAATTTACAAGGTTGCAGGTATAATGTAACATGTATAGCATTATTTTGATATAGGAATAGAAGAAATACAAAAGGGTTGATTTAATGCCCATATGATGTTCACATGGTATCATTCATTTCTTGCAACTGCTTTAATCAAGTTTCACAAGAAAAATAATTTGCTTTAAAATAACCCTTATTGTATTGTTTTATTAGTTGTAATAAATATCTAGACTAGCTACTTTGGATTTTATGTACCTGCTGTCAACAAGAAATCCTGCAGCTTATAGTTAACGACGACTATGTCTTTCTGCCTATAATTTTATTTATTTATAATTTTACAAAATTTCCTATAAAATGTTCAATACTTTTTTAATCACTCTGTGTATAAGCTCATTTGGGATTTATTCACTAAACTGTGAGATGTTGCAGTAAAACTTTTTAAAGGGCAAGTATTGTTAACATGATGAATCCCACTGAAACACACCCAAACAGTAAAATTTAGTGGTTAAAACCCAGAGAGAAAGTGGGTTTCGCTAGATTAAAACTTAAATAAATTACCAGGTTTTCTGTTTAATATTAAAACTCATGACTAGTGTGACAAAAAAAAAAAACCTAGAAAATGCTGATTTGACATCTATATAAAGCTGAAATCTTTATAATAACAACAATAATAATAATAATACATTTCTCTTAGGGTTTTTTCTTTTTTACTGCAGTGTATTGTGAAATTTGAGGAGGAAATGTGTGCTGAATGTATAACAGGTAATACATCCCAGCTCTTCATTTATAAATTAATCATACTCATGACTAATGAGGGCATGTAATTAAATTCTCTAATAAGCCCCCTACTATTTTTGAAAAGCTTAATATTCCATTGCGATTATTTGAATGGAATTGAGGAGAGCATGCATTATTTCGCTGTCAAGACAGAGGTGCCCCTACCCTCTTTCAATTATTTAACATGCAGTGGTAATGTGCGACTATACAGACACATTTATGCCACAGCGTAATGAAATCCGAAATTGGCGTTATATATATTAAAATATATTTATGCATGCTAACAAATTTAAAAATTCAAACTGTTTTTACAACAGATTGGGGAAAATAAGTTGGCTTTCCTTCAATTGCGCATAAATATATTCTTGACCTTAACTATAAGTACAAAAGACAGAGTATACAAGCTTTTCTGGCTAATGCAGCCATCAACTCTGAATATCGCTTGCTTTAATTTCCAAGAGTATGCGATTTGCTGTCATTATCTGGGATATGGAAGTGGGATGCACCGGCATCTACACGATACACATACCGCTTAAAAGCTACGGAAAATAGCTGCAGGAAAAAAAAGAAAGACATTTCTCATGTCAACTCATCAGTTATAGAAGTGTCATCCTAATGACTGAGCAGGAGCAGGGTAGCATTGGCATTATCCCCATTTATCTTGTTTTTTTTCCTGCAAAAAGGTGTATCTGTATCCCGATGCACTCTGTCTCCTGCTGTCGCCATGATGTGTGCCCACAATGACAGTAGACCGGATAGTCAGAACGCTACCTATCTGTCATTTTCATCTACTGAAAGGCACCTTGACTGTAGTTATGGACTATAGAAAGAAAAAAAAAACCAAGCATTGTGTGATGTAAAATGCACAGTTTTTAACATTATTATTGTTAGCACGTAGATAAATGTTCAGCTATCAGACACGATTATCTTCAAATACATTTCATACAGATTTAATTATGAAATGAAATGAGTAAATGGAATTTAGGTAACCGGTGAGAGCAGGTGCATAAAGCCCATTATCCTGATAGTGTTGCATGCTGTGCTTGCTTTCACTTAAAACAGAAATAACTAATTGGAAATCTGGTTAGATCCTTGTTTTGTTTTAGATATATTTCAATATTTTTTTTTTACATGAAAATAAAATATTCCGTCACAAGGATGATTCTACTTGACAGGAACCATGGAAACGTTATAAACAGTACTGTGACATTTACCTCCGATCATTGTACTGACACATATTGCAACAAATTATCATTATCCTGATTGACCGCTAATAGCAGTTATTAGGTGATACTTATTTATGCTTTGTTCTGATAAATGCATAAGTATTGATGAGAAGTACAACGTGGATAATATATTGTTATAAGTTACTACTGACAGATGTACCACCAGAATAATTAATACCACTGAAGTCTTTATTGTTCAATGCTGTAGTTTAGGAATATTCTGGAAATATATTTATATTTATATACTATTTTTCACAAGGTATTATCAGAAGCCCCATTTATAACTTACAGAGTAAAGGTAAAGACAAAGAGCAGTATAAGAAGCTGTTCTTGTTTTGTTATAAATATAAATTATAATACTTTATAAATAGTGTGTTTAACTACCGGTAAAACAAACTTCACCCAAACCTTTAGACAGGGTAAGGTATACCAAGATCTTTCATTAAAGTAAACTTGTCTACAACCCTCAATAGGATGAACAGATAAACTAATTTTATGCTGGTTCAGACCCTAAGATTAAGGTAGGCCTAACTGAATGGCATCACCAAATACCCACCTGATCTGCTCCAAAATACTGTGATATGTATCCTTGCTTGGTGGGACTGTTTGGAGCACTGGGGTGTCCCTTTGACAAACCCTCCTAATATAGACACCTGTGTTGGGGGGCATGAAAACCAGTTTGGAGGGGTGGGCGAGTTCTGGAAGTGAGAGTAGTTAGAGGGAGGGCTCAGCCAGCTGTATAGGAAAAGCAGCTTTGTGGCACTCAGTGGCAGCATTTCACAAGCTGGACATGTGGGAGCTCCAGTGGAGGTCTGTGTTACACCAGCACAGACCTCCATTAATTTTGGAGCTCCCTGGTCCAGCCAGAGGTGATCAAAGGATCTCCCTAACTGATCCATGATCCCCACTGTCCACAAGCACAGGACAGAAAGGCAGCTACCTGTCCCATGTGTCCACAAATCCTGATTGTCTTAAATACAGGACTATTGGGAAGTATACTTGACTCCAAGCCTTAGGGGCTGCATAGAGCACATTTTTGAGGACCAGGAGAGTGACTATATATATATATATATATATATATATATATATATAACCAGGTAAGCCTGGAATAAATCACTATTTCTTTAAATATCAGTGTGTATCCATCTTAGCTAGAGTCAGGGGCGTACCTAGAGTATTTGGCACCCGGGGCGGATCCTGTAAGTGGCACCCCCCCCCAAATGTAAAGACATCTACAAAATTATGTTGGCAAGAATATTTATTGCACCAATTTGTAAACTCTATGTCAACTGTAACCAACAAGAAATCTGAAAAAATAAATTAATAACTTATAAGTAAAATAAATACGTTTAAATAACATTTACTGAACATATAATAGTGCTTTCTTTAATAACCCTCAAAAAAACCAGCGTCCACATTGCCCACATAGAACCTGACCAGCACCCAAATTACACACACATAGGACGTGCCATCTTTGCCCCCAAACAACCCAGCATAAGTTAGCATTGTTCCCAAACGGCCGAGTGTACGCCATCTTTGTCCCATAAACACGCTACCTGTGCCATCTTTGTCCCATAAATACCCTGCCTGTGCCATTTTTGTCCCATAAACACCCTGCATATACCATCTTTGCCTTTTGACAAATCAACTATACACCTATGATTAACACAAACACTTTTACAGTCACTCACTAATTCACTTTCATTCACACAATCATTTATTCTTTTACACAAATTATTTACACATATTCATTGATGCATTCTCACAAATTCATTAATTCTCTCACTCATTCACACAATTCATCCACACATTAATCCATTCATTATCGCTCTCTCATTCTGACTCTATTTCAATATTCTTGCTACCCTCCTTTCTCCCTATCTAACCATTCTCACCCCCTTCTGACTCCCTTCTCCCTATCTACCCCCTATCCCCCCGTCTCACTCCCTTCTCCCTATCTACCCCCTCCTAACTATCTACCCTCTCCCCCTTTGAAGTTCACTTACCTTTCAGGAGTCCTGCGGTGGGGGTGCAAGGCCTCTGTCTCCCAGCTCTGCCACTGTATGGAACAGTATAGAGTGATGGGAGTTATGATGTACTTTAGAGCATAATGAAAAAGACATTGGAAATGGTACAGCATAACACTCATCACTCTCACACATTTACCAATCCACATTTACCAATCCACATTTACCAATCCACATTTACCAATCCACACTTACCAATCCACAGATTCCACACATACCAATCCACAGATTCCACACATACCAATCCACATTTACCAATCCACACTTACCAATCCACAGATTCCACACATACCAATGCACATTTACCAATCCACATTTACCAATCCACAGATTCCACACATACCAATGCACATTTACCAATCCACACTTACCAATCCACAGATTCCACACATACCAATCCACACATACCAATCCACAGAATCCACACATACCAATCCACACTTACCAATCCACAGATTCCACACATACCAATGCACACTTACCAATCCACAGATTCCACATTTACCAATCCACAGATTCCACACATACCAATCCACATTTACCAATCCACACTTACCAATCCACAGATTCCACACATACCAATCTACAGAATCCACACATACCAATCCACACTTACCAATCCACAGATTCCACACATACCAATCCACACATACCAATCCACAGATTCCACACATACCAATCCACATTTACCAATCCACACTTACCAATCCACAGATTCCACACATACCAATCTACAGAATCCACACATACCAATCCACACTTACCAATCCACAGATTCCACACATACCAATCCACACATACCAATCCACAGATTCCACACATACCAATCCACATTTACCAATCCACAGATTCCACACTTCCCAATCCACAGATTCCACACATACCAATCCACCAGGGGCGTAACTAGACGCCTCAGGGCCCGGGTGCGAGAATCTGTTAAGGGCCCCCCCACCCCCTCACCCCCCAAAAAAAACATGATTTTTACCCAACAATTATTTTTCAACTAATTCAACAAATTCAATTTACATATTGAATCATATCTGTAAAAAAATCAAAGAAAAAGGGGCGCATGTACAAAGGGCATAATCCAGGGGTGTCCAAGTTTTTTCTGCAGTGGGCCACTTCATCAGAATTGTATACGTGCGCGGGCCGCACTCATTTTTCACTGTGACAAAAAATATGGCCTTTAATAAAATATGCAGATTAAAATAAAGTAAAATGACACAAAACCTTTACTCTTCCTCTCACTGATTTCTGGGCCTTGAAAGTTTTGCGACTACAAATTCAGGATTCCCTAGATTTATTCTAGGGATGAACTAAAATGAAAATTCTGGACCAAAACATTCAGGGTTCACTTAGCCAAAACTGAAAATGACCCCCACCTTTAAAAATAATAATAAAAACTCACATGTTTAATAAAAGTAGGTAACACACAATTGGACAAAATTAGCAATTTGACTTGGCATGATAGGAGTGTGATTGCTAACAGCAATCACACTCCTATCATACCCAGGCAACCAGTAAATGCTGGTACCTAGGCATGATGGGACTGTGCTCGCTGTGATTGCTGTTAGCAATCACACTCCTATCATGCCAAGTCAACCAGTACATGCTGGTACAGGGTGGCTGTAAGTGATGTGCAGACCCCATACTGCTGGCAGCATCACTACACAAGGGGGGCAGCTAGCTAGGTTTCTGCATGTACTGGCTGACTTGGCATGATAGGAGTGTGATTGCTAACAGTAGTCACAGTCCCATCATGCCTAGGTTCCAGCACTTACACATCCATCCAGTAAATGCTGGAACCTAGGCATGATGGGACTCTGATTGCTATTAGCAATCACACTGCTATCATGCCAAGTCAGCCAATACACGCTGGTACAGGATGGCTGTAAGTGATGTGCAGACCCCATACTGCTGGCAGCATCAATACACAAGGGGGGCAGCTAGCCAGGTTTCAGCATGTACTGGCTGACTTGGCATGATAGGAGTGTGATTGCTAACAGCAATCACAGTCCCATCATGCCTAGGTTCCAGCACTTACACATCCATCCAGTAAATGCTGGAACCTAGGCATGATGGGACTGTGATTGCTGTTAGCAATCACACTCCTATCATGCCAAGTCAGCCAGTACATGCTGGTACAGGGTGGCTGTAAGTGCAGACCCCATACTGCTGGCAGCATCACTACACAAGGGGGGCAGCTGGCCAGGTTTCAGCATGTACTGGCTGGCTTGGCATGATAGGAGTGTGATTGCTAACAGCAATCACAGTCCCATCATGCCTAGGTTCCAGCACTTACACATCCATGCTATCACACACACACACACACACACTCATTTATTCATATAATCATTAATTCACAGATTCATTCCCTCAATCACACACACTCATTCAAACACCCTCCCCACCCCCTTACCTGCACTGCATCTCCCTTCGATGCCGCTCACAGACTTCAGCAGGGGGCGCGGCCTCCCTCTGCCTTCTCTGCTAAAGCACAGAGGAAGTAGGATGTCACGTGAACTCCGCTTCCTCTGTGCTGTCCAGAAGTCCCTCCCACAAGTAAGTAGCAGGGCTTTAGGTGCGGCTCGTGTAAGATCGGTTGCCCTGGCTGCCGATCTTACGCGGGCTGCACCTCGAGGTCTCATGTTGGACGCCCCTGCCTTATTTAAAAAAAATAAATAAATAACTTAAAAAAGATTTCGGGCGGCCCCTTGGCTTGGGCCCCCCTGCCGCCGGGGCCCGGTCGCTGTCGCGACCCCTGCGACCCCGGTAGATCCGCCACTGCAATCCACACTTACCAATCCACATTTACCAATCCACAGATTCCACACATACCAATCCACACATACCAATCCACAGATTCCACACATACCAATCCACACATACCAATCCACATTTACCAATCCACACTTACCAATCCACAGATTCCACACATACCTATCCACACTTACCAATCCACAGATTCCACACATACCAATCCACACTTACCAATCCACACATACCAATCCACAGATTCCACACATACCAATCCACACATATCAATCCACTCTCACTGTCACTCTCACTGAATGATTTCCTACCTTTCCTCTTTTCTTCTAACAGCAGTCAGCTCCTTTTCTTCCTCTTCGCTCCTCTTCTTCTGTCTTCTTCCGGTTCAGAGGGCACGGACGGCGGTGGGCGCGGCTTCAGTGTTGTGCGCCGGGATCTGACAACAAACCCCGGCTCACAGCAGCAGTTGCCGCGCAGATCCCGGCTTAAAATCACTCAAGGGAGCCGGAGGTCTGTTAAAGACCTCCGATACCACTCCCTCGCGAGCCTTCTCCTGCAGCGGCGGACATTACTGTCCGTCTCTGGAGGGGTGCCGGGTGCCGGCAAGTTGGCACCCCCCTGATGAGCGGCACCGGGTGCAGACCGCCCCCCCCGCCCCCCGCTAGGTACGCTACTGGCTAGAGTATACCAGCAGGCTTATACAGAAGAAAAGGGCAATAAATACATAGAGATGAGCACATGGCTGGGAGAACAGGGGACACAAATTCAAATGATCTGAATAGTGTGCAGTTAGTAAAGATAATGACAATGTTCTAGATGTGTTATAGTTACGAGAGATGTGAATAGGTTACGCTGAATATGTGTTTGAATTTGTATATGTGTCTTCTTGCTAATCCTGTCTTTATTTTCTCATCCATGCACACAGATGCAAATCCCCAAATCAAAAGATTCATTTGTGATACTTACAATTGTAGGAAAAAAATATCATCAATTATTTTAACATCTGCTGATTATGAATAAAGATGAGATTATCCGTATCGCTGGCATAATTGCAGTACATGAGATTTCTATACTTCCCTTACAAGTTAATAACTTTCATTTCACATAATACTCCCTTTTCTAATTTGTATTTTATTTGTTTCCGTGCTCTTCGGCTTTTGTCTAATAACATGTTCTCTCATTTAAACCTGTAGAAGTTAAATATGTTCTGGGTGTTAGATCACGGTTCCAAATAAAAGGAGACTTGCGTATGCCAGACAGTTTAGCATCTTTTTTTTTCTTATTTTTTTACTGGCTTAGCGGTCTTTGAGAAAATAATGCAGAGTCTGCAGAAGGCCAGAACCATTTTTGACATTGTCGTCACTAGATCATATTTGCTGAGTTCTTCACAAAATGGAACATAGAATAACTCACAAACTATAATAGCCTTGGAACCAAGTGTGAACATTTTGAAACTATATGCTGTTTTTATTAAAGCATCTTTGGGTAATCACCATGGAAACCAATGGAATCGTCTCACTGATTGCTTTATATTAAGCACTTTATACCAGCATTGCTATTTATACATACTGCATGATCCTATATATCTTTAAAATAATGTATTTGCAGAACTTCAGTAGGGCTGACTATATAATACTATACTAGATAGATAGATAGATTAGATTTATATATTTTTTTCTTTTCCTGGAGGCGGCTCCTTGTAACAGGGCCTCAGTTGACCTTGACCTTGATCCTCCCTTGCTTCAGACCACAACTAGACTTCTCCTCTTTCATTTCTCTTCGGTCTAGTGTCTAAAGCAAGAGTTAGCTAGAGAGTTTGTAGAAGAGTTGTGTTTTAGCTGCTTGACTCCTCTACATTATCAGGAGCGAACCCTAACCCCCTTTACAATGCACAGTCAAATCAGTGAAGGTCTTGAAAATATACATACACATAGATGTGTGCATTATACAGGGCCATCTCAAACCATCTTGCTAGACAAACTTGCTGGTGATGGCCCTTTATAATGAATAGTGCATACCTCCCAACTTCTACCCCTGGCAAATTGGGATGCTAGGGGCAGAGTTTAGGAGGTCGAGTGTCACTCAAACCGGCAGCAGTTTCTCGAATCTCGCTCTCCTGCAAAATGTTCCTGACAACTCCCCCTTTACTGAATAAACCCCACTGTCATTACTTTTCTAAGAGGAAAAAAGAGGAAAGAGGAAAAGAGATCACAGAAGATTGCACAAGATAAGAATTGTTAGAAACGTGTTAAGTGATACATAAAGCTTATGCATCATTTATTAATGCAAAATATAAATAGTAGCACATTAAGCTTTAAAAGACAATTTATAATTCTTAATAATTAAGTTACTTCCTTTGAGAATTAAAAAAATATAAAATACGTTTTATAGTCTGTCAAAATCATGCATCCGTTATCGCAAGACTACGATATTACATTTTCAGCAATTTTATTAATATAATAGCGTCACAGGTTATAAATAAAGTGACAGAAGCAGAAGGAAGAGAAAAAAGTAAAAGCATTCGGTAAGAAAAAAAAAAAGAATCTGGTTTGCGAGGCATCAACACAATTGTATGTTTTATATTCAGAGTAGCTTAGATGCTAAATGAAAAGCACAGTATTTATAAGTTACAAAATTCAAAACAATTTAACCCAATGGCATGCCAAGCACAGAAAAACACACAGTTGAAGACCAATGAGGTGTCATGGTGACATGTCATGGAAAAAACATACAGTAAAGGACCGATGACATTATGGGGCTAAAAGAGCTTAGAAAGCGATTGCTTTCTTCATTTAAACAGTATTGCTGCAAAGCATCGAGACAGTCAGCAACACTGTAGGGCCCTACTTTTTTAACACGATAACATAGGGCCCTACAGCGTCACAGGTTATAAATAAAGTGACAGAAGCAGAAGGAAGAGAAAAAAGTAAAAGCATTCGGTAAGAAAAAAAAAAAGAATCTGGTTTGCGAGGCATCAACACAATTGTATGTTTTATATTCAGAGTAGCTTAGATGCTAAATGAAAAGCACAGTATTTATAAGTTACAAAATTCAAAACAATTTAACCCAATGGCATGCCAAGCACAGAAAAACACACAGTTGAAGACCAATGAGGTGTCATGGTGACATGTCATGGAAAAAACATACAGTAAAGGACCGATGACATTATGGGGCTAAAAGAGCTTAGAAAGCGATTGCTTTCTTCATTTAAACAGTATTGCTGCAAAGCATCGAGACAGTCAGCAACACTGTAGGGCCCTATGTTATCGTGTTAAAAAAGTAGGGCCCTATGTTATCGCTCTATGGAGCGATCACAATCGTTCTGTTGAAGGACCCCAAGTCTTTTAATATGGTGGCAACTTTCTCCTGGCAGAAGCTTCAGTAGTGATCAATGATTGCTACCATCGCTCAGTGGGTGTTGCTGAATTGGCAACATCCAATCAGGAATGTCCAATGATGTTCCTTGGCATATTCATGCATAGGCAGCACTATTTTTGCTGTCTGTGCATTTTTTTTTTTTTAGGGTTCCTCTTAATGTGATTTATTTTTTATTTATTCATTAATTAAATTATTATATTTTTTATTAAATACATTGCAACTAAATTATATATATATATAACATTTTACTCAGTTTGAGTCAAATGTATTATTTATAAGTTAAATAAATACAATTTAAAAAATAATTAAATTTAATTAATCAATTGAAATTATTTTCGGGTGCACGTTTCAGGTTTTCGACTTGGAATTTTTAAATTTTTTCATCCTGTTCGCATTTCTCACATGGGGCGTCTAAAAAAAAATAACCAAAAGGTTTACCTTTGGCAAATTTTAGCAAACATTGGTGGTAAAATGACTTCATAAAAAGTGTCAAAATTCCCCAAGTTGAAAAAAATGATTCAGGGATTCTTGACAGATATCAGTGTTATAATGTCAGAATATCTTATTTTGAAAGAAAATCGAGAAATTTATATTTTGAAATAGCAATATGCTACTTGTAGTTATGTCCCTATAACTTGCAATAAAAAAGCAAAACATAAAAACAAACATAATCCATTTAGCAGTTTTTTTCATTAGCTTTTTTAGATGAGTAAAATATTTTTCAAATAAGAGTCAATTTTTATCATACATTATTATTTTTTTATAAGAAATTAGATGATATGATTAAAATAATGGTACCTAAGATATCCCTTCTTTTCCTGAAAAAAACCCCCAATATATAATTTGTATGGGTACAGTTAAACACAAACACTGCAGAAATGTTAAAACAGCCAATGTCCTGGTATGTTTTAAGCCCTCAAGGCCTTGAGTTGAGCCCCACCGAATTAGAGGACATCTATGTGGCCAAAGGCTTATTTACCATAGCATTAAGATGATGTGCTTAAATAAAGAGACAATAGAGGAGGGAGGGTCATTGCTATTTTAAAGTGAGTGAATTTCATCTATGTCTTCAGGCATAAAAATCTCACAATGTTCTCACGTTTATGTGCTCTGTCCAACACAAAACCCCAGGGTATGGTGTCATATCAAGCATCCTCTGCATCTTGTGACGACACTTATAAACACAATATAGAGGTTTGTTAGGAAGGAGACACATACTTTACTCTCAGGATTTGTGCCTCCTGGCAAAAAAAGACTAGACATGTAGGCAATTAGGCAATATATCTTTTAATTACTGATGCCTGGGCCCTAAGGAACATTTAGTCAGCAATTGTTCATTTATTCGCAAGAAATGTGACGGGTAATAAATAATTAACAGTGGCTATAGTCACTACCTAGAACCACCTTGAGGACTAGGGACTTCAGGGCTCCAAATTTCAACAAATGCTTCAAAACCTTGAACCCTGATGTTTATTCAAACTTGTAATATCCCTACCAGGGCTCTAATAAGATTCTGTACTATACAAAATCAGTCTTACGTCATTCTTTTTCATAGCGAATGAATTATGTAACCGGGCTGTGAGAACACTAACCAACTGTATAGATGCAATAGAAAGTTAAGTGATTTCTGAAATCCCTAATGCCTACATTAGCATAATTATTCACAACCTGCTTGTGCATTTTTATGAGGTAGGACTGACATTTATAATCATTGCAGATTCCGTACAAAGGTTAATATTTTTTCTTTATCGATTGTGGAGGCTTGTTAAATAGCTAATTACAAACCCGAGGGTGAACTTTTACAGAAACTGAAAAGTAAACATTTTGAGAGAGCTGTAAAAAATTTAAAACATTGACTGAATTTGTAATGAACTGAAAATTAAGGCAATATTTTGCACCGTGCAGTATCTACAATTTCAAGCTTATTAGACTTCAAACTGGAATATTAAAAAAATATAACATTTTAAATAAGTCAGCCATACTGTAACCATGGAGTGATAAAATGTTTCTGGTCGGGTGTAAACATAAAAATAGTTTTCAATGCAAATTCATAATTTTTCGATTCACCAATTTTGCAATATCTTAAATACTTTCCCAATGGTAAAGCAATATATATACATAATCTTCAGATTCCATTACAAAACTATCCTCATTTATATGGATAGCGTACCAATGATGTGTTGCCCCACTGACTTCTGAGTAGTGGGGAAAAGTGTTTTCCCCCCAAAGCATTTATTATAGAGATATGTTTGGATCAAGGAGCCAGTTTTCTCCCAATTATGTTTTTATTTTGATTCATTTAAAGTTTAACCATTAACTGTTATAATGAGGGAAACCTTAAAAGAAGCAGTGATTTGTTTAAAAATATTATGTAATATAATAATGCTTTTGCTGTGGAAATATAATATCAGGACACCCAAAATGAAGTGCAATGTGTCATATTTAATATTCTTAACTCGTTGTACTGTTAAATATTGGATGTGTGATTACATTCATTATAAATTAATAATGACACATCAGATATTCTCCCCTCAGCCAAACAGAATGTTGGGAACAGTATCTAAAGGGTTAAATATATTGGTAGATTCTAAAAACTACTTTGGGGCATTAAACCCTCCAGTGACTGGCATTTAAATAGTGAATGAGCAGACATTGGCAGAAAACAGGATTTCACAGAAAAAAAAAGTTACGTATTTGCCACCACTTTGCCCAGATTCTGTAAAGACCGTAAAATGGGGACCTTCCAACCGGATCTCCATAAATTAATCTAGTGTCATCCCATATAATAAAGATCAAGAACCATTTATAAAATATTATCAGTACTGAGAACACTGACAACAGCATGAATCTTTATATAAAAATCTCCAATATGAGCCACACACATGATAAATGCCAGCAAGCGACCTCAGATCACACGGAAATGAATTTTCCAGAGTGCCACAGTACCAACAAAATGAGATTTTAATCTGCTCTGCAAATAGTGGGTTAATAAACTGGCAGGATTAACCCCTTCTGTGTCAAATCTGATATGCCCTTGTGTAATCAGTGAGGTAGGGGTCCCAGATGGACTTTGTCTGAACTTTGCAGTAAATTGCCCTCTTGCCCTCTGTTGCTCCTGTTATCGTTCTGCCTGATGCCATGCTGTCCTTGCTGGGGGTCGTCGGCTACTCTCAGTGTGGTTCCTCTGCTGATTTCCCTCCTAGCTCGACTAAGACATACAATAGGGAATATTTTAAATGCAATGTTGTACTTCATAATTGTATAACTTTACTTAGAGCATGAAGTAGAACATATCAGCAGATGCTACAGGGACATAGAGAATATTGTTGCATACACTAACCCTCCCCTTACTTCCTCAGACCTGTCTGCATGGCATGTAAGCTGTCCACTGCTGGCTCCCTGCGGGCGCCTGCCTGAGCTTCCCCTATAGCCAAGCCCTAGGGGGACACTGAGGTAGGTGGAGCACTCGCACGGCACCCAGGTGCCTGCATTACATGGCCCAGACAGTCAAGTCTGAGGAAGCAAGAGGGGTGCTAGTGTATGCAACAATTCTCTCTATGCCCCAGTTGCATCTGCTAATATGTTCTACTTCATGTTCTAAGTAAAGTTATTCAATTTTGAGAGCAGCTGAAAGCCCAAAAGCTGGGGGAGGCAAGCCACAGCCAGGCAAACCTCCTAGGCGCCAGGTAGCGATTTTGAGTCACCAGGGATTTGTCGAGCCCTCAGATACGCTATTTTTGCACTCCAAAAGATTGGGCAGATAGTTAAATGTCTCAAAATACCATTACATTTGTACAGCTTATTGCAAGGACCATAGGGACTGGGGACGGAGAAGAGACATTGTTTGCATCTTTTCATTTATAGTGGACCTACCATACTCTTTACCACAGTTCTTTTATGAAAAAAAAACATACCTTGTGGCTAACCCTTCCCCCATTAACAACCAGTCCATAGCCTTTCTACAGCTGGAGTACATGGAAAAATGGGCAGACTAGATGCTCTGAATGTTTTCCCAACAAATCCTATGCTTCTGAAGACATGGGCTATATAAATTACCATGTTCCATGCTAAACACAACAGACATGCATTACACAATATTTCAGATACCTTGTAAGTCCCAGGTCCAGGTGTGTCTTCCTTTGGCTCCTTGAAACGTTCTTCTTTTGGAACAGATAAAGCAACTTGAGAGACCAGTTTCATCACTGGGTTATAGGCACCTGGTCCTACAAAGTAAGTGAATTGCATTTAGACACTGAAGATGTAGTTATATAGCTCGAGATATTCTTCATACATATCCCCAAAGCATTGGTAAGAGCACCGGTAGACCATACCTCCCATGCCTTGTCTTGTGACTGGCTGGTCAAGGTGAATATGGCACGTTTGAACTTTCATTTATTACACCATGAACATTTGTTTTTTGCACATATATCATGTTTCAAACCTAACATTTATTTATGTTATCAAGACTGGGGCATAATGTGTCAATCAATGTGTTTCAGCCTGTTCGAAACCTAGTACATTGTAAGATGCTACAGACCCTGTCGCTATTTGATAAATTATAATAATAAACAAAATAATTGGCTAATTAATAAAAAAGAAAAAAAAACAATAGCATATGCCATCTATAAACTTTGGACGAGTATACATCATTTCCATATTAAGGAGCAGAGCTATTGTCTGTACTGCAATTGTAGAATCATCTTTTTTCTTCTTTTACAATGCAGTAATTGCAAATGAGAAGAGCAAATGAGCAAGACAGTATTGGAATCAGCTTATGAATACGAAACAAATGAGTTGATAATCTAGTCTGTGTACACTTTTCAAAACAATTATAAAGCATGGGGACACGGAAATCTATTAGCTGTAAGAATTAATGAATGTGTTGCTCTTTGTTACCACGTTGTACGTTAAAAAAAAGACTTCTGATGCAGTAGAATTTAAAAGTACAGAGTGAAGAATTTTATTTATCAAGCATAAAATCTCCATTCTCTGAATATCAAAAATATTTTATGATTATTTTATGCTTACCTATTCTGAAACAACTGATCAACATCAAAATGGTTAAGGAAAAATATGCAACGTAAGGCATGACAAACCATCAATGCCAAATTTCCTGTGATGCTTTCTTTTAATGTATGTTTGCTACATTAAAACCACATAAAGGGGTATGTGAACAACTCAACCAATAACGGACAATTGCCTTTCACGGGGCCTTGCCAGTGGCATGCAGTTAGTATCTAATGGCACAAGTAAGCAAGGAGATCCATGTGTGGGTTCACCTTTATTACACTAGGGGTATATACCAAGAGATCCCCAAAGGAAGAAACTTCTTACAAAGACGCATGAGAACAACTCAAAAACCGAACAGACCGCAACGTAATATTGCGCCCTACAGTGTGTCCCCACCTGAGAGCATCTTTTGCTGACTTGTGCCCCTACAGAGGAAAAATGCAAAACAAATTTCTTCTGTACAAGGATCTCTTGTGTGACTATGTAACTATGATCATAGCAAAACTATAAAAAAAACTGCCCAAGCCTCCCAGGGGGGAAAATGTGTAAGAAAACAATCCTGACTGTATGTATTCTGTATCTCAGTATCTGGACATACTCTTAGTAGCCACCTTAACACACCATGATTTTTATGACCCCAGTGACAGTGCTTTTTGAGAAGTGTTCATTTTCTAGTTTTACATTTGCACGCAGTAGCTACCTGCTTTGTAAGGTCAGAAAGTATGCGTTCCTTTTATGAATATTTCAGTGGTGACGGGAACCTTTGTGATACGAATTGGCATCAAAGCCAACTAGATGTGCGGCATGAGCCAAACTTCTGCATACATATCAGTTGCATTAGTGGAACCTTTTTGTGCTGTAGTCTTTGCAATACCTTTTATCCTCTTGAGTATTGCGCACAGATCAGCAATAAAGTCAATTTGAAAAATGTTAAAGTGCATTAGTATAGCTCATATTATGCAAATATTAAGTGCTGCTTTCATCCTTTCTTTAATTCAGCATGAGATTGTCAATATAAATTAGGCATTGCTTTTTCTTGGACATATTTTTGGACAAGGTCGAGTTACGCTTGTCTCTGGTTTATGTGTGTGTTCCATAGATTTTTTTTTTCCCCCTGGATTGTAAAATATTCATTAAGTAGAAAACATTAAATGTAACACGACCTGTTTATTTAAACACAGCAAAGAAAAAAAAATAGCTATTTTTTAAAACTTAACTTATGCAAAAGCAATATGTTTATTTTCTAAAACTCCAGATTTTTAATCACAGGTCAGTGAAGAAAGAAAGTTATAATTCCAAATCAAACATATCTGGCTGTATCATAAAGTGTACGAAATGGGAAAATCAAAAGCAAGTGCTTCCTGTAATTATATTTTTTTTTCCACCCGGTGCTGGCTCACTCTCTATGAAATGTCAGCCAATGCTACAGGGCAAGAAATGTAAGGAAGTGAAAAATGTGAATAATTTAAAAAGAAATCACATGTTTTAGTAAACTAAAATGGTAGCAAATGAATACATAATAAAGACAAAAGGGGTAATATTAGATTATAGTTAATGTATGTATACATTTTAGAGTGGGTTTTATAAGGCACGATATAGTGAGCTGAGTGTGTAATGTTTTTTTCACATAAGTTTTTTGTGTGGCATTTTGTGGCATCATCATACTTGGGAACTCTCCAGGTTTGACATTTCCATTAATTCCAGCCAGTGCAGTTGTGTTTGGTCAACGGCCTACCCACTTACCAATACCAGCCCATTTAAGACTACCGGGGGCTATACTCTGTGCATATACCTTGTGCATGGCTAGCTCTGCCTCCATAAAGATGAAGAGCTTCAGGTAGTCTACCCTGTGATGTTCCCAGGTATGGTCATCATAGCTGCCCTGAGGGATACAACACTTTTTTTTTTACACTTTTGGGGTTTATTTACTAAAGTGAGAGTTGGTAGGTTCAGCTCAACAACATCATGTTTTAGGTGTAGGGTCGAAACGTTGTCACTTAAACGATGAAATAAACAGCACTATGACAAAGAGTGTGGAGTGACATCTTTATTTGTTAAATACATTTGTATCCGGAGTTGGTAAAGTCCCACCGGACTTATTATTTCATTACAAAATAGTTTCTGTGTCATTATATGTATCCTCTGTTTACCTCTAAATCAGGACACATACGCAGTACCCAGGGCCGGCCCTACCATGGAGCAGAGTGGGTCAATTGCCCCAGGCAGCACTTTTGAAAAGGCGGCACTTTGCCACCCCAAGCGCCTTTTTTTTTTAAAAGTGGAAGAGTAATGCTGAGCGCCAGAATATGACGTAATTTCCAGGCGCTCAGCAGTAAAGCAGGGTGCACCGTGGCAGAGCAGGGAGACTTGCCACAGGACTGCTGAAAGGTAAGTGAAGTACAACGGGGGGGAGAGGAAGGGTAGATAATGACCCCCGGGGGGGGCAGTATTTTAAACTTTGCCCCAGGTGGCATTATGTCTTGGGTCGGCCCTGGCAGTACCACTCCTTTTGATATCATACATGTGACTGGCAGATACTACTGCCATTGACCAGAATCTGAGCTCTACTGAGCATGTGCAAGAAGCATACAGAGTTATGCCCCTTACGTAGAGGCAGTTTGTGGAGGAATGAAATGAGTCTTATTTACTCGCTTCAATAAATAAATAAATTCCTCCAATGATGGAAAATACACTACAGAATGCATGAATGGGGACTTCTGATAAGTTAAATATATCTGCTGTTTGCCAGTAAAGCGGGTTGTGTACATGTACATTTTACAGAGCCAATATTAAGCATTTTAAATAACACAGATATTCTAAACAGGCCCTGGCTCCATTCTAGATCAAATGAAGACGTGAGAAACTGTCTTATTACAAATTCACACTGACAATTAAACATAATTATTGTCGATCAATTGGCTCTCACAAGTGAAAGGAATGTTTTGTGGTTCATATAAAAAGCCCTTCGCACTACATTTATTTTGGTGACTATAATTTACACTGCTACAAAATAATTCCCTCTAACCCACTTGAAAGCCTTTTTTGATTTAAGCAAATTTTCATTTATAGGAAAGGATTTTTCCCCCCATTTTTAATTGTTCTCTCCAAGTTTGTTTAACAAGTACAGATAATTGCAGATGTTGATTAATGATTCATAGATTTTATTATGGGTAAAAAATGCTAGCAGAAGCTTCCTCTCCACTTGTTTCTCTATTTCTGGTTGCCTAGCAATGCTTATTAAGCAATACAATGGCAAGCATTTTAATTGTGAATATCAAGGCTGACTAGTAATACATCATTAACCAAATTTCTGTCAAACGTTACATTACACTAAAACAACCTATGCTAGTAAAAGAGGTAATAAAGACCTAGTCGTTAAATGATAAAAAAAAACTGTTGCTGTTATAAGAAGAAAATGACATGCTTTTGATCGTACAATAATAATACACTACTTTTCAGGATGCTCGTAGTAGTAATTAAAGTGTATAATTTCAATCAATGGTTATATGTTGAAGATGGGGACTGCCTTGACCAAATGGAAACAGTTGGCATGTACAGGCATGGCCAAAAGTTTGCTGCTTCAGTGTTCTTAGATATTTTTGTCACTTATTTACGTTAAGTTTATGAAAATATTTGCAATCTTGACCTCTCTTTTTCAAGACCTCTGCAATCTATCCTGGCATGCTGTCAATTAACTTCTGGGCCACATACTGACTGATGGTAGCCTATTCTTGCATAATCAATGCTTTGAGTTTGTCAGAATTTGTGGGTTTTTGTTTGTCCACCTGCCTCTTGACCACAAGTTCTCAATGGGATTAAGGTCTGGGCAGTTTCCGGGCCATGGACAAAAAATTTTGATGTTTCATTCCCCGAGCCACTTAGTTATCACTTTTGCCTTATGGCAAGGATGTGTTGGTACCATTCTTTATTCATGGTTGTGTTCTTAGGCAAAATTGTTAATAAGCACACTCCTTTGGCTGAGAAGCAACTCCACACATGAATGATCTCAGGATGCTTTACTGTTGGCATGACACAGGACTGATGCTAGCGCTCACATTGTCTTCTACGGATAAGTTTTTTTCCGGATGCCCTCAACTGTCCGTGATGTTTTTCCCGGAGAAAAGTGGCTTCTTTGCTTCCCTTCCAAACACTAGGCCATCCTCCAATAGTCTTCGCCACACTGTGCGTGGAGATGCACTCACACCTGTCTGGCACTTACTGAACTTTCTTGGGTGACCTGACGCATCCTTCACAACAATTGAACCTCTCTCCTTGAAGTTCTTGATGATCTGATAAATGGTTGATTTGGGTGCAATCTTACTAGCAGCAATATCCTTGCCTGTGAAGCACTTTTTTTTGACAAAGCAATGATGATAGCATGTGTTTCCTTGCAGGTAACCGTGGTTAACAGAGGAAGAACAATGATTTCAAGCAGCCCTTGCCTTTTAAAGCTTCCAGTCTGTTACTCTAACTCAATCAGCATAACAGAGCGGTCTCCAGCCTTGTCCATGTCAACACTCTCAACTGTGTTAACAAAAGAATCACTGACATGATGTCAGCTGGTCCTTTTGGGGCAGGGCTGAAATGCAGTGGAAATGCTTTTTTGGGGATTAAGTTAATTTTCATGGCAAAGAGGGACTTTGCAATTGATTGCAATTCATCTGATCACTCTTCATAACATTCTGGCCACGAGTGTACAGCAATTTACTTGAAATGTGTATGTTACTATTTAACCTGTCCAAAAGAGGATTTGTGTTTCAGCTTCACTATATTATGAAAGGCTAACCTTAGTAAACTTCTGCTGTAGGAAGAGCTCTGCAGGCCCTGTATAATGTTTAGCTAATAGTGATATTTCTTCCAAGTCTTCTTACACATAAGAGTATGAATTATAGTGTTGGCCTTTCATATTATTATTATGCTGCTTTATGTATTGTTATATTTTATTTATTTAGCCCTAACAATTTACACAGCACTTTATTACAGCAAATACATTCAAAAAGGAAGACAAAACTAGAATTGACCCTCTAATCTTGACCGATACATGGGGTAAAAAGTTCAACTCACAAATTTACTAAATCCAACTCATTTATTTAACTCACTTATTTAAACTTACAAAAAACACTCACACCTGGCTTACTCTCTGTAACGGGTTCACCAAGAGAGCTGTAGTAACTCCCAGAGATCACCCAGATGTATCCTCCTGTTGTCCCCGAAACCACTTCCAGCTCCAGCCAGCATGCACACCTTGGAACCCTGCTATGTGTACCCAATAAGTAGACACAACTACCTTCAATTGAGTACAGCAGGAATGAACACTTTATTGTTGTAAAACATAGCCTCATATATCCACAGAATTGCATTAACATAAATTAACATTGATAAACAGGTACATGTATACAACCCAACCTTTAATTCCCCTGGCAGCAATCCTATTAATGAGATTAGTTAAACAATGGAGTTACCTGTTCTATCCTTGTTTGATAGCCAGACTGGAGCCATCTCTGAGTGCCTTGGGGCCCTGTATGACAGGTCATTCTGTCCCATATCTCCCCTTTAAAAAGAAGACTGAACTGGGGCAGGCCCCAACCGGGTCTGCAACCAGTTCAGTCGGGGAGCACCTAGAGTTGTGCATGCAGGGGAC
Organism: Sceloporus occidentalis; assembly: GCA_023333645.1. Taxonomy (NCBI): domain Eukaryota; kingdom Metazoa; phylum Chordata; class Lepidosauria; order Squamata; family Phrynosomatidae; genus Sceloporus; species Sceloporus occidentalis. Next base: position 405,290 of record JALMGF010000338.1, read on the forward strand.
TGGCAAGAGGCACCTGTCCCACTAACCAGTACTGGGGTGCACTTAAAGACTGGGGAGTTCAGGTCCAAGGCGAGGACAACAGTCCCACTCACCAGGGCAGTGAGACAGGGTCCATAATCTGTGGGTAGTAGGCTTGCTTTCAGTCCTATCTAGGGGCCACAGTGTCAGACAGTTCCATCACACACTCATCATCCCAAACTGGGGTGAAGCGTTTTAAGAAACCTTAGAAATAATAGAGATGTACAATCTCCATCCCATGCCTTTCCCCCTCCTCCATGCAATTTCAGATGAGGACATGCAAAGCTTTATGTAACTTGTCAGCTCTTGCATACCCTTGCCCAAAGCCAGCAAAATGTAAAGTCACAGGCACTCACAAACACCTTGCATTTTTTTCCAAGTGTTTATATGCAAGGCCTATGTGAATTCAGTTGTGTCTGGTAAGTCAAGTTAACCCTTAACTCGACTGACCACGAAACTTGGGTCAATCAACCCAACCGAAAAGCAAAGTGAGTTAAAACCAAAATTCTCCTGTCAACCATCTGTCACGAACCGAGGACACAGGTAGATAAGGAGCCCAGGTGCAGGGGATACGAGGGGCTCTGTCTGTACCCCACGATACATGATGGCTTGGGGTTGGTACAGACAGGCGCAGGAAATAACTCAAGGACAGAAGATGCGGATTAAGAGTTGTATTGCATATGATGGTACAATATATATATACACAAAGAAAGTCACTTGGCAGGAAGCCCTCGGGTTGGGGCACACACACGGCAGGAAGCCCTTGGGTTGGGGCACACACACGGCAGGAAGCCCTCGGGTTGGGGCACACACACGGCAGGAAGCCCTCGGGTTGGGGCACACACACGGCAGGAAGCCCTCGGGTTGGGGCACACACACACGGCAGGAAGCCCTCGGGTTGGGGCACACACACACGGCAGGAAGCCCTCGGGTTGGGGCACACACAGCAGGAAGCCCTCGGGTTGGGGCACACACACACGGCAGGAAGCCCTCGGGATGGGGCACACACTCGGCAGGAAGCCCTCGGGATGGGGCACACACTCGGCAGGAAGCCCTCGGGATGGGGCACACACTCGGCAGGAAGCCCTCGGGATGGGGCACACACTCGGCAGGAAGCCCTCGGGATGGGGCACACACTCGGCAGGAAGCCCTCGGGATGGGGCACACACTCGGCAGGAAGCCCTCGGGATGGGGCACACTCGGCAGGAAGCCCTCGGGATGGGGCACACTCGGCAGGAAGCCCTCGGGATGGGGCACACTCGGCAGGAAGCCCACGGGATGGGGCACACTCGGCAGGAAGCCCACGGGATGGGGCACACTCGGCAGGAAGCCCACGGGATGGGGCACACTCGGCAGGAAGACCACGGGATGGGGCACACACGGCAGGAAGACCACAGGATGGGGCACACACGGAAGGAAGCCCTCTTGCAGGGCACACGGCACAACTAGAAGCCCTCTTCCAGGGCACACGGCACGGCTAGAAGCCCTCTTCCAGGGCACACAGCTTGGGAGTCCACTTAGTGGGGCGCTGGCCGCAACTCAGGAACACGGCAGGTTGCCCACTTGCAGGGCACACGGCAGGTTGCCCACTTGCAGGGCACACAGCTTGGGAGTCCACTTAGTGGGGCACTGGCCGCAACTCAGGAACACGGCAGGTTGCCCACTTGCAGGGCACACGGCAGGTTGCCCACTTACAGGGCACTCGACTTGGGAGTCCACTTAGTGGGGCGCTGGCCGCAACTCAGGAACACGGCAAGAGACAAAGCAGGAACCAACGCAGGAACCAACGCAGGAACCAACGCAGGAACCAACGCAGGAACCAACGCAGGAACCAACGCAGGAACCAACGCAGGCAGTCCTCAAACTTCAATGTCAAGGCCCAGACTGCAGGGCTGGGCAGGTTTATAAATGCTGACTTGATCAGGTAAGCAACTGCAGCTGGACCTGATAATTAGTCTGAGTGGTTCTGAATGGCAAGGGCGGCCACTAGTGGCTGGAAACATTAAATGAATGGCACAAAGTTTAACCAAGTCCATACAGCAAAGGGTGAACGTTACACCATCCTTTTAGTGAACAAACCCCTATGTTAGCTACTAGAATTCTTACACATTTAAGGTCACCACATTTTTTCGTTTTATGAAATATTTCAGAAAACGAATAAAATATATAAATGTTTTTGCTATTTTTTCTATTTCTTAAAAAAGCTTATTAAATAATTCTATTTTATAACCTTAACATGAGACTGGTCCTCTGTCGCACTTTAAAGGTTCAAATGCAAATTAAGTTCCCAGCATGGGACATTTACATATATATTTATATGCCATCTTTTTTTAATATTGAAGTAATCTGCCTTCATTATTTTAAATGTCATATTTCTCTCTGTGCCAAGGGTTCATGCAACAAAAAAATATTAAATGTTCTGATGTTGGACCTCAATGGATTGAATGTTTAATGGTCTGAAGGAAGGCTCTGGTGTCATTGTGATTAATGTATGGTAGTATCATAGTGTGCATTTGTTCATGTGATCTATACAGTAAAATGATTTTCTACCCCTCTGTCCAGTATAGCTTTCATGTCTGTAAAGAGAATTCTGGTTTGCATGCATCAAAAATCTGCTTTGATGGAGTAGTCAGGCATTAATAGCTTAATCAAAAATCTTGCCTTAGCACTCTTTTTTTTATTTAACCCTCTGCTAACCAAAAGGTTGAACAGACCCACCAAGCCCCTTTCTTTATCAAGTATGGTGGATAGAATAGAAGATTTCTTGTTTACCCACTTAGATGTCCTAGTTTAATACTTAATCAATTCAAATGGAATGCCTTTCTTTTCTTTCTTCTAGTTAACATTATTTGTTTTAGAACCCCAACCCTGCAATATCTACAAAAACAAATGAATGAACAAAGTTTTTGCAATAAATCAAGGTCAAAATAGGCAGACATGAGCCAGAGTTGACATTTCCTACCACTATGATCCAACAACAACAAACTTGTATTGGATTCAACTCCAATGGCGCATAGTCATGTAATAAGCAATAACTCCTCAAATTTGCATACACATGTAACAAACATAACTTTAAATTTCCTAAAAGGACTACCTTCAATTCAAAATCCCCAACTAAGAAGATCCGTTCTGGACTTCAATGGGAGCACGTTCCTGTCACTGATTGACTTCTTGGAGAATAGTCAGACCATGGAGGAGGGGGCCGCTGTTGCAGCATTTTCGTTTCATTCCATTAAAGTACACACAGAGTACTTTATTATGTATTTGTCTATAGTGGAGCTGTCAGGAACATTAAACTATCTCTTTAATGAACTTCTGTGATACTTTCCAGTAATGTTTTAAAAAAATCTTTATAACAAACAATATGAATTTTTTTTTTTATTGTACACCTTGTTACAATGTATTGATATAACGTATAAGACAAGGCTTTCACCTTGGATTGTACTGTATTGATACATGGCTTAGGTGAGGTTGTTTCAATTAATGTCTTTGTAGCATTTTAGAAGTAACGGCCTCAATTTAGTGCTAAACAGGTCATTAAATTGTAGTCCATATATTTTTCACCTCTGTTAAATCCAATAAAGGTTATGAATACTTATTAAATCAGGCCCACGTTGTTTGATTTTGTGAATGTAAAGGTGCTGGAATTTGTGTGTTTTATTTGTGTAAAAGGTAAACTGAGCATATGCAAAGAGTAATTTATATAGATTTTATTGACTGTCTCTTGAAGCAATTGAAGAGCAATTTTTGGGATCATTGTAGATGTGTGTGTGTCCTGTACCTCACTTGTTTGAGTCCGATGAAAAAATGTAATGTATTCCATGTATATGTTTCAATAGAGGCAACACGGTGTAGGAATGTGTGTCCAAGTGTTAATTAATTAATGCTATTTAAAATTATATTATGTAATAATTATATTATGTAATAAAAATTCGGACAGAGAGAAACCTGTAATAGATGCTAATGGGTTATACACCTTTACTTTCTATAGTACATAGCTTGGGGGGACTGCCTGCTAATTTCAGGGTAGGGAAAATATACTTCAAATTACAGGAAAGAGAAAGCCAGACAGTCTATAAGACTAAGATTGATTTGATTACCTGTAATACTGCAAGGCTTTGGAACTGGTTTTGGGACTACTCCGGGGCTTCATCCATGTTTATCCCACTACATAATAAAGCTATGTATGTAGAAGCAGAGGTGTAAAAAAGGGGGCCCTTGTAATAGTGAGTTAAGAAGTGACATACTATGCCTGGTGTCCTTATCTGCATGTCTCTGCCTAGAACTTTTTTTTTTTATGCCCAGACATAAGTGTGTTTTCATTTTCATTCCATATCCTGTACAGAGGATTTTTGTTTTTCACCAAAAGCTTAGTGAATCTGTTAATAAACAGAGTAGACATAACTTGCTATAGTAAGAAACCTAACTAAAAACATATTATTATTCAAAATGTCCTAGGGCGGTCATGTGATAAGAAAAGACAAACTTCTAGTCACGGGCGCTGATGCTATCTGAGATTCCTGTTCACCTGAGGCACCACAGTTAGCATTTGAACTGCAAGTGCAGTTTACTAATTAAACAGTCTGCTAACCCCAATCAGGGTTAGGCAGCAAGCTGAGACTGACGGCTCTGCTTGATTTCCTAGTTTAATTCTCTTTTTATACCTTGCTGTGAGACCAGAAACCTGACTGCCGTAACACTAGCAAGTGAAGAGAAAACAAGATGGTGGGAGAGATTTTTCATGCTGTGTACCAGATCCAGCTGGCTGTCACTTCCATTTATAGGAATTAACCGCGTTGAAAACGTAACAGTATGAGTTTTAACGGCAATGCATAGTTTCCCTGTTTTGTGTTAGATCATGAGCAATTTGTTGCAGTGCTGAATTCAAACAAAGACAAAGAGGTTGGTTTCAATAATCTAACCCATTACAGTGTACAACATCTATGTGCACAAGTGAAATTTTGAACTGTTTTTAAAGCCTTGTGAATTCTGTCATATATTAAAATCAGGGGTTTTTTTAACACATATTTGAATTCCCTCTTTTCACCTGGGTAGACACACACTCGCTGCCTTGTTTGTGTGGGATACCTTGGATGTCCTTGGGTTTGACCTGGTATCTGAGTCAATTTCTTTTTTCATCTGGCAGGGAATTTGTATTTGGCAACATACACCTGTCTCCCACCCTGTAAAGGCTGTCTGGGTCTAATTCTACTCCTATATGCAGCTATCTCTGCCCATTCACAAAGGCACTCCCAGAGGAGAGAGAAAGTTCAAAGGTATGGTGCTAGGGAATATAAGGTAATCTTTGAGTCAGGCAAAAGGGATATCTCCCCATATATTAAGAAATCCATAGGAGTCTACAGCAACTGGCCTTTGAAAGCAACTTAAATGAAGAGAGTGAAATGTGCCGATGAACGTAGGGGGGAAATAGAGTACTGCAGACACCCACAGCCTTTGTCCTGCTTGCTCTTATACCCGTGGAAGTGATTACAAATTTCATTAAGAACACTATTGTTAGCAAGGTAGGAACCACCAACCAAGAACCAGCCCTTCTCTCCAGATCAATGTAACGGCACAAGAAAGACACTTCTATCTACAAAACGCATCAACTCTTGACACCATGAGATCAAAACTTCATAGCATGAGGTTGCTGATCTGCTGGCCACAAATCCAGTAAGCTTAATGTGAAATAAATAACATCACCATTCCCATTCCAAAGGCAGCAAAGACATGTTATATATATTTATAAAATGTGCAAAAATGCTAATCCTAACGTTTTAATTTGACATTAATATTTAACCTTTTGGTTCAGTTGCTCTTCATTCTGGTCATGAAATGAATATATACGCAAAGACCCACAAGACCTACAAAGACTGAAGTGTTTACATTTGAAAACAACATGATTGCAATTCATAGCTACTGATCACTGCTGATCCCCTTTTATTTAGCAGTGTCCATGAAACAAGAAAACAGATTACACCTGTGCTTCGGCAAATACTAAAATCTATTTATATGCAAATAAGCTATCCATTATTACTGGTATGAGAGGAGACTTAAACTGAAAATGAGAAATAAATTATTGCCGGAAACCATTAACAAATTCCATTTCTAAACATAACATTTTACAACCCCACATTCTTGTACATGTTTCTTTTAGTTTAAAGGCAAAATGGTGACTCCTACACAAAAGTAATTTCAAGAGTAACATTTTGTGATATCCTATTTGGCTTAGTGTGTTTTGTCAGAAAAGACGTAATTATAAAATTACAAGGCCTTTAATGATGGATTGCTAGGTAGGCATAACAACGCAATACAGCTATACAGCAACATAACAAAAATCCTACCCATGATGTCACAGATATATGCTATAAATGTAACTCCCAAATTAACATGATAAATCACCCAGCTTTTGAAGCCTACCAAAGTACCCCAAATAAGCATTTGTAAACAACAACATATAAAGGTTTAGGCTATGCCTTAATCTACCAAAGAGCGACAAATTTCAAATATTGTGCCAACGTGTGTTACTCACTGGTGCTAAATAAAATATTCCAGTTAATAATAGCGATCACCATCACAAGGAAGTTAGATAACCTAGAACCTTGTTATTATGAGAGACTCCTTTAACTGGCTGCAAGTTCAGGAGGGAAGTGACTAAACAAAAAATACCTATTCTAGGGCATTTTTGGTTTGGGAAGGAAATTCATTGCTCGGTGCACACATTCGCTCTCTCAAAAATTCTCACTCTCATGCTCTCTAAATGTTTCCCTACGTTCTCTGCCAAGCACTTCTGCTTCTGCATCTTCTACATCTTCTCCCTTCTCTCTCTCCTATCTTCAAGAACGTCACCACAAGTGTCTCCTCGTTGCCCTCAGATTGCGCTTGGAGGATCAGGGTGGTGTCAATGCAATTGCCGCCATTTTGACGGAAGTTCCCACCTGGTTATGTCTCAACAATGATAGCAGATTGATGATTGAAGAAAGAAGAGAAGGTAAAGAAAATGCGTAAGAGTAAGTGGTCAGCAAAGAAGGTAGGCAAACGTTTAAAGAGCATAAGTTAACAAGAATGAGAGTGTGAATGAATGTGGACCCAAACATTTTAGACAGAAATAGTTTTCGTCCGATTCTTGTGGGGGGGGGGGTTATTTATGGGTAAATTTGCAATTTACAAATTCGATCAAGTTTGCTGAATGTATCACATGTATAACAGAATGTTATCATTCTTACTTCTGTTTAGTAGCCAAGACCCCTTTCACAAATTTTGCCTGTATGTATGGTATGTTTGATTGTCACACAAAGCAGGTATTGATAGATCTAGATTGTAAGCTTGTTTGAGCAGTGCCCGCCTCACCTGTTGTTTCTGTAACTAGTTATATACTACTTGTTGTGTCCTGTCTAACCATTGTACAGAGCTACGGAATATGATGGCTTTTATATAAAGCAAAACTTAATAATAATTTGATACAGAAAAAAAATAAGCTTTTTTAAAAAAAAAAGTCTCTGTTGCCTTTTACCAAGCATCTGTAAGTCATGTCAGCTTATAGTTAATACAGCATCTGCGATAATAAGTGGAGATAATTCATTTGACACAAGCTATGCAGCTAAAGCCACTTATTAACTGCCATAATAAGTTACTTAAAAAAGAGATGTTTAAACATCACATCAGTGCAAGAAAATATATCATATATATAATATAATATAAAGATTAATCATTATTATGCTAAGGCTAATGTATTCTGCCATTTTTCTGACCTGCAAACCTGTTGCATTTGATTATCAACACAAAACAGATTTTTTTTCTTAAATAATTCAAACGTTGGAAGAAGGAGGAAAACATACCCTTCTTTAGCAATGTCCCTCTGCCAATTTTCAGTTTTATTTCCTTTTCCTGGCGGGTTTTTTCCCCCCACCAATTTCCAGCCCTCGCATAACAGCAGAAATGTTTTGATTAAAAAGCACTTCTGAGCACTGAACGAAGAGCACTTTCTGCTTCCAAATGAAGAATAGAGCTGGAAGATAAGTGGTTATCAAAACTGCTGGAATTAAATTATTTATTTATTTTGTATTTTTCACTATAACTGGTAGCACCACAGCAAATATATTTTTCTAATAACATTTTAAATGTGCTACTGTCAGATGCCTAGAGATACAGTATAGAAAAACAAGGCTAATTATCAAGAAATGATGTCCTTGTCATCTATCTTTACACAGTGACCAAAACCCTGCGAGGATAATAATTTTTTTTATTTTTACTTTATTTACATAAACCACCACTCTCAATGCTGTTACATTTAGAAAAATATAAATTGTAGATAACATTTAACAGATTGCATTGTTGAATTAAGAATGGTTACCTCAATGTATGCTACAAATTCCCAAGTTCAACTAGGCTAGGGTCCTCGACTAAACCCCAGGTAAGTTGTCACATTCTGGTCAATATGAGCAGTACAAGTTTAAGTACACCTCGCCTTTCAGCCACCAAAACCGGTAGGTTACAAATCCCCGAGTCCATCTAGACTAGGGCTGTCAAACTCCAGGCCTTGAGGGGGGGCACAGAGTACTTTAATATGTGTTCTTCGTTAAAGGGGGGTGTCTTGATTATATTGTCCCTGTGACATCTGCCAACACCCCGGAGCACACGCCATGGAAGTTATTCACCCTGAGACACCTAACAACTAGTTGAGCCACAAGATAAGAGAATAGGGACTTTGATGATCCCAACAGTGTGGAGGTTCAGGTATGGGTAGGCATATATCGGCACTAAGAATAATACACAAAGCACAGAGAAATAGCCACATATCTGTTACAGTCGAATTGACAACATGTGCCAGAGGGTAATGCAAAACGGATAGTCAGCCAAAGCCAAGTTCGGTACACTTAGCAGAGATTCACCCAAGCCAAGGTTGGTACACGGAGCAGGTAGTAAGCCAAGCCAAGTACGGTACATAGATCTGAGTAATAAGGTAAACAATGGTAAAAAAAAACAACCCAGGAGCTAAAGTATAACCTTTAGGAATAAAATCTCAACACAGGACCACACTACGGTCCTCCTGCATAGCAGTTCTGGATTTTTATATCCAGCTCCTCATCTGTTCCACCCCTTGCTGTGCGTCTCTAGCACGTGTTGAGACGCTGTTACTGGTACGCCTCCAGCCTTTTCTACACAACAAGACTGCGCATCAGGCAGTCATCGGGTAAGTGAACGCCGCCTGGAGATCTTGCACAGTCTGGCAGCAGCGTGATGATAGCGGGACCCAACAGCGTAACGGTCCCTTTAAGTACACTTTATCAGCATGGGAAAAAAGTCTGCATTACAAAACATTCATGTTAATCTATACAACAAAAAAAACTTTTATATCCTCATTCAGTTCTACATTTGGTGAATAAAAAAAATGTTAACCACCTCCGCATGTCATTTTCAGTGCTATATTAATATATGCTGGAACATTATATTTTTGTGTTTAGAAAAAGCACCATGGAATACTGTATATCTTATTTTCTTTCAAACATTGGTTCATTTCGATTTGTATTAAATAAAATGCTGCTACTTAGATCCAAGAACTATTATAAAAAAGAAGCAATGGTCTGGAAAAGTGTCTCTGTAATGAAAGAAGGTGTATTTCTCTACGCCATGTAATGCATAATTTAAAATAGAAGATATTTTCTGGTTCAATCAAAGAATGTATCTAATTTAAACTGTTGAAAACAACTTTAACGACAAATACCTTGGAAGACTTTGTAGTGCATTTACCATATTGGACAAAATAAAGTATTTTATTCTCTCATTGATTTATTTGATTCCACTGAATTGATTTTGAAACAGTTTTTGATGTTCATTAAAATGCATTCCTGAGTGTATACTGTATAATGAAAACTAAGGTTAATGAATATATCTGCATATGAGTCTAGAGATAACGAAAAATGGCTTGCCCTGTGGTTGAGTCCTCAATCAGAATACCCTTTTGTTCAGTTTTGCTGTTACAGAAGGAGAAGAAGAAAAAAATGTTCATTAGCAAGTTTTCCCAGCATAAAAAAACAACACTAACATGCATATTTGCTTCGATTGGCTTTATCATGAAAGTGTGGATGGTAGCGCTCTCTGATGTTTGAACGACCCTTTACACTTTAAGGGAGAGACATTTGCTTCTTCAAAGAAAATGCAAATTAGTCTCAGACTACTGGCATCAGCCTGATATGTTTGTAGAAATTTCTGATCTGTAATTGCACAAGAAAGGATACTTCTTGAGAGTTTCCATAGCGAAAGGTAAAAAGTAGACTTGTGCAAACGGACCAAACTTATTTGAACTATTTTTTTTTTGTTTTGCTTTTGGTCTATTTATTTTTGGACAACACAATCTGTTTCCTTCCCTTTCTGTGCAGACCAAAATCGGAGAGCATTTTACATTTGGAAATTAAATTTTCCTCTCACCCTCTTTCACACTCTCTCACCCTCTCACTCATTTTCTCAGACACTCATTCACGTTCTCTCACACTCTTACTTACTCTCTCTCCTGGAGGCCATGTCCATGGAGAAGCAGATGAAGAAAGAAGGCACAAAGAGTGTTAGGCGAAGAAAGAAGACAGTAGAACAAAAAGATGCAAGAGAAGAACCAGAGCTGCACTGCAAGGAGACAGGGACACAGAAGAGGCTGGTGGAGAAGGTAGGGAGACATTCTGAGAGAGCGTGAGAGAGAGTGAATGAGAGTTTGACAGAATATAAATGAGATGGTGAGAAAGTGAGTGAGCATGAAATGAGAGTGAAGAAACCAATGAAATTCAAATGAAAATTTGGAGCTCTTTGCTTCATTTTTGTTTGTTTCATTGGTGGTCCGTCCTCCTTTTCGGAGATTTGTACAAATTGATGAAATTGCCAACATTTTAATAAAATTTAAATCTGTATAAATCTGAATACACAAGTTTAGTGTAAAGCACTCCCCATTCTTGATCCAACTAGTCTGAGAAATATCTAATTTTTTCAATCTAAAAAGTAAGGTCCAGGCATAAAACACATAAAAACATAAAAAACAGTGGTAACAAATATACAATGCCGGGAAACTTCCCAAGGTAGGCAAACCCGAGCTCTCCCTCTTCTGGCGGAGTAGTGTTGTGAAGGGGTGGGGCTAAGCCCAGGCAGCCTTTAGTACAGGGGTGTCCAACCTGCGGCCCTCCAGCTGCTGCAGGACTACATCTCCCATAATGCTCTTTCTGCTAAGGGGCTGGCAGAGGAGTATGGGATATGTAGTCCTGCAGCTGCTGGAGGGCCGCAGGTTGGACAACCCTGCTTTAGTAGGTAGGGAGTAGGCAGAAAGTGGGTGTGGTCAAACATTGCACCCCTGGCACAGAGAACAAAGAAACTGACCCAGTGCCCTGAGAAAGCAGGAGCTCCTTGGTATGGTAACGGCCCAAGGAAGCAAAAACCTGTTAAGACAAATGTAAACTTGCCATAAAACAAGCTATTAGTTTTTGTCTTTTTTTTTTTTCATTTTTGGTTCAGTTTCTAGTTTTTCATAACGGTTAAATAATTGAAACTGCACTATCACTGCTAAAGCAACAACCACATTGACCAGTTTGATGTCACTCAGGACTATAGCTGAGAACTAACAGCCTAGATACATTAGTAAGAGCTGCTGCTTGAGAACAGGTACATTTAAGACATTCAGATTAAGTGATCTTCAAGTTCAAAACAAAAGGGAAATGACACATGGTATGATCTTAAGAATTTGCTCCTTAACCAAGATCTGTCCTTCAAAATCCCGTTCCTACATCCTGATATCTGGAAACTGTATAGTATTTCAAACATGTTTATAAAACAATATATGTACTACTAACACCGTTGTGTAGTATCTAGGAATCTGTAGTGTCATTGTATCCATTAAAATAAATAAATCACATTTCTACAAAGAACGTGTTTGACTTGTCTACTGTTAACTCATAAGTAATACATTGCTGTCCTGTTTGCATTTATTTTATTCTGATCCTGCTGATATCGGTCGAGATGAACCTATATAATGCACAGTTAAATTGGTGAGATTTCATTAGTTTCATCTTGCTGATTTAACAGTTTATTATACATTATCACCCTCGGGCTTCGTGCAGGGGAAGCTCACTGGGATTGGTCATTCCTAGTGCAGTTAACGCTGTAAGACGTCATCTTTCATCTTATTTGCAACTCACCCTATTGCCTTATTCTTTGGGTGTAATTACGGCTATGGCGCATATGCATATTATAAGAACTTATAGAAGTATTTAAGTCAAGTTTAGGAGTATGTGGGCAAAAAACAATGAATGGCAGTAAGTGTCCAAAACCCTGCAGTTACTAACCTTATCACACCTACCAATAAGCTTGACTGGAGTGCGATACCAGGGTTGGCCCCACATACAACTTAATTACGTGGCTGCCTACAGTACTGACCTGGCTGTTTTTATCCCAGTGCAACAAAGGGTAAGGGTAACAAATAAAAAATGTTTCTCTTTTCAAAAGGCATAAACTAGTGATTGTACATATTATGTATTCATTTTCCCTTTTTTGTAACTTTTTTCCAATTATCTGGGATCATCTTGAATGTGTCCTAAACTGCAGAGATGTTCTGCAAACAAAAATTATACGCCTGTGCTTATGAACTGCTGAGCTTTTGAAGCCTATACATCTATTATCGCTGGCATAGAGTGAAACTTGCCTTCAGAAAGAAAGATTTATTTCCAATAAATAAGATTCATCTTCCAATACTCCAGTAGCATCTTATATAAAATTCTCATCGCCAGGTTCATAGCTCATGAAAAAGATCTTCGACACAGAGCATTGTTGACGAACAAGATTAAATAATAATTTAATTTCCAGATTCTATACACTTTTTTGCTTGTTAAATGTCAGAGAAAAGTCACATATGAATGACAGGCCACTCCATTTGCCATTGGCAGTCAGACAGCGAAAGCTGAACATATTTTAAGCAGAGGAAAACAGATTAAAGAAATTATTTCAAATTAATTGTAAAAGATCGTGCTCTGCGGTGCATATCTGTATAGTATTAAAATAGGGTATTATGCTCCATGTGCAAACTCAGTGAACCTTAAAATGTATAATGATATTATAAAAATAGATTCGTGCGTAGAACTGCGTGTATTTTTCAGAAAGACCTTGTATATTAGTGATGATAAATATAACCCCATTTCAGAAAAAAAGCATCTAAAAATGTATAAAACTATATTAACCTCATATAATAAAGTGCTTTTAATATCTCGCTTTTGCCAGCAAAGCTCACTGAAAATTTAATTATGCCCTTAAATTGTGTTTATATTTTCATTATCATTTCACTTTAAAATCTGATTCTGCAAAGCTTATCTCTGTTTCAATCCAATACACACAAGCAGGCATGCAGGCAGAAGAAGACGAAGAAGAAGAAAAAGACAAAGCATGAATGTTGTGTAGAGAAATTTCTTTTACATTGATTGTGTAACAGTCCGATATGGAAAAAATGTTTATAAATTAATTTGTTTTATCAAGACAACCTAAAGATTCCTTTAATTAATACAATGTCTGCTTTACCAACCCCTTAACCAACTCTATGGTTATTTAAACTGCTAGGGAGTATGGATTAACAGTAAAAGGTATAATAAAAATATTATGCTTAGACTTCACCTATCAATGTAGTTTACTAAATAAATTAGAAGTTTGCAGGAGAGTTGCAGTTTCAACACACAATTGCATAATACATTATGAAGGACTGACCCCAGTGAGCTTGGAATCCCCCTGTATAATGCATAGTTAAAAAGGTGACATGACTTTCTAGAAATCTCCCCACATGAACTATGCATTATATAGGGCCAGTTCTCGTATGAGAAGCTCACTGGGGTTCAAAACCCATTGTGAAGTGAAACTTCAGCTCTCCTGCAAGCTACCACTAAATAAACGCAACTGACTCGGAAACCCGAGGTTTAACACTGCTATTTCTACCAATAAAAAGGCCAGCATATATGATATCATAACTTAACATAGAAACGTGTTGGCCAATGCTATCTTATAAGGTCTGATTTAAAGGAGTTTTGAAAGCATACATCTCAGGCTTTCACTTTATGTATTTTCATTTCATGCATATATCCATAGTTTTTTTTATGTTATTCAATGTAACCTAACCCTTACAAAAACAGAGCCATTAAATGTACATTTATACAGAACTTTCTGCATCTTGAATGCTGTAAAGCACACCATGGGAGAATTAAGCAATAGGGGATTTAAGATAGTGTTGATTGTCGATCTTCCTTATAAGTGCACCAATATTTCATTTTGTTCATTCTGCAATAAAGTAAAGTGAATCTAATTTTTTAAATCACTGGAGCTGTGTAGTAACTCTTTGAGATTTGCTGTGCCTCATTACTTTTAATTTGAAAAGGGTGCAATGCTTCAAAAGAATCATAAAACAACTAAAACAAATACTGTTTAATTACTAGAACATTCTATACCAGTAAATGCTTAAAAGGAAGCTAAACCTCAACTTTTGCAGTTCTTTAATTGTTACGCACATGCCAAATAACACAGTAATAATGGCTTTGGCAGTGTGCACTGTGTATTGACTGCCATGTGCATACTCTGCCTGACAGATAGAGGGCACTGTTGAGCAGCAGTTGATGTATTTTTCTTTATTATGTTTACTGCTCCTTGTAAGTCTCTTTGGTATGTGATCATTGTTTTTCTTTTCCATGTCTTAAATTGTCTTAAAGTGTGTTAATGTATTCTTCTATGCTGTGAGGTTATGTTTAGCAGCTTCTTTCAGAGGACTAGTTGTGCTAGAATAGATACACACTATGACACTGCATCACACATACAATGGTTGGTTATTTGAGAGTTACTCAGGGGTAGCCAGAAGCTTGCAGCATGTCTGTTGAAGATACTTGGCATAAATAATACTAGCTGTACCACTCTTAGCCACAATGATCTCAGTTTTCCTGAAATGTACTGATTAAAATTATATATATATATATATATATATATACCTTTTGTGTGAGTAAAGCAATCTCACCCCCGTTGTTATTGTTGGTTATTGCTGGTTCAGGTAACCTTCGTTAAGGTGGGATCATGAGAAGGGAAAATAATTAGATTCTTTTCTGCCACTGATCTCAGGTTCAGTGAATTAACTTCTAAACTATATATCTCCAATTATGCTGATTGCCAGACAAAACTCATAAGGTAGTTTTGATGAATGAATGAGTTATGCTAAAAGCTACAATAGTGACAATTGCACTATAAGGTTCAATTCATACTGAAGGTTTGCTAGGTAGCCTCTGGGCTACATTGTATTATATTTGTGTTCTCACATTCCATGTATTGATTAATAAGAACGTTGATTCCATAAAAACCACTGTGAATAATGCCAGACATTTACAGATTCCTCTAAGCACATATCTGAATTCGTAAACTTAGCCGCATGTGTATGGATAACGTTACAATATATCTAAGCAATAGGTAAAATATAAGCTCATAAAATTATAATTGTCAATAGGATGGGCATATAAATTTTACTGAAAACTGTGAAATCAATTAATGAGCAGTGCTATAATATCCATTGAGGGGTAAGAGGGACAGCTGTTGCAGGCACTGTAAGATGAGGGACGCACTTGAGTAACAGCTCTGGGTATGGGTTTAGACAGGTGATCAGTCCGGGTTAAACAATCTAATCTGAATAACAGAATACTTGTTAGATGTGAGATTAGCATAGGGTATGGTGATCATATGTATTATAGAGAACACTGTTATATATATAGTCAGGTATTGCAGCATTGAAGAAAAGTGGGTTTTGATGATGTATATAAAATCAGTTCTTATTGACAGACCTATTGTTTTATTATATTACATTTCTCTATTCCATTTTATTAATAGAGCACTAGTAGATTCATAGGCATTATTAAAATGAGAGAAGGATAAAAAATTAAGTTATATCAAAATATTGAATATGCAAGATTAAAAAACATGCTGTGCAGAAGGGAAAGAGAATCCTGCTCTTGTAAAACTGATCTATTAGACTTGACGGTCACCATTGTAGGTAGTAGTCAATTACCAAATCATCATACATGGGAACCCTTCCAGCGTATGCTACACAACTCTCTCCCTGGGTCAAGTGGCAAAGTGTCAGGTCCCCGCCGCGGTACTCACCTTGGTCCCACGCCGCGTCCTCCTTCTGACCCACACCGCCGATATGGCGACGCACGAAGAGGGGTCCGACGTGGCAGAACTGCTCACTCCCCGCCGTTGACGATGCCGCGGTCTTCTTCCCGGCCTGGTGATCTTCAGGACGGCCGGAACACAACTGCAGGGCCGTCCCAACAGAAACGGAGAACATTTTCCGTCTCTCGCACGCCCTCTAGTGGCGCGCGCGCATACAACTCCTTTTCTTAAAGGCACAGTCACAATATTCCCAGGTGTATAGAATCAGGTTAATCTGGACATCAGAGGGAGTATCCCTTCCTCCTTCTTATAAATCTGTGCCGTTTAGTTCATTCATTGCTCAGATATACTGTGCTCTCTACGTATATACGTCAGTGCTCCCTTATCATTGTTTCATTCGATATTGACCCTTCGCTTTCCTTATCGTGTCTGAACTTTCGCTGCCTGAACTGACCTCTGCTTATCCTGACTTCGTTTACGTCTCATCCCTATCGGTACCTCGCTTTTGATTCATCCACGTCTCCAGCCTTGCATATTGGGCTCCGACTACTAAACCCGACACAAAGTTAGAACACACAGGGCATGGCTAGCTGCTAATTGTGATGGGGCTAGTCCTAGACATCCTTTAGAAGATGGACGGAGTTCAGGGAATAGGCAGCCAGTGGACGTGGCCAACACCACTCCCTACCCAGAGAAAGAGGAAACTGACCCCGGGACACGGGGAAGCTGGATCAAACACTGAGAGTACCCAGGTATTGTAAAACATCTTCCCTAGGCCTTCTCTAGTCAGAGGACCCATATGGGTGATTCAGGACAATACATTGTCTTGTTTGCCACAAGATTGAGTGGTATGGTAAAGACAAGTGTGTTTGTCTATTAGGAATAAGATAACAGAACTAGAACACCTATACATAAATAGTAAATATGAGATTATAAAAAAACAAAAGAATGTCCATTTCAGAATAGATAGGAAATGTGGTTATTACCATCCATCTACTGAAAAATGTGAACACAGATTGGCAATGTAGCAAAAAATGTCCATTCTAAAGGTATAATTTGTGTTGCATTAGATCTGGAAGGGATATTTATTTGCATGATTTCACAATGTAAATTGCTTCAGCTGGGTATAATTCACCTGATTGTTTAAAACTGACATGTGTTGAATAACTATAACTTTTACTTAGATGAGCAACAATGTAGAAGAACAGATGACAGAACAGTCACCAAAATGTGAAATCTATGAAAATGGGAATAAAAAAGGCGATTGTGATTCAGACAGCGTTTAACCTTATTGGTTTCATATTTACAAATGGAGTCTAATGATTCCCTTTTGCGGTAGTTACAAGGCTGGATCATTATAGTGTGTTGGATAGCCTGAGGTTTTCTGTTGCCAATCCTTGTCAGAAAAGAGGAGTTTTAATGTCATTCTGAAATGAGGTTTGGATGTCTAAAGTGTTTTTATATATTTCAAAGCAAAGAGGAAATGAAATTGCGTCACTAATAAAACCTGCATGATCTTTGCTGACCTACCATCGCCTTGCAAAATACCAACGTCCTGAGTATTTATAAGCCAAAAGATTAACTGTACTTTAGGTTTTGCCAAGCAATTCAAATGGGAAAAAATAATATCTCTATGAATTTATAAGCACATATTATGCCCAACATTTGAAAAAGATGTTCTAAAACAACCTCACAAATTGAGGTTTTTGATCATAACAGTAGATTCCATAAATCCCAACAAATGAAATGGCCAACTTTGTAAATGACTTAGTAACTCAAGTACTGCCCTGGAGCATTATGTGCAGGAGCTGCATGAACTGATATGGAGGAACAGAACATTAACCAATTGGTTGATGCCAGAGGAGGTCCCTGTAGGCGACCAATAGGCTCATTCGCACTGCCCTGTAACCCGTGACGGCGAACCTGCGGATTTCCGCTTCCGTGAGCTGATAAGGTAAGTTAGATGGGAAAGGGACCGGGGAGATTAGTAGGCGAAGATGAAGACGATCACGAAGATCTTCGTGGTGTGTGTCTTCGTCTTCGCTTACGTTTTACCGCCACTGTCTTCTCTTCGGCGTGTCTTCAGAAACGCCCGAAGACGAATGCACAAGTCTAGTCAGCACCACCCTTACTACAGATGTTCAGTTGGACTGGGCATCCAGTCATGTTATGCTTAATTTCTTCTACTTTTTTGGATGACTGGATATTGTGGGTGATTTAGCCAAAATACAGGAAGAAAACTAAATTTTTTCTATCATACATTAAAAACCTGCCTTGTGTCTACACAATGTGGTCAAGTGTCATGTCTTCATGTTCTCTGGATTTGAATGATTATACCACCCCATGAAGTTATATTTACCATATTGTTAAATTGTTAATTATTTTTTGACTGGTTCAGACAGCCTTTACAAAAATGGGGTATAAAGAGATTAAACAATTTCAAGATTAATTAGACCCAGTTTTTCCAAGACAAACTAGTTTATTAAATGTCTCCAAAATAGCTACACTGCAAAAGCAAGTTTTATATAAATGAATCTGGTTATCCTAATAGCTAATGACAGGGACAGCTGCCTATTACAATTAAACATTGCTTGATGTTTTGCTGTTGGAGCAACCCGTAAGCAGTCAGTGATTTGTGGTTTATAGAAACATAGAATTTGATGAATGAAGGTTGGATGATGTTAAAACATAATAGGATGTCTAGTACCTGATATTCAAAGAGGTTGCTATGGAGGCAAGACCATCAATTCTTCCAAGAAATGAGCATTTCTTACATTGAACCCAGTAAGTTTCCCCCAACATCTTAGATATTCATTGAAAACTGATGAAAAAGAGTTCATCGGATGAACTCGTTAGGAACTGAAATCTTGGGCTACATTTTGTTTTAAAATCTTTTTAGCCCCCCAAAAATGCATGCTCAGTATTTGTGTACATACCTTCCCATGTTTTTCTTAACGTTCTAGCCAAAATACAAGACCTACAGAATAGACTTTGGATTTTTATCATGATACAAACAGAAGTGAACTCCTTCACTAAAAAAGCTAATTGCATGGTGAAATATGGATAATATTTCTTATTTGCAGAGTCATATGTTTGATTGAGTAGCCTCATTTTTGGAACAAAACACAAAAGAAAACAACATTTTGTAGTGGAGCACACTATCAGAACACAGTTCTCATAAATGAAGGTTTTCTTGTACATAAGAGGTCAATGGTAGTATAAAGTTAATGTTTTTAGCTGACCTTTAATATCAATTACACCCAGGACCAATATACATTTCCTACATGCATGCCTGTAAAGAATATGTGATTGTTAAACCAAAAGAGGTGCTGGCCTTGCTGATCTTCTCCAGTTACTAAAACAGCAAAGCAAAGTTCATTCACTTGCACAATAGTGCTGGTCATTTAACAGCAACAGAATGTTCATTATGAAGACCTTATTAACTTAACCTTGTAACAGTATTGACTACACATAATGAAAGCAAAATGTGCTTTTTACTTATGGCCAATAAAAAAGCAAAACCTGTCCTTGAGAATGTATTTAGCGGTAAACTCATTGGAGGCTAATGTATGTGTTAAGGGAGCTGTTAACTATTCTTGACTGGGTAAAAAATTCCTCTTAATTAAAAACATAATAAACAAGAGTTTGTATGATCCCTGAGTTATGGTATACCGACTGGTAAACAACTGGTCTGTTTTTTCTACATACTGTTGGAGGGTAGTTTTCTGAATTATACATGTAGGATGTTTGGCCATTTCTCTTAACTATACTCAATAGAATGAGCAGCCCTAAATGAGAAGAAAAAAAATCATAGTACACTGAACTATGTTCAGTCTTTTCACCATCCTTTAACAAAGAAAATGTTTCATTAGTAATTCTCCATCATCCATAACTAGGATGATCATCTTTTATTATTAAGGCAGCTATCAAACAGCCTGCCTTAGTCAACTGCATTTCAGTGATTCTAGAAGCACTGGAATGCAGTTGACTGAGACAGGCTCATTGAAAATCACGGAACCTGTAGTTGAGAAACAGCTGCAGAACAACCTCTATAAATGAAGGGAAAGTAGAGGGAAAAAGCCATTTTCCTAGACTCACACCGCATGATGCAATCTTGTTGCGTGCCCATCAATGGGGGGCTCTTAAAGGCACCACATTCCAATTTCATCTGCAGCATGCCCAGAAGCCAGGTATTGTGTGCCTGTACCATGTGACTTAGCTTTCTCTACCTGCAGAACTTGGTTTTCCCTTCCCTGTGTCCCTACTTGCCTGGTTACATGTTCCTGTTACCTGTCCCAGTTACCTTTTTACCTGCCTGTGACCCGAGCACCTTAGAAGTTATGATAGCGGCCTGTTGGTAAGCACCTTTGCTATTTGACTTCTGTGGCCAATCTCCTGGCCTGACTGCTCCTGTTACATGGATTTCCTGACCTCTGTCCTGTTTGACTTCACTCCTGAGTTATCTTCCAGCTCTGACACTGCAATCTGCCTTGTAACCTCAGCATACCTAAACTGCCATATGAGCTACAGTTCCCCTGTGTCTGTGGTTCTGCATCCTGACCTTTTGAGGTCATTCCTACCTACAGTTCCTCCTCCTGTGCTAGGGACCAGGTAAGGTCCTAATAGCTGTTTCGCTCTATTGACCAACATTAAAGGTTTGAGAGTAGACACCATTACCACCTATGTAAAACTGAGTATAGAAACAAGAAATAATCTGTTACTTGACCACAACTACCGGTATATCTGCAAGGTTTGGGTTCTTTGCAGGAAATAGGTTTTGGTACTTGTTTCTGTACTAATGGGTAGTACTTGCTTGCCGTATGTTCGTATGCAGGTTTCATACATGGTAGTTTTAAAACAAACATTGGGTATAAGGTGGCTTTTAACCTCTTATGCTTACTAACCTGATGCTGGACAAAAAAAACCCCAACAAATATAAAATAGTTTGATGTCCACTTAGAGTGATAAATCTATTAGTTTATAGTCTTTCAGAAGCTTTGTGAGGCATTATAATTCTGATATTTCATTTTTATGGCAAATAGTTTAATGAAAAAAGCAAGCGTCTTACATGAAGTATTAATCAAATCTAGTGACAAACATTATACTATTTCTCATGGAATGTAAAGCTATTCTCATTTTAATTACACCTCTAATTTAATTGTATTTATTAAATTTTCGTGGTGGGTTTATGTTAAGACAAACACCGCAGGAATATTAAATAGGTGATTGCTAAAAAAATCAATAATCAAAAATAACAAAATCAAAACATTTTGTAAAACTGCATTTATCTACTCATATTGAACAAGCTATCAATTACATTGAGGTTTTTAATCTAAGGGCTCTACTCATGGGATTTTGTAGAATATGGGTGAAAAAAATGCTTGTTTTGAAGGAGATAAAATCACACTGCTTCTCTTCAAAGGGAATTCGGAACCTATTTGCTTGTGATAGTGTATAAAACAGAGCATACAACTGCCTAGACCTTTATTAAAGGCAGGGCTTGTGGGAGAGTGGCTGAACTGGTTCTGCATAATGCATAATTTAATGGGTGAGGGGACTTTGAAGAAATCTCACTAAAGCCAAGCTTTCTGGCAGTAGAAGCTTATTGAGGATGGGTCTACATTATATATATATAGGAGCTGAAACACAACTATCCTTTAAACTCTTCCTCAAATCTATCTTTATGCAGTAGACCCTATTGTGTCAGTGTAATTGTGTATTTGTCAGGGTTGCCTTCAGGCTTAGCGGAACAAGAGGCAAGGAGGATTTGCAAGACCCTTTTTGGTCTTCTTAAGAAGGGGCAAGTGTGCGTCCTGCGTTAAGCAGTAGAACCAGGGCCGGCCCAAGGCAAAATACCGCCTGGGGCGAATTTTAAAATGCCCCCCCCCCCCTTATCTACCCTTCTACCCTTCCTCTCCCTGCAGTCCTGCGGCGAGTCTCCCTGTTCGGTCTCGGTGCCGGCTTGTAATGCTGAGCGCCGGAAATCTTCCGGCACTCAGCATTACAAGCCGGCACTGAGACCGAACAGGGAGACTCACCGCAGAGGAGAGAGGGGTGCCGAGCGGGTACTGACAGCTTGGTAAGCGAAAACCACTCGGCGCCCCTTTCTCTCTCTTTCGCTTTAAAAAAAGTGCCGCCCCTTCAAAAGTGCCGCCTGGAGCGGTTGCCCCACTCGGCTCCATTGTCGGGCCGGCCCTGAGTAGAACTGTGGAGCTCTCCTAAGTGTGGGCCCAGACATGAGTCCCAATTGTCCTAGCCTTAAAATGACCCTTAGTTAATCTACTGTTTTATTTAAAGATATTACATTTATTATGAATCTTCAAATCAATGTCACATGGGAATTACTGTTCCCTGTACACATCTAATTGTTAGACTTACTTTAATTGGCTATACCCTTCTTATTACACTTTCAATGTCACATAGCTACCACACACAAAGTTCCTACCAAAAACAATATAATAATTACAGGGCTGCAATTTATCCACTGTTTACTGGATTTTAAAGACTTTGAGTACCATGTATAATAAGAAACTTATGTACAAAAACATGTTAAACATACAGTTACACTACATGTGATTATTGCCTGAAACTGTCATAGATTTTCAGTGATTCATGTAACACGCAGAACTCATCTGGTAAATACGGTAAAATCCTGATGTCTTTATCATTTCACCAACATTTTTATTTCATAAAATATGACTATTGAAAATGTATTGAGAAACATAACTGTACCAAACAATGACATGTAAAAGAGATGTTTTATTAGTCCTATGAGTTTGTGCAAATCAAGAGGAAAATTATTGAACCATGGTTGCACACTTATGATGAAAAGCTCTTAATAGTACAATCTATTTTTTGGTTTTATGTTATGGCAAAATCATATCGTATGACTGTGTACAAAAAGCAAATCGTCTTTATTGTCTTCAGTGCCAGTGTTCTAGAATCCAATTCTCATTTAATCCTGTCATGCTGTCTCATTATCATTTCAACGTAAATTACCACTGTGCTGTTTTATTCATAAGGGCTATCTCACAGTGGCCATTTTCAGTGTTAATCTGTTTTTTTGTTATATCTCCTTTACTGCTTTAATATTGGGCTAAAAAGTATGTAAGGTGCTTCATGTTTTAATGGTTCATGATAAAATAAAATTCATGCAGAGGCATATTGCATTTCAATACAATAAACTGGATGTCTTTTTAGCCAAACCTTTTTTTTATTATTCTTTATGAGAGAGATAACCTTAATTGTGAGGCTGCCACACTGCAAAATAAATACATAAATTTTTATGAAGCAAAAATGATTACTCCTGGTATTTTCTAAAATTACAAAGGTGTAAAAGGTGCAAACACCATGTGGATTAAACTGTTTTATGTGATAAATAATAAAAGTAGAAGAAAAAACAATAACTACATGAAGTACATAAAATGTGCTAAATAGATTTAAAGCGGAATACGGAGTCAACCTGCAAATGGATATAGAGATAATCTTTCCCAGACTATTAAACAGTAGCAGAGTCTGCAGTATTTTACACTATGACTCACTAGATTAATCAAACTACTTTTTAAGTCTGACATTTCGTGTGAACACCGCGGACTCCTGGGCCGAACCTTGGGTCACTGATGCCTGGGTGCAACAACGTTTTGGCGCTCCCCCTCAGGTGGGTGTGGCAATATTGCTCCTCTTAACAAACATAACCTCTCTAACCACACACCCATTTTCTACTCCATCTCTTTGAGCCCCACGATTTCACCATGTAACATGTCACTCACTTCCTACAGTGCAAGCTTTGTCCCCAAACAGCTTTTCTCACTATCTACCCCGTCTCCCCCTTCTCACTATCTATCCCGTCTCCCCCTTCTCACTAGCTACCCTCTCTCCCCAATTCTCACTAGCTACCCCCTCTCCCCCCTTGACCCTTCACATAATCTATAGTGAGGTGATGTAGCTAAAACATTTCAATTTTGCTATATGCTGTTTCTCAACAAATGAAACACCAAGCCAGGATATTCAATACTTTTCAATTAATATTTGTAACATAGTAACATAGTTCATAAGGTTGAAAAAAGACCAAAGTCCATCAAGTTCAACCTATATACATATTGTGTCCCTACTGTGTTGATTTGATTAGATTTTTCTTTAAAACTAAGATAGAAAACAAGTTGCATTCTTCTTCTCAAAAGTCATACACTTTTTTCATTTCTTGAGAACTATTAAATGAAAATAATGATGTATTTGCTTTTTCTTTCTAAAAATACAAATGTCTTCCAGTAAAACTCTATTTTGAAATGCACTGAAGTGTATTCATAGGAAGCAGCCAGCTAAACATCCAACACCAAAAAGTCAAAGAAAAGATAGTTTCAAATGAATTCATAAAACTTGAGCTCCTCGGCCCAGGCCAAATACATTAATAAGGCAGTGCATGTTCTAAGAAGTAACACATACAACTTCAAGCTAAAAATAAACTTGGAAACCGTGGTGAGATCTCCCTCCAGTGCGAAGGTTTCTGGAATAATGTTATGATATAATATACCCTCGATAGTTAAGATCTGGAAATGAGCTGAAGTTGTACCAGTGTCCTAAAGCTATAAAACTTGGAAACATTAGCGGAAATAAAACTCGACTGTGTTTATTATGGCATAACAATCCAATTTGTTGTTTTGAAACATGCCCTTTAAAGAAAGAAGACACACAGTTTTATACCTGCTATTAAAGAATGATTTAGGAAAGGTATTGAGCATGTTTTTTTCCTGTATATGGTATTAATTACTGTATATATATATATATATATACACTGTCTACCATCCTCAATGTATTTTACGTAATGATAGTTTATTGTACAGTAAACCATTAAGCTGTTGTGAAATTATTGCTGTAACAATTTACGGATCAATCTCTAGTGCTAGAGACTGTCTGCTAGAACAATCTAACTAGAGTATTCCTAGATTGTCTTTCTTATACTAATAGTAGGAGTACAATGTAATCTCCAGTGATCATGTGGAAATGTCCATGACATGCCATGGACATGCCTTTAATGGACATTGGTGCCCGTTGTAAAGCCTTGCTGAATATAACTGGGCTTTATTTATAAATGATAACAAATAAATATATAAATATATAAAGCATGCACAATGTGCCCTACAATTAACTTGTGTAAAGAAGCACAGAGGTGCATTCAATACAATTCATACATAGGCCTAATGACATTGACTGACTGTGATGTTTAGGATGACAAGAGAATTATAGGGAGTCACATAACTGTATTATCTTTGCATGAGTGATGTCATCAATTGAGAGGAGTTTCAGTTTGTTGCTGTTAGGTATGTGGGGATGCCATTATAATATTGGGCAGGAGAAGCTGAGAAGAGCTGAGAAGTAATAAACAGTTAATTAGTTTAGTTTTTAGTACCCTAAGTACTTTATGAGGGGGTTGCCATTTTACCATAACTTGGTTTAATCAAGATTCCCCTTTTTAGTGTTTGATGCATATGCGTTCTCATAAAAAAAAACCTGTATTTTCACCTATCCTAGAAGATTTAAATTTAGTCCATAGTCCGTAGTAATCCAGCATATGGAGAAATGGTTAAATGAACACAAAAACTTTGTTCTTAAAAGACCAGTGTAACATCCAGACATCAATTCAATAAAGCAATTGTCATGTGAAGAAAACAGTAATCAAATAAAAGACAATAAATCTGATTTGGAGAACTTCCTGGAGGAGAAATCACAAATCCTAAGGCGAACTAGAAATAAGCAAACAAGCTTATATAAAAACTATGGGAATGTTTCCTCTGGGTCACAAACAACAAAGGTGAATAACATATATTGTATACAGAGAAGTAAACAATTTTGATCATTTGTGTTTTTCTGAAAACATCAGTATATATATATATATATATATATACACTATGTATACAGTATATATATATATATATATATATATATATACACAATATATATACGACACAGTTGGTATAAGTCACAGTCTGCACACAGAAGATTTTTTATTTTTCTCTTAGGTGAAATCATTAGTTAGATAATAAATATAATCAACTATTTAAAACAAGTACCACTGACAATTAGTGGACAATCATTCGCAGGCTGTGTGATACCAGATTACCACCAACTATGAATTAGGTAATGTTATGGCATCTGTGAAAACAGTACAGAATATTTAAGTCTACAAAAGTCCTTTACAATACGGGACTGGGGAGACAATGCAAGAATTAACTCTACATGATCAATCTAGGTAGACTAAACTAGACTTTAAACAACAATGGTCAAATCCTTGCAAAACTATGCGAAATCTTCTGCATGGAACTGGTGCATGAGACCCAAGATTTATGACTTGACTGGGTGATAAACATGTTATTCAACCATTCCCCCTTTTTTCATCTCTGTTTATAAGACAAAGTGAAATTTGGCATTGTATGAGCTCAATGTCATAATGACAATAATAGATTGTAAGCTTGCAGGTCCTCTTCCTTGTCTGTAAAAGTATGTCTTAACATGTGTTAATGTTACTGTTCATCTTGTATATTGTCAGTTTTATTGTTTTTCGTTTTCACTTGCCTTTTGTAACATCGTTACAGAATCTGCTGGTGCTGTGTCAATAAAATGTAATGTAATTTGACGAGACTAACCCTTTCTTAGCCACAATTTTATTATGTGATATGTTTTGATAACATGATGTTCATTTCATTGGAATGTAAGCTTGCCTGGAGCTTAGGGGTTAATAAATGACATATTCGAGCAGAAATTTCACACATACTGTAACAATACATATATGTTGTGCTACATTTTTCCAAAGCTAAGCTGTACATTCTTGTGTTTTGATCCCCTGTTGGTACACATTGTCAGTCACCATAATTGGATAAAGCTAGGAAAGGCTGCCTGCTGATTGGGATAAATGAAAAAACTCCAATAAAGACAAATTACAATGGCCATAGTTTTGTGATTAATCTTTATTGAGCATTTCCTTTCACCCTAAAACTAACCAATTTAGATTTTCTTCAAAATGAAGAAATTAGATTTTCTTCAAAATGAAGTTAAACTGAAGTGTAGCTTAATTACCTGTAAAAGGTTGTATTAATGTTTTCCACATCCCCAACAACACAGGAAGGAGGAAACTATATGCACTATATACATTATATGGACAAAAGTATTGGGGCCGCTGACCATTACACCAAGAGGGACATTTATGACATCACATTCTAAATATATATGCCCCATTTCCAGCTATAACAGCTTCCACTCTTCTGGGAAGGCTTTCCGCAAGATTTTGGACTGTTTCTGTGGGAATTGTTGCTCATCCATCCAGTAGAGCATTTGTGAGGTCAGGTACTGGTGTTGGATGAAAAGGCCTGGCTCGTGATCTCTGTTCCAGTTCATCCCAACGGTGTTGGATGGGGTTGAGGTCAGGGCTCTGTGCAGCCAGTCAAGTTCTTCCACATCAAACTCAACTAACCATGTCTTTATGGACCTTTGTGAACTGGGGCACATTCATGCTGGAATAGAAATGGGGCTTCCAGCCAGGCTTTCTTGTCCAACATTTTTCTGGGGGTTAAACTTACACTTCACAACTTCCGACTGAACTGGCATTAGGAGTCCAATGCAATCTTTACTAAGCGATCATAGGAAATGATGGGGGATTCCCTTACGAAAAATTACTGCAGTTTTTCTGAAGTAATACTGCAGTTTTTTGGACATGAAAAAACTGCAATACTGCACTTTTACTGCAGTATTACTGCACATTTACCGCACTTTTTTTTTTAATACTGCAAACCTGCAGTTGTACTTCAATGTACTGCAGCTTTATTGCATTTGTACTTCCGTACAAAAATAACTGCAGTAAAACTGCAGTACAGTGAAGTACAAATGCAGTAAAACTGCAGTAAATGTGCAGTAATACTGCAGTAAAAGTGCAGTATTACCGTTTTTTCATCTCCAAAAAACTGCAGTATTACTTCAGAAAATCTGCAGTAATTTTTTCGTAAGGGTTTGCTTGAAATGCTTTAGCTATGCCCATGTAATGCCTTTATACAAATTAAAGCTTTCTTGCAGATGCGACAATACCTCTAACAACTGTTTCAGGGACCTACTTGGAAAACCAAAGAAAGGGAGTAGCCTGCAGAAATAAACACGCTTTATACTGTTTTTTCATAGGAAACAGTATAAACTAAGAGTTGCATCACAGAGACCTTTAGTTTAACCTAAAGGCCTAAAGTTGGTGGAGGTACATACTCAGTACAGATATTGTTAGTACTACACACGTTTAATATGTATTATTAATTAAGAATTTGAGTATCCAAACAAAGCAAATAAATATATCACTGTGCTTTCAATGTATTTTCAAACTATTTGTGCATTATTTTCATTATTTTCAATTTTGCTGATTTAGGAACCCTGAAACTTGTCATTTTGGTTATGGAATTATTACACTTTGAGCTGTGTCAAGTTAATAATGGAAATATTCTGTTCAGGCTAACTAAAAGGAGTTTATTAAAAATCAACTTGTCTAATCACTAGGTGCTGAACCTAACAGCAACCTGGTTGAGAGGTGTCTTCTATAACTTGATTGACAACTTGAACTTTAGTGAATTAGTGTTTATTTCTCTTGGTTATTCAGCTTAATACAGCATTGTTATGGCTAAAAATGGATGACTTTTCTCAGATATCCTTGGAACTCATTGAGGCTGCCTGTGCTCCAAAGAGCTTAGATAGCCTTTTTTTGTGTGTAGGTAACTAGTTAGTTATTTTAACAATTAAGATTGGCAGATTATAATATTCAACCATTACATGAGTACAGACACAAGCTTACCTGGCACTTCCGTGTCAGTCTTCAACTGAATGGTTCTAGGAGCCCCACTCAAAAAAGAGGCATGTTTTCTTTTGGCTTGCAGGGTCCTGGGTGGTTTGTATCTGCCTTTACCATGCAATATTTCAAATGATTCACAAATGTTATAGGAACCAGGTGGTGGTGTATCCTAAAGAAGTAAAAGTAATGATTTGTTAAATGTGAAATGTTCACACGGGTCATCACAAATACAAAAACAAGGTTGGAATACAGCACTCAGTTGTGATATGGAGCCCGAGCCTGGGCACCACCAAGTCCTCCAATATACAAAATAAAAAAGCAGAGGCTCAGCACTCAAATAATAAGGTGCCTGTGTGAAATAAAACTCACCTTATTATTTGAGCGCTGAACCTCTGCTTTTTTGTTTTCTATATGGGTCATAACAAGACATTTTATTTCAGGCCAGTGGGTGCGTATCCATAGGTAAGTAAAAAAAAACTCATTGAGACTGCAAGTTTCATCTCTAAAAAGACAAATGCAAAGAGAAAAACTAATGCTAAAATATAAGTTCATGTTTACATTAGCTAACATTTTAGCTAGTCAACATTGAGATGAAACATTAACCCCTTCAGGACCGGTGTTTGTGTACTGCGTCTTCAGTTGAAGACCGCAGTTTTTAAAAAAAATATTTTTATTCCGTGCTCGTGATTCGCTTCAAAGCGATCACGTGCACGGAATTGAGGGGGAGTGGCTGCTACGGATCGCTGGGGACACACAGCGGTCAGTAGCAGCCGCCCCTCGCGATCCCAGCGTTCATAGCGACGCTGGATCGTGCATCATCGATGACGTACCTGGTACGTCGCGGTCTAGCGGTGACCTTTGACCAGGAAGTACCAGGTATGTCCCGGTTTTGAAGGGGTTAAAGGGGAAAGTCTACTGTCTCAGTCAGCTGTACCAACAGAGAATGCATATTGAAGTACTTTGAAAGCACTTTAACCTGTAGAGAAGAAAATAAAGTGGCTTTGTTTTAGGAAAAGCTGCAGCCCAACGATCCTTATGTGGTCGCCATTTCACTCCACTGATTGGCTCCTTAAAGCATTAGAGGTCTTTTGGACCCTTCCCCAGAATCACACATCTTCTGCAACGGGTGGGAAAAGAAAGAAATGAATATAGGGGGAATTCTGCATATTCCCTCCATGCATTTGTGAGAGGGAATTACACAAAAAATTATAGGGACCACTCAGCTTCCATATGCATTAAAGTGCAAATAATGGCTGGAGTGTCCCTCTCAAGCTGTTTAATAGAAGTCCATGTTCATTTTCTTTGAATGATTTTCTTTAAGCCTCCAAAAAAAAGTATTTGTCCAAAAGTTGTCCATGGTGTATTTACTGTTAAACAGTTAGACTGATTGTAAAGTAAAATCAGGGCATGACATTAAACACTACCACCAGTTCAGAATGTATTACAATGTACAAGCTTATATGGTACATTAATTGAAAATAAGTATGTCAGAATTTTTATAATATGTATAGAACAGACATTTCTATGAAAATGACTTATAACCTAAGCGAACATATAATTACAGAATGTAGTACTTTTGACATAACTCTTAATAATCAGTTAAAGAAGGTTGTAGTTCCTCCATTAATGGCTGAGAAAATTACATTAGTTGCTGTGCTATTACTTAATAACAAAGAGGCTCTGTAATAGGTCACAGTTATCCATGGAGGTGCAGAGCTGACAAGCAATTTATTTCAATGTATAGAGCAAGCCAAAGTGAACAGAAAATGGGAATGCTCTATATGCATATTGTTACAGAAAAAAAAACACTGCAAGGAAACAGGTCGTTATGAAAAGTATTTTAGGAAAATGTGGAAAAGGCTTCTGCGTCTGTGTATTTGAATTGGTAGTGAAAATGAAAATAGTATTCTATTGTGGCAAGGACTACATTGCAGGTTCAAGATCTCCATTAAAAGTGTGGTACAGCAAATAAATGTATCTCATGTGGAAGATTTATATAAATCTAGATCATGGTTATGATATATAACATTATATTACTGTACCTATCCTATGCTGAGCACTAGTTAAATCATATTGAAAACAATCACGAGTCTTTGAATTTCTTTGAATGGTAGGGAGCACTCCAAAAAGGGAAATACTCCTGATTTGTTGGCATGTTCTCTGTAATTAGCACAAGCAAATCACTTGTTTCAAATCATGTCAAGTAATTAGTACACATACTGTACATAAAAATGTAGAATTCACTCCTTCCTTATATTCTACAGAACATTTGTTCTGATTTGCGTCAAGCAGGAAGTGCCCTCTAAAGGGCTTTATCTAATACCTGGAAACTTTTTAGGGCCGTTAAGTTCTCCCTCTTCTGGGGAAGTGTTTTCATAAGGGATGAGTCCAGGTTTCTGTGGATGCAGGTAAATATCACTGTTTTACCTCATCTTCCAATAGGGTGCCAGAATGTGTCAGGCCAGTTTGTGTACTTGGTCAATACACAGCAATAAAGCCCCATGCTTAATTAATGTATATACAGTATTTAGAGGTTCGTAATGATCTCTTCTATGTTTGTTAAATATGGCTTTCAAAGATTTCAAGTCATTTCATGCTGTCACTGAGTAATTTGGCATTGTGCGCAGACATCTTTTGTCCCTATGTATTCTGCAGTAGCCTCCAGTCCATCATGACATGCAACATGTGTTTATCCTCTCGCACTGCTTTCTCCTGTAGTGCCAAGGTTCCATCTCTGCCATTTGGCGGTGAAGTCTACTAAATGAAACGTCCGAGTTTACCAAAGTCAGAAGACAATGACAAGTTAGACAATATGTCAAGGGGTTGCAACTGTATCAATGATGATGTCAACTGTGGCGTTAAAAGTCCTCAAATATTTGCACCACTTC
Organism: Sceloporus occidentalis; assembly: GCA_023333645.1. Taxonomy (NCBI): domain Eukaryota; kingdom Metazoa; phylum Chordata; class Lepidosauria; order Squamata; family Phrynosomatidae; genus Sceloporus; species Sceloporus occidentalis. Next base: position 437,165 of record JALMGF010000338.1, read on the forward strand.
TTGCTGTTTTCTTGATCCCCCACTGTGACATACATGCAGCCAACTTGGAATGAACCGGGCTATAGCAGTGTCTGTGCTACAGAGTAGGATTGATGACTGCATTGTGGGGGAGAACCCCTCATACAAGACCAAGGATAAATTAGTAGATTATGTACACAGGTGCACAAATGTCTGCCTCGTGGCTGGGAAGGTTATGTTGATGAGAACTGAAGATAGTAGATTATAGAAACGATGTTTGAAAACACGGCCTACAGTAGTTTTAATATCCGGCAATTATCCCTATGTGAATAAAGGGAATTTGCCTGCAAAGTGATTTTAGAAGCCATGTCTAGACATGCACTCTCGAGTACAGTGAGATTTCTTTTTAAATATACTGACATTTCAGAACTTTAAATGTGCCTTTTCTATTATTACAGTAGCAAAGTAATTATCTTAGCTGGGATTCAGAGTTACTGGAACTGTAGCTTGACATTTATATTCATAAAAGTATTCAGTTTACAGAGAATAAATACTTACTCAAGCTAAAGTTTAAAAATCTGAAAAACTCCCATGTACTACTTGAAATAGAAAGCCTTAAATTACAGAAGCTATTTAGGCACAGAAACCATGGCAGTCACTAGATACAAATTGTATGAGTGCCAATATTAGCCCAAATGGCAATTTGCTGGGTACAAAGACTGCATGTACTTTTGCTAGGTACAAAGACTGCATGTGTTGTCTGCTACTAATATTGTCCCCATCTCGGCTTATGTCACTCTTGGGTCTATTCAATAGAAGGGTGAGTCGACTTGAATGACGTGGCTCAACAATCATACGCTTTTGTGTGTTTCAGCTCTCAAAGCAATTCAAAGATCCATTAATACACTATATGACCAAAACTTTTACAGAACCATCTCATCTCTATTGATTTAGAAATGGGTAATTATGCTGGCATCGTTCCTTTTAATGCACATTTGCAATTGACTGATATAAAGGAACATCATTTTGGGGTCGATTTTGTTTGTAGCTATTAGAAAATTGAGATGGCTTATATATTATTGTGTTGGGTTTATATATGATATACAGAACATAAATGGCTGCTTATGGGAAACACAACATACGTCATCTAAGTGTATACGTGTATTCACATTTATACCATGTACATTATTCATATACACAATTCTCCTTTGTAAAATAGAAACTATACGGGGTATATCTGAGCTTACATTGCGGGAACTAGACGAGCAACAGATCATCCCAGATGTTTGTAGTCTCAAGTGCGTTTTTGAACAGCAATACTTTTTTGAACATAAGAGCCTGATGTTCAGAAAGGTATTAACCCTTTGCACGCCAGAGCAGCATACAAGACTGTACTACATCGCTCAATAGTCCCTGCAGCAGAGAAACCTTCAACTCAAATTCAATTCAGGGTCATCTCCGTTAAAATATTTTATATTTACCATTTATTCGAGGTTTCTAAGAACTATACTGCTTATAGATTACCAAGTCCATTAAATTCAGTAGGTCTATAAATTTTAAAAATGCCTGTATTAGCAGAAGGAATTGCTGCCATGTAAAGACTCTGTTACTCATTTATATAATCGCTGATTTGTCAGGATGAAGAGTTAGTTGAGACATATTCCATGTATTTTTAAAGATTAAATTAAATTATGCTTGCATTATTTAATAATGGATTTTTTAATAGTAACACCAGCTCATTCTTACCCTCAGTCTGTACATTTTCATTAAACTAGTTACCAGCAGAATATATATAGATATATTAAGCATGCCCTATTTTAAAAAGCACTATGTGTATTAATGAGCAATTTGTGGACTGAAATGTTGACCGTTGCACATTTAAATAGCACCCACCTCACCTGAAGGTGAAGAAATTTAAACACATATGCAAAACAGTGTAAAACATCTGGTATCATAACAATAAATACCGTATTTGTTCGATTATAAGACGACCCTGATTATAAGACGACCCCCCAAATCTGAATATTAATTTAGGAAAAAAAGAAAAAGCCTGAATATAAGACGACCCTATATGAAAAAAGTTTTACCAGTAAATGTTAATTCATCTAAACTATTTTTTTTTAATAAAAGCTATGATTGAGAAAAATATTTTGGTTTTATTTCCTTCTATTTTCCAACCTGCCCCCCAGTTATGCATATCTGCCCCAGAAATGCCTTATACCCCCTATATGCCACTGTGCCCCATGATATGCCTTTTAACCCTCTAAATGCCACTGTGCCCCATGATTTGCCTTTTAACCCTATATGCCACTGTGCCCCATGATATGCCTTTTGACCCCCTATGTGCCACTCTGCCTCCAGAAATGCCTTATACCCCTATATGCCACTCTGGCATTTAGAGGGTTAAAAGGCATATTATGGGGAAGAGTGGCATATAGGGAGGTTAAAGGCATTCAGGAGGCAGAGTGGCGTATAGAGGGTTAAAAAAGGCATTTCTGGAGGCAGAGTGGCATTAAGGGGGTTAAAAGGCATTTCACAGAGCACTCTGCCTCCAGAAATGCCTTATGCCCCCCATTTAACACTCCCCCACCCCCAAACTTACGGGGGTTGTCTGCGTCCATCGCGCAGACCTTCCCCGACTGTCAGAGATCAGAGTTCCCGCACCGATCTCTAACAGTCGGGGAAGGTCTGCGCGATGGAGGCAGACAACCCCGCTGCTAGCCACGCCTCCTTCCTGCTGCAGCGGAAGTTGTCTACGCAAATTGCGTAGACATCTACACGCAGCCCCAGCTACACACCGGGGACTCAGAAGTACCGGTAAGTGGGGCGGGGGGGGGAGACAGGATGATCCAGGTCCCCTGCAGCTGCGGGGGATCTGGATCTTAGTCGTCTCATAGTCAGACCTATTTGAGGTCTGATTATAAGATGACCCTCATTATAAGACGAGGGGTATTTTTCAGAGCATTTGCTCTGAAAAAAACCTCGTCTTATAATCGAGCAAATACGGTAATATATTTTATATTTTAATGCAATAGTTTCCTGTTGCAAATTTTGTTCTGAATTTGAATTAATGTATGTAACGGGTTCACCAAGAGAGCTGTAGTAACTCCCAGAGATCACCCAGATGTATCCGCCTGTTGTCCCCGAAATCACTTCCATCACCAGCCAGCATGCACACCTTGGAACCCTGCTATGTGTACCCAATAAGTAGACACAACTACCTTCAATTGAGTACAGCAAGAATGAACAGTTTATTCTTGTAAAGCATAGACTCATATATCCACAGAACTTCATTAACATGAATTAACATTGATAAAGAGGTACAACCCAGCCTTTAATCTCCTTTAGCTACTGAATCTCCCCCTGGCAGCAATCCTGTTAATGGGATTAGTTTACACAATGGAGTTCCTGCCTGTGGAATCTTTGTTTGGCAGCCAGGCTGGAGCCATCTCTGAGTACCTTGGGGCCTTGTATGACAGGTCATTCTATCACAATATCTTTATTTTTTTAGAAAAATTATCAAATGATCATAAATACTGTTGTAAAGTTAGAAGTATGGCAATGAATTATACACCAGGATATATTGGTAGAGAAGAGTAGGAGAGTGTGATATGGTTTAAACTCCTACTCCGCTGTAATGTTTTGGTCTTTACAGGGATCCACATGGATATATACATGGACTTTCCCTACACAACGAAAGAGTCCAGCTAAGTACACAACTCAACAAGCCAGTGCTGGTGTCTTGCTTGTGATTTACCACTGGCCATTTTCACCAACTTTCATCCATGGGCTTCATGTTTTTAGGAGCGCTGTGGTAGAGAAAAGGGGTAAAAGGGTTACCATGGCTACCTATTTCTACTTGTCAGTTTTATCCCCTGCGCTTCTTGTCATGTGTAGTATATAAACTCACTTTCCAGTCTGATTTCCTGTCTTACATTGGAGCAATGTGGGCCATAATTAGATGCTTTTAGAAATAGTAAAAAAAAAAATAATAATAATAAAAAAAAAATCAAGAATGGTACTGTGATAGGGTGTCGCCTTTGCAATAAGTCAGTTTGTGAAATTTCATTCCTGCTAGATATTCCAGGGTTAACTGTAAGTGGTATTATTGGAAAGTGGAAGCATTTAGGAACAGCAGCAATTCAGCCAAGAAGCAAAAGACGACGTTAAGTCACAATTCAAGGTCACCGAGTGCTGAGGCGCATTAGTGCGTAAAAGTCGTAAAAGCTGAAGAGTTCTAAACTTCCACTGGCATTAATATCAGCACAAAAACTGCAGCTGCATGCAAGCCTCACATCACCAAGTACAATGCCAACCATTGGTTTGAGTGCTGTAAAGCACACCACCAGGACTCTGGAGCAGTGGAAACGTGTTCTGTGGATCGACATATCCCATTGTGCCAACTGTAAAGTTTGGTGGAGGAAAGATAATGGTATAGGGCTATTTTTAGTGGTTGGGCCCCTTACTTTCAGTGAAGGGAAATCTTAATGCTTCAGCATACCAAGACATTTTGAACAACACTGGTACAATGCTTCCAACTGTGGGAACAGTTTGGGGAAGGACCTTTTCTATTCCAGCATGCCTGTCCCCCAGTGCACAACTTGGCTGGCCCGCAAAGAGCCCTGACCTCAACCCCATTGAACACCTTTGAGATGAACTTGAACAGAGATTGCGAGCTGGGCCTTCTCGTTCAACATCAGTGCCTGACCTCATAAATGCTCTGCCAGATGAATGGGCAAAGATTACCACAGAAACACTCCAAACTCTGGTGGAAAGCCTTCCCAGAAGAGTGGAAGTCGTTATAGCTGCAAATGGGGGACCAACTTCATATTAATGTCTATGTATTTAGAATGCAATGTCATAAATGTCCCTGTTGGTGTAACGGTCAAGTGTCCATATAGTGTATCTTAAATGTTGAAATCTGTTGGTAAAAGGTGTATTATAGACAAATGAAGTGAAAATGTTTAGTGCAACATGAATATTTTGTGCAAGCACACAGAACCCATTTGGTATTGTAGACTACATCTAGTAGTTACTAGACTTGGGCACCAGGGGGCTCTTCGTGTTAGTCTTCGTGCTCGTCTCCGGCAAAAAAAAAAACTTCGTATTCCGCGAATATTCGCCTGGTCCTGTCTTCTCTTCGGGCGAATATTCGCGGACATTCTTCGTGTTTGGGTTTTCTTCCCTGGTTAAGGGGTTAATACGGGGTTAAAGCCGCTCTGGCGCCAGGAGTTTAAATGTCCGTATGAGCAACTCTATTGGTCGTCAGCAGGGGGCTCGTCTGCCATTGGTTGATGGCAGACGAGCCCCCTGCTGGCGACCAATAGGGTCGCTCGTACAGACTGTTAAACCCCTGGTGTCGTAATTGTCCGGCAGATCCCGCTGGTCTCCCTGTTCTATCATTTATTAACTGATAGAACAGGGAGACCAGTGGGATCTGCCGGGTAAGTTGAAGCATTGGGATTTTAAAAGTCTGTACGAGCGACTCTGTTGGTCGCTCGTACAGACTTTTAGGCTCCTGGTGCTGTAACTTACCCGGCACATCCCACTGGTCTCCCTGTTCTATCAGTTAAATGTCCGTACGAGCGACCAATAAAGTCGTTCGTACGGACATTTAACTGATAGAACAGGGAGACCAGTGGGATGTACCGGGTAAGTTGCAGCATTGGGGTTTTAAAAGTCTGCACAAGCGACTCTGTTGGTCGCTCGTGCAGACTTTTAAAACCCCAATGCTGCAACTTACCCGGCACATCCCACTGGTCTCCCTCCCTGTTCAATTAATTAAATGTCCGTACGAACGAACAATAAAGTCGCTCGTATGGACATGTAACTAATTGAACAGGGAGGAAGACCAGTGGCATCGGCAGGGTAAGTTGCAGCATTGAGGTTTTAAAACCCCAATGCTGCAACTTGCCCTGCAGATGCCACTGGTCTTTAACTAATTGAACAGGGAGGGAGACCAGTGGCATCTGCAGGGTAAGTTGCAGCATTGGGGTTTTAAAACCCCAATGCTGCAACTTACCCGGCACATCCCACTGGTCTCCCTCCCTGTTCAATTAGTTAGTCTGTGCCAGGTTAAATATCCGTACGAGCGACCAATAAAGTCGCTCGTACGGACATTTAACTAATTGAACAGGGAGGGAGACCAGTGGCATCAGCAGGGTAAGTTGCAGCATTGGGGTTTTAAAACCCCAATGCTGCAACTTACCCTGCCGATGTCACTGGTCTCCCTCCCTGTTCAATTAGTTAAAGACCAGTGTGTAACACTCCGACGAGAGACGGGTCCCGTTTGCAGAATGGTGAGCAATCAGGATGAGTAGTTGTAGGAGGAATAGTGGGACAACAACAAGAAAAGTTCAAATAGCATAAACAGGTCACAGTCCAAAGTCGAGGCAGGCAGCAAACAGGCAAAGTCCAAAAAGCAATCCAAAGTCAATCCAGGCGGCGATCAGAGAGTAGTCAGGAACAAAGCAGGAGTCAGGAAACCAGTAAATCAGAATATAACACACTGAGACAGTGATAACGTTTGTACCACACAAGGGCTCAGAGTAGAGTGAGCAGGGGGTTTAAATTTGGTGCCAAACAGCTGCAGCAAATAATCATCCAATTAGATAAATAGCTAGAGGACCCACCCCCTAGCGTGACGTATGCTGTTGCCGGGTATGGGATTCCCGGCCGCCATGACAGTGTGCACGTGTGCGCATTTCCAGCTCACCGAGGACGAGCGAAGAACCCCTCCAGGACCCCCGCCGCAGACCCCCGGCAGGAGAGAGCGACGCCACGACGGCCGAGGATGGCGAAGATGGTGATCCCCGGCGGAGAGCAGCGCTGGAGGACCCGACGGAGGACGCCCCCACCCGAGGGAGCGGGACGCGGGACGGACGCGCGGCAGCAGCGGGGCCCCCCGGACAGACTCGCCGGCGAAAGGTGACACAGTTGCATCTGCAGGGTAAGTTGCAGCATTGGGGTTTTAAAACCTCAATGCTGCAACTTACCCGGCAGATCCCACTGGTCTCCCTCCCTGTTCAATTAGTTAATGTCCTAGTTAACTAATTGAACAGGGAGGGAGACCAGTGGGATCTGCCGGGTAAGTTGCAGCATTGGGGTTAACTTTTTCATTAGGGGTTAACTTTTTTTTTAAAGGGTTAAGGGGCCGTGCAAGTGAGCCTATTGGTCGCTTGCACGGCCCTTTAACCTATGGATTTCCGCTCCCGTTAACCCCTTTGATGCCGTGTTAGATAACGCAGCATCGAAGGGGTTAATGGGAGCGGAAATCCATAGGTTCGCTGTCAGGGGTTACAAAGACCGTGCGAGTGAGCCTATTGGTCACCTGCAGGGTCTTCCTCTGGCATCAACCAATTGGTTGATGCCAGAGGAGGTCCCTGTAGGCGACCAATAGGCTCATTCGCACTGCCCTGTAACCCGTGACGGCGAACCTGCGGATTTCCACTTCTGGGAACTGCCGCGATGCCGCGAAGACAAGGTAAGTTAGAAGGGGGGGGAATGGTAGACGAAGATGAAGGCAATCACGAAGATCTTCGTGGTATGCGTCTTCGTCTTCGCCTACGTTTTACCGCCGCCATCTTCTCTTCGGCGTGTCTTCGGAACGAACACGAAAACGCACTCTTCGTGTTCGTTTCCATGTTCGCCCGAAGATGAATGCACAAGTCTAGTAGTTACATCTTGAAGTGTTCAAAGAAAAGACCTATTAATTTCCCATGAACAGTTGAGGGCATCATTCCCAGGTCACTATATGTCATCCAGTTAATTTCAATTGTTCAATTAAACTATGTAGTGTGATTTATAGAACTAGATTATAATGATTAATGACATGCTGCAAATGTTTTTTTTAAAAAGAACATGCATAGATGTTGTGTAGTGATTTCCATGTTACAAAAATCCCAGCATGGATATAATTCATATGGTTTATCGGCATGTCTAGTCATCTAAACACTGCTGGGAATGCCCTAGTCTACAAAATTCCTATTCCATTTTTTCGACTTTTTACTATCTGTCACTATAATAATACAGGTCTCTTAATGAAACCTTTAGCCCCTAATCTCAGTTGGGCAAGGACCTATCTTGTTAAATGACAAAATGGGTTCCGACAGGCAACAATTTCAAATCAATAAACTTTCTTAATTTAATAGAATAATTCTGGGATTTATGATACATTCTATTGATTTTAAGTCAGCATTAGTAACATCTGATATTGATTGGATATGAGGACATTATAAAAGCCTGCAATGTTAGTGACTTGAGCAATTGATGTGGCTACTGCTATAGTAACATCTTAATGCCAATCTTAATTTATGCTTTGCTATGAATTAATATTAGATCTGTCATCCCATGCCACAGTGTCTACAAAAACAGAAACAATATACATAATGAACTATAAGGAAAAGAAAATGTCAAAATAAATGTTGAAAATATTTTTTAATTCTGATAAAAGATAATGATGCATATGTGTATTATATATTGTGCAACATGCATTTTCATATGGGTTCTGACATATGTGTGAAAGAATGAAGAATGTGAGAATCCTCAGTATATGAATAACAAATTGGGTATATTATCTATTGTGGAATATTCACTAGAAACATTTTAAGAACTTGGAATAGGTTGTTGTGTTTTAACCCACATACCATTTTATAGATGCTAACAAGGCCCAGGACATAATGAGAGGCCTTTAGTTGTAAGGTGTTAGTGGTCTTTTCAGTTAATGGCTATTCTAAGTGAATCACATCATTACACAATGCTATAGTTTTAATGAGTACAAGTTAAATATTTATTGATTTTCTTTAACAACACAGTAAATATGATGGCATATGAAAAGTCATTAGCTAGATTAGTTTGGGAAACACTTAATTCAGGCGGCAACAAACCGCTCGTAAATAAGTAGAACAACTATTTTATCAGTACACTGAAGGATTAGCAGTTTTGTACTACAACTGCCTGCTTATTTATGCCATTAAATGAGTTTTCTATATACTACCCAATTGATTATTTCTTTTGAAATGTCACATTGAAGAGAAGAGGTTAATTGCTAATTACAAGCATCTATAATACTTGGAGATTTTCAATCCAAAATCGAAGCCAGCAGATTGTTTAATAGTCCCAGAGCAAAGGGAGGCTTTACAACCCACCACCTTAATACTTAATGTGGAAGATAATTACCGATAGCGCACAAACATTTAAAGGTCTAGTGTCATCTTCACATTTAACTAATTTATTTGTCTGTCCTCAGGTTATCTCAACTTCACACCTATATAACACACTACCTCTCAACATACATGGGAACTTTTCAAGTACAGGCTACCTGGAGTCCCCCTTACGGGATGCGGGTAGAAGGTCCCACAGATGTCGGTGGACGGTCCTGGAGTTATCCCTTAGTGAGCTGGAGACCAATGTATGTATTTCCCATTTTCTGTGGGACAGTAGCGAGTTTTGGGCCAATTTAGCAGGCAGAAGGGATCATGGACCTTTTGGGAAGGCCCTCTGATCTCCCCTGACTGGCCCAGGGAGCTATAAAATCTATAGAGGTCTGTGCTCTTGTAGCACAGGACTCCATTGCAGCTTCTTCGTGGCCACCTTGAGACATTATGCTGCTGAGCGTTGCAGCTTTTGTACTCACTGAGTACTTTAATGTGCGCTTTTCTTTAGTGGTGCTATCAGGGATAGTAAACGCTGAGGGAATTTAAAGGCACATGGGATCGGCATAAGGCTATTCAACACATATAACAGTCCTTTCACAGTGGCAATTTGTCTCGCTGGGAACATGCTGCATTCTGATTGGTATCTGTCTGTGCCACGTTTCAATTACCACAATGACACATGTTCCCTGTTGCCCTCCCTATCCTCTGCTGCCCACTGCAGCCTCTCCCCGGCCACTGGAACTCCAGCCCATTCCCCATTCAGCTCTGACCCAGCTAATCTTTACACCAGTAGGGCTAATTCCCTCCTGGTGCACATGAGATCAGACTGTGGTATGCTTGCCTTTCATACAAGTCAAGATCTCCTAACAAGTATGGTGTACAGCAGGTAAATAGGCAGTCTAGAATAATATTACCTGCCAACATATTCTTAACATTAGTTGCAAACTAAAAAGTAAAGTAAACCTGCACTGTACCCACAGTGGAAATATGAAATCACTGTGCTCAATCAGTCTTAGTCATAGGTATGATTCCCTTACCCGTTCCCCCACAACCTCGCAATAGGTTGTAAGAGCAAGACCCTGTTCTTATTCCATACCAGTACGCCTTTTGAACATTTATGGTATTGTTCATTTTGTATTATTTCCTATTGTAATAGCACGGTGAAATCTGCTGGTGCCCAATTAATGAAGCATAATGATGTTTTGGGGCATAACAATGAATTTATAAAGATTTGTATTTAATGAAGTTTCCACACAGCGACCTGGCATTTTCACTGCAGACAACATTATAACAAGCGCCTCTTTGGCATAAATGCTGTGCTGTGCAGATCTCATTTTTTTTAATGAAAATTATTATTTATAAAAGCCTCTTATTTCTTCTTATTTCTTAACATTAGTCAAGATGAACTCTCCACTAACAATAATAAGCTTTTTATACAGGATTAATGTAATAAGAAAAAAAATATAGTTGTTTATGACTCTTAAATAAAAGCAGAAATATGCAATGATTGAAGTCTTGAATTTAACAGGATCCTTTGGGATAGATTTAGCAAGTTTTATTTAAGCATTATTTGGTCCAGTGCTAACTAGCATTTAAAATATGGGAAAATCCAGCACTGCGGATCAATTAATCCAAGTGTATAATTTTGTTGTGCTCATCACCTCGAGAAATCCTTTTAACCGGTTCTTGTGACTTTGAAGCATATGGTATTCACGAGCTCACAGAATGCCCTTTGGAACTGTCCCTTCAGATTAATCCATTGTCACAAATCAAGTTGTTGCCTTTTTCTGAATGTCTCATGCGAGCCAAATCGTGACATTGATAATGAAAAGCAAATAAACTCACAAAACCGCTATTTTAAAAAGTCCCAGGAAATCGGGCTTTAAATCAGTGGCAAGCGAGAAAACTAGGAGCACCCTCTAGAGGGAATCTGGTTTCTCAACGAGCAAATCTATCATCTTTGTCACACATCAAAGACGTTAAGCAGTTAATGCTAGGTTATTAGTCACTCTTTTAATAACTCCTACCATGAAGCATAAGGAGATAGTAGCAAAATCCAATACTGACTGGCACAACACCATGCTGATTTTCATTAAATTTGTTCAAAGGGGACCCAGCATGGAATTATTAAACTTCTTTCATAGGCAGATGACTAAAGAGGCTTGTCTATTTATAGCGATCACACTCAATCTTTATTCCCACATACACGGGTGCCAGCCGGCAGTTAAATCCAGTAACGCTTTACATGTTATCTAAGCACAGATAAACATTAAAGGGATTCAGTCAAAAAAACGAGGCACGGTCATATATAAATTAGCTTCAAAATCAATCTATATCACGTACAAGCAGAACAACTAGTAAGTGTCTAAATCTCTTGGAAAAAAAATACTTACATATGCATTGACCTTTTTTTTGCTCTGTGCCACATCAGGTACATCTACTGTTCTTGTGCGTGTTTGAGCACGCAATGCATTTTCATACAACAGATTTCCTTTTAAAACAACAATTGAACGCGCCTCGTGGCCCCACCAAAGAAGAATGCATATTAAAGGACTTAGTATATGTAAGAAACATGCATTCTATATTATAGCGCCGCTGGACACATCTCCTGTAAACCAAGTGACTGATAAATAGCGCAAGCGCATAGGTGGGATTCCAGTGAATCTGTCCTTTCCTTTAAACGTTTTCAGTCTACATATTTATTTTCTCTATCCTTTAGCGTACAAGAACAATCAGTTCTAGGTATCCATTTCATTCTGCTTGACTTTTCATTAACTTGACTGGACTGGACAATAACACAGATGTAAATCTTTATTCTATCTGGTTGGCAACTTCATTTCATCATAGATACCAAATAATTAACTAAAACGAGGCCAATACAAACATTCACCACTAACAATACCTCAACTACATCTATTGCTCCTTCTGGTAGCTTCTGCTGGTAAAAGGTATCAATGACACCTCACCAATGTGGTTTGTTGTCCCCTCACCAGAGTTGAACTCTGTTATTCAATATTATTCCTTACCCAGTGCTCTGTAGGTTAAGGCATACATAAAAAGTTAAATTATCAAATGTACACATGTCCTGTTTTCATGCTTCCTAATATAATATGGCATTTGGATAATGAATGAAAGTAAGACTCATTCTCTGTTTCACTCACAAGCTCAAACGGGAAAAACAGCCCTTATAAATATGTTATGGCTGTTTTACACCAGTGGGAAGACAAATTCAGCTACGTTCAAACACGTTCAGCTGGAGGGTCATAGCTTCAGCTATGAGTACATGAAGTCAAAAATAAACCCCCCCCAAAATATATAAAGTTCAGTCCCTTGAGTTACATGATACAAAGTGGCCTTAGTGATGATACAAGTCAACTTGCTCTGGTTTCATTAATATATGCGGCAACAAACAGCCCATAATGAGGTTGATGTATAATGATGTGTAAAGTTCATGTGGAAAGTGGTAAAAGGGGAGCAATTAGCAGGAACATTTCAATAGTTGCTTGGGTGACTACATCACTTTTACAGCTTTGCACCAGAATTGCTTTATATATACATATATATATAGTCCTCAAAGTGTGCATTACTTTTGTAGCAGACCACAGTGTATTTAAGAATAATTGTTGAAAAGAGGATCTTTTACCTGTTCCAAGTTATTGTTCTGCACAAATTATAAGCCAATGTGAAGATATTTAAAGTTTAAAATAACCAATACACATAAAGACTGTTCTTACACGTTATAACGTACAGGAATCGCCTTGCACTGTGTCTGAGTGTGTAATAATGCTTAGCTGTGAAGATTTAATCACATCTAAATCTGTGTGCTAATTAGCATACCTGGGAGATTTGTAAATGAGCTGATCAAGTTCACTGACAATACTGACTCATAAAAGTCAACTACAATCATTCTATAAAATGTCACCTTTACTGCTAATAAAACTGGTTGAATGGCGAGTCACCTATGAAAACTATACATACCTATGAAAACTATACATATTATTTTGAGTAACATGCCATTTTTTATTCTATCAATCAGCAGTGAATATCAGGATGTGTAGAACAGCTATATAGAGTGCTGTAAAGTACTGGGTAACATTGGAAATTCAGTTGTCAAAGCCTGGAAGTGACGATCAGGTCTTCCCTTCAGTAGAAGCAAGTAGGGGTCCCACCATGAGCCCAGCAGGAAAGACAGATAGATAGATAGACAGATAGATAGATAGTCTTGAATCAGTGGTTTCAAAATTGTATAAAAGTCTTTAGGATAATATGCAAGAATACAGAATGAAATGTAAAAAAAATGTCCCAAATTAATCATATAGGCTCTCCAATCTGTCATATGGCAATCTAAATGATCTTAATATGTTTCAAGTATGTACTCTTTCTAATGAAGAGATTTAAACCTTTCAATGATGTGTAACAGCTAATGAATCAGGACTACATTGCAGATTGTAAGTAATGTATGTTAATTTGCATATGGGGCAATTACTGGCAGCTGACTGCTGAGTTTAAATTAATTACTGCAACTCAATTTATGATAGTCTAGACTGTATTCATATAGAAACATAAGTTCTGAATAAAAATAAATTGACTTTCAGAACAGCAAGATGTGTGGTACCCAAGCAGCTGGATGCTAGAAGCTCTTGCCAAATCCTTTTTATGTGAAAATGCCGCAGTAGATCTTTTGCATAGAGTGGCATGTGTTTCAGTACTGGTCCAGATGACTGTTGTTCTGCATTATGTTAATAGGTTGGCATTTACTGTATATCAAATGTGCACTTTGGTTTCAAGCTTTCGTCGAAGAAAATGATAGCCCATTACAACAAATGGAAGGATATTTCCAGAATAAACATTAAGTAAGAAAGGTTAAAAAGCAAAGAATACCCAAGAGCCAGAAAAAAAATCTACAGATTAATTGTTGGAACGGGAAAACAAATAATACATTTTTATTGTATTCGATTATGAGCATTTTATCAGGTCTTCGGTTCTAAATTAAGACTATCATTGATTGAAATTGCAGTGTTATTTCTTGTTTACTCAGCTTGAAATAGAGCGATTGTGAAAATAAAATGTGCCATTTTGCATTGTAACACTTCTTTCAGCCCCAGTTATCCAGATGTCACAAGTAAGTCTGCCACTTCATGCCAGTAAAGCTTGGCACTTGTGATTGATTTGTTTTGCTGGGCTGTGCCTTGCTGCAAGATAGATAGATAGATAGATAGATAGATAGTCAGACAGATAGATAGATAGATGATAGATAGATAGATAGATAGATAGATAGATAGATGATAGATACATAGATAGATAGATAGATAGATAGATAGATGATAGATACATAGATAGATAGATAGATAGATAGACAGTCAGACAGTCAGATAGATAGATAGATAGATAGATAGATAGATACATATTCTATTAAAACAATGGAGTTTGGAAGCTATTCGTATTTTTTCAAAGTCCCATGTTTGTACTTATTGTAAACACTTTTCAGGTAGCGTTTCCCAATTAATCCATTTATTTCACATTTGATTACTGTTTTTTGTTTTTTTTAAATGACTTCTCCGTACCTAATTAGATGACTCCTGAGAACTGATGTAAAAATACCCATTCTATGACAAATTTATTCTGCCGATGGGATTAAAAACGACTTCATCTAACATTTAAAATGAATCAGTTTGGGACACAGCTTTTCTACGTTAACTTGTTTTGCATATTTTAATTGCCAAAATATCTTAGACTAAGCATTCACGTTTCCTAAAGGAAAAAATCCCAAAACACTTTTTGTCAGTTCTACAAAATGCATCACAATAATTAAATATACCGCATTACACAATTGAACCCATTAGTTTTTGATAAATGTTAGCGTGTTGCACATTATTTCTAGTTCTCTTTGTCCACCCCTATGAGTAAAGATAATAGGTAATTGAGACTTTAATTGTACTGAGCAATCTGTTCACGTTCTGATTGCAAGAGGGCGGTTCAAATAATCCCCAATGGCACAGTTGTAACTGAATATAATGTTTAGACACAATTAGGCACAAAGATATAACCGATATACTCCTATATGATGAAAATATAGTCTGATACGTTTAATCGTTTTTTGTATATACAGCACCAGGAATCTGGGAAGTTCCAGCCAGGTGTAGGAGGTTTGTGTCACACAAGTACAATGCACACCCTTGGTAAATTTCACCATAGTGCAAACATAGTTGTATTAAACAACTTTAACATAATTCTCTTTCATCTGCTGCCAACATAGCTGTTGAAAATGCTTCAGTAGATATAATCGATTGCTGTTTTCTTTTTCTTTTTCTGTTCTAACCAATGAGAGGACAGAAATTCAATTACACTCCTGTTTCTTCTATTTTTGCATATTGTTCACACTTAAATGTTTTAGTTTATGAACATAACAGTACTCTTTCATTCTAATCAATATTAACCAAGCATTTCCAACTGCCTAAAGGTAAATTCCTATTAACACACCAATCTATGCAGGTTCAATGGAAGTTAAAGTACACTGTACAGAACGGCAATGACGTTGAATTATGCTTAATAAACCAATTAACAGCTCTCAGCTATGACATAGGTGACATCATTTTCTGCTTAAGTCTAACTTCTGTTAGATACGTTAAAATATATGTGTAAATGCTATGGGTCCTGCATAGTTTCATGGTTTTTTTTTTCATCTATTTTAAAAATAGATGCCAGCAGTTTATTCTCATCTGTTTATCTTCTGGTCAGTTGCCATGATTACAAAAGCAACTATTTCCTGATTGGCGAAACCATTAAAATGCCAATTAAAATGTCACGCACAGCTTTAGATAGAACCTGTTAGTCAGGTAGAACAACACGTGCAAGTCCAACAGACAGATAAGTCCAGTGCAGAATAGCCGAGGAGCAAGCCGAGGTCAGGAAGCCGGAAGTCAGGATCGTTGCAGGGTAAGCCGAGGTCAGGGAGCCAGAAGTCAGAATCGTCGAGGAGGAAGCCAGAGTCAAACGCCAGGGAAACAGGAACAGGAACAAGCCGAGTCGGTAACGGGAAATCACACAGGAACGCTTACCGAGGAATAGACACTATACAAGATAGGTACGACCATCAGAAGGCAAAGCTGGAAGTCCCTTAAGTAGGCAGAGGAAGTTAGGTATCAATTAGCGTTTTCCCGCCAAATTTTCAAAGTGCCGTTATGTCACTTCCGGTCTGCGGCCATCTTGGGATTGGCGAGATCGCAAATTCCTAAAAGGAGCGGTAGTACCGGCTGGCGCCACTAGGTGGCGTGCAGAAGAACGGGTACACGCAGCAGGAGCTGTCTTGCGGAGGCGGGAGGTCTCCCTCTCCTCCGCGGCGGTTGAGGCTGCTGTGTTGAGGTGGGGGGTCTTCCCCTTCTCCGCGGCGGCTGCGGCTGTAGCGGCAAGGCGGGGGCTCTCCCCCTTCTCCGTGGCGGTTGAGGCTGCTGCGGCAAGGCGGACCGGGGTCTCCCCCTTCTCCGTGGCGGCTGATGCTGCTGCTGTGATGAAGCGGGGAGTCTCCCCCTTCTCCGTGGCGGCTGCCGATCCGCGGAGCCGGAGGAACCGGCAGCCAGGTACGTGACAAAAAATGTATATTTCTTCCATGTTCCTTTGCCACTCTGCTGGCTTTCTCTAAAATGCATGGCTGGTTGTAGTAATAAAGTGAGAACTTCAAAACTTTTACAGATTTATTTGATATATATATACTTTATGTATACTACAATATATTTTTTAGACACTTGAATGAGAATATAAAACAAATAAAGAAAAATAATATGGTCAATTTCGGCTTGACACATGACACATTACAAATATACTTATACTTAGACTGGTGAAATTATTTACCCTTCATATATGTAAACTGGCAATACATTTCCAGACTCACAAAATACATTTTGCAACAAATCATTGAAATTTCCTCTTGCAAACAAATAACGACATCAAATCTGAAAGCTATTTTTTCCTTTTGATATCGTGGTAAATATTAAAATATTACGCTGGCCCTGAGGAATATGTTGGTTTTATATATCAACAGTACACATGACAGATAAATGGAGTGATTTCTTAGGAGAAGCCTACAATAATAAATTCAGATCGGAACAAACGATAATGATTTGAAACCTTGAGTTTTATGTCATGTGGTACATGAGATAAAGGCCTTGACGTGTCTCATGCATAACCAAGATAAGCCTTGACACAGAGCACGTGTAATTCATTTGTATTGCTTAGGCTTCTGATGCCAAATGTTTCCCAGCATGGTTTTCTGATAGTTAGTCACATGTCACAAGGGTAACAATCATATCATTTGTCATCAGAAATGTCCTACAAATTGAGATAGAAATATGTCTGTCATACAAATAATGCTGTTAACCTGTAGTGTAAAATGTTAATATTTATTTAAAGAAACCCATCATTTTATGTAGCACCATGCTTGGCAATATATATATATATATATATATATATATAAAGTGTATATATGTATATATATTCTAAATGTTGATAAAACTCTACACAAAGAATCCAGGTAACGAAAAAAACTGTTGTTTCCATTTTAGAATTTTCACTTTATATCATAACTGTACAACTCTTACATTATTTATTAGAAAAAGGAGCATATCTGTCAAACTTTGGTATCTAGGTTTGTCATAAAGCAGGGCTCGCCATGGCGACTGAGAATTTTGTCCTGGCGCCTAGGTGTTTGTCAGCTTGTTAAATCCCCCAAAAATGCCCCCACGTCGCCACAATCGTGGTGATCGCAGGGACACTGTTGCTGTCTGCCCAGGTGTCTGGGCAGACCAGCACAGCCACCCCGAGCCCGCCCCCGAGCCTATGATCACTCTCAGTGATTCTGTAGGCTGAAAACGCGATTGCCGGCAAACCAGCAATTGCGTTTCCAGCTGCCACAGACAGCTTCAGGGAAGGGGGTTGTGTGTTGATTGGGTCCCCACACAAGTGTGGAGACCTGACACAACATCCCCCTGCTGCCTGATCGCTCCATGACAGCGACAGTGCAGCGTTAACCCCCCCAATGCCACAATTGTGTATGACACATTCGTGGCATTGCAGGGGTTAACATTTGTCCCCACAAGCTTGTAGGGACTAAATATCAGTCACTGCTGTGCTCCAATGGAACATCAGCATTGAAAGAGTTAAAAAAATTATTTATCAAAAAAAATATTTTAAAAAAACCCAACAAAAAACAGCACTGACCTGAACGTCCAAGGTGCTTCCAGGTCAAATGTGGTGAGTTTAGTAAGTGGGCTGACCAACTGTTAGTTTAAAAAAAATCCTGGCTCCTAACTTTTTTAGCTGGAGCCTAGATTCACGACAAATTTGTCAAGCCCTGTCATAAAGTGCCTACATCATGGTCACACAAAGAAACACAAAGCTACAGCATACACTGTGCAGTGCAAAAATTCATTCCAAAATCAACTTTTAACAAGAATCTTTTTAAATAACACCCCTTTTAATAGAAATATTATGAATTACAATCAAACTGATAAATAAAAGAAACATAGTACTAATATATATAACATCTCAGCTAGAGGACTGAAATGAATTTGGAACAAATTTCTTTCCTGTCAGTTAAGACCCAGTTGTCTCAGTTGTTTAAGAATTCTCTATAAACATAACATTAATTTTTCCATAGTCCATGCCTTGCTACAATCGCACTTTGTTTTAGATATAGTAATTTTTACTTGTCCAGAATGACAAGACCAGTTGATAAAGAAATGTGATTCCCAACATAAATGATATGATCCACAAATGTATTTGTACTATTAATTAGCTATTTTTTTTGATTGTATTAAAACAGTATTTTTTAGATTTATTAAAAGAGCATATTGTAACATGTTTTTATAGATTAGGAATAATGACATTCAATTATAGGATGATTAAATATATACAATCTTTGGGGAATGTATCTTTAATATAACTGATATTTATTCCATAGTTTTTATAATTAATTAAAATAATTACATGTATTAATTGTAATTAATTGTATAATATGAATTCATTACATTTAACATAATATTTATTACAATTTATTTATTCCTAATTTATATCCATTTTACACTTCAATTGACTGTGTATAATTAATTCAATAACCCTTTAATTGTACTGTGTGTGTATATAAGGTAGAAAAAGAAAAAGGTTATATTTTACGGTTAGCGATATATACAACCTTTTGTTTTATCAATATTCCAATTGAATGGTAACTTTAAAAATCAAAAAACAGGAAAAATATATAGTGTAGTCATTTTTGTAAATGTTGATTCATTCTATCTGGTTATGTCCTGTATACAGTGGCGACTCTAGAAACAAAATATAGGGGGGCACACAAGATACCACAGTCAAACTGGGGGGGCATTCATAATTTCCAAAAGTAATGTGCTATGGAATTATACTTTTGTTATTGGGCTAAAATAATACTTGATCATTCAACATGGGAAGCCTGAAGCCACAATTGAGTGCGACTAATCCTTGAAATAAATATTATAACACAATAAATAACTTTTCCACTAAATGATTTCAGGGCCTTGAACGTTTTGTCCCCTGAAGTCACTACAACTTCAGGAGGGCATTTTATCTCTGGATAAATATAAATTAAATAATTCCTACTGTAAGTTAAGTGCCAGGAAACAGATGACCAAACACACACACCAACACAGGTTCTGTCACACCGACACCCAGACACACACACACCAGGACAGGCTCTGCCACACCGACAACCAAACACACACACCAGGACAGGCTCTGCCACACAGACACCCAAACACACACCCTAGGACAGGCTCTGCCACACCAACACCCAAACACACACCAGGACAGGCTCTGCCACACCAACACCCAAACACACACCAGGACAGGCTCTGCCACACAGACACCCAAACACACACCCGAGAACAGGCTCTGCTACACTGATAACCAAAAACACACAAACAGCAGGACACAATCTACGTCACAGACGTCTACATCAGGATGGATTTTTCACACTGTATTGTCGTTTATAACCCCCTTAGTGTTTTTGCCCCTTGTGTATTGATGCCCCTGCTGCCCATATATATTATTAGCCCCAGTTGCCGATAGCAGGTATAGATCAACACATTAACACACAAACCAAGCTTTGCATGTATAGATCAACTGAAATTCACTTGTGATCTCAGCACTGAAGGTATATATCAAATAAACAGAATCAGACATACAAATCCTGTATTTGCAGGTATACAATAGTATATGAAACGTAGCACTGCAGGTATAGATCAAATAAATACATGGAAACAGCATTGCAGGTATTAATCAACTGAATAAGACATACAAACACTGTATTTGCAGGTATACATAAATAATGTATGGAAATATATAGATATGGATCTACTGAATAACACAAAAACCCAGCTTTGCAGGTATAGATCAATTGGAATTCACATAAAAACACGTTATTAAAAGGTATATTTAAAACCCCCTAAATTACAGGCATAGATCACAGGTTGCACACCCCAAAGCCAGCCCTGGCATCCACACTGCCCACACAGCAATCACACTCCTATCATACCCAGGCAACCAGTAAATGCTGGTACCTAGCCATGATGGGACTGTGCTCGCTGTGATTGCTGTTAGCAATCACACTCCTATCATGCCAAGTCAGCCAGTACATGCTGGTACAGGGTGGCTGTAAGTGATGTGTAGACCCCATACTGCTGGCAGCATCAATACACAAGGGGGGCAGCTATCTAGGTTTCAGCATGTACTGGCTGACTTGGCATGATAGGAGTGTGATTGCAAACAGCAATCAAAGTCCCATCATGTCTAGGTTCCAGCACTTACACATCCAACCAGTAAATGCTGGAACCTAGGCATGATGGGACTGTGATTGTTGTTAGCAATCACACTCCTATCATGCCAAGTCAGCCAGTACATGCTGGTACAGGATGGCTGTAAGTGATGTGCAGACCCCATACTGCTGGCAGCATCAATACACAAGGGGGGCAGCTAGCTTGGTTTCAGCATGTACTGGCTGACTTGGCATGATAGGAGTGTGATTGCTTACAGCAATCACAGTCCCATCATGACTAGGTTCCAGCATTTACTGGTTGGATGTGTAAGTGCTGGAACCTAGGCACGATGGGACTGTGATTGCTGTTAGCAATCACACTCCTATCATGCCAAGTCAGCCAGTACATGCTCGAGGTGCGGCCCGAGGTCTCGCGAGCCTTATTACTTTCTACCCCCTCTCCCTCCCTTATCACTTTATAACCCCCCTCCCTACTCACTATCTACCCTCCCCCTTTGTAGTTCTCTCACCTTTAGGTCCAGCGACGGGAGCACGAGGCTTCAGTCTTCCTTCTCTGCTGCGGTGGCCGCTGCTTCACTGCTGAGCGCCAAAATATTACGTCATATTTCGGCGCTCAGCATGAAATGCCAGTACCGCGACTGAGGTAGAGGCCTCGTGGAGGAGAATGGGGGGCGCCGAGCAGTTGCTAGGCACCCCTCTCTCTCCTCCGCATTAAAAAAAAAAAAAAAAGACGGGATTTAAAGTCGCATTGTGACTTTATCCCAAATTCGGCAGGGGGGCAACAGGGGGGGCAAGGATTAACCTGGGCGGGGAAGCAATTGCCCCCCCTTGCCCCCCTGTAGCGACGCCACTGCCTGTATACAATCACATTTTATAGGATTATTTTAAACACTTCAAAGTGGGGCACTTTAGAACTTCTCTGTTAACCTTCGGATGGGCGTTCAGGCTCAGAATTGAAGGAATGATCAGCAGACACATATTCCTTTATATTTACTAAATTTAATCTTGGAACTTCTGTAGTATCAGCTACAATACATCAACATGAATGATTTATTTGTATTATTTAACACATATACAAATACACTGATATATTCATTTTAAGCAATATACACGTATCTTTACAAATCATTTGTATAATTGATTATGCCATGATATGGTCTGCTGGTTCCATTTTTTTCTTTTAGTAATTTCTGTCATTATTGCCCAGTAGGCGACACTACTAAGGGATTTCTAGCTGCAAGTTTTCTTGATTGCATTGCTTGTTCTTTCTTTTCATTCAATATTTGACCAACTTAAAGGCTTAGAAATGGTATTCAGGCACCAATACGGATAAGCTTTGATGACAAGTACCCAGCAGTACAGAAGTACTAAGAGAAAGGACACATGACAAAAGGCAAAACTTCCAAGATACCAACCAAGTTGCAACTTTATTATATCTTATAAAATTCTATACCAGTCATCAGCAATATACTAATACTACACTATACTAATAGGTTTTAGTATAAAAAAAGCAGAGAAAAACTATGGTCACAAAAAGCAATCACATTAAAAATTATGGATCAGAAGAAAAATGTCAGGTGTCATCACTGCCATTATAAGCATCAGCATCAAAGTGGATCTTATGCTCTACTTTCTTGAGGATGTATAGTGTGTGAAGTGGAAGCATTGAATGGATTCCACTGAATCTGTGATGGCTCATGTACTACATTCAATTTCTTTTAATGTAATAACATCTTATAATTGCTTTTCAATACACACTATATTTCATCTTCTCTTGCTGTTTATAAGTTTGAGAAGATAAAAGATTTAAAGAAAAGTATAGATGAGAGGTTGATGTCCATCTAGCACTTTGCACAAGAGCTGTACATCACCAAAGCTGTCATGATTGCAAACTGCATGGTGCTTCGGAAGTATTTAAAGAAGATATTGCAGAATATGGAATATTCAAAATAAGTTTAAAGAATACATGTAAGATGGTTGTGATTCACACAATAGTGTCTGCAGCTTTACATACTCCCTTGAATTTGAATACTTGCTGACCTAATACTTGAATATGTAGCCATGGTTTGAATTAACTGGATCAAATGAATCATTAGTAGGTGATTAAAAAAGATAGTATTGCATATTAGATTGTGACAAAGATCATATATGTATACAGTATATGTCATATAAACTGAGCCTCTGAAGCCACACAATAAATAATAAATAATAATATAATCCTATAGACTTCTATTAAATATATATTTTCAACAGATTAAAGATTTCTGGAACCTAAATCACAACCCCTATATTTGACATGAAAAACACATGTAATTACAAAATGCCACCAACTGCTTTCTGCTGGTATATGTAGTGGTTATAGGTTATATGGGGACTGATCCTTCAACCAAACATAATACAAACAGATGCATGAATTCTATTGTTACAGATAAAGACAAAAAAGCCAATTAAAAGTGATTTGTTGGAATTACAGTTTTTAGCAAAAACTATTCTAAAAATGTACTATAGTACACTATAGTGTAACTTGACTTTTTGATTTGTCAGTGAGTATATTTGTACAGTTCATAAATTAATCTTGTAGAATATAAAATCTGGCACTAAGAGTGGCAAAACAGAGTCTAGTCAATGTCTAATCTTTTAATAATATCACCCTTACAAATGCTGCATGAGCCAATCAACAGTAATCAGAAAGTTAACAACAGGGGAGAGATTGCGTATTTTTAATCAGTAACCAGCACATAGGTTAATCCAGTGCATAGAGTTGTAACATGTAAGAGTTGGAAAAAGTGAGAAATCTCATTCAGGAATACAATGTTTAATGGTTCCCATGGCAAACCGCATTATCCATAAATTAAGCATTAGAGTGCAAGTTCATGCTAAAAGGAATCCAGTTTATTCTCAAAAGACTACATACTAGATGTTGTGTCTATCTCCACCAAGGGAGTACATTCCAAATCTTTACCTCCCTCACTTACAACAAGGCTGTCTCTGGAACTATTATTATTATCTTTTATTTATATAGCGCCAACAATTTACGCAGTGCTTAAATACAATACTATGCCTCTTCTACTGCTAATTGGTGACCTCTAATAATCATTTTAATTATTTAGCGAACATACACATACCTGGGAACTCTCCGGATGAAGCACAGCTTCTCCAGTTCTTAGGGTCAACACGTGAATCCTCCGGGTCGCGGGAGCAAGTCTTGACACACCCCATTCCCCGCCCATTTGACCTTTAATGCCAGCAGGAATTCCCACAGACATCAGCATCCCGTCCACCGACGTCAGTGGGACTGCCCACCGACTTCAGTGGGAGTCCTGAGGGCGTCCCGCTAGTGAAGGCTCCGGGTAGCCGGAGTGAAGACGTTCCCAGGTATGAACATAGAGAGCACAATAAATACATGTATTACAAACATAAAAGAAGCATCCAAAAGAATAAATATTTAAGTAAGAAAAAGATTCCAAAGTCCAGTTTCACAAGTCCGTAAGCACATTACAATACCATTCAGAATGGTGTAGTGATCAACTGTTTGGCAAAACAGTAAAATTCACAAGTGATTAGTAACATTGATAATCCACAGAAAGAAAGGATCATAAAACATTATCTAGTCGAATATGCACAGATGATTATTAATAAGCCTGAGTTTCCGGGATTTCATGCAAGAAAAAAGTCTTATGTTAGTAGCCACAGAGCCATGGTAAGAGTCTTTTTAGGCATAAATCTTTTAATTGTGCTCCAAATTATTAAAAATAAAGGCTATGGCAACTAAACATCAGAATGACTGTTGGATGAGATAATTATGCCTTTTTATTATGTATTCAAGTGAAAGAAAAATCAGCACCAAAATCATAAAAAAACAGCTGCTTTCTGAAAGCCATTGAATAAGGAAGAATAATGAGCATCATTCCATCTATACCAGGTTACCAACATGAAGAGATTTTTCCTATACAATTCATTATAATATCCATGGGAGTCTGCACTGATCTTCTTATTCAATTCTCTAAAAACATACACCACAGTGATAAGAAAAACAAAGAAAAGGAAAATAATCTGAATATAAGAAAACTAGCCTTATTATTTAATTTCTGTGCTTCTGGCAGTAAAATGTATCACATGGCGCTTAAAGCCAGAGAAATCTATGACATAACATACACACTAGTGCGTTTGAGCTGGATCCCACAGGACTGAACATCTATTTCAGGGACAGGATGGCAATGGGTTGTTACTGAAGTACATCACTACCTTTACCTTTAGCCCATATAAGAAGCATGTACCACCAGCGTGCATTAGAAACTAAGAATATACAAAGCTGAAAATTGCTCTTCAACAGAAGACCATTTGTGGTTATGAAGGTTGTCATTTAAATGTAAGCTTCACATTATTTGAACTCTGCATTTACAAATCAAAGCCATGTATGCATATACTTTATATATCTGAGATGTGCAGCAGACAATTCATAAGGTGAGCCTTGAAAGTTTAATCTGTAGACCAAAACGAAGGAGCCTTTTATTGCCCATTTCCCATATCTCAATGAGTCATCCACCCAACAGAAGTTTTGGTACCTTAGCTACATATAATACAATTTCTATAGGACAGGGTGTACAAACCCTTGGTGGACACAATATCCTCTGTATTCCATTTCAGCCACCAAGCCTTATTGTACCTCCATGCTACTTATAGCTTGATGGTGCAGTTGGCAGTTCCAAAGATAAAAAGGTCAAATAAAATCCAATGAACTGGAATTAATATTTAGCTAGTAGTAATGTATATCTTGCTTTAAGCCACTCTATGCAGATGACTACTATCTGAATGCAAATATGAATGCCATATTACAGAACACAGTAATCATACAAAGTATAACACTGTAAAATGCGTCGGAAGAAGTGTAAAGAGTCAGCATACACCATGTAGACGGTTGTAACCAGAACCATCTGTTTATCGTTGGTTTCTTTGGTAATAAATAACATAAGTCTCTGCAACATTATATACATTTACACCAACCGGCTGTCACTGGCATAGTTAATCCACTCAACCATTTCACACAACCAGAAGCCTAAATTCCTGAGCATCTGGTCATCATTATATAGCAAAGCAAGCTCTAACGATCCTTCTGTTGAGAGTTTCAGATAAAACACAAATTTAACAGGCAATGTACCAGAATAAAAATAGACTACTTATACTACATCAATAAAAAAAAAAGGTGAACCAAACTCAGATTCAAGTGGTTACATTGTAAATTGCATTAATATCACTTTGGAATGCACAGGTTTTTTTTAACATTAATATTATATCATTATATGCATTTAAAAGGAGAGAAACTGGGTAATGTATTGGTTTGGTACTCCATGTCATCAGACATTCTCAAATTTTGAATTCAATATCTATATGATAATTAAATCATACATAGGCTAGTTCGTAAAGCATGTACATAGCTTTAAGTATTTTGTATACTTATTTATCAAAACTAGGTAATTTTTTTCTGTATAATAACTATAGATATATTAAAAGTAATAATATTACCTAAGTAAAGCTGATATCCATGGCAAATACAGGAAAACTTTGCACCAATAATTGTTTTTTTGCAGAACGCCATCCTCTCTGCTTTGCTTCCTAAGTCTTACACATCCCATCAACATCTAGCAAAGTAGAGGAAGAAATGATCCTCGATCACAAAATCAAGATGGCTGCTGAATCTGTTCTACAAACTAGCATATTTCCCAGCATAGAAAACAATTGCCCACTGTCCTGCTTTTGTGGCCAGTGGAGATCAAATGTCAGTTGAGGAGATCCTCTGATTTCCCACCACTGTCCTAAGTAGCTGACAAATCATTAGTGGCACAGTGTTGTAGCACAGACCCCCACTCCAGCTCCTACATGGTCACTTTGCGAATCTGAGCACCCCAAAGTAGCCATTCGTGCAGTGCAGGCACTCCCCAGCCCAGCGAGCTTGCAGTGCCAGCTCTGTCCCTCCCCATCTTTTGTAACACACTCCAACACAAGACCCGATTTGGATGCCTGAAATGTTGGAATGAATTAGCTGAACTCTAATATGTAGGACTTGGGTGGCTTTATTTAATTTTCCGCTGAAAAGTGCCTGCATTTGAATGAGAAACATAAACATGAGATTAATCTTCTTTTTCTTCTTTTGTGTATAGCAATTATACCATGTAAAAAGCAAGCCCTGTTTACCTTGCTAGTGCCAATGCCAAATGAAACACACAATTTAATGGTATCTATTACACCGCATTTGTATTGTTCAATGGATGTAAGAAGAATACAACTAGGAGTTATATTAATTGCACAAATTATATTGCTGTAACATTACTGTTCCAGTTCTAGCTCACTCCAGAAAATTTCTAATGAGCAATAATTCATATATAGCCCACAAAAGGCTCCTCTACATGGAATGAAAGAAAATGGCGAGTCAAGCCATTTAACACAGTGGCATTTTGTTCCGACACAAATTTGTCCACTATTATACCTTGCTTTCTTTTGTTCTAAGGAGTTCAAAGGGGCTTTTTTGACTAAGGACACTGGTTTAAGGATGGTTTTTCATTTTATTTTAAATGCTGACCCAAGAAGTAAGCAAGGACACAAAGTACGAAATAGAGAAAGAAAGGAAGATTATGACCTTGTCTTTGTTAAATTTTGAGAATGTTCCACAGGAAAATAAGCCTTATAGAGAAATGCAAAATGTTATTAGTCAAGCCAACTATTTACGAAGTACTGAAGTTACACTTTGTTAATATTGTGAGTCAGAAGAAGCCAAAGAAAACAATAAAATAATTGACTTCAAAATGTTATATTCTGAACTTTGAATCAAGAATATACATGCTTTCCAAACCCACAAACTCAGGATGATAAGCAGACAATAAGGGTAATTTATAAAAAGTTATTTCAAGGTAAAGTTTGAAAAAGTAGTTATATCGCCATCAACAAAATGGTCCATTTGACAGGGCTTGATTTGCTAGGGTTAGATAAGGTGTGGATACCACTGTCCTCTAGTATAGTATATCTAACATATTTTTGTATATATATATATATATATATATATATATATATATATATATATATTTGCACATATATGTAAAACACTTAATGGTGCTTCCAGAACTCATGCACTAGAAGAAGCTGGTTATGACAGTAGCAGAGAGATACAGGGGAAAAAAATGAATTCTGACATATTGATGTTTTCAGCCAGTTGGAAAACTGAAGAATTTCAAATCATGATCACTGACTGGAAAATGCATAAATGAGAATAAATTGATGGTAGCCACTGTTTGCTTTGAAATCGTTTTCATAATACTAAAAATACCCAAACCCTATATCGTTTGGACATAGTGCACAATATCCTGTTGCTGTTACAATACAAGTTGGTAAGATCAGAAATCTTCTCAGGAAGGTCCACAAAGTTTTAGAGAGAGCAGAGCAAGGTCTGTATCTCCATTGACACCGACCCGCATTCCGCCACTTGCTGCCATCTGAGGCTCAGAGCCAGCAGAAGACATCATATCATGGTTCTCTGAGGTTGAGTGTAGCATGAAGAGGGAGCATGAATATCTGTGCTGAAGAAGGTACAGACCTCCATTAGACATGGGCTCCATTGTCAGCATATGCTTGGTACCTTATACACCGTTGACCACAGCAGTGGGTGCATTATAGACAGTTTTTCTCATGACTCATCATTATAGAATAAGAACATCTCTGACTTTTCCTAGTATATCTATTGAACAGCTATTGTATAGGCCATAGATAAGACAACATATTCAGTACACTTAGAATTAGAACACATTCCTTTATGGGAATTACTTTTCCATATAACAAAACTTTAAATTTATGAAAACCAAGCTGCCAAACTTGATTGTTTTTAAACCAACACTAATACAACAAATTATAGCGTACAAGTCTGCACAATATTCTATTTGTGTTCACCTCGAGCTAATAGAAAGAAAAGACACCAAAGCCCCAAAAGTTTACAAATGGAACCAAATGTATTGATGTAAGATTTGTTTTCCCGTGGCTTGCAGACTTCTGGATTATCTTTCATTTATTCAAAAGAAAATGTGTTAAAACAATTCAACACCATGCCAGCTAAAGCAATCTGCATGGCCTAGCATTTTATAGATGAATAATTGTTCCTTCGGGAAAAAACTAAAACAATTAAAATGAGTTTATAGAAGCAGAGCTAAAATGTCATTTTCGATTCTTCTGAAAAAGTATAAATAGGATTAACTTGTAAAGCAATGTTTAGCTGCAGGCCAGTTCAAAGAATTGTTATCATCTGTTGCATATGGCTGTGCCAGAGATAATTTCAGTAATATTTCTTTTATTACTTTTCACTGCAAATGCATTTGCTTGAATATACTCTTTAACTTGTTTAGTTACAGTTAAAACGGTTCTTTTTACTAAATGTTATACAATACCATGGGATCTTTCGGTATTCTTTTTTTTTTAGCTAAAACTATGTCTTTGGTACAATTATTAAATGATGGATAAGAAGTGGATGTGGGACCTTCACCCACTTAGTAAACTAAATAACTTTATGAAGTTCAGTTTCTAATTTTATATATTATATATTTAATGCATACTGGTGTTAATTTTATATTGAATTCAGTGTACTTTACCAGATCAAATTGCTTAGTGTTTTTTATTTTATTTTATTTTCATATTTTGTTTATAGAGTTCCAGCAGACTCCACAGTGCTCTTACAATTATGGAAAAATACAAAATGAACAATAACATGAACAAACATAAGACACACTGGTAAAGAAGGAGAAGAGGGTATTACTCTTGTTTGCTTACAATCTATTGTCTTATTTTCCTCCTCCTCTGCCTGTTTGTACTTTAGCATGAAGTGTAACATGCTCAGCTTGTGTGTATTCAGGTTTAGCTCTCATTGAATAAATACTTTGTTCAAAAATTGCCTGCATTAAAATGCACTGGGGTCCATTCTAATTAGATTCCAATCTGCATATTACATGATGGGGGGTTCTGAAGTGTTCTTTTAAACTGTTCTTCAAAAGAGCTGAACAATTATATTAAAAGTGAAAATCAAATTTAAATTACTTCTTATTAAAAGTTATAAGTGTAGTAATTAAAAATATATTTTCAGCTGCAGGAATGTAAACAAAATGTGATAATAAAATACAACAAGGATTGGTTTTTATTTGTACAATGATACTCCTGTAGACCATGCAACTTGACCAATGAAGAACACATAATAAAGTAGGTTGTAATTACCGTATTTCCCCATGTATAAAATGCACCTTTTTCAAAAAATGTGGGGTCTAAAAACTAGGTGCGTCTTATACAGTGGTTGTAGATTACAGTTACTACTTCCCAGTACCTCCCTGCAGTCACACTGACAATTGGCCCTGCCCCTTTCTGATTAACAGTCTCTCCCTAGAGTCACACTGACAAGTGGCCCCGCCCCTTTTCTTATAGCGTCCACATGGCTCAGCAACTCATCTAACAGGAAGTATAACATTAATATTTGGGCTGCTGAAAGTTAGGGGAGATGGGGGTTAATTTAGGGGCAGTTATGGTTAATGGGGCGTTTAGGGTTAATTTAGGGCAGCTATGGTTGATGGGGTCTTAAAGGTTAATTTAGGGGCAGTTATGGTTAATAGGGTGTTTAGGGTTAATTTAGGGGCAGTTGTGGTTAATGGGGTCTTTAGGGTTAATTTAGGGTCAGTTATAGTTGATGGGTCTTTAGGGTTAATTTAGGGTCAGTTATGGTTGTGGTTCATTTAAGGGCAATTAATGGATGGGAGTGATGAGGATGATGAGGATGAATTTTATGATAAATAAAACTTGAGTTCAATAACTATGTAATACATTTTTTTTTCAAATTTCGGGCCCCAAAATTAAGGTGGGTCTTATACATGGGGAAATACCGTACATAAATGTGTTCTCTTTACATGAAAGAATGGAAAGAATTCAGAACTGCAGCCCACTGCCCATTCAGTTGTCTGCTTTTTTGTACCAGTTGTATTTGGTTTACATCAATGGGAGTGTTTTCTGTGATGGGTTTCATTAGATTCCCCCGGAGCTCTCGTTCTAGCCAGTGCTAGACTTGGCTGGTGGTGAGTATACTGCAAGCACACACTGGCAAGCAGTAGATGTGTACAACCAAATGATTTAAAATGGACCCTCAGTTATTACATACAGTAAAGTGCATATGATGGCTGGAGTGTCCCTGTGTTGAAGATTATCATTTTCTAGCTGATTTATAAAAACATGGGCAATTTTAAGGGCAATGTGCATTTTGAAGCCGTTACAAACAAAACCAGTGTATTGTTTATGGTAATTGCTATAAAGTATATAACCGTTTAAGCTGCATAGCATAAAGCAGAAAAACAAAATATGGCCACAAGAGATACTATTTTTCATTAAACTCTGCCGCTTCTGCTCAAATGTTACAGAGAAGCTCTAGAGATCCTTCAAGTATCCGACTTGTTCTTCTAGTACGGCGTGAAGACTTTAAACACTTCTTTGTTGCTAAGCTACAAGATGCTAACCTCTCAGATCAGATTCTGAGACTTATAGCCAACCAGAGAAGATACCATTCACCCAGAATTCAGTATTTCGTAAAACGATAGCTTTGACATTAGCTCAAGACAAAGAAGAAAGAGTCCCCTACTGGGACAAGAGCTGGAAGAACAATAGGAAATGTTATATTCTGCTGCTGCTTTTCAGACACTGTTGAATTGTTTATTGTGGAGTTTATTTCTGTGAGGATATCTTTTAAGTGTATTTATTTTGTTTTAATGATTCTATTTTTTCCCAAAAGTCAATAATGTCTAGCTTGCTTTTGTGTGTGTGTATCATTCAGTGCTGCTTGGGGCCTTATTAAATTATTGATGGGATACAACAGAATCTATGGATGTAGTGATGCATAAAAGCCTTGAGGCCCAAATGTTTGGTTTTTTTTACCTCCAGCTAAATAGCCCTGTCTAATGAATTAATGAAAACTGCCCATATGAAACACAATAAATGCATATTATTTAGAGTTAAAGGTGTATAGATTATGTCATACTGTACCTTCAACTCTGTATTCAATATCAGCCTCTCTGTTCCTGACGAAAATACAGAAGAAGTTCGATGCTTGTATGGCTCTGCGATTTTGTCCTTGACCTAAAATAAAATAAAATGAAGGGAAACATGAGATAAGTACTCTGTCTGTATATTATTATACCATTATATCATTTTCTCCTCGAGCTTAACTCCTATAAAGAGTCCCTATTAAATTCAACAGATCATCTACCGATTTAGTAACATATTTTATTTATTAAGAATCACATTATTTAGGAAACGGAATGAAAATGGTTAGAAGCTTGTAACATATTTAACTTACAACATAGTGAGCTGGACCCGGTGTTGAGATCACATCACGCTTTGATATAGAAGGTGCCCGAGCAGCAGATGATCCAAGTCCTCCATTTTTGGCACTGTCAAGATTAGCTTTTTTCATTATGTCTCTTGCAATTCCATAATTGAAGATATTATAAGATCCTGGACCTAAAAAAAAAAAAGTTTACTTATTCATTCTGTTTTGCTAAATACAGAAAGTTTGCAGGTTTTCCTTTTAATAACTCAATAGGTATAAATAAACCACTTTGGATATAGCACATGCTGATCATTAGTGCTAATTATGTTAACTGCAGGCTCCGTGAAGCACGGAGTATGACATTATAATAAAAAAAATGAAAAAAGGTTAATGAGAGCAAGTAAAATCGTTGATGCAACATAAAATATTAGGATACGTGTTATTATCATTCTCACAATTATTCGGTTGCCAAATTATAAGCAAATTCTAGGAGGATATGCAAAAATGTTTGCCTGTAGGGTACCTTTTTCTCATAAGAGATTTGGAGTAGGTGGTTAAGATGAAATGTAATTATTTTTCAGTTACACATTATTTTCTGCTGCTTGTTTTCCTCATTTATGGTTTAAATAGAAAAACTGGCAAGATGTATAACCATTGTGTAGAGTTTTTGGAACGAAGCAGCCAAGAACAACTACACACACTGTAGTAGGTCAAATACTGCATTAAAATCACAAATTATTTCATTTATCTTATTTATTTTATCTTAATTACATGGAATTTGGCAAAAATGGTGCAGTTAGAAAGTTGTGTCGTGCAAAATAGGCTATAAACACATTTTGTGACATATATCCTTGAGATCTGCAGATTCAGATGACAATGCCGACACGTCTACTAAAATATGATTTGATTGTGAATATTTTTGGAGGGGTTACATTTGTCTTACGTAGGTTCATATTGAACAATATTATTCAATCACTAAGGTATTTGTTAATTGGTCAAAAGTCTACCTTTTTGTAATAAAAATATATATATATATTACAGTTATGAACGTTGTAGTAACTGGTTCTTAGATTAATTGCGTACCTGGTGTTTTTTGCAGCCTTGACTCTTTAGTAAATCGAGCTGCAGTTTGGCCAAACGGAGTCTGTGCAAAACTTGATGTTTTCTTCAAGGACTCAAAAGCTGTTCGCTGTTCATTATATGTGCCCGGGGCTGGGGTGATTGATTTCACAGGTAGAAATCTCTAGTGTAGCAGATAACAAAATGCTGATGAAAGACTTTAAAAATAACCAGCTATTGCTTTGCCAACAGAATCATTTGGTGACATTAATTTAAACCCCACCTGAAAGATCTGTAGAACAGTTTAATAAAACTAACACTCTTGTAAGGCACCCCTGCACAAGAACACAAAAACTACTCCCATGCACAGAGTGTACAGTCTGTTTGGAGACTTAACTATAATGTGCATGAAAATGTCAGTTAAACATGCCTGTGTATATATATATATATATACACACACTATATGGACAAAAATATTGGATCAGTAATCCCTCGTCCACCAAACTTTACAGTTGGCACAATGCAGTCAGGCAGGTAACATTCTCTTGGCATTCGCCAAACTCAGACTCGCCCATCGGAATACCAAACAGAGAAAAATGATTCATCTCTCCACAGGACACGTTTCCACTGCTCCAGATTCCAGTGGCGGCGGGCACCACTCTATCCACTCTATGCCGTTGAACTTTGTGATGTGGGGCTTGCATCCAGCTGCTCGGCCATGGAAACCCATTCCATGAAGCTCCTGCCACACAGTTTTGGTGCTGATATTAATGCCAATGGAAGTTTTGAACTCTTCAGCTATGGAATCAGCAGAGTGTTGGCTACTTTTACGCACCATGTAAGTCAGCACTCAGTGACCAGGCTCTGTGACTGTACGTGGTCTTCTGCTTCATGTCGCACTAAACATTTTCCCTTGCATCTTTTTGTTCATTTGTCTATAATAACCTTTTACCAACAGATTTCGACATTTAAGATACACTATATGGACACTTGACCGTTAGACCAACAGGGACATTTATGACATTGCATTCTAAATACATAGACATTAATATGAAGTTGGTCCCCTCTTTGCAGCTATAACAGCTTCCACTCTTCTAGGAATGCTTTCCACAAGAGTTTGGAGTGTTTCTGTGGTAATCTTTGCCCATTCATCCGGCAAAGCATTTGTGAGGTCAGGCACTGATGTTGGACGAGAAGGCCCAGCTCGCAATCTCTGTTCAAGTTCATCCCAAAGGTGTTCAATGGGGTTGAGGTCAGGGCTCTTTGTGGGCCAGCCAAGTTGTTCCACGCCAAACTCATCCAACCATGTCTTTATGGACCATGCTTTGTGCACTGGGGGACAGACATGCTGGAAAAAGGTCCTTCCCCAAACTGTTCCCAAAAAGTTGGAAGCATTGTACCAGTGTTGTTCAAAAAGTCTTGGTATGCTGAAGCATTAAGATTTCCCTTCACTGAAAGTTTTCTTTCCTCCCGCAAACTTTACAGTTTGCACAATGCAGGCAGGTAACATTCTGGCATCCACCAAACCCATTAGACTGCCAGACAGTGAAGTGGGATTTGTCGGTCCACAGAACACGTTTCCACTGCTCCAGAGTCCAGTGGTCATGTGCTTTACAGCACTCAAATCGATGGTTGGCATTGTACTTGGTGATGTGAGGCTTGCATGCAGCTGCAGTTTATGTGCTGATATTAATGCCAGTGGAAGTTTAGAACTCTTCAGCTATGGAATCAGCAGAGCGTTGGCGACTTTTACGCACCATGCGCCTCAGCACTCGGTGACCTTGAACTGTGACTTAACGTCATCTCTTGCTTCTTGGCTGAGTTGCTGTTGTTCTTAAATGCTTCCACTTTCCAATAATACCACTTATAGTTGACTGTGGAATATCTAGCATTGATGAAATTTCACAAACTGACTTATTACAAAGGCCCATTATATCACAAAACCACACTTGAACTCACAGAGCTCTCCACCTGTGGCAATGGGACTGATTCCAACTGAATTCAATAATTAAGAGGTGTGTCCCAATACTTGTGTCCATATAGTGTATATCATATTAAATATATAATGTATACACATAAAAGCAAGAAACCAGAGCACACCCAACAAACACTATTTAAAAGCATCTATTGAGGCATAAATATTGACTATATGGTCAAATATTGCTATTTAATCCTAAAATGGCTGTATTGCTTGTTAGGATTAGATAGGACTCGCCAAAAAATTTGCCGTTATTTTGGTATGTACTTTGTAAAATAAATCAAACAGTGAAACACTTCCACTAAAAACACATCATACATACGTTCTATTAGAATTAGGTTTAATTAAATTAAAATGATCATTTAACATAGTCAGAAAAGGTTTTTCCTATGTCTTACGTCAGCTTTTGATAGAAATGGTGGTTGTGGAATATTTGCAGCTTTTGAAAGTCTTTGTTCTTTTTCAAACTGACGTATAATGTCATAGTTTCCTGGCCCAGGTACACCCTGAAATATGAAACATCACAATTTAATCAAGACTCTTACTGTTGTGTAAAGGCAGCATTTTCTAACACATGACAATATTATGGATAACAATAGATAAAGTCCACTTGAAGATGGCATTTTTAATTGATACCTTTTATTGGAACAATGCAGAACAGAATTGAGGGTCACAACATTTTCTTCTTAAAGTCATCTAAAGAAGAAATCACTGAGGTCCCAAAAGTTCAAGTCCTATTCATGTTGCCAGAACTAAGTTACATTGTATCTCAGTTACAGCCCACCATCCATGGTATGGTGTGCCCTGATGTAACAGGTGACCTTACATACTTTGTCTATAATAAAGTACTAAAGCCTCGTATTTATTTAATGTATGTATTTGGATCTGAGTGTCGTTAAATTGTTTTTCTGTGATAAATATAGCAAGATTTCTTGACATTGCTTGTGTGCATTAAATTACGATTAGGCGCAGATAATGGGCTTGATTCGATGACCCATCTATTTCCTGCACTATTACATTAAAAAAGGAACAAGGGAGAAACTACTACAAAGTATACAGCAATTCATCTCCCAGGGCACACTCATTGCTAACTGTTTAACCACACGTTCACATTTAGCGCATGTTACATTGTATAGCCTCACAACGAACATTATTTTCAATTTAAAAGCATCTATGTAACCATGTGTTTAGTGATTATTGTATGTATTAGAATATTTTTTGCAACCACAAACATTGGTAAGGCTAGCACAGTTTGCCTGTCCAGCTTCAAAGCTTAAAGTTCCCTTCTATTTACATAGATACAGTTTAGCAAAGTTCAATAAAAACTGGTGATCTGGTTATTTAAAAGTATACCTTTGT
The DNA here is from genome assembly GCA_023333645.1 of Sceloporus occidentalis. Taxonomy (NCBI): domain Eukaryota; kingdom Metazoa; phylum Chordata; class Lepidosauria; order Squamata; family Phrynosomatidae; genus Sceloporus; species Sceloporus occidentalis. The sequence continues at coordinate 473,803 of JALMGF010000338.1, forward strand.
AGAAATGCTGACACAATGAAAACAGACTGAGTATGAGTAAAGGTAAAAAATGTTTTACTTTTTAAGATTAATTAACTCCAGGTATTTAATAAAGAAAGGAGGTGTATTGTGGGAGGTGTATTTGAGGTGTCTCAGGAAGTATTTATACCCCTTTATGACCCTCTCCTTCAAGGTGTTTCATAAGCACTGTAGTGTTGTTGGGGAGTTCCAGTGACATTCCCAGGGTGTCTCACAGGTAGGGGGAGGAGGACAGGGTTTAAGGACAGCTAAAAAACAAAAACAAAACCTCTCTCCCTACATTTGGTTACACCCTTTGCCATCTTCTGCCACACTAATCTTAATTTTCCCCCCAATACTATCAAATTATACATAGCGGGCATACAACAGAAGGTTTCCCTACCTCACCTGGATAGGCCTACCCTTCTTAGCGCACATCCCGAACTCAGAAAAGGAGTTGAGAAGAGCCTTTAAAGACCTTGCAAACGATAACACCGATGTAACACATCCTTTATTAATAAATCTTACTCTACTTTTACATTCCACATTAGTTAACATCTTTGGCCCCTAACCTTCCTACAAAGGGAGGCATTTTTGGGGCCTTGGCACATTTCAGACCCACTGGACGTTTGCTTATGTTTTAGCCCTAACACAATTATATTTATTATTGTTATTTAATTAAATTATATACATATGCACTATATAAACTACACTATTATGTATTGCACTTTAATGCTGCCAAAATTTCAAATGGCACTGAAAGGTTTAAGTGTTTGCGTTACATATTTAGCAAACTCACATTTTAAATGTGAGTTTGCAAAACTTCTACAGATAATGTTTGAGGGCCTAGAACATACATTAGATTATCATGTCATCAACACAGAGGTGGTGCCCGAATCTAGAATAATAATCCGGTTCTCCAAGAGAGGAGATGTAGACAGAGAAGAACAAAACCCTAAGGCACACCAAGGAAGAGTGGTTAGGGAGAGGAACACGTGCCATAGAAGGTGATGCTAAGGTATGGTCATGAGGACTTGAGTTGGGAGAGAGTGGTGTCACATGCCATAAGAATAATGTGTTTGTAGGAGATGAAAGTGGTCAAAAATATCAAAGTTTGCCTAGAGGTCCATGAAGATAAGTAAGGAGAGGTGAACAAGCTATGGGTTGTTTAATAGTGCCAATAACTGGTATGTTCACTCCTTGCATTCAGCATGTAATGTTTACATGCCTTTAGTTAAGGAGACTGATGGGATAATTTAAAAAAATGGTAGTGTGAATGGTAGTCAAGTTACATTAGTCATAACTTGGTGAATAGACCCAAGTGCATAAAACAAGACTCATATTTACTGCACCGCATTGTGAAAATGAGTTGTAATGGTACCACAGAAGCATGGGGCCAAAACTAATACATCTCCTCCTATAACTGCAAAACAGCATTGTATATCAATCTATCTATCTATTCTACATTCTATATATTGTATCTATTTATTCTATATATTGTATCTATCTATCTATCTATCTATCTATCTATCTATCTATCTATCTATCTATCTCTGTTGTACAAAGCTGCAGCATCTCTTGGCTCTACGTAACTATAATGAAAAACAAACCAAGGGAATTATTTTGGTCGATACAGAACAAACAGAACTAGTTTATTGTTTTGTATTATTTTTAGTTCTTTTATATGAGCACTGCTACATTAATACATTTTCTCCAAATAAACCAAGCTTTCTTGAGATAAGTGTGTGAAAATGCTTCCTTAAGTAGAACATAATAAAGGTTCCTGTTTTATGTCAGTGGCACTTAAGCCTCAATTTCTTTGTACCTTCCTTTGTAACAACACACTGTTCTTGTTATCTTTTGCAGAGAACATTGAAATACCGGTATATAGGGTAGTCAAGCCAATATTATAAATCAACTTTCTACATCGCTAAAAAATGTTCATAATGTAGGATTTTGTGATCAATTATTTTACAGTTTCAACATTTCTGTCCTTAAAGTAAAAATAATGTCATGAATTTAATATACTATTGTGGATGAGTAGTTAGTTACCATCTCTAGGACAAAAAAATTAAAAATATAATTATAATAATAATAATAATCATAAAGCATGCAGTATGCCTTGCAAGTAAAATGTGCCAGAGGACAAGACTTTATGTAATTCTTGTAGGAAGCATCTTTTATTTTTGAAAATGAAATAACATATTTTACACAATACTTCCTCAGTTTCATATTGACTACAGTTAACTATGTCTGTGCTGGCTTGAAACCTTTATATATTAAAGCACAAAGACAGACCTTTATTTATTGCACACAACAGTACCCTATAATTTAGCATAGCCTGGAACACAGTCAGTAGTGCTTTAGACCAAAGGAGTTTTAAATAAATGTATTTCCATTAAACTGAGTAGTTTTAAAAATACAACCGTGGAAATTAAGAAATATGTATTGGATAATGATAAATATTAGTGAATCACAGGCCATTGTTCATTCTGAAATTGATTAAAGAGATTCCGAAAACGAAATGACTTAATTGAAAAATGCAGCATCACTTCTATTATCTTTGCACATCATAGTAATCCAAGCACCTAAGGAGAGCAGCTATATCTGCAAAATTCTGAGTTAGACCTTTAAATAGGCAAAAAAAACACATATCCATAGTTATTAAACCCTGACTAATACCAGATAGACATACCACCTTAGGGCCACAATCCCCTTTTTGGGTATAGAATGCAAGCAGAAACTTGACCAGTAAATCCCAGTAGCGCTGCAGATTGATGGCATCGCAATTTTTTGCGATTTTGCCATTTTGGAACTTTTACCAAGATTTGCACTGTGCACCCTCCGAGCACCCAAAGTTTGATTAGATGGGCCTAATGTCCTCTACTTTAGAGGGTGTGTGGTTGATTTTAGAGGTAGGGTGTAATAGGTAGAGTTTACATAGAAGTTATAATAGTAGTTATAATATATACCTTAGGGAGAAGTACAAATAAAATACAAATTGGGTCCCTGGGGTGGAGTATTAGAAGATAAGGGTGGTCATTTTGCTCCACTCCATATACTCCTACTTAGCTGCTGCAGGTACAGTAATAACTAATTACCTGCTGTACTAATTAAAGAAACAGGCTGAGTAAAGAAGCTTGGTTGTGCCGAGAAGACTCTGAAAATACTGGTTTTGGAAAAGGGATTTGTTTATTGTATTGGGAAAACAATGTAGCTGTACCAATTGTAGTTAGGACTGCAAAAACTGTATAGTTTTGGTTTATGATTTGTTTTTTTTGTGTGTTTGGGGCAAATTAAAGCCCCAAATTTAATATTTTGGATATTTGGATATTTTAGATTTTCGGGTTGTCCATTTTGAAAATGAATGATGGGATTCTGCAGAATGCCCCATATGCATTTGACCCTTCAGATATACCCCCAGCTAAATGCCCTACAGGCATTTCCCTGCATGTGGTTTACTGCATATACCTCCAGTCAGATCCAGAGCTGCATGCAGAGCACTTTCCTGACACTGATTGACTGCTTTAAGCTGCCAATCATTGGCAAGAAATGTCAGATCATAGTTGCAGCTTTTGCAGCAGGACTGCAATGGGTTAAATGTGTACGTCAAACAATCAATCTCCTGAATAAATACCAAGTGGAAGAAACCTTCTTGGAAAAAGCAACGGAAGACCCTAAATCTTTCACCTGAGCACTAATGCCTTTTGCTTACAATATACCATAAACACTCCAGCCATTTCATTAGCTAATGAAACACTTTAAGAGCTGGCAAGACATGGTTTATCAGCATCAATAACTCACAGGTTAACAGAAACGTCCCTACTTAATTCTACATTTTTGTTTAGCACTATATTAAAGCTTTTTGGTATTGGGCACACATTTTGGTGATCACTTACAATAACTTTCAATAAATGCTTGTAATCGTGTTTGCTAATTCACAAGACTTGCATATCAATATACGTCTTCCTCTTCCATTTGGAGTTCAATTTAAAGAAATATGTCAAGGAGAAGTAGCCACGACAGCTGCAACATTTTTATGGATTTTAATTTCTTGAAAGGGGATGCAGAAGTTTAAATAACGACAGAATCCCGCGAGCCACATTAAGAAATAGGTGGTCGCCACTCCTGCAGTGTAAAACTGTTTTCGAAATGTTATGAATAAAATTGTTAAGAAACAGAGAAAATTAAGCAATAAGACATTGAAAAAATGGGTGTTCACAAAATAAAAATACACTTACGCCAATATGGATATGTCTAAGACATCCACAGGAGGTTACATACACAACAAAAATCTTGAAAGAGAAAACCTACTATTGTATATAAAATAATGACTAGAAGCCCTAGACGCACACATAAAAATATATGTGTACCAGCACAGGACACCAAACTGATGGGATATGGATGAAAAATGAAGAAACTGTGCTTTTATCGAGCAGGAAGGTACAATTCATTGCCGACGTCTAGCGCATGATCTGACAAATGGGAATATGATTTCCTAGATGATAATAACGAGTAGCAAAGTAATGATGTGTGAGCAAGTTGTCTCTGGTGTATCTTGAATGACCAATGAGAGCATGACAAGTAATATTAGACTACATGTGAAGTCACCTTGAGAAGGGTTAGTCTGAGTGACATCATATAATAAGCGAGCAATTAGATTACTGTGCTCGCGACTCTCTTGACCAAAAAGGTCATAAGAGCACATTCCATTGATAAAGATTTATGGATTAGCAAAGGACATCTAGCAAAATTATGCCTTTCTTGTACAAAGATCTTGACACGCACCACATATCACAATAGGATAATTGCATTGTACAGTTTTGTTCCAATAAGCTTAAGGGAGTGAGTTTGTTTTAGGACATTATGGCTGATAATGAACTCCCAATGTTCTCAAACAATGGACACATTACTTACTGATATAATTGCAGGTCTGGGTTTTTAAACCTCGAATTAATTAAGGTCTAAATGCCATTCTCAACCTCATGATTTGCATGATTGCAAGTTTCCATTGTTTCCAAATGTCCATTGTTATATAAATGTATGTAAGACTACACTTTAATAATGTAGGGCTAACTGCCGTATTTTACATTGGATAAGTCCTCAAAAAATGACAGCACTACTACATTGTCACTGCAGTTGAAAGCATAAGCATGCTTTAGTGGATAACCCCACCACTGAAGTGCCACCTAGTTGTAGCACAAATACAAATGTAGTTCTCAACACACCTAACTTGACCCCATTGGCACAGCAGCTCACATAGGGTGAAAGGATGAGGGCCTTTGGTCACGTATGTTTGTTCAGCCATGATTCCCCTTTTCATGTTTAATTACATTACATGAAGAGCACAATATTAACACAAATGCACGATCATACATGGATTTATACCTGTGCTGTAAAAAGACCTAGCCTATGGGTTCAAATTGTAAATTTGAAATTCAGCAACATTGAGCTGTTCTCAAAAGGGCTCCAAACAATAAATAACGTGCAGAGAAAGTAGTGTATGGGCAATGCTCTTGTGCATTCTAAGAATATAAATGCGCTGGAAAAAGGGTTTATAGATGATTAGTGATTCAAGGGGGCTGCTCTTCATAAAAAGACGAGTTCAACATTTCATTTGTCAGTATAATCCTTGCTTATTAATCCTGACCAGCACCCGTCATTGATGATGATAATGATCCCTGGAACAACTAATATAGAACATGGCCAGCGGCAAAGCTTCAATCTCAGTCTCACCCGATACAGTTCACGCACACGCACTTCAATCAAAACAGAATACGAACCACTACTATCCAGTTATAAATCTCCATAAAAATATTCTTGCAGTAAGCTTGTTACCCTAATTAGGGTAGCCCTACATTCTGTAAAAATACCCCATTCCTGCCTTATTTAGTTCATTATTTTTATTAGAAAATTAAAACATTTCTGAAGAACTCATTAGAAAAACGCAAATATAATAAGACTCACTTTGACAGATATGTATATATTCTGCTACCTTGGAATGAGTGATCTGTGTTCACATTATTGTTTAATTTTCCAAGACATCCAGAAATCTTAATCAACTTTCAATCACTTCTTAATTCAGAGCCAACTTCAAAATGTCACCAAATTTCCTGCGCACATGGAAATGAATTGCTAACAGTAAGGCTTAAAGGCTTTAGGTTAATCTAAGGTTCAGCCATCATAAATTTGGATAAATTGCGTTATTGCAATGGTTCTGCTTGCTGCATGCTCTCATTTCATCGTAGAGAAACAATTTCACAAGCCGGTAGCAGCGCAATGTATTGTTGAAAAACGTATATAAAAACCTAGTGGTTTTAAATGGGTTGCCGCAATTAGAAACAGATGTTTACAGATGCTTTAATAGCACTTATTTCTATAGTTTTTGTGTATTTATTAGAAGTTTATACCAGAAATATGAAAAAATCTTAACTAAGGTATAGTAGCATGCAGCAAAATATTTCTAAACAACAATACAACAGAGGTTTGTATGTATTAGTGAGAGTTAATTTTCCTAACATGATAGACATTTAACTTGTGACCCCGTGAAAATGTTATAAAGACAGCTTTCCATAATTCTGTGTTTACAGTGATCAGTGAAGCAAACTATGCATGCTTCACTGTATTACATACCTGGTGTTTATATGCACCTAACTTGGACAGGTACACAAATACTGTATGCTCCTGGTACGCTGACCACATTGGCATGTGTATTTATACAGTATATACTGTAAGTCCTGGAAAAGAAGGCCACCACAATATGGTCACCCTAGTCCAGAGGACCTTTGTGGCTAAACAGGGTTGGCTACAGGCAGATTCTGTCTGTTTCTAATGGAAATAATGTGCAGGGAAGATGATATTAATACTTTTCAAAAAATACTAAGGAGGAAACATATGGTTGACAAGGGCAATATCAGTTGAAGGAATTGGTCTACTACTTTTGAACGTGGGGAGCCCATTGGGGACGTAGGTAGGGCTGCTATGTCAGAATTCCATTCATGGTCATCACCCAAGTTAGTGAGAGCGGTGCCAAACAAGTTTTAAACAAGTTAGAAATGTATTCATGATGTTACATGAAGCTACATGTTTTTGATGATTATGTAAATCACAACAATCTCAAGCATTTATAAGGCATGGGGTGGCAAGGGCCAGGAGGCAAGGACTTCCTTCTTGTTTTCTTCTTCTTTGTTTTGCTCCATGCCTATTCTATTTTAACATGAACACATGCACTGGATAAAAAGACATGGAATACTCAGCAAATGACTCCTTCACCAAAAATACACACCTATGATATATTAAAACTAACAGATTCTATTGAACTCTTGTGCGTCAATTGGATATGAAACAGAATGCTGTGTATTCTTATCCTCACAAATAATAAAGATATTATTTTCTGGTCACGGCGTTTTATGCATTGGCTTTAGTTTATTGACTAAGTATTTTTGCACATTTTATTATCAATTGATTTATTTTGCTTTTAAAATAAAACATCTCTGTTTGGGGGACATGGCATTCCAGTTGTTTTTTTATTTATTTTTTTTATTTTTTTTTACAAGAACAGTCAAATCCTAAATTTTACAGAGCAGGCATTGTAGTAGAAAAAATATTTACTTCTATAAGAGTTATTAAGGAGATGAGTCAATATGGCAATGCCTGGAAAGGGAGCAAAGATATACGGAACACCTGTGAGAGGAACAATTACCTAGCTAAGTCTTTTCCCATTAACATGCAAAGCAAGCTGTATGTCACTGCAGGGAATGTAGTCCTAGGATATTCCCAAGATAAAGATGCTGTTTCCTAACACAAATACAGCACAGCTATGAAACTAAATGCCTTTTATACTTGGCACACAGACAACTTTCAAATGTTAAGATGCTGTGTAAAAGCTAAAAAAAAAAAAGGAGCAAGATGTTTGAATGCACATCCACATAAAAGCTAACGTACACTGCACAATATGCTGCCTGACTTTACCGAGGCCTGGAAATGTCAAGAAGGGCAAAAAGTAAACTTCTCCGAAGTTGCCAGAGTACTTTATTAACACTGTATTTTCGTTGTCTTAATCCGTTTAGACCTGATATCTATAGCTACTAGGGACAGACTTGCAGATTACAGGCTGGACTTGTAACTAATAGCCAAAACACTATGTAATCAACGAGGATTCTTACGATTCATTCAAGATCAAGGACTGATTAAGATCCAAGTCTTACTTCAGGAAGATGCAGAGCGGATGAGCCAAATGGTTCTTATTTGCCTTCAAATTCTATGTTTTTAATAAAAACCCTATATTGTGGTAAAATCATTATTAATTAGACAATGTGCTGGTAGACTAATTATTTTTATTAATAAAGCCAGATCATGCGGCATAGTTGCAAAAAAGCACAACAAAATAGTACTATTTCAATGAAAACAAAGGTTATTGGTTATACAGGGGATTGTAAAGTCATCTAGGTAAGTGCACCGCGCGTTTCACCCACTCCCTGTACAGCTTCCTTACGGACTCACTAGCAATACTTCTATAGCATATAATTTACATTGGGACTTAAATGATAACAGTAAAAATAACTTTAGGGTTTTTTATCTTTAATTCATACTTGCAATATACATACCAACCAATCCCATGTGTTTGACTTTTGAATTATGTTTATTTCACACATATTTCTAACATAAGTATTTTTTGTATCATCCCATATTTTATATTCTATAATAAAGTTAACATTTTAATTTATTTTAAGACTTTCTTGTGGAACATAAAAGCTATTTAGTTGGAAGTAAACATACACTTCCCTTACAATGTAAAGCAGAAACCTACAAGATAAAACTGCAGGGGGGAAATATTTCACATATAACAGATTGCACCCCTTGGGTAGCAAGGTGATGTGAATAGAAAGAAATACAGGGGGGGGGGAAGAAAAATTGGATAAGGAAAAACTGGAATAATTTTAAATAAGGGTTATAATAAATAGTAAATAGTTGGCTGAAACATTTTTCAATTTCAGGTAAAAGGTCATTATTCCTATATAGTCGTCAACTGCATCATACAGAAATCCTTGAGCAGCTAACATTAAATTCTGCCGTATAAATGTCATCTGTCCTGGAATTACATTTCTTGCTTGGGCAATTTTTCTCTGTGATAAACTACAATATAAATGACCTGAAATGCTGGGGAGAATAGAGGAAAGGATATTTTTTGCCTAATATCAAATTGTCTATTTTTTTGGTAATTGAGTCAATATGCTCTTGAAATTTAAAGCTTAGGATAAACATGAATATTATATAACATAACAGTGAATGACTGCTATAAAATTAAGAAACTACAAATGAGAACAAATTCAATGACACAGAACAGAATTAAAGAGGCACTTTGTAGACCTCTACAACCTAAAGAGATATATAATTTAGTATGCATTTTGTAATTGCTAGCGGTTTTGCTTATTTTAAATATGAAATTTACATTTTCACATAATGGGATGGATATAATGACAGATTCATTAGCTGAGATAAAACTGTATCACTTTTTAAACTATTTTTTTCCCCTACAAGGATTGCCACTCATGTTGTACTGTTATTGAACCTAGTCCCGTGTTGGATATTCATTTACAACAACTTAAAATGAAATCTTGAATTTATGAGCTCTGATGAACAAATTATGATATAAAGTTGTGTGAAAAAGAAAGTACACTTTATTTGAATTATATGGTTTTACATATCAGGACATAATAACAGCCATCTGTTCTTTAGCAGGTCTAAAAAATAGGTAAATATAACCTCAGATAAACAACAACACATGACATATTACATGTGCCATTATTAATTGATTTATCGATATATATATATATATATATATATATATATATATAAACAAATGAAAAGCTGCGACATTTAGTGTTTGAGAAGTGACGAAAAATGTAAGGCCTATGCACCATAATGAAAAAACAAGCAGACATTTTTATACCACTAGAATGATCACTGAAACCAGCAATTAACAATAAATATACCCAGTTATAGCGGCTATCCAATCAAATGGGTCTTTTAAAAGTCTGTATATTTACTGTCTTGGAGTGCTATAATAAACTCTACAGTCTACTGCTCTACAGTCTACAATAAGGATGTCAGTGATCATTTCTTGCAGTTTGGCCAGTAAATGAACGTGATCCTGCCCTTTGTGCACCATGGATTAATGCAACTAGTGCATTTATCACAGGTAAACATTAGTCCACTATATATACTATACTACAGTATACTGTATATTTTCTTTATCATTATGCTACAACAAATGATAAAAAGTCATGCTTTTTGATTCCATGTCCCAAAAAGAAAAGCAGAAAAGACATGAAAGAATGAATAATGAAAATGAAATATACAGAAAGGTAATAGGCCATTGGAATTAGAAAGACCCTTGCCTTCTATCTAGTGTCAGGACCTGGGCCAGCAGGTCGGGTAGGAGCCCAGTTGCAGAGGATACCAGGGGCTCTGTCTGTACTCCTTGATACATCATGACTGGTAGGTAGGTAGGTAGGTACAGACAGGCACACAACAGACAGAAAAGCAGGACTGAAATAAAAGAATAAGGGGAAACTGTAGCGAGGACAGGGGAAACCAGAGTGGCAAGGCACACGGCTTGGAAGCCCTCAGGCAAGGCACATGGCTTGAAAGCCCTCAGGCAGGACACAGTTTGGAAGCCCTCAGACAGGGCACACGGCTTGGAAGCCCTCAGGCAGGACACACGGTTTGGAAGCCCTCAGACAGGGCACACCGCTTGGAAGCCTTCAGGTAGGGCACATGGCTAGGAAGCCCTCAGACAGAGCAGACTTAGTCAGGCAGGCCAGGTCATTGCCAAATCGGAATCCAAGGAACGAAGTCAAAAGCAAACCAGGTGACAATGGGTTAATTCGAATCAGAATACTGTAGCAGGAGGACTGGGCCAGGCAGTAGGTAGATGAATTGTAATGCAAAGGGCCAGACTAAAGGGCAGAGCAAGTATACAGTAAAAGGGCAGGGCTAAACTCAGGTAACGTGGCTCAGTTGACCCAAGTAATGGGAAATGGGTGCTCCTGAGAGGGAAGGGTGGCTACTAGTGGCTGCAGGTGGACATGACAGGGTGGAATCCTGACAGTCAGCCAATTTACTTCCTGTAAATTAAACTTGTGAAAGGTGTTTCTGTTGTCCTTGTTTTTATTTTACTATAGAGATGGAGGCAAGAAAATTGTGGTAAAAATATACACAACAGTATGGCTACATGGCATTGAGGTTGCTAGGCAAGAGTTAATGGGGCTAAAGCCACCAGAGTTCATTGCATGCCCTAATCTGAAGCTCCAAAATGGAAAACAACTTAATATTCGTGAACAACGAAAGTTGTTTTGTGAGTGTTAGAATGAGAGGCTTCAGTCAAGACTGTTCAGTTGAGTTATATCTTGACTGACCCCTTGCCTTCTTAATGAATAGACCCATGGCTACTTTGCATTTTAGTGGAGACAGAAAAGACTTTGTTTTTAGTAAGAGCTCCAAAAGAAAAATTGTTTGTGAGACCAGTGAGTGCAATGAGGGGTTGAATGGAGTAGTTTTGCTTTAACTTTATATTTGCATATTGTTGTAAAGTATAAAACATGAATCTGTGCACACTAAATAACATCAACCTAAATTATTTAATATATAATAGCCAACAAATGCCCCCCAAAAACATTTTATAGAATGCTAATGTATGATTTGGTCCCCAGATATGACATCTTTATCAGGGAAGCAAGGAATAAGTATAAGCAAAAGGAATACATAAATCACATAACTTTGAATATCTGTTCTCCTAGAGGTGTGAAACAAGATGGTTGTCTGGGTGTTGAATGAACACTGGTGATGAAACACCTGTTGCTTATAGCGTGAGAAGAATGCAACAGGTTACTCAGTGACATCATAACAGTAGCATAAAGCCACAAGAAGAAAAAACGTGCAACAATACGTAATAAATAAAGAACGGCTTGACAGGTGAAAAACAACAACTGGGCCAAACACCTTTTAATTCCTAAAATAAATCTTCAGAAAATGCACCACCATGTATGCGACAGCAATGCACCAAAATAAGTTCCATCTGTCATTAGCACAACCAGAAAGATATCTTTTCTTGTCCAATACCAACAACACTCATAAATCTTCCCCATCTCAAGAAGAAGAAAGACACCAGTATCATCTGATTAATTCTCTGTACCTGCAGGTTCTCCATCTGAAAATTCACAAATGACTGCTTTATTCATTCTCAAGAAAATCATTCCTGACAACCAACCTCAGATAATTCATTTTATCAAATCATTCGAACTGTCACATAGATTTCGTTTTTATCACCATACCACTGTTGAAAATACCAGGTATTATATACTAAGTTACAGTTTAAAGTGTATGTGAATGATTACGGACACTGCTACTGTAATTTGATTTATTCATACATCCCACCTACCTGTTCCTTTTTTATAGATCTAATCTCTTAGCTTGCTGTCTGAGACACCCTGCATATTATTTTTGAGAACTGCATGTTTCCTCTCCTCCAAATTATTTAATACAGATCATATTTTGAATTCATGTGTTATATTTTAGAGTGACAATTCCTCTCTAAGATAAAAAATATTTGCTTTCTTACGCTTGTTGTCCAGTTTTTACAGAATCTGAGATTGTCCTTAGAGTATTAAAATTCCATATCACTAAAACTTGTGAGAATGTGAGAATGAACTGTAAATGTATAGAAACATAAAATAACATCGCTAGCATGCTAATGATACAGATTGACAAAGCCATACACAATGAGAAAATGCATTGGGAGCATTTTAGAATGTTCTTCCTGTTTTGGTGCATGAAGTGGCAAACGATAACAGTGTGAAACAGTATTAGGTGTTTTGGCCCTTTGGACTTATTATTATTATACTGTATCTGCCATTTTCCAGGACACATGTGAAATGCATATGTGCACTAGCATACCTAAGGGGGGGTGTGGTTCGCCCCGGGTGCCACTCGTCAGGGGGTGCCTGGTGGGCCTAGGGCTGGCCCGCAGCTTACCACTATTCGAGAAAACTCTGTTTTCCCGCCAAGGTTCCTGCTTCCCCTGGGCAGGAAAATAGTTTCCTCAAACAGTGTGCGGGCGCCACAGCGGTAAGCTGCAGGCCCATGTCAGGCTGCATTGATGTCTGCATGGCCCCAGTGAAAAAATGAAATAATGAATGAGTGAGTGTTAAGGGGCAGATATGGGACAGGCAGGCTGTCTATAGGGGTTGCACAGGCAGGCTGTTTAGGGGGCAGAGGTGGCATAGGCAGGCTGCTAAAGGGGCAGAGGTGGCACCGGAAGGCTGTTTTATGGGCAGCAGTGGCACAGGCAGGCTGTCTTAGGGGCAGAGGCCTACCATGTCAATGTCTGGCTTAGCGTATGGTGATAGGGGTTATGCTGCACTACCATAAATGTCTGGCTCAGTGTATAGTGATAGGAGTTACGCTGTACCATATCTGTTCAGTAAATGTTATTTATTTAAATTATTTATTTATTGTTTTTCAGTGACATACAGTTTACTAATTTGTATAACAAACTTGTACTAAATGATTCAAGTAATTATACATATACCTTGCTTGTAAAATTATCATTCATTCCCGTCTCCAACAACACTACACTAAAGTGTCATGTTTGGTTATTTGAAATGAAAAAAGAGTGTGTGTGTACTGTTACCTACAATCGTATATACATACATATTAGGTGGAGTCATATGAATTTGCATATTTCATCAATTCGCACGAATCCCCGAAAACCAAGCAAGACCCACTGTGAAATTAAGGAAAACAAAGAAAAAGCTAGGAATTTTCATTTTCATTCCATGGGCTCATTCACTCCCACTTTCATTCACGTTCTCTTACACTCTCATTCTCTCTCACTTTCTCTGAATGTCTCCCTAGCTTCTCTGAATGTCTTGCAGCTCTGCTTCTTCTCTAGCATCATCTTCTTTCTTCATCCATATCTCTGCGGACATGACCTCCTTGTGAACTTCTGCAAAAATGTCAGGCATCCTCTCCCCTGAATAGAGGATGTCACTTGAAACTCTGCCATTTTTGTAGATGTTCCCTGGAAGGTAATGTCTGCTGAAATAGGGGCGAAGAAAGAAGAGAGAAGAACAGGAAGATGCGGATGATGCTAGAGAAGAAACAGAGCTGTGAGACACTGAAGTAGTCGACAGAGAAGTTCTGAAAGAGTAAGAGAGTGAATAAGATAGATAGTATGAGTGAAAGTATGAGAGAGTAAGCGAGAGTGAATTTGGGAGTCAGACAAATTTTATTTACAAATTTAAAAAGCCCCCGCCAGATTTTTGTCAGCAACGAATGGGTAGGAAATATTAATCCAAACATTTTTGGCCATTTGTCTTATCCATATGATCATGAGGCCAAATAATTATCATCATTCTGATATATCAGTGCACGTTTCAAAACGCTTTCCTTGTAAAGCAGAAATCTCTTTACTAGTAAAGTCACGGAATAAAGGATTCTTTTTATAATTGGCACATTGTATACCTACAGTAAGTTAGACTGACAGTGCTACAAAAGCGAGACAATTTAATGATGTTGCTTTATAATAGTTACCAGCTAATGTGTGTAATTATGAAGGCATTTCAAGGCTGTAATTAATACAGAATGCAGCTGAAATTCTGTTGTGCTCACTAAACTAAAACTTTTTGTATTATGACTTTAAATTAATAATTTGGGGAGCTTAATTTTCCAGCTTCATATCAAGAAAAAAATAAACATATTATTGTAATTGTTATTCTTATTATAATCATTTTCTTGTGACAGATCCATTGCCATTTGCAATAAATTACACATTAATGTATTTCAGTCTTTGCAGAACCAAAAAGGTTTAGGTCTTGTAACTTTTTTCACATACTGTTGTCTTTAAAAGGTATCTTAAATTTATGCACGTGTCTGAATATTAATTGCTCTGTAAACAATACAAATAAAGGATACGAATATCAGTCTGTCCTTATTTTTGTTGCCCCTCATTTTTTTGCAGCATGAAAATTAGCCATTAAAAGTAGAGTGTGTCAGAAACACTACCCCTTCTATATTATATTATATTATTTATAGAATTTATGGTACAGAATTGGTACTTGCCATTTAGTAAGTAATTTTACATTTGACAAATTATAATTCCTTTCAAATACCAGATTTTGGGATATCCTTAATTAACCATTTAAGAATAGAGCTGTTTTTTTCGTGACTAAGGCTGTTTTATGATTTCTGCGTTTTTGTTTTTTTCATAACTGGTAATTCTACCCACGTGTCCTATTTGGGGCATCAGTTTAAGTTTAAAACTAGACACTCCAGGGTATTTCAAATACTAGTATTTGAACTATTTTCATGCACTAATTCTACTACCAGCCATTGTCAAACTTTGTAGTAATGTATTGGCACACTAATTGTACTTCAGGTATAAATTTACAGCTCCTGGTATATGTATCAAATAACACCTCAGTAACATCTCCTGAGTACAGTGATTTCACCCATGCATGGGTTTGTCAAGTTGTTTGGGGGTAAAAGGTCACTTTTGGGACATGTACAGTTCAGTTTGTCAACTTGTAATATTGATTTTTTATTTATAACCCATGGACTCCAGTGCATGATTTTTTTGTTAGAAAATGAGACTTCTTAAATTGAGTCATAAATGAGTCTTATTAATCTCCTCCCCTGACTGTCTCTACCAAAACCAGGGAGTATGAACTGGAAGCTTACTTCGTGTACATACTTAGTAGTGCCCCTTTTTTAATCAGTGGGAGTAGCAGAAGCAAATCATACATATGCAAGAAAAACACCAGTGTTCTGATAGCATACATGGGATTGTATTTTGCTACTCCCCTTAATTACAATTGATTGACTAGAATGTGAGTGTTGCTGAGCATGTGCCATAGGCGTCCACACAAAGGTTCCCTGCTTCTACCAGAGGATTTAAATGAAAGGGAGGTTAAATTGTTTATTTAAGCTTGTAATCAATTAACATTTTACATTAGAGTGTAATGTATTCTCATGAAAATCAATCCAAGTAGTCAGTTGACTGAAATGACTAATATGATTATTAATTTGCCTAGTATTTGGGAATCAAACTACAATTTGGGTTTTTGTTGCCTATCTTTTAGAGCTAGGCTGATGTGAGTATTAGCAACCATGGCTTGGAGTCTTCCAAGGGTAGGCTCACCCTCTGATGGGTCAGTGGCTTCACATGGGGCAAGGCTACCTATTCAGGGAGCTGTGGATAGCCACACCTAGGACATGGCTAGTCACACAAAAGGAGGCCTAGTCATAGACAGTGTCAAATGGGCTGGGAGTATAAGGTGAAGTGGAGGAGAAGTGGCCATGGGTAAACACTGCTTCCCTGTCCAAGGAAAGAGGAAAGTGACCCAGAGATCCAGAAAAGCAGTGCTTCACCCGCTGACTCCTGTTCAAATCCAGATAGTTCCCAAATATGCTGGCAAGGCCTCAGTTCAGGTAATGTCACACTACTGGTTAGTATGCCTTCCTCTACTAACTTCTGTCTGTGCTAATTATGGGTGAATTTTAGTATAAAACTTAAAATTAATGTTTGGCTTTATTGTTATCTGCTTTTTGTGAAATAAAACTATAACAACTGTATATAACTGAGCAATATCATATGTTTTATCCTGAAAACTGTTTTTGTACCGCTTTAATGGTAACAAATAGAAAAAAATAATTTCTCTGTGTAACTTGTGATACAGATCGACTCAATTAAATACCTGGGCAAACTGAAGTCATCTGGACAGCATGCAACATAGCTAACTGAAACAACATTTGTCTGTTTAGAGTGTGCTGATGAGTTGAATGTTGCAAGTCTTCTATTGAGTTGATGTCACACCGCTCTGCATAGCAGTAGAGCTGAACTCAACAGCTGTCAAGTTGGTCATGCAAGTTGAAGGTCGGGTCTGTCAGTCTAGCTGTTATATAAGTCTGCCACACGAGTCATCAGGCAAATTGGTGGTTTAGTTTGTCATTGAGTTTGGCAATTGAATTGAATTTAAGGAGTTCTGGGTCAACTCATCTCCTCACAAAGAGTCAAGCTGATTATGCTGAGTTGGAGCCCTTTGTCAACTATTAACTTGACTCAAAGTGAAACTTCTGTTGGCCCTGACATGTTGACATACACTTCATTTGATTTAACAGTTTAGTTCACTTCAGTTAACACATCACTTGCTCGATCTCATCTAGCTTAGTTAAGGTGGCTTGAGCAAAGTACTTAATAGCACAGAGCCCCAAAAACTATGCATATGATTGCAAGTGCCCAAAATGCTAACAAGTTTGACAACATTAGAAAAAATTGTTTTAATAAAATCTGTGCACAAAAAGAAAAGTCTTACGCTAGTCACATCCAAAATTACAGTACAGTTTGGATAAACAAGCTGCAAATACAGTTTCATTATTTGCATGGTGTCTTATAGTTACTGTGTACCAGTGTAAAAAGGCACAAAGTATTTTATGAAAACAAAACTATTTGCAATAAAAAGTACAAAATGCATAAGCTCTTCTTAGGACGACAAACCTCAAAATAACCATCATTTATCAACATGAGAGGGTAGCTTGGTATTTAAAGATGTTTCTTGCCACAGGCTGTAACCAGACAAATAGCTTTGTTTTTTTCTCAGGCCTATGCGAGATGCTTAGTGACCATGGTATTGTTAAAAGGTAAATGGCAAAGGACCCTGCTGGCAACTAATGTACGCAGTGCACAGGAAAAAAAACAGTATTATAAAAGTTTAAGACCTTACCTAACTTTATACGAGACAGAATTAGGTATTCCAAGTAAAGAGAAAAGTGAAATCTAAATTATCCTACTAAACTGCATAGGATAGAGTGATTATAAAAATTATAAACCTAAGTAATTCCTTCCATTTGCACTCTATCCCATGTATATAGGAAAAATGGGGTAATACATATACTTACACTCATGCCCCACCATTTCCTATGAGGTAGGATGAGGATTAACATGTACAAAAAATCAAACAAAAAAAACTACGTTTCATCTCTCTGAATTTCATGCAAGGGGAGCAAGGCCCATCCAATTTTCCTTTGGATACCAGTAAGTTTTTCTATATGATAATCTGGCCCCCAAGCTTATCAAGGTGCACTCCAGCCATCACATGCACTTTAATGTGACCATTTTCTGCAATGCAGTACATATTGGGATTTATCAGAATCCACTCTATCTGTTTGCTCTGTTAATTTTAATGGCAGCACTTTCCTGTTTGCGTCAGTAGACTGTCCATATAATAGATGATCCTAGGGCGTTCTTTTCAGTTTATAAAAGTACTTGTCGAATAGACTAGAAGCATAGAATCTGAGAGCCAGGGCCAGCCCAAGACATTGTGCTGCTTGGGTCTAAGTATGAAATGCTGCCACACACACACAACCATTCCCATCAAAACCATGCCCATGTCCTTTATGCTATATCATGATAAATAAAACCAAACTTATCATTAAGTGACATGAGCACATTTGTCAGATAAATGTAATTTTGTTTAGGCGATATGTTTAATTTAAGATAGCGTGTTCATATTTAGCATTCAGTAATGATGTTTTAGTAGACAGAATAAGTAAATGCCTGTTTTAAAATAATGCCAAATAGAGAGTAAAATTGGAATTCATTTGTACAGGGACATAAATTCACAACTGGAACTTTTGACGGTAAATACAATTGTGAGTCACATCCTAATCATAGCTGTAAAGATATGAATCATGTTTAAAGGGATTATGCCATGCATCTCTAGTGATGCTGTAGTCAGCATGATAATGTTTATTCAACTGTGTATTGTTACAAGATTTGGAGCTTTTAAAGTGGACCGGTTAACTCTCTCCAATCCTACATTTACATTTTGTAATTGTATATACAGTTATGCAGTTGACAGGGCTACTTTAAGTGTCTTTAGTGTAAAAAGCTCTTACAGTCCTATTGCAGCAGCTGCCCTAATCTTCCATGATCCGTCTGTTCTTGCCACTGATTTACTTCAAACTCTCAATCAGTGTCAGAAAAGCGCTTCCATTGAAATCAATACAAGAACTTTCCACACATGCCCACTGGGGTCTAAACAGACCCCTATATGCAGCTTTCACATGAGCCAACGCTGGAGCTGACTGGATGTAAGTATATTTGGCAGAACATAGTTAGCTGGGGTTGGGAAAAGGGGAACAAATAGATGCCAAGGGGTATACAGTGAATTTTACTGTCAAGCCTCCTTGCAACCAAATGGTGTATTGTGTATTGTTTAGATGCCTCACCCTTCTACCTGGGGTACTTAGCGGTAAGAAATGAAGGTAGGGGTTTTCTTTTGTAATTTTATCTTTTAACCGCTACAATCCACAACATAGGGAAGGAGGAAGCATGAGATTTGAGAGTTGTAGGATGCAAATGTATGACTTGACATTTTACTGTCAAGCCACATTTGGTCCTCCGTATGTGGTTATTGAACTCATGGTCTACTTTTGTAACACACTGTTAAGTGAATAAACCATTTGTTTTTGTTCAGAGGCACATGGATAAAATAATAAAATTTCAGAATAATTAAAACATTAATAACTGAATTAATTAATAACTTGTACTGGTGAGCCACATAAATCATATACAGTACAAACAGTGTATTTCAACTCTAGGTCTTACAGATGTAGTTGCTATATTATAGTTGCGCTATTAGAATATTGTAGTGCTTTGCTTTTGATAGGACAATATGGAGTTCTTATAAGGACCACAAAGGCAATCCAGCTTTGTTGTGACAAAACTTGGATTTCATTCAGATGTGCCATTACTCAATGTGAGTTAACGTGCACATGTATGTCCTGCACAGGATGACTTTGATTGTCCTCTAGGTAGGCCCACAGGGCAGTCTAGGCAATAATGACCCATCTGTTCGCTACTTACAGATAGGAACCTTCTAATGAAGACAGATGTGGGTCACCCTGCACTGGCAGCCAACAGAGTGTTAATGAAACCACATAACGGTCACTTTTCTGTCACCTTTTGACTGATTAATAACCAAAAGAGTTTATCCTGATATAAAGAAGGGAGAATCTAACGTGTCATCAGTCTTTCTTAGACATCTCTTTCACTTTCTCCACTACTCATTCTTCACAACACTCCTTTATTCCGTTGTTACAGAATATGCCATAGCCACTTTTGTAACTCAGTGATATACTATAACTTTGCTGTAACATGTCAGGAATTAATTCTTCCCAAACACCCCTGTCCAGTGAAATGAATGATCACACAGCTGCTGAAGATAAGGTCAAAAACACAATGCAACTGGAATGAAATCACTCTATATAAAGCACAACACTTTGCCCGATAAAATGAAACAGTCATTTTTTTCTTCAATATTTTACACTAGTTATTTGTATTCTTGTTCTATGTATCATGATATGAAGCTGGCTGGTGGTTATGAAATGTCAATTTACGTCCAGCTATTAGTCAACTTTGGCAAATCATTTCATTTCCTTGCAAAGAGATTAGGAAAAGTAACATGTCACCCTCACTTTCTATGATAGGAAAACTGTTGCTTTATAACATGAGCATGACCGTAAAAGAATGACAAACTTGAAATAACAAAAAACACGACTTCTAACAAAATTGGGGTTATTCATAAAAAAAGTGATTCTGGTGCAAAGTTTGAAAAAAGCTATTACCACCATGGCAATCAATGGAATGGCCCAACAAGCAGGGAGATTTTGTTGTTGATACCAATATTGCACCAAGTTTCAAACTTCTCCACCAAAATAATTTTTACAAATAACCCCAATATACTATTGTTTTTACTTTAACTATCCTCTAAATATATGAACATATCTCTTGTTGTTGACAAAATACATGTTATGTTTATTATAATAGTTTGGCAAAGATTTAAACTAATATTGTGAAGCAATGGATAAAGCAAGGTCGAGACTATAAACACCGGCACTGTGTACCCACCTCTTGGAACAATGTCAGAGGTGAAGAATACTTTTTTAATAAGAGTACTGGATGTAGTTCTATGGCAAAACTTTAAATAGTGTATTTTCAGTGAAACTGGCATCATTACTACCTGCCTCCAATGTTCATTTTCTTCCTCACCACTGTGTCTTTGTTTTTCCTTAATCGTACATTATTATGTAAGTGTCCCTGGACCTTTTGCCTCTACCTTACAGATATTTACAACATTTGTCATTATCCTTCACAGGACTTCCTCTGGGCCACCATACCGACCACATATGTTAATATATGTCTCCATAGGCCTGATGAGATAGTACCTTGCGTGGTAGAAATGACCATGGTGTAATGTACAGTGACGTCAGCACAGGGTGTGTGAAGCCATTCAGTAATGTTTGGTGCATCACAAGATGGGGTGGGTAGAATCGTTGCAGCTAACCAGGCCCATGTAGTTGTATTGCTATAACTATATGTTCACCTTGAGATCCCAACCAAGCCTTATCTGTAAAAACATAATTAAGAAGCCCCCACCTGGAGTACACTTAGGAATAATTGTTTGATTTCAGAGTCATCAGATTTGAAAAAAAGTCAATGCTATTGAGCCTCCTAAAAAAGTTAGCATTGATAGGAAAGATCTGTAAATGTGGTACACGGTTAAAACAGAGAAATATTATAGTTACCAATTGCAATAAATCAATATCCAAGTCTGTACCAGCACATTTCTTCCTATAACAGTAACCAAATAAAGAAGCTTGGGTTCATAACAATTTAGCTTGTTTGAGGTACTTTAATTGTTGTTGAAAACATCACATTTCATTAAACGCAAAATCCAATAATGTATTAGCCAAAAGATTATTCGAGACTGCCCTTGAGCTAATTATTCATTAGAAATATTGCTGCCGTACTTTAAAGTTATTTCATATTGCCTCTACTTTGTACATAAAGTATGCTGAACTTATTTAAACAGTAACCGAGTACCAAATTAACTCTAGCTGACTGTTTTACAACTTGAAACAAATCTTTTTCATTGCTTAAGCAGCAGGCTTAGTGCTCATATCTTTAAATAATCCTCAGAAATACAACCCTTTCATTAATTTTAGGCAACTTTATCCTTAACATGATCCCATCGTTTAAATTATGACATTGGTCAGGATCATGATAAGATTGAGTGAAGACACATTAAAGTCCTAACTGTAGTATAAATTATTATTTTGCCAGTAACAGACAATACAGATCTCTAAGTGTCCTACATGGGTTAAAAAATAGTAGAAGGGCATATATATTTTATGATCTTGTTTTAATGTCATGTAATAGTGTAGTGTCTATAATGTCATGTAATGTCATGTCTATGTGCAGTGGTAATACATTTCAATATATTATTATATAGCATGCTATAGTAAGTAGACATAATTAATCAAATCTTATTGTTTCCATGCATGCTATAACACACACTGGCGTAATAACAGGGTTCGCAGCAGTCACAGCTGCAACAGGGCTCGTTCCTCTTGGGGGGGCCTGTGCAACCCCTTCTTTCGGTCTTCTCCAGATCGGAAGGGCCCTTTCTAAACTATTTTGAACCGGCACAGGGAGACAGGAACGTATCGGGGTCACGTGTAACCGAGGCTGTCAGCACAGTGTGTGTGAGCAGCCGGGAAGAAAGCTGCAGCAGCAGCGAGAGGTAAGCGAAGGTGGGATGTATGTATATGTGTTTGTATATGTACATATATATATATACTTGTGAGTGTGTGTGTGCGAGCATGGATGAGTACTTGTGTGTGTGAGCATGTATGTGTACTTCTGTGAGTGTGTGTGTAAGCATGGATGTGTACTTGTTTGTGAGCATGGATGTGTACTTGTTTGTGTGTGAGCATGGATGTGTACTTCTGTGTATGTGTGTGTGTGTAAACATGGATGTGTACTTGTTTGTGAGCATGGATGTGTACTTGTTTGTGTGTGAGCATGGATGTGTACTTGTGTCTGTGTGTTTGATCATGGGTGTGTACTTGTGTCTGTGTGCTAGAGCATGCATGTGTACTTGTGTGTGTAAGCATGGATGTGTACTTATTTGCGTATAAGCATTGATCTGTACTTGTTTTTGTGTCAACATGGATGTGTACTTGTGTGTGTGTTTGAGCTAGGATGTGTAATTGTGTGAGATGGAGTGTGTTAATGAGTATGAGTAAGCATGTATAATTTGTGTAAGTGTGTTTACATATGTTGTATGTTTGAAGGGGGCAAGGGGCAAAGAAGGCACAGACCAGTTGTTGAAGTTGGGGGGCCCAGGGCAATTTTTTGCACCAGGGCTCAGTGTTTTCCAGTTATGCCCTGATAGCACAAGAAATGTAAACTACAATTCGACCCTCTTATGCACTTTAATGTAGCATTTAACAATTATTTTTATAGAAATGTAAGAAGTGACTCACTAGAATGAACCCAATACATTTTGCATGTCCCCTCCCCTTTCCTAGCTTCAGTCCTTTGTAGGAGATGCATTTGTACACCTCATAGAATCTGAGATCAAAAGCCAGGGGTAGAGGAAAGATAATGTAACCAATTTTCTGTTCCAAAGTTGTCTCCTTCTTGAATCCATACAAAGGCTGCCTGAACCAACCAAGAACAGTCAGCAACTTAACTATAAGGTAGACATAACCTAACAAGGAGGGAAGACTGTAAGCTTGCAAATTTAATGCTCCCTGCTTCTCCTTTTCTACTAGTAGTGCCATGGAATGTGCTGCTACTCTGTAATAATATGTATATGGGTCCTGAGAACAGAAAGTAGCTGCCACCGTGGTACTTATACTATATGAGTTTTTGATACGTATGTATTGACATTTTTTAATAAAAAAAACAACATTTTATACATTATGTTCAATTATGGTAGAATCACCTGGGAGGCAGGTGAAGGGAGCCAGTAACCCTTTTTGGGTGATCAGGTTCCCCAGTGCACTGCTTTTCAATGTGCCAGTTATAAGGGACATCCTCGATCTTCCAAAGCTTAGCTCACACTAAGGAGGTCTATGCTTAGCAAGCTAGATAGTATGCTGTACTTGGCACTGAGTGACATCATATCCAGAACTCAGTAGAAGTGACAGCAGCCATGGAGTTGGGTCTTCATCTTCGTGGGTACTACCTTAGGTCAGGCCTAGGGAATTGCCCAACTATTAATACAGATTATTTTAGTTTTTAGAGCTATAGAAGTTGTATTTGAGAAAAGTTCCTTTTA
Source organism: Sceloporus occidentalis (assembly GCA_023333645.1). NCBI lineage: Eukaryota > Metazoa > Chordata > Lepidosauria > Squamata > Phrynosomatidae > Sceloporus > Sceloporus occidentalis. The sequence continues at coordinate 497,991 of JALMGF010000338.1, forward strand.
AATTAATTAAAAGATTGCCATCAAATCATACAACCTAAGGGGTGTAGATAAACTGCAATGTATTTTAATACAAACTAAACAAAATTCTTATCTGTGGTCACCGAACAATACAGTATATTGACATTCAGTGTCATAATCAGTTGAGCCATTTACAGACTTGACGTCTTTAGCAGTGACATTAGCCCTTTCATGCCACGCTTTCGAATTAGAGAGGAACCTTTATTTTTGCTTTTTGAAGCAGCAAAGGACTGGTCAACAGAGCAAAGGCCAATTACCCTACGGGCTGCTAAGATTCAAAGATTTTGACCCACCACCTGAACGATTAATGCATATATTACTTGCAAATCTGCATATAGTGGCCAGGGTGTCTAGATGTCCTCAGATGTCTTTACATTCTTACTATAATCTTCACATGCTTCGTATACTGGTTTTGTAAGCATTTCTTTTCTGTAAATGTGTGGTGGGCTCTATGATGTCTGCTAAATAAGTATCGGGCTCCTTGATCACTGGGCCACTTGGCAGAACATTCCCCTGGGCTGAGGGCTTACAGTACCGGCCATCACCGAGGCTTTTTGAATGTAACTAAAACAATCCGTACATTTTAAGTTGTAGCGTAACAATCCGTGCATATGTTTAGCAATGTCAACAAGCAACCTTTCGCGATAGTTACTGTAATGCATCATTCCTCGTAAGCTTCCCGTCTGTATAATGTCATTGGTTTTCTTCAGGACCAACAGCCGATACAGATTTGAAGTTAAGTGATCTTGAAAAGCTTTCTGCTGCCTAGAGCTACAAATAAGCTTTCTTAATCATTACGAAGCTGAGAACTAAAATAAATCATCTATGATTCCAAATCCATTCTAGCAGGTACCTTAAATGTTTCCGTCTCTTGCAGAGTGGCACGTCTTCGCTATAATGGCCCCTGAGCAAAGTGCCATATGGCAAGTCTAACACAGTCTGGCTGTCTAAACAGAAAGCAAGTACATGATGAAAAATATATTTGGTTAATAGAGTAGCATCTCTTTATTATTGTTTTGTGGATCACACCACTAATTAAACGAAAATTCAGCGGCAGGTAGGCATTTCAAGGAACTTGGAAGTAAGAGTGTGGAAAGGATGATAATAAATATTCTGCAATAAAAAAACTTTAATACATAATTGCAATTGTTTTTCTAACAATATTAGATGAAGCGAGAAACAGGCATAAATCTAATTATCTCTATAAAATGTTTAGCATTTTTTATTCATCTAATGCACTTGGATAAACTGTAGCTACCACGCTGATTTTAGTTCATAATTTACAGTTTTTAACTACAATAGTACTTGAAATTGTGTACTTGATCCAATTTTGTTTTACATATGTACTCCTGAGTTGCCTTCTTGGTTTTTTTTAATGACGCTTGATGAAAAAAAATATTTATTTATATAAGTAATATATATATATATTTATATATATATATACATTCTAATAATGGTGCTGTATACAGTAATGTAGCATAGCACAACAAAACCAGCCAAGATTTGGTTTATATCTTATGTGATGCAGTAGGAGTATAGGAATTTAGCGTGTTTGCCCTGCAGATAGCAGCCATGAACACATACAAAACAGCTGATTATTTGTAAAATCCCATCGGATTTGACAGCTGGCTGTAGATCAAAGGGCAGGCTGCATTTACGTGATTCAATCCTGAATTATTTCTTGGAATGAGTGAACTTGAAAGATTTGCATATTTTGTAACCTCAATAACTATGTAACTATACATACAAATTTTGGATCACATTTCATATACTGATGTCACAGCAACAGTAGGACCTTCCCTGAAAATGGGGAGAAGATCAAGTTAGCCTTTGGAGATAGGAAACTTTGGTCCAAGTCTACATTGATTGAACTGCTACGACAGCCTAATGCTAGGTCACAGCAAGTATTGATGCCTTCTCTCAGAATCGATGGGTTTGACAGCCCGGGCTTATGGTTTGGAGATTGTCCTGTAATGCTTAGAGACAATCTTAATACCTAATAATGAGGGGCTGGTGCTGCCCCCAAATACTGGTATAAGCAGTGCAAACATGGAGGAGTTTAGTGCATAGCAATCCTTCCATCACAGAATAAATACATTTTAAGCATATGGTATACTGGCAAGGCCCTCTTATTTTAAATACTAATGTTTTATGAATCAATGTTGTGATTTTTACCCATGTAGTTTGATTTGCAATAAAAAAAAAACCTGCTTCATTAGATCTCTGCTCATAGCGCCTAAGTTATCTTAATTTTTGTGTGTGCGTCTGCATTTACTATTTACAAGAATTAATTCCAAGTGTGGATAACACTACTTTTCTTTGGACTCAGCTTCAGATCTCTTATTATTATTATTAAGATTATTATTACGTTCGAACAACATCATTAACAACTCAGCTGATGAATTCCATGGAGTTTTTTTTTAGGAAACTGCATAATGTGAATATCGAAAAGGCACACTATTTTTACCTGTAAAACGAAATCGCCAACCATTTTACCTTTCAAATTGAGCCCTGTTTGTTCTACTGCCAGATCAAGTTTATGTGTAGGTAATCAAATGTTGTGTCAAACTCATGTTCATAGAAATTGAAGTTGATTCTAAAATACAACTGCGCCATTAGACCATCATAATAACCTCTTAAAGGAAGAATATGATTTTCAGCAAAGAGCAATTTGCCTCTATTAAATTTTCATTTTAAAAAATACATTTTATTCATGCCCTAATAAATGAAGCTACTGTGTATCGCTTTATGTACATCACAAATTGAGGCATAGCTGATTCATAAAGTATTGCGCTGGAGATCTGCTGCCATCTAGTGGTTATATGAGTAATGTTTCAGAAAAAAAGCGAAGCTTTCCCACATGTTGCAAGTTACATAGAAACCCAAAGGTTTATTAACAAAAGCAAGAGTTGATAGGAGAGTTTGCATGAGAATTGGCGTTTCAACTCCTTAACTTCCCTATAAATTATCAAAGTCCAACCCCAGTGAGCTCCTGTTGCAGAAGGAGCTTGGCTGTCATTGTATAATGCATAATTAAATAAGTGAGGGTTCTTCAAAGTCTCCTAGCCCATTGAATTATACATTATACATGGCTAGCTCAAACCTTGTTCCTGGAGAAATGTGCCAGTGTTGGCCTTTCGTAATGAATAGTGAAGTGAAGGAATTAACTCTCCTGCAAACTCTCTTGACAACTGTCTTTTTAGTGAATAAACCACAGGAACCAAGAATTTGACCACAGAGAAGAACCTTTCGTCCCATCTAGTCTGCCAGTTTTTTTTCTGATGTAAAGACTCAAGCCATCCAGGTTTAATGGTATATACTGTTTTATTAATTAATAGCTTAAATTACATGCATATTTGAACTCTGGCCCGTTTTTTGGCACTGGTTACTTTTTGGATTTTCATTGCTATGTCTGCATAGAGATTCATCATTTTTATTTAAGTGTGCTATTAAAAAAACAAGCAGAACCGTCCCTGATTACAGTCATCTAAATATGGAAGCAAAAACAGGGGGAAATGCAGAAATGTGCATTAAGATTGAGAGTACAAAATGAAAGAAACGTGTCTAATAACAGCACCATAACTGCACACCAGCAACAACATAAATGGCTTGTCATGGCAGTGGATACACGTGGGGACGACTGGACGAATGATGACGATCTTTCAGCACTTTTGCAGTTTGTTTTTGTCAGTTTCGTCAGGGATCACCCTCGTTATCCGTTATATGGACGTACACACGAAACAGGCAATTTTAAAAATAAAATTCATACGAAAAATGAATGCACACATAGACGTTCCTAGGTAATGCTTTACCCGCCTCTCTTCCATTTAACCCCTTCAGCACCCTAAAGACTTTTTGTTGTTGACATTTTTACTATATGTTGGTTCAATCAAAAATCCTCTTTTCCGTGTTTGATGTACCCACATTTATAAGACATGGGGTTTTTTTCGGTACAAGAAGGGCATTTTTTTTAAAGCATAGAAACATATAGAACATATACGGGAAAAAAAATATTTGCATTTTTGCATAGGATTTCTTTTTACACTGTAGGTGCCATTTCTGAACAGTGACCCAATTTAATTGGCAACATACCCTGATTACAGTGATACTCACATCCATCCCCGTAAATACACTTTTTTTAATTTTCTTTGCTCTTGGGGATCTGTATTATATCGTATGGATGCCAGTGATGTCAAAGCAACATAACAGAGCTCCCTATATTTAGGGAGCTCCCTAACATTTATTTATGTTATTGTCTCTATTTATATTTATTTATTTATTTTTTAAATGTTTTTAGCTTTTTCCATTTGTTGGAAGAGGGAGAAACTTTTGTTTTGCCTTCCCTCCAATCACCCCTACACTGATCACACTGCAATGCAAAGGATCCTGTTGGACCTCCCTTCTCCTCAAATGACCTTCTGGCAGGTGTCAGCGGCGACACCTTCCCGAAGAGAGTGCCTGATCACGCAATCAGGAATTCTTTAACCCCTTCGAGACAAAGGCTGATTTTACTTTTTGTACCCTTTGTGACAATGGCCTTTTTAACATTTCTGCGCTGCTTGTGTTTAGCTGTAATTTTCTTCTTTCCCGTTTACTGAACCCACACACATTAGATATTGTTTTTTTCAGGACAAGAAGGGCTTTCTTTAGATGACATTGTTTTGATTGTATCATATTATTTACTATTAAAAAAATTATAAAATATGGTGAAAAATTTAGAAAAAAATGACTGTTTCTAACTTTTAGTTGAAAAATCTTTTACTCATCTATAAAAGGTAATGAAAAAACCTGCTAAATAGATTCTACTATTTGTCCTGAGTTTAGAAATACCCAATGTTTTTATGTTTTTTTGCTTTTTTCTACCCATTATGGGGCAATAAGTACAGGTAGCGTTTTGCTATTTCAAAGCCATTTTTTCCAAATCTGGTAATTCTTCCCCCCCTGTGCCATTTCGGGTATCTTTGAACCCGGCCAATGCAATTTACCCCATCAAGTCATATATTTTTGAAAACTAGACAGCCCAGGGTATTCCAAATGCTAGTGTTTTAACTCTTTCCATGCACCATATCTACCACCAGTCTTTGTCAAACTTTATGGTAGTCATTTTTTTGCATTTGTTTTGTCATACACATTTTACTTCAGGTATGAATTAAAATGTTCTAGTTTATGTCACTATCACAAAACACCCCAATATGTGTTCAGCAACATCTCCTGAGCGCAGCGATACCCCACATGAATGATTTTGCCTGGCTGTTTGGGGGCAAAAGGGCCACATTTGGGGCATGCGCATTTTTCAATGTTGAACTTTGGCATTTGGGGATCCACTGCCCATGCCCTATTTGGTACATCTTTGAGCCGGGCCATTTCAGTGTGCCCAATAAACCCATATATTTTTGAAAACTAGACACCCCAGGGTATTTCAAATGCTAGTATTTTAACTCTTTCCATGCACCATATCTACCACCAGTCTTTGTCAAACTTTGTGGTAGTCATTTTTTTGCATTTGGTTTTCCACACACATTTTAATTCAGGTATGAATTAAAATGTTCTCGTATATGTCACTATCACAAAACACCCCAATATGTGTTCAGCAACATCTCCTGAGTACAGCGATACCTCACATGAATGATTTTGCCTGGCTGTTTTGGGGCAAAAGGGCCACATTTGGGGCATGCGCTTTTTTCAATGTTGAACTTTGGCATTTGGGATCCACTGCCCATGCCCTATTTGGTACATCTTTGAGCCAGGCCATTTCAGTGTGCCCAACAAAACCATATATTTTTCAAAACTAGACACCACAGGGTATTTTAAATGCTGGTATTTTAACTCTTTGCATGCACATATTTTACCACCAGCATTTTTTCAAAGTTTGCAGTAATATTTTTGTGTGTGTATTTTTCCCACACACACCTACTTTATGTATGAATTTACAGCTCCTGGTATATGCCGCTGTCACACGACACCCCATAATGTGTTCAGCAACATCTCCTGAGTGCAGTGATACCCCACATGCATGGGTGTGTCATTTTTTGGGGGAACTAAAAGGCCACATTTGGTACGTGTGCATTTTTCTAGATGTGTGGCCATCCTTCCCCCCGTGTTAATTGGGACGTTGTTGAACCTGGCCCATTCAATTTACCCCATCAAATCATACATTTTTTAAAAGTAGACACCCCACGGGCATTTAATATGCCAGTATTTTAACTCTTTCCATGCGAGAATTGTTTTAAGCTAATATGCTAATTTTAGGACTTGCTCACAAAAATATATTTTTTATATATATATATAATTTTTTTTTATTATTTTTTTTTAAAAAAAATTTAACATTTTTTTTCAACTTGGAGGTTCCCCTGATAGTGACATCAGTGGGAAATGATTTTTACATTTTACTGTTTTTTTACTATTTTTTTCTAATTATTATTAATTTTATTTTATTTTTTAATTTATTTTTACTAATCACACTGTGATTAGAAAGCTGGGCTCCATTGACTTGCATGGTGAATGCAGTACCTGTATTCAACCTGCAAGTGGAGCCAAAGTTCTCTAGATGGTCTGGACCATCTAGCGAACTTTTAAAATTTGTGGTTCCTGTTACAGGACGGCGGCCATCTTCCTTGATGGCGAAGATTGCCGGCAGCTGCGGCTGTGACCGCTCTCCGGAGCGGTCACAGCCCATCAAAAGGTTAGTGTTTGGTGTCGCTGGATGCCTCCTAAACGCTTTTAAAACGGGCGTCCGCCGCCATACAAAGTATGGCGGATGTTGACGCCCCGTGGAGGGGCCAGAGATGGCCCCTTCGTGCCGATCGCGGCGTTGCTGAATGCCTCGAGGTCGAGGCATTCAGCAACGCTTTTTGGGTGCAGAAAGCGATAGTAGATCGCTTTCTGCACCCGTTTAAAGACGTGCCGGTCCTGGCACGTCAATTGTCGTAAAGCACATGCTTTTCCGTGCCGTGCCAGGACCGGCAATTGTCATTAAGGGGTTAAATAACAGTGTACAAGTGCACACACCAAGCACCATTACACTGTCAGAAGGAAGCTAAAGATACTGCCTTCTGCTGACAAGGGGGAGTTCAGGCTGTACAGGTCCATTTTACCTCACCTTTTACAGACCTACCTGTACGTCTACAGGGCAGGAATGGGGTTGCTGCACAGATACATATACATGCATACACAAGCAGATATCCAATTTGACACATTGCTGTCAACTTTGCACAGGCTGGGATGGTAAGCAAGTGTATGCTTTATATAAGCAAATGTATAAATCAAGATTGTACCTACTTGCCATGAGCTCAAAACAACACACAATCTGTATGCAAATGTAGAAAAAAATGCAGTAATATGCACTGAATAACCCTTGTTAAGTTAACATGCACCTGTAGACATAAAGTCTCTGGTTTCAATTGTGGGAAATTTTATTTAAGAATTTGCTAGGAGTGAAAAAAAAAGATTTGTCAAACAGCAAACCGACCCTCTTAAGTTTTATACTTTTGATATTGTATAGGTATTCCTGGTAACGCTCTGTGTAAGCTCTCTGGCTATTCTCCATCCAGACAACCTGATTTCCATCCAGGGCCAGCCCGACAATGGAGCTGAGTTGGGCAACCGCTCCAGGCAGAACTTTTTTTTTTAAAGCGAAAGACAGAGAAAGGGGCCCCTCTCTCCTCTGCGGCGAGTCTCCCTGTTCGGTCTCGGTGCCGGCTAGTAATGCTGAGTGCCGGAAGATTACCTCATTTCCGGCGCTCAGCATTACAAGCCGGCACCGAGACTGAACAGGGAGACTCACCGCAGGACTGCTGAAAGGTAAGTACGGGGGGGGTAAGGGTATATAATAGGGAGTGAGGGAGAGGAAGGGTAGATAAGAGGGGCGGCAGGGACGGAGGGAGAGGAAGGGTAGATAAGGGGGAGGGCGGCATTTTAAAATTCGCCCCAGGCGGCATTTTGCCTTGGGCCGGCCCTGTTTCCATCCCACAAGCTGAAGTTGCCATAATGGAGGGGATGAATTGTAGGATGCTGAGCCACCACTGGTCAATCCACGTCCCCAGGGATGCTGAAAAGCGTGGTTGTATATTATGTGTATCACTGGTTATAATGTGGTCATTCATAACGTAAAGACAGACCCAACACTATTAATACTGTATGGAATATCCACAATATTGCAGTACTATTTTCACTTGATGTCTCATTATTATTATTGATATTTCTTTATTATTATATCTTTTATTTATATAGTGCCAGTTTACGCAGAACTTCTTACAATACATATATTCAAGGGATTTGGCAAAACTAGAACTGACAGACTAAGACAAATCAATGCATTAGGTAAAGCAAGCTTACACTCTAGTCTTACTCGTTTTACCACAAAATCCCAATAGGCGAAACACCTCATTTAGTGATTTTTGCAAGCACAGGTGGGGGTAATCTTTATAACAGCATTTCAATAAGTCATTCACTAAAGCAAATGGTCATTACAGAGGGATTTCAGTACTTTTGAGGCCACAGCATATGCAAATAATGATTTATCAGCCACGTTCAGGTTCAAGGAATTAAATTGTTTGCAGTTATTTTAATAACTACATTGTGCCTAGGATGAATAAGCATGAAGTAGATGTTATCGGAATTCAAAGCGAATAGCTTTGTGGCTGTGATGAGCATAAAAAAAATCTAATGACTCACATTGGAAAGCCCTGGCCATGTATGGACTTCTTTAAAGGTATTCTGGATTCAAATTTGGTTATGCTGTGGAACCACGTTACACATTTTACTGTTAAATAATCAATTTACCTTAAAAATCATTAACAAGAATCATATTTTCCAAAATGATAGCATAAACTTAAAATTCTGTGCTCTTTTACTAACATCTTCTGTATGCATTACATCTAGGAAAGCTTTATTAGAAAACAGGAATAAAGAAGATATTCCATTAGGGAGAAAATTACAGAGAGACAAACCGATTTAATTAAGTCCAGTAGATTTTTTATAAAGATTGATAGAAGTCACGGATGTCAATATTTTAATTCATATAATAAATGTAGATGAATGTAATCTCTATAACAGATTTTCAATAGGACATTCAGTAAAGTTACGCAAACAATAACTACTGAGGAATATCATTATTGGGAGGTCACACCTTATGTAAATACGCAGCTCAGTGCTATAATACCCAATTATTTGCAGTCTCCCAGCAACCAAAACTTATTAACTTATTTGCATCCATTGTATTATGGCGATATATTGAAGGCAAATAAGTATGAATTAAAAAGTTATTTGAAACGAAAAGTGATTATCAGACTAGACGTGATATCTTGGTAATTATTCGGAGTGATTATCAATGGAATGAGATGGAATGAGAACTATTCATGTTATTTTAAAAAATATTGCACAAAACATTGATTAACAGTATTTCTGACAGCTTATCAAACCTAAAACAAATTAAATGATGGCTGTCATAACCAAAAACACATTCACTGCAATAGCTGAATTTTATAATATAATGAAAATAATTCATTCAAAAAAATCAATAATAAAGCACAAACAAACTAAATGTCTACTAATACACTTAGTGAAAAACATATATATATATATATATATATATATATATATAAAACACTTTTCAAAAAGATGGTCAGTGAAAGTGTTTTACATGGAAACTGCTGGTTACTAGCACCGGGCTTGGAATATTTGGAATGGTGTGCAATGGACTCTGTGAGTAAATATATATATATATATATATATATATATATATATATATATATACTAAATTCAAAAGGCTGATGCTAAGGCTAAAAATGTGATAGAATATAATAAGCCCCACCACATAGGGATACGTGATCACTGGTTTCAATTCTTTCTCAATAAACATAAGACAAAAATCAGTGGAATAATGTATTGATCATCAATGCGGTGCAAAGTATGAAATGCGACGCCATTACCATAGCAACCAGAGAAATGATCCTGCTCACTGGATCATTCTATTGGTCGCTATGGTGATATGACCACCAGAATAGTTTATTATTAATTCCCAATACATGAGTAGTTACATATTAGATAATGGCATTTTTGTATTGTATGTCCCGGTAAACCCCTAAAAACCAGTGAAAGCCTCCGAGAAGATTAAGGGAGAAAAATGCACTTTTATACAAGCTGAAGACTGATCTTTTTTCTTTTTGGAAACAATTTTTCTTTCCATGCTAATACATTGCCTGGTGTAGTCATCTGGTTTCATTCTAATCATAAGGGCTAGGAATTCATGAGTTCCACTCTAACAGTAAATGATTTTATTTAAGTACTATGAACAGCCAAATTGACTTTACCTTCTTCTCTTCCTGTAATGCGATTACTTCGTGATACCGTGGAATGAATGGCTCATATTTCTTCTTGTCTTCCTTCTTAGAGTTGACATTCTCATAATGCAGTGCACTTTCCCTTTAGAAAGTTCAAAGAAAGATTTATGAGTCTGTAGTGCAGGCTGCTCAGACATCTAAACAAGTGCCATGAAAGCCTCTCTCTTCTGTGTTTACAGTAGCTAATAAGGGCCAAATCACTCTCTAATTGAGAGATCTGCACTTACAAGGAATGATACAATGAGCCAGCTCTTAGGGGAATTGGATGCATAAATGAAGTACGGCTATTAACCCATTCGGGAGCCCTTACTCCGCCATTCAAACAAATTGCCAAGGAGGGACATTTTTCTTTTAGGGTTGTGTTTAGAAGTATGGCTAGAGGTTGGCTTTACTGAGTCTTTTAATAACACTAATTTATAAACACATTTGCTGCTTTCACTCCACACCTTATAAATACTTTTAGGGCTGTGGAGCATAATGCACTCATATCCTGAAAACACTATGAGCACCTAGAAAAGATGGACACCGGGAGAGAAAACGAGACACAAATTGTAATGTATTTATGATCGGCATGGCCCTAGGTCTGTCACAGGGCAGATCCTTTATACCTACCTTGGTGGCCATCCATTGTACTGAGCACCAGACTATGATGTCTTTCCAAAGCTCTGCTCAGATGGACACGTGGCACCAGGTACAGCACTACGGAGACTGTATCAGCTAGACACAGTTCTCTATGTAGTAAATGCATCAGCTGGTATCAGGTCATTGATAACACCCGGAAGTATGATTTAATAAGGCTGCCTAATTAGAATATCCCACTGGACAGAGTATATCCCAAAGAGGCTCTGTCTCTTGAAATACAGAATACTTGAAATGTAAATGTGCTTTAGGTATATTTTAAGCAAATAAGCATTTTTAACCGGCGTTTCCTCTAATCTGAGATGTCCAGGGTCAAGACAGTTAGCTAAGATCTTGTTCTAAAACAACACACTGTAGTTCATACAAGAATATGGGGCCCAATTCAATTATCAGTCTAAATCTTTATTGGTTTCATTGGATGTAAATTATATAAAGTTCACAATATATATAAAATCAAATTTTATATCACACAAACTAGACCACACTCGCTAAAACATTCTACAATGAAGAGTAATGGTAATATCTCAATTTATGCAATTCAATGGGATGTACAGAAACTTAGCGCATGTTAAAATGATTCATTTTAGTTTGATTTTCTAGGCTTTCCAAAAGCAGATGTAGCTCAATTAATGCACCCTTAAAATGTATGAAAAGGACTCAAAATACACTTTAACACAAATTTACCCTTCTGTTGTAAGATGAAATTTAATGCAATACTGATTTTGATTTGATTTAATTTAAAAATAACTACTAACAATAAAAATACTAATGATAATAATTATCAATTGATTTAATTGCTTTGCTTTGAACCCCTTAAGGACAATGTGCGGTCCCTAAACCCATTGAAAACAATGCATTTTTAGTCCGTACATGTACGGGCTTTGTCATTAAGGGGTTAAATGACAGAAAATGTGCCCCATTACTGAGATGATATACACCTTGCTACAACTGTATCTACGTAAATTACAAGAGGGCTTTCAGCAAGGTTGAAGGTAGAGAGGTTTAAAAAGGGGTTTTGAAAGAATCCTTTCAATGTTGTTACTTTTTCAAATAAATCTGGGGGTATCAATAATTATTAGCATTATTATTGTCACTGTTACATCAGTAATTATTAACATGAATGATTACAAGCAGTTGTAATGTACCTATGCTGATAATGTGCGGATTTTTAAATATATACAGCACATGTTAAGATTGTATTTCAGTTTCTGTTTGTATCAAGAGGATCTGGACACATTTTAAAGGGGACGTTTCATGAAAAACATATTTTTCTCCTTGAGCTTAAAATATAGTGCTGTGTACAGTAATGTAGGTTAGCACTGACAAACATATACCTTTATATCTTGTCCTCCATTACCCTTCCTTTATCTGCAAACCCAGAGGCTGCCATTGTTATCAGTTATGTGACTTTCCCTGCTCAAACACCACACCAAGCTCATTCTTTATGACAATTCTAATGACGTCTGTTCCTTCATAGGAACGTTGCGTTAAACAGACTGTCCAGCTAGGTAAACCGTTCTACCATTCTGTCATTTACCGCAGGCAATAGTTTTTCTAGTAGATTGGACTTAAATAGCAGAGCTGGAACACATAAAATGATTAATATATAGCTGCCTGAAAACATTGTGTTATGCAAAACTAGTACTGTTTTAAAAAAGAAAATAGAACAATAATTTAATTTTAATCTGATCCTAGTCATAGTTACATAGTACGTAAGGTTGAAAAAAAGACCTAAGTCCATCAAGTTCAACCCTTCTACCTAACCTTCCTACTCTTGATCCAAAAGAAGGCAAAAAATTAAGTTACTTCAAATTCTGCCATTCAGGGTATTTGTTCTTGACTCTAAAAGGCAATTGAATTTCTCCTTGGATCAAGAAACTCTAAAATATTACAATAAGTGCAAATGTAATTTTAGTGTCATCAGAACAGTTGTGTATAAACACTACATGCAGACATTTACTCTTCCTCATTACATTTTATATATATAAATATATATATATATATATATTTGGTAAGTGTACCCCTTTAATCTCTTGTTGAGCATGATTACAGCTGATTGAATTATTTCGATCTCAATTGGCTGTTCGAAGGTTTGCTTTGCTTACACAAGCAGTGAATTTAATTGAAAATTGAAAAGTTTGTTGTGCGGTGATACAAACTGACATGTACTAAACATATACACAATGTTGAGCAGTTAGCACTTGTAACTTGACTGTGTCCGTTTCAGAATAAGTCTTAATTTGACTATTTACATGATGGACTGTTTACATTAAAGAATGCATGACTTCAAAGCAGCAAAATCAATCCACTCGTCGTAAAGAAGTGGCTTCACCAGAAATATGTCAGAACATGTGCGTGATATGTGAATCCACTTATGGTAAATAAGTTGTTTTTCCAGAAATAATGACCATGATTTTGCATTATTTGTATATTAAATAGACACACAGATGTGCTCACCTTGTGCCTTACAATATAAAATACTTGTTTTGCATCAGAGAACTGAAAGCCAAATTGAATATGAAAAACAAAAGATGAATAATTAATTTCTAATGAGTACAATAAAATATTTATATCACACAAGTGGTAGAATTGCACCAAATGATGCAATAGAAATATCATATTAGTATGATATTTTTAAAACATTTATATTTGGCAGAATAATAAAAATCAGAATATCTTGTTTTAAAATAATTTTACTGTTTCTTCAGAGTTGAGTTAATAACTATGATTCAATGTTGTATGAATGCCAGGAATAGCTGCCTCCCTGGAGATCAGATCATACAGAAAAAAGATCACAGTTGGTCATGCCTACTTCCCACAATGGTTCTGTACACTGCTGCCTACTCTCTGCCCACTTGAAGTCCCTCTAAAGTCTAACTGGGGTTACTCATGGCTAGCCTCAACCTGAACCCCCCAGGTGAGAGGGAGAACCCCTGAATGGAAACCCTGGGAATTCTCCAGGTATAGTTATAAGGCAACATATCACATTATTTGATGATTATTTAAAGCTATTAGGTCATCTTGACCTTGTCTTTTGCCAGCACATTGTACAAATGTGTAAATGCTATATGAATGTCTCCCAATATTAAAGTATCATAAAATAATTTAAAAAATCAGAACACCTGGAAACAATCAAGGATTGCAGCGGTAAACAGGGGCTTAAGGGCATTGAGCGTTCTTCAGCCAAGAGAGATAATAAAACAATTTTTAAGACTCAGGGACTCTCCTCTTGATAAAGGTGGGAATAGTTAGCTGGCCGCTATATTATATGGAAATAAATTAAGACATTTAAAAGACAGTGAGGGTACACATGACTTTACAAATATAAAACAAATTTGGTAAAGGCGATCCTTTCATTGGCTGAAGAAGAAACCTACATTGTCTCGAAAGCAATGCAATTCATTATACGTCTGCTAGCCAATAAAGGTATCATCTTTACCAAACTTGCTTTCTGAAATATAAAATGTAATATAACTTATATCCTTAATTTGAGGAGGACAATTCCCATTATATCATTATTATTGACTACTTCTGCTGTGAAGTAGTCCAACACCTTATTTTGGTGTATGGATAACGAATGTGACCATATTGTTTAGAAGCAACAAAATCAATTATTTGATGCATTTTGGGCAAAGCAACAGTCCGAAGGCCCACATGTAGTCCTTGAAATTGAGCAAAACAAGAACTAAAAAAGGGTCCCGTCATTGATTCCCACAGAACATTTTATTAGCTTTACTAGATTTACTAGAGTTAACCCTTTGGACATGCCATACAAAAAAAAGATGATAAACGCACCAAGAAAGCTGCTTAATAGCCTGTCCTACAGTGTATCGCCGCATGGGAGCATCTCAAACCTTAGCTCTCCTGTGCCATTGCAGAGAAAAAATCTCCATCTACATATCAGTCAGATCCCACCCAAAAGGGCAAACTTACAAAAGCATACCCCACTGACAAGGCCTATCAAGGTCAAGACGTACTTCGTACTCTTTTTGTATGGCATTTCACCGTTCTGGGATCTCTTGTGGTGGGTGTGTACGGTGAGTCTAGACGTGGGCCTTCTTTCTCTCTTGTGCCTAAAGACATACTCACGTCCCCCACCGACAAGGGCAATGAAGGCTGAAGCGTAAATCTGGGTTTGTTGGTTCCCTTGGGCAGAGGAAATTTGCCTCGCGTTTTCGTTATGGGCTTTTTTTTGGGTGGGATTAGATATGGAGAGTTTTTTTCTCTGTAATGGCACGAGAGCTGAAATTTGAGATGCTCCCAAATGGGACGCACTTTAGGACAGGCTATGAAGCAGCTGTCTGATGAGCATCTCATACCTTTATGGCAAAACTTTGAAAATACCTTATGTTATAAGAGCATCAAAAATAATGAATTTATATTATTTAGTTTCCTGAACTCTTTTACATTTTTGGATTGCACAAAAATCAATAACTTCATGAATTATTTGACACCACTTCCTATCACAGCAGTAAAATGAAAGAAAAAATATAAGGTAATCACTCAACTTCTGAAGTAAGCAGTTTATCCAAGGCTTTTGCTGGCAAAGATATTAGGAAGCAAAATAGCTGCTAGCTACCATTTATAAACAAGCCCATGGTGATGAATATTAAATTATTGTTAAAGATAAGTTAAACCTAAAATGTAAAAAAATCAGAATGGATAAGTTTTACCATTTGTATATAGCTTCATAAATAGTTTTGTAGGGAAGATGGCGTTCCAAGCTTTTATAGCTATTCAGGCCACTGTCCACATACTTCATCTAGTATAGCCCTTGCATTTTGCTAAATTAATCTCCTCCAAAACATAAAAAATTGCTGAACAGTTTGTTTCTTATCATCAGTGTAAGAAATTGAATGGGTGGGCAAAAAAAGCACATTTTTTGTCACGTATTTTAGAAGAGGTTGGTGGGATGCATTGAAATGAATGGGATCTGCAGAAGACATTCCATCACTGTTTATTATTTAGAAACTCTAACTACACACACTGAGATACAATGAATAATAAATAATTAGAGGCAAATTACTGTGTTATTAGCAGCTTGAGTAAAATAAAGATCTTGTGCGGCTGTACCAGACATGCCATAACAGTGTGGTTTTTTCGACCATCCTTGGATTCTTTCTAACACAAACGTATCTATTTTTGCTGTCTTCGAAGCACAGCATGATTCCAGGGCTCATTTTGGCGTCAATGTTTTGGCTCTCGTCCCTTAGTATGGTTTTTTCTTTATGAAGGCTATATTATCCATTATGCATTATATGCAAACTGGTTTTGACAGCAACTATTACAACACCCGTTGCAGTTAAATGTTAGACTGTAATTCACATTGCAATAAAATCTGCCAGCTCTGAATGCTAAAAGAAGTAATATTATCTATGATTCTCTCTTTAGGAAATTCATATAGCCGAGAATTTATTAAGAACAATGTAAGAGTTAATGAAATGTTTTGAAGGAAAAAAAAACACAAAAGAAAAAAAATAATTACTTCATATACTTACGGATCTATGTCATATTCACCAGGACCCGGTCCCTCTTGATTCCGAAATTCTGTGCGTTTTCCTGAATACTTTGCAAAATGCACGCCTTTATATTTCAGTGTTGCATATGTATCCTTCTATTAAACAAAGAAATGCAATATCTGTGATTTTATGTATAATTTTAACATGTAGGAATCTGTTTTGCATGGAAAATTGGCTTCAAATGTGCATTTCAAAATATAGATTTGCTCATACTTACTCAATAACCATGTCTGAGAATCACTTACAGTGAGCCTGTCCTGAGATCCTACAAAGTAATAATATGTTGTATATTCAATAAACCTCAGTTTGGCCCTGCTGGATACTGAACGAGATGATCACAGTACTATACCATGGATTATCTCCATGCATCTTTGCCAAAATAGCTAATTCAAATCTCTTGTCAAATCAAGCACAAACTGGATGCTGTACCTCCGGACCTGTGCATGTAAATACACGGAATCTCCTGAGACAGGTACCCCTTGAACTAAATTTAGACACGACGTGTGTAGAGTTGCAAATAGGACCAAAAGCTTTAAGTTTATAAAATAAATATGATGTACAGGTTTTAGTAGTAATAATTAAAATTCAATAGATAAATCATTTCGTTATATAAAATATTTATACCTACAACACAAATAAAAGTTTTGTATGTGTGTATGTGTGTTAGTGTGAGTGTCGAGGTGTGTGGTGTTAGTATGAATGTCTGCGTGTGTGTTAGTGTAAATGTGTGGGTATGTTAGTGTATGTGTCTGTGTGCATGTGTGTTAGTGTTGAATGCCCAGTAGTGTTAGTGACCGTGTGCATGTAAGCTTATGTGTTTGGTTGTGTTAGTGTGAGAGCTTGAGTGTATTAGTGTGTGTCTAGATCCGCCCCTGTTCTGGACCCTCGTGGTTCTTAAGGAGGACGTATTTATTAGATTTTCAGAATTATACTTTAGCCTGAAAGTCTTGCAGGCTAATAGACTGTTATGATTGGGATACCCCTCATGAGAGGGATACCCCTCATTATAGAGCCACGTACAGGCTGTAAAAGCAACAGAATCATATCATTAGCAACGAGAGATCAAGAATTTAGCACTCATACCCCATGTGTTTATCCTGTTTGAGATCCAAATGCATGCATCGTTGAACATGTTATTGAATATGTGAAATTAGTGCCCACTCAATGAGCAAAATATTACAAGTGTCATTAACAGTGAATTAGGGTCCATTTGCATCAAGAAGCTTAGCCCCCCAAACAGGCTGCTGGGGTCTTTTTTATGTCACCGGACAATGATACTCTTTCATTTGTGGGACAACTGAGATTTTCAAGCAATTATTTAATCCACACACCAGCTGAGTGATTTACACACTGTTGTCTGTTCCCATTTTATAGCATATGGGAAGAACAGGTGCTGCCGAACCTAGGAACTTTGTTGTATAGGTGTGATAAATGGGACATCATTGAAATTGTAAGAATGTAAAATATTTGCAGAATATGGCACGGGCTGCACACATACCTTGGCATGTCCTTTTTGTACTTTTTAAAACTTACTATACTATACTGTAAAATAACAAGAAGTAAAGACATTTCAGGGAAAAGTAAAAGTATGCACTTATTGAATTATATTGTACATTAGAAGGTTATCTAGCTACGTGCCAATGTTCTAAAGCAACATTTGGTGCAGTTAGGAGGTAGACAAGCAGAAAAGAGGTATTTGTTTACAGACAACATCATTTTACTAACTGGGAGCTTATGTCTGAAATGAGCAGAGATGCTCCAGCCTACGTGATCAATACTGTCTCTCCACCATGGCATGGAAGGAATCTCCATACTAGGCTCATACTGAGTCAAAAAAAGTTGTTTGCAAGCTCATGAAAATCACATATTAACTTAAAACGCCCGTTACATTTATTCCAGGATTCTAGGCTCCATGATCTTTGTAAACCTTTGGGATTAAGTAAGGCATTATGAATATTTTCAAATGTAAAAAAAAATAAGGCAGTTATGTTTAATGAAATATGAATATGATTTTAAATAGATTCATCTCCATTGAATTTTGTATTATGAAAAAAGCATTAAATGCGGACGATGCCGAAGACTTAGTGGGACAAGGGCAGAACTGAGGTTGCTCTACAGACAGCTGAGTCTCTGTGGTATGTTCCCCGGAACACAAAATAAAGTTGGGCAAGTCAAAATTTCACAGGATAGATAAGTACACAAGTCAAAATGTCCCACACATCATTTTTTATAGTCCCGCCATGTCTGTATCACATAAAATGAGTCAAACCAGATAACTGGCCAGAAATTGTACTGCTTTGCATATGTCCTATTCCGAGATAAGCCTCTTTTAGTCTTGAATAGCTTGATAAGTTTTTAGTGCATGTCACGCTTATTTAAAATAATGCTGGCAAACTAACTATTCTTATAAATCTGCTTACTCTGTTTTTTTTCTTTTCTTTTCATGTTTAACTAATACAATGATTTTACGGACATATAGCTTATATTGATTCACGGACAGAGTCCATGCACATCAATTTTATCGGAACCTTCCAACCTTCTCTAATGAGAACCTATTCCTTGGTAAATGAACACATAAAAATAAATCTATGTCGTTGTATGACGGTTGAAATCACTGCATTAAAATAATATAAATTGACTACTACTTAACTTGTAAGCCTAAGCAATAGGCATTACTCAGGTGGAAAAAAAAAAGAATCACATTCGTAATTGAATTAAATAGCCTTTTAAAAATACTGACATGGAAAAAAGAATAAATGGATGCTTTATTAATAACTTTAAATCACTAGTTACTTTTGTGCCAGAAAGTGTTGACAACATCCACTTCAAGGTCACTGTCAACTTGGTAAGTCATTACCAAATAAAATATGGCTTAATTGAAGCAAACTCAGCAAGGAACTACATTATGTTAAGTGAAAATTGTAATATAACTCCAAGAAGAATTACTAATCGCTACTCCCGGTGACAATGAAATGGATGAAGAGGTGCTTTGCAACTTTTTTCTTTCCCTCTGACTTTTCACAATTAAATATGGAAATAGATTCCGTAAAGAATTAGAAGTCTTGCAGTGCCTTCATTCACGCACTAATGGACTGCTTTCCACTATAGCTGCACACAGGTACTTCCCTGTATGCTTTCAAGAGTAGCTCATATGTCAGCGTCAGTGCTGGCAGCCCTTAGACATCCATTGTAATGGCAAGTAAAAAATTGCTCTTCAAAACGAGGGGCTATTACAAGAAAATGTGCATACAGTACATGTGCATTCAGTACATAGTACGTCTCTCAGGTATAATAGTCAATTTTACCCCCCCATACTATGTAAAGTTTTCTATGAAGTTTGGTTCTAGATTAAGAGTGGGTCTTCTACATATCTAAGAATTTACTGTAATCATTTACAATAAGTAAACAAAATAAGCAGATGTATACCAAATCCTGTACAAAAATAGGCAAAGCTGACACTGGTGTATTTAGGAAGCGTATGCTTAAATTACTTATTCCAATTTCAGACCTGTCTTGGTATATGAATGCACTATTTTATTAAAGAGCATTTCTAGGACAAAATGCTAACTCTAGAAACGTGGTACATTATTTTTTTATATACAGTGATCCCTTATTCGTATTGGACAAACTTTGCACCATTAAAAGAGCAGGGCCATCTTTTACTTCTGTACCAGCACGTCATAATATGTATTAATGGTATTGTCAGTTTTTGTATATTGTCAATTTTAATGTTGCTGTTAAAATTCACTCTGCTCCAATTGTAAAAGTTCTATGGAATCTGCTATATTAAAATATAATGTAATAGCCTGCCATGCCAATGATAATCGTTAAATAATCTCTATATTTATGAACATAATCACACCATTACTATAAACATGAGATTGTAAAATTGTACATTTTTCTATGAACCCTTGTTTTTAAACTGATGAAAGGCACCACTGTAGTCTAAAGAGGTCTGTGATACATTTTAGTAAACTTGTATTCGTAGATGTAGAGTAACACATTCTTTGAAGACCTCTGACATCCCTACTCAGGATGTAATACTAATTTCTACGTTTCTAGTCTTTTCATTATTAACAGCAAGGGTGGACTGACCCATCGAGCAGCCAGACCTAAAGCAGAAGCGTTAAGGAGGTGCAGGAGGGAGGGGGTATGTATGTTTGAATGCATGTGAGCATTAATGTGTATGTAATCATAAATGTCTATGTATCAGTGTGTGTGTGCATGAATGTCTATGTATAAGTGCATGTGAGCATGCATGTCAGAGGAGGAGGCAAAACAGACTAAAACAGAAGAAGAAAAGGTGGAGGAAGAATGGGTTGCAGAAGAGGAGACAGAAGTAAGGTAGGGAAACATTGTGAGTGTGTTAGAAAATGTGAAACATGTGTGTGATGACCTTCTGATGGTGGTACACAATAACTCCTATACACACAGAATGAGTATCCATCACACTAGGTAGGACAGTTAGAATATCCATTGGTATTTATGATGGAAAGCTAGTCTATACCAGAAACGCTCAACATTTGGAGAATAATACTTAAAAAAATAGTTTAAAAAAATGCAAAATGCAAACATTTTTAAATATATATATATATGCATGTATATGAATAGAGGTAAACACTGCTTTTTATCATGTTTAATATTCAGTTAGCAAAGTCTGTTTTGGCCACTATCCACACAAATAATTCTCCTCCTATGCGCTGATGAATCATTATATGCAAAGGCAATATATAGCAAGTTACTACATCAACAAAGGCGGAAATAAGTGATCTGAATTTATGAAGGTACATTACGATGGCTTTCTAATTAAATTAGTCATAGTGCTAGATGTCATTAGTGAAAATTTAATGAACACGCTTTGCAGAGATGTACCTAAAGCAGCAAAAACGTATTCCAGACACATTATTCTTATAGCAAACTTGCAGCTCCTAGCTTGACAAGGAAAATGAACCTACAATGCAGTGCTGTAAAACACCTCTTCCAGTAAGATTGCTTATCTGTGCAAACTGTCTGTAGGGCTTTGCCTCAATGTAAACCAATAACCAGATCAGGTATCTTCACTAAATAGTCACTGCATGATAGTTGTACCCCATACCCTGTGCCACATGGGATGGGAGTTAGGAGTTTAAAAATACTCTTGAGGGCATTGAACAACATATGCCCTTGAATCACACATCCTCTGTCTTTTGGCATGGAGGTGATCAACTGTTCAAAAACATTTTTTAACCCCTTAAGGACAATGGGCGGTCCCTAAACCCATTGAAAACAATGCATTTTGAGCCCGTCACTACCTCCCCCTCCATACCCCTACATCACCATGAGGGAATTTAAATGTCAAGCAAGTACACCTGATTTAGGTTTCATAAGCATAGATAAGCATACATACATACATATATAAGCTGAAAGAAAAAAGGAGAAAAGATTTATCTATACCAATTTGTCTGCCAAAGTTAACAAATCAAAGAAAAAATGTGGGACATGCTAACTCCTATCATTATTTTTCCATTTCTGTATTTCCTACTTTCTCTGCTAGTGTTTTTCATTCCCCACTAAAGCTGCTAAATTTCACTGTTGCCCCCCCCCCCCCAAGGAATGTGAGCATCCGTGCATAATTGTAATGAATTAAATAAACTTGGGTTTGAAATGTTAAAATAGTTTACATGGATATCAATGTAACTCATTTCAATGCTGTCTCCCAATTGCCTGCCTTACATAAGATAAATATCTGAGGGGTGTATTCAATAGTAAATACAACATTTTATTCCATGTGGAGTTGTCAAAACGAATGAGTATTAGAACTCAAGTCTGTTTATAAGTCTTTTCAATGACACTTATATTATTAAGGAGTAAAATGAATACCTTACTATACACAAAAATACAATTTCAAAACCCTTAGCTCTGGAAGGAATACAAATGTGGCTTGCTTGAACAATCTATTATCATGCTATTTTATACCAAAGGGTGTACTTTTTTCTTTATTGTTTCCTTTAACAAAAATCTAAAGTTATGACTAAAAAAGCAAGCAGTCATTCAAACACTGAATCCTTCTCAGGCATCTTTTAAGGGTTTGGGATGTTTGCAAAATGTTCTGTCAACCCCCTACTTCTTTAAAAAATATGCAGCCCATCAATCACATTAAATTACAATTATTTATATAGCACCAGCAGGTTCCATAGCGCTTCAGAGTTAATAGAATAATTTAAAATCACAAACAGTAACAAACTGGTAGAAAAGGAGATGGCCCTGCTCCTGCGAGCTTACAATCTAGTTGGTGGTTGAGGGGGAAGTGAAGCAGTAGGAGAGGACTACTTGGATGTGGATCAGTTGGCCGAGTTTGGATGAGCTGGGGAGGTTGTTGAACATTCCGATGGCTTGAATAGGATGCTGACTGAGAGTGTTATGAGGAAAGGTTGTGCGTTTCTCCAAAGTAGTGGGTTTTCAAAGAGCTTTTGAAATTTGCATAGGAGGGAGAAAGTCTGATGGAACAGGGAATACCAGAGAAGGGGTATAGCATAGGTGAAATTCTGGATGCGGGAGTAGGAAGAGATAAAGATGGAAGAAGATAGAGGAAAGTTATGAGAGAAACAAAGGGGGTGGTTAGGGGTGTTTTTGCATAAAAGGGTATCGATATAGGGGGGTACAGAGTTGTTAAGGGCTCTGTAGGTCAGGGTCAGAAATCTGAATTTGATTCTGGAGGGTATGGGGAGCCAGTGGAG
The DNA here is from genome assembly GCA_023333645.1 of Sceloporus occidentalis. NCBI lineage: Eukaryota > Metazoa > Chordata > Lepidosauria > Squamata > Phrynosomatidae > Sceloporus > Sceloporus occidentalis. The sequence continues at coordinate 521,223 of JALMGF010000338.1, forward strand.
TGATTGGCACAGTGAAGCAGCAGATGAGAAACAGAGAAAGATTCATTTAGCTGCAGTGTTAGTATTAGTCCAGATGGGACATCACGAGGGAGTGGATTTAGCTGTTTCTTGTATAAGGAATGGGCAAATTCAGGAGAAATGTTTCAGGGGAAGGCAGCAGGATTTGGTAAGGGACTGGATGTGAGGGATGAAGGAGAGAACAGAGTCAAGTGTGATACCAAGGCAGCGAATTTGGTCAGTTGGATGGTGGAGTTGTCAACAGTGATAGAGATGATAGGAATTGTGGACAGAGGGGATGGCGGGATAACCATAAGCTCAGTCTTTGAGATGTTATGCATCAAGTAATGAAGCAATGGCATCAACATGTAAAGATTACCCCTTATAAATATGCATTTTACAACAATGCATTGCTCTGAGCAACAATAAATGAAATTAATTAAAATAAAATAAATTAGAGTATTTTGCAAGTGTTTGGAGGACTGTTCACCTTTGAAGGAACAAAGTTAGGTTGCCCTGTTGCATTTGTTTATCTATTTAGACAGGAACATTGTTGGGCTGGTTGAAAGTGAGTTGGTTGGGGAGATCACAAGATTCACCCTGACCTTCCCATTGTGAGGAACACAGCTGAGAAATAACACTGTGTTCCTGCTGGCTCATAACTCTGTCCCTTACTGCTGGCCCTTACGAGATCAGATAGCATGGTTGGCAACATGTACATGAGGGCTGTAATACAGGCTTTGTGAAAGTAACACTGAAAGGAACTCAACTTAACCCCTATAACACCTTACACCCACTAACCTTACATTTATCCTCTACAGCTGTGGTTCACACGCTTTTAGTGCCTGATGACTAATCCTGGTAACTGGATTGTAGGAACACTACATATGCTATATCCCAAAAAGCAAAAAAAAACAAAAAACAGAATAACTGTAACAACTGTAACACAAAATCTTCTAGTTGCAAACAGCCTCCTTTGCTCACCCACCTCCTACTAAGAAAATATACTCTATGTAACAGTCCTTTTATCAACCTAAGGACCCCTTAAAGATCTTAGGGGCCAGTGATATTTTGTGTTAAGATATGTTGAGATATGTTGTTTTCCGAACTCCCCGTTTATCATTTACCCAAACTTATATTCCATTAACAGAATTAACAGCACAAAAGAAATGCCGTCTACTGAGCAGTACTATGGTTAGCTAGAACTCCACTTAACATAGCGACAGTTACATGGCAGAGTTGTACAGAATTACACTAATGGATGCATTATTTGAAGAAGTTTCAATCACTGTAAGTTAAGTCATCCTGAAATATCTACAATTATCTGTACCCCTTCTCCAGACATTACCATGGAATGCCATTATGCCCTGTTATGTTCACCTGTGCTTGCCATTGAAAAACTAGGTAACCTCATAATAATATCTGCAGACTACAGTTTGAGAACAACTGAGCTACAGCGTAAATTAAACTTATTCCCAAAGTATTTCATCTCTCATTACACCTTAACCGTAGTTGATACTTTTCTTTCCCCATATCACATCATGTAGCTGTAGTAGAAACAGAAAAGATATAAATAGATACATTTCCATCATTACCTAGACAAGAGAATGGGACTTGTAGGCCTCCATTACTGACTGCTTAAATATAAACCTATGTGAATAAATACGGCAAAAATACTTTTTTAAGTTTTGACCATATCAAATAAATTTTACAGAGGACCTTTGGCTGATACAGTATAATGTGATTTATCATATTTAATTACAAATCCCTAATCACATGCTTTATCACTAATTGGGAAATCTCACAAAATAGAGACTTGTGGTTAGAGACCTGAGGAAACTAGGAAAACATAATGCATGTACTGAGCTGGTACTCTTACTGTATGTATAAGGTTGACTTTGTAGCTAACAACTGAATATTTTGTTAAAAATAATACTATATGGAGGACAACTAAACATCCAAACAGTTTTGATAGATAATACAACATTTACTGCACAACATTTAATACACAACATTTACAACATTTAATACACAAATCCATTGAGCACATCTAATGGAATTCAAAATTATGAACCACAGGTGATTCCAACAGATTTTAAATGTGATACAAGAAATGTGCTTGAAAAGTGGATCAGCATTGCAACAGAAGTGATAGGGGATGATACATTTCAGGCATTTAAGAATGAATGGGATAAGCAGAAGGCTTTTCGAAACATAGTATAAGAAGGTCTGATGTCTTAAAGAGGGCAAAATATAGACTGATGAGATTGGCCAAATGTCTGTTATCGTCCAACAATTTTTAAGGTTCTATGAATGGAACAACAGTGTAGTACATCTGTCCAACAAATGGTTTAATGCACTCCACCACCAGCTGCATAATGTTGAGCTTTCTGGCACACTACTGCTGCCAAGCCAGTTGTTGAGATCGGAGTCTTGTAACCAGGCCAATTCAACTATGGAAATGTGTGCCTAGCCTCCATAGAACCTGCGCCCAGAGCCGCCCATTCTTCTGAGACATAAGAGATGTTGCCCATCCTTCTGATATATAATATCAAATCTTACCACCGAGAAGACAGGGCAGCAGGTGTCGAGGTAAAGGTAAAGAATATTAACCAAAGTAAATTAAGACTACACAAAATTGTGTGTTGGTATGTCTTAGGAGCCAAAAAATAGGTATACCCCCAGAGATCAATAATATATATATCCGGTGTGCCACTAGACCTGGGACTATTTTTCTGCAAGCTTTTTTTAAATGCCAGGGTCCTTCTTCTGTCTCTGTCCACCCCCCAAGACAAGATTTAGAAAATATGCCTCTTGCTACTATAACAGTACCCAGAATCATGGACATCATGATTTGTTTAAAATGTACAATCAGTTTCCATTTTTTATTTTGTACTGTGCACTGAATTTCAGTAATAATATTTAACTCCTCAAAGATCTCTTCACATTCTGAGAACTTGGAGCATGCAAGTAATTATTTCTTCTTCTTTAGCTTGTGCACCAACTGTAACCAGTTAAATTACAAAATAAGCAGTCGATCATCAAGAAGCAGCCAAGAGAATACCAGGGTATATTGAACAAAAGAGACTAAAATATTGCACAAACTTCTGTAATGCTTTAAAATACATTAGATTGCATGGTCCATAAATTAATGTGAAGTTGCAGGTCATTGCATATTTTAGTATACAGCTATCTCTTCTTTGGTAACAGTCTATTACTGGGCTGATATTTTAATATCCGTTTCATTTCTAAAATAAAATGTATTTTTGTTTAAGTACATGTGATTGAGCCATTCCAAACTTCATGTGCCCTCCACTGCCATGAATACGTCCTACTGTACTAGAACAATTACGCCATTGACTTTCAAGGTAACTCAAAATGAAAAGCATAAAACCACGGGAGACAACCTATAAACTTTATAAATGTTTCCTTCCACAGGGGTTTAATGTATAATGCCTTTCCAAACACATGTCCCAAGTATAAAAATATATGCCCTGTTGGATTTCATACGGTCGCATACAGAGGGTCTCTGTAATCCTAGCTACCTCTGCTAAATTGCCTAATTAATGCAAAGTTTTTTTTCCAAGCATGACCCTTTACTTTTTCTAATTTAATATGCCATCAAGTACAGGCAGCTGAGTGTTTGGCCAGAAGAATAAACCCTATTCCTCTTAAATCCTCATGTTCATGCACTATAATAACTGAGATACACAGCTACATATGATATATGGGCATTTTCTTATTCCACCCAACACAATAGAGCTTTCTTTGCCACGAGGTTCATTACATGCAAGTTAATGGTTTCCTTGTCACATCACGTTTATAGATTGGCTGCTACACATTGGGCAATCAAATCAAGAGTGCAAAGCAATATAATGGAAATGGAATATAAAAGATGTATCCATTTCATTAGGTTTAACAGGCTGTCCCTTAAAGCATGCTATATAAGTAGTTTAAAACTACTTGTCATAACAGTAAATGCAGATGTTATTTAAAACGTTTGGGAAGATACAGGGAGAGTAGAATCTCGCTGTTTTAACCCTCCAGGTGCCAGTAGTGTGTCAATTATAAAAATCTTATAAAAAGTTAATTTTATGAAATCTTGGGGGGGGGGGACAATGTAATACACATTTTTCAGTCTGGCATTCAAGCAATATATATGGAAGGGCTACTTGGAACAGTAGCCAGGTCCATCTAGAAAAAAACTTGAATATTTAGTGTTAAACAAAAAATGAATGCTTTCTTAATATGTGTTTAAATCCAGCTCGGAGAGTGAAAATTAAACTGCATGACATTATTGTGTAGCATTTTATAGAAAGCAACAGTGGCTTATCAATGGGATAGTGTTGTTATAAGAGCTATTGACATATAGCTGCCTGGAGCCTGTTCACAGCGGAGTGCTCTATAGGGTGTCTTAATGAAAGAGTGTGAAACATTTATATTGGCTTCTTTCATCTTATACTGTGTGCGACTTACCTTAGGTGTGCTTAAGTTTAAGGTGAAATCTTAGCTCAATATAAAATGTAGGGGGAAAAAAACATCTTAAATACCAATATGGAGCAGAAATGTTAAGCCACTTAGCAAACTATTGAGTATTGTAAGTAAGAGATGGAAGTTTGTTCCTTGTATCTGTATCTACTAGTTTTTCTTAAACATTTTTTTGTAACCAGCGACCCACTCATCAATCATTTTAAAGGAATAAAGTATGTGAAAGTTATATATGAGTTTCATTCTGCTTAATCTGATAAGCACATCCCCTGTTCTCCCTGTGCTCTGCTGTATACCTGTGTGACATACTCTACAAAGCTCGTTGGCCTGACCCCTTCAGGGTGATGGTACCATGCACCGTGGGCCATTCTGCCTTTGGCATGGACAAGTGTTTACGAGAAGAATGCACTGGGATCACGCAGCACACTCACTATGCTTTTGAATGGTGGCAACGCATGCCTCCCAGCTTCTACCCCCGGAGAGTCGGGACGCCGGAGCTTTGGGAGGTAGAGCTTGGTGGGAGAGCCGAATAGAGTGGCAAAATCAGGACTGTCCTGCACAAAGTGAGAGAGTTGGGTGGTATGTGACAGCATGCCGTTACTAAGCTTGGAAACTATCTGCCAGGTCTGCAACAAACAGAGCAAGAGTATGTCAAAGCCAGTGGGTTTTCTGTAGCTTCACATTCCTTTTTAACCCCCCTCCTCTCAGCATGGCTGCAGACATATTATTGACCAAGGGAATTAACAAATAAGGTTAAAAAATAGAGCAGCCTAATATATACAGGTGTGTGTATGTGTGTGTGTGTGGGGGGGTGTAACAGGTTTGGGGAGGGGAATATTCAAATAATGGATAGGATAGGCCTGAGAATGTTTTTCCTATCCCATGGCATTACTCTTTTAGATTCTTTCCTTTATGTAGGCTTGGGAGCTTTCTAAATGAGCTGACCCTCATACTATTAACCCTTTAATAGCCCATTATAAAGATTCTGTGCATTGACTTGCCAAATGTGTTCACCACATGGCTCTAATAGCAGTCCTTATGGAAACTTTCACTTGTCATAAGCATTTAAGCATGGATATCAAACATAACTTACAGGCACCATTTGGGAGTCATATTAGTGTAGAATAGAAAGGAGTCACCTTTACACTGTGAAGCCTTGAGAATCTGCAACTTCAGCCTGAGACCCTGTTATTGGGGAAAATACCCTCAGACTCCGGTGCAAACCCTGAGCGTTCCTAGGTATGCCTTTATTACACAATATTTACCAGTACTAGTAGCCATCTAGCAACTCAGCGGTAAATGCATATGCACAAACAGTTAAAAGTACATTGTACAAAAAAATGTTCATAATTACCTTTTAATAGCACATACCCCTTGCCTTCTGGGTCATATTAAAGCTTTGAGACAGAGTGCTGAGATAACTCTCAGCAAGTTTTTTTCACACTGAAAAACATTTTCTTGATGTGTAACACTTCTCACCAGAAAAGAGGTTAAGCGATGTCACTCAATTATCTCTGTGTGACCATGACATAATTTAACCATCTTCCTTGAGAAACATGCTACGAGAAGAAGAAATATTTTTCTTATAAAATATTAACAAACTCATAGGCTAAAATACACAGAAATCATAAAAAAGCAATTTTCTCACGGGTCTTTAAGGCTGGTGTAGCTTAAATTCTGGATATTTTATGCATCAATGAACAATTTCTGATCAAAATCAGCTAGACCTTTCAATACTCTGCTCATTTTTTCTGTATCCCATCTGAACAATAGGATGCTTTTCACCTTGATATGACATGTGCTATAAAGCTATTATTTATCTATTAAATTTAACAAAGTGTATTAATAATAGATGTATGTGCAAAGTATAATTGCATGTGATTATTATTTTTTTTCAGTTTTATGGTTGTTGAAAACACTGATTAATAATTTAAAATAAAAGTCACATCGAATCTAGAGCTATTCACACTACATTTTTGAACATTGTTATGCAAGAAAATAAGCACATTTTAGGCCACTAAAACAGACTGTTTTTCTTAAACAGTTTATTATAGATAGAAAACTCTACAAAAAGAAAATGCACTGGGATCCCTTACAACATAGTCACAGGGGCTACACCATTATTATTATTTTCACACTATAATCACAGCTTCACTACTTGCAAGGTCCTCCATATTACCAAGAAGGTCAAATAACCACACTTGTGCCCCATTGCATCCTTCTGTATTATCAGTTCTTAAAAGAAATGTTCCATGCATCATATGCACTTTAATACATATGATAGCCGAGACAACCCCTTTATCAACTCTCATGCACTCACCCCAAGAGTAAAAATGGTTGACTAGGGGTGGTCACCCCGAGAGATCAAAGATCTCCTCTGTAACTGGTTTCTTGAACAGTGGGACATCCATCCTACTCCGTTATTGTACAGCCTCCAGGAGGTCAAGCTCCTCAATGAATCCAATCAACTCAGTTCTAGTTTCATCATACCCCTTGAATATATGTATTGTAAGTTCTGTGTACATTTTTATATAAATAAAAGGTAATAATAATAATAACCCCTTTTGTTTGTAATACCGTATGTGCTACTGGAATCGCGCAGACGTTCATTGGCTTCCAGAGAGGAGGATCCCCTACAGCGCTGCAGGGGACCTGGATCCTCCTCTCTGGCAGCCGGTGAACATCTGCACGATGCACGCAGGCAACCTCCGCTGATACCGGACACTTCCGCCGGGGCTTCTATGACTGAGCACGTCACGCCAGTGCTCTTTCATAGACGCCCCTGCGGAAGTGTCGGGTAGCAGGAGAGGTTGTCTGCGCGCATCACGCATTCAACGGCTGCCCCACTTGACACCAGAGAGTCTAGAGCATGGGGACAAGTTTAGGGATGCATTGGTAAATCAGGAGGCATATAGGGGGGGTATTTTGCTATTGACATGACTACTGTTGCTTCTTTGTTCTACATTTTCACATCAATGTATAAAGGACAGTACTTACTGTACTTATGTCTAAGTGTTTTGATATCTAAGGTTTACCGTTTCCAATATTATTTACAGTAACACAGTATGCACTCGATACAACACAACTGTCGATGTTTTAGTTCTGTGCTGCATTGCAGCATGCTTTATATACAAAATGTTTGTTCTTTCTTGAAATAAACACAGTCAAGCCTTTTGTTTTGTTCTTGATTTCTTTAACGAGAAAGTTGCCGAGTAGGAACCGTTGCCTGTTTAGAACTCTGCTAGCCTTAACTTTTTATGCTTGACACCTCATTGAAAGATGGCAATAAAGATGCTACTAATATGTACAAAAAAGAAAATGTGTATGTTCACAGCATAAAATAAGTATTTTTAATAAAGTAATAGAGATCTATGCACATGTTATTTAGAATTCGAAGTGCTATTTTTTTTGGAAATGTAGAGTCTTTATTGATCTAAAATTTCCATGATTACAATTTAGGTTGCGTTAAATCTATGTTATATAATATAATGATGATAATCAAGAGTGAGCTCATCATCCAAATAAAAGCTTGGGTTTGTTGTCTCTGGGTCCGCCGTTTCATATGACACTGCAATATTAACACATTCACCAAAACAAGGAACTATGACTATAAGAAAATGAAGACTGAAACAAATAATTATAATAACCTAGAGTTGGGATCCAAGGCCACCTATTATTCTATGTTCTAAGCCACTGAAGTGAGAACATATTGAGTAGCAGCAGACTGAAGAAATAATTAGGCACATTTACCTCATGAAGCATACACTCTACTTAGCTCAAATATATTAGATTCTGTTATTTTTATTTTTAGACACCAGGGATGTATTTATTGACCAATAAAAATCTGTTTATGCAAATAATGTCTAGTATCCTACCATAAAATTACCTCACAGAATTTAGCAAATATCTTTCATTGCGATGGAATATATGAGGTGGTAATGGAGGATATATATATATATATATATATATATATACATATATAAATGCATCTTTGTATATTCTGCAGAGTGTCTACTCTGAGTAGTTGGAAATACTAGGCCGACGGCAGATGTCTTTCTTTGTTTAATGAATTGGGTGCAGTCCTTGGGGTGGAACATTTGGAGAGTCGGGTGGGCCAGTGCTCCACTCTCCAATTTACATGTAGCTAAGATAAAGCATGTAAGGAATTTGGTTGGGGAGTTCCAAACTTACAAATTTTGCTCACCTACATACACTCATTAATGGATGAGTGGAGAGCAGGCAAAGAGCGAGGGAGAAGGCAGAGAGAAAGAGAGCAGAGAGAGGGAGCAGACAGAGGGCTGCTGAATTGGATGTTCTGAGCGGTGCCTGCATACTTTGCATATATCTTGTTATTTTTGTTGGTAAACAGACAAGCCGTCCAACTGTGGATAGGATTAAGTTATCTGTATAGTTAGTGTTCAGTAGAGCAAAACTTTCTTTTGTTTGGGGTTTTTGATGTGTCTGCCTCAAACAAACAAACAGACCAAGGATATTTAAAACGATTGTATTTGGGAACAATAAAAAGTTGTGCGAGACCCATGGGGGGGCAGGGAGCTGCAGCCCCAGTGAAGTAAGCACTTTTTGTGCATATAGGGCCACAGTTCTCATTGCACGCAAAGGTGTGTGTTGGGGTAAATACAAAGTATGTATATTTGTAATTAATATGTGCTTGATTAAGTTTATGTGTGTATATATGTATGTATGATAGCTGCAAGCCACTTAGGGGGGAAGTAACAGGAAAGACAGCTGTAAGAAGATATCACACCTATACACTATGTAGAGAAGGAAGGAAATGCATCACCTGGAGATAGGCATGGGAAACATAGCAAGTCAATAACATCACACGGTGGGGTCTTGGGAACAGAGGACAGGGACCTCATTTACACATCAATAGAGAAATCCCTTAAAAAGACATTGTAGAAACACATAGAAAAGGAGACTGGATTGGTGAGTCTCACCTTTGGCACATCACCCACACAGCATACAGACTTAGCAGCAGATATTAGATAGATGGGATGTTTGTGAGTGGTATGAATGATTGTCATCTGTATATCACTGTAACTTTGGTTTTGTCTTTGCTGTAACATTAATCTGGGTAGATTCTAATTAAAGCTCTCTCTCTGGTAAGAATCTTGGGTTGGCTGTTTTGTAATATCAGGTAGAAAACCTTAGTAGAACTAGACATATATATTATCTGGAAAAGGGGATACGGTTATATGTAGTTCTTGGAGGAGGTAACAAGGGTATTACATTTATCATTAATACACAACGCAGAACGGATTATTCTCCACGCATATCAATTGGTGGTATTGGTTTGAGAGAGGAGAAGTATAGACAACAGTGTGCAGCACTAGGTAAAGTGATATGGAAGCTGTGCCGAAATGGCAGTTTGTCATAGTGTAAATGGACCTTTTAGGAAGATCTGACCCAAGGAGCAACAGTAGACAAATGTATCACTATAGAAATTCATTTTTCTGTGGGGAGTGCAGTCCCTTCCTCCCTCTCTCCCTATGTCAAACATAGGGAGAGAGGGATCTTCTAGGGTCCTCCCACTGAAATCCTCAAGGAGGGGTGGTGGACCCGTCACTCAGAATAAAGTGACGCTGGTCAATTATAGTAAGGAGGTTCCACAGTGCAGGGATTGGGTCCACACGCAAAGGGTTAAAAACAATCATAAATTAGTCACTAGTGTGGACAGGAAGGTAGCAGAGGAACATACCAAATTCGCTGTAGGTCAGAGCAGCCAGAGAGATACCGAATCAATAAAAAGCGCCAGGACTCGGTACACCGAAAATTCAATTACGTCAATTCAATTGACACCACCTGAGATGGTCACCTGAGATGGCCACCACCCCCCCTGACTGAAGGAAATCTCCTTCTAAAATTCCCTAGTCAGAAGACTCTTTATATTCATTTAATATAATCTTTACATTTCTCCAGATGAATCTAGATTATTTCTAAATAAATCGAAATAAATGAGCAACCAACTCAGATTGACAAATCTTTTTTGTAACTTTTTATAATTACAAAAGTTTTGCTTTGCCAGGCCCTGTCCGACTCTGACAATAACTCCTGAACACAATCTTTGGGTGCTCTGGGTCAGTCGTCAGTCGTCTGTATGGACCCAGTCCCTGACACAGCCCCAGTTATAAGAGGGTGTGTACACTTATGCAACCAGGTTATTGTGAGTTGTTTTTTTCCCCTCAAAGATTTCAGCTTGTTTTGCAATTGAATTGTTAACGTTATAGGTCACATTAAAGGTGGAAAAGGGTCTGACATGATTTATCTTTGTCTCATTCTTTAACATCACAAGAACCTGGCATTTTAACAGGGGTGTGTAGAATTTTTATATCCACTGTAGGTATAAACTAAGGCCTTAATGCCTATATCATAAGGAATAGAAAAAAAATCAGGAAAGTGAATGAAGTACAGCAAAGTATTAAACCAAATTGGCTTAAAATAGGTTAATTCAAAAAAATACATTCCACATTTTCTGCCAATATTGCTGTCATGGTTTGGTTGCTTTCTGCTGGCCAGTGGGAAGTATTTTAGGCACTTTGAATTCCCAGCATGTAAAAAAATTGGCAGATAGTAGCAAATACATTTCAGTTCCAGTGAACCAAGCAACAAACAGAGAGACAGTACAGCTCCTAAGACCCATGATTCATACTTAGCTCATCAATATGTCAACATTAATTGAACAATAGCTATTAAGCATAATGTCCCAAATCAACATTAAGCTATGACATGCTGACAGAGATTTAAAAAAACCAAAGATACTAACAAATGTCTGGAAAAACAATAACATTTTAATAAACGTTGTATATTAAAATTACTGGAAAATATATGTATGTAAGTTATTCATTTCAATCTGGCTTTTATGGAGTTTCCTAGGCACCGTGTGGATAGCATTATTTGATACTACCAAGAGGACTGTGGGTAAGCCCACTTAAGATCCATAACTAATTTTATAAAAAGGTCCCCAGATTTAAGTTTTCAATAAATAACCCAATATATACGAAAACACAAAATCAAACACCCAAAAAGGTGTTAAACCCATATGCTAGTTTTACCTCTTTAGTCTTCAAGTAACCTTTGGATATATAGAAACAGCTGGATTCCACACTTAGCAAGACCCTGGAACAAATTTGGAATGGAGGTGGGGGAGACAGCTGATGAGCCGTGCATGTACGCACTATTGTGTGGGAGAAAAGTTCAGCTACAGAATAAAGGTGTACATGCAGAGGCATATTTAGTAATCCCTTACCAGCCACCATCTTTACTGTGGAGCATAGGAATATGACACGGCACAGTCTTCCATAGTGTAAGTGGGCTTTGTGGGGAGATGAGAGATCTCCTTTGCAACTGGCCCACTGAGCAGCAGCACACAGGGGGTCATAATCGTCCAGTGTTCTGCCCTTTGGTGTTCTTTAAGGGCAACTGCTGCCCTCCAGGACCTTCCGCACTAGATCTAGTTGGTATTTTCTCCATTCTCTATTTTCGTTTCTCTCTCTTGTCTTTCTTTCTCACTTTTTTCTATCTCAATTCTTCCTCTTATTGTTTTTATTCACTCACCATTCCTTATCTCTCCATTTTCTATCATCTACTGTATTTCCCAACTTTTCAATCTCTTTTTTTCTCCTTTCTCGCTGGTCTCCCTTATCCTTTCTTGTTTTTCTTTCTTGTCTATCCTCTTTCTCTCAACTAAACCAAACATTTAGCTGTAAACAGTAAAACCCCAACCCATGGCTACACCACAGTTGCTCTCCTAGGTGCAATCTCTCAAAGAGTATCCAGGAAACTGCTCACCGAAAGATGGCAGCCCTAAACGGCTTCTATAGATAGTAAGCAGGCTGCACCAACACATTGAGTTCCTCTCAGAAATTCATATAATTCTCTGGGTCAATTGTATACAAAAGTGTTTGAAAACAGTTCAACTAAGAACAAACAGCAGCTTAATAGTCTGTCCTACAGTGATTTCGTGCTCAGGAGCATCTCAAGTTTTAGCTCACTTGTACCACTAAGGTGAAAACAAAATCTCTGTTCATACATCAGTCTGATCGTGGTTAAAAGGGCAGCCCAGAACTGAAACGCAAGTCAATTGTTCTCTGTACAAAGAAATCAACAACCCTATTCACACATTTAAGCTCCCATGGTCCTTTTCAGTGGGGTGCACATGATATACCTCTAGGAATAAGTGAGCAACGAGATCTGGACTCATCTATTCCTAAGAGTAACCTTGCATACAGAAAAACTTGACAACTCAAGCATGAACAGACAGCAGCTTAATAGCTTGTCCCACGGTGAATATCCACACAGGAGCAGCTCAGATTTTACCTAACTTGGGATATTCCAAAGAAAAAAAACTCTGCTGACATGCAAACGTTCTCTACACTAAGGAACCAACAACCACGGATATGTTTCAGCCTTCATGGGCCTCATCGGTGGGGTGCAACTGTATCCCTTTTCCACAAGTGAGCAAGGTGGTCTACTTCTGGACTCATACTAACATTGGTGGTGGACCCCAAATGATCCGTGAAGGGTGAAACTGCATAAAAAAGGGTCTGAGAACAACTCAACTGAGAGCAAAAAGCAACTTAATAGCCTTTCCTATGGTGTGTCACCGTTCATTGGCATCACAAACGTATGGTGCCACTATACAGGAAAAATCTCTATCCACATATTAGCCTGATCCTGCCCAAAAGGGCATTCCAGAACCAAAATGTGAGGCAAACTTTCTCCAGAGATACGTTTTGTCCCTCATGCCCCCATTTGGGGATCTCTTGTGGTCCACCCCAAGCGTAAAGGTGGGTCCAGACGTAAAGTTCCTTGCTCACTTGCACCTAGAGAGATATCAGATGCATGATGATGATGTGGCTTATGTGGTATGCAATGTACATCTGGAGCTGTTTGTTATATTCTCTATGATTTTGTTTTCTGATCACACCTTTAAAGACATGTGTACCTCTTAATCCCAAAAAACTATGCACACTGCACAGAAGAAAATACTTTCATTTAATAATATATGGTTAAAATAAGCAAACAAAAACAGGTGGTATATATATATATATATATATATATATAAAATATATATATATTATATGTTTGCTAAACAGTGAAACAATATTTAGTTCACAATACAATTATATTCAGTATATTTACAGTGTAATACAGTTCCATTAGTAGATCTTTACTGCCCCCCACTGTCTAATATGTGAATCAACACTGGCTTAGACTGACATTGCAAAAGGTTATACAGCTATCTACTAGCTAGCTACATAATTAAGAAATCCAACCACTAATAAACCATGTTGACTATTTGCAGTAAGTATACAGTGAATAGTTATAGCAACTGATTCATAAATGAGCAGCACATTCAACTGTCCCTTTGTACATGCACTTGTTACATTTAACTGAATTACCTATATTGGAGACATTTTAATTTTTTAATGTAACTCCAATTTTTGAGTTCATTTAATGCTTTTTTTTTTGCTAACTATTTGATGGAGGACTCTTTTTTTTGATCGTCTTACAACCTACTGAGTCCATGGCACTCTGCCCTTTAACTCATTTACTAGGACAGGCCAATGAAGATCTAATGTAGGATTAGAATGACATAAGAATTTGTAGGGTAAACTATCTAGTTAGTGTAAATTATGCACGCTGCAAGTCTCAGCAGGAACCACTACGAGACATTTAATTTCACATCTTCAAAGTGATTTATTTTTCCATGTACATAGACCGAAGAAACAGATCCTATACTTTAAGCTGCAAATATTTCCTTATTACATTATGACTGTAAAGTACATGAAGGGTCTGTCAGCCCAGAAGGCTACACAATTACATTTTTTAAGGAAAAAAATAATTTGAGTCTTATATTCCTAACTCTCTTCAGTACAAGGAGAAAGTTTTGTCATGTAATTTTAAATGACAGTCCATAAATATTTTCCCAACATTTGGAAATAATTATTTTTACACACAGGTATTTTTCCAAATAAAGATCCAGAAAGGAAAGTGCTTGTACATCCTTTTGAGGAGGCAGACTTTAGAAGATATAGAGTGTAGACCCGGTGCTTTTCTTAACAGTTTGGTGCAGGGTTTGAAACGTTCTTTAAGCACTGCAGCTCAGGATGCCGAAATTTAAAAAAGCCTTCCCCAGCCCCATACCATACAGATTATTTATTTTTTTGAAATATTCACCAGAGCAGCACTCCCCTTGTCTAAATTGTTCAGCAGGCTAGCATGGTGGCATGGATGACTTATGACTCCCCAGTATTTCAGGTGTCCAAAGCGGGACTTTATTGAGGGCAGGGGGCCATAGCAAGGCAATCTACCTGCTGCACCCTTTGTGATTAAGTGAAGCAAATGCCAGGATAGGGAACAGCACATCAATTTTACACTTTAGTAATCAAGTCAGTGAAGATCATATGATCTCCGCGTCCAGCCCATGATCTCCACTACCACAAAAAAAGGACGGTGATGATGCTGGAGCGACTATACAGGGTCTCGTGCCATGTAGTATGCACAGCCTGGGATGGGTAGGGGTTTGGTGGGGCTGCACTGGCGTTCGGGGCCCCACTGGACATGGGGCCTCCGTTACACCAGTGAATTCCTGTATAATTGCTCCAGTGCCCAATGATCCTAAACCTGGCCTTGGATACATCTGTACTCAGCATTAACAGTAAATCAGTATGGTGCTTTTAATCGTTAGTTAGCACCTCCCGCTGCATATGAAGAGTTCAACCTTCAAGTGGAATAAGAGGCACATAAGATGTGTCTGCTAAACTGTAGCAGAAACAGCTGTAAAAATATTTGTTTAAGACTGGAAATCTATTCATGATTGAATAAGATTGTTCTTTATGAGTCATGACCACTTTTCAATTAAAATCTGTAGTTAATGAAGTAAGCATTGTAAGAATGAAGAAGATTTCCACTCACATTACTAAGGAGATAATATGCTGGACCCAAAGTATCATCCATTGCAGGTGGTGGTTGTCTAACAAGAGAACCATCCTCATTTTCTTCATAACCAAAGGCTTGTCCAGGTGTAGGAATGGAGGGAGCACCTGGTTTGTGATGCCTTTTCACTTGGCTCAGCACTCTCTAAAAACAAAACAAATGTCAGTAGAGCGCATCAATGTCTCCATGTGGTAGGAACTTTTCAAGGACACTAAACATGCTGCCTCTAGAGAAACCACCTTGTCTCTTTGTTGTTTAGAGGTTATAAATCATATGTCCCTGCGAGTCAAAAAGGGAACTACCGCGAAGGTCCTCATATTAGGCTTTATAGTAGAATTACATTAAAAGCAGAGGAAAGGGTTTTTTACAGTAAGGACAATAAGGATGTAGAATTCTCTGCCTGCAGAGGTAGTTTTATCGGAGTCTGTGCAGACGTTTAAACAGCAACTGGACAGATACTTGGAAAAACAGAATATTCGGGGATATAATCTTTAATTATGGGGAAATAGCTTATTGATCCAAGGAGAAATCTGACTGCCATTTTGGGGTCAAGAAGGATTTTTTTCCCTGGTTAGTGCAAAATTGGAAAGAGCCAAACTGGGGTTTTTTGCCTTCTTTTGGATCAACAGCAACCGATATAGGAAAGGCTGAACTTTTTTCAGCCTCTATAACTATGTAACTATGTAAATTGGATAAGCGTGAATAGATACATAGGAGTGAATATACTCATAAAAATGAGAGCAGAACTAACAGAAGAGTGTCTAGCACAGATCGATAATGTTTCGGTTTACATTTTTTGTTAAAGAACAGTGCAATAGTTCACCCCCTAACCTGTTGATTATTCTTGTTTTACTATTAACTAATAATGCAAGGAAGGCCAGTACAGTGATAACTATGCAAAATAATTAGGCATACCTAAACACCTATCTCAAAAAAATGACATCTTACCTTTTGTGGTTTAGCAGAAGTGACCTCTTTCTTCCTCAGTACTTCTCTATCCACGCCAACGAGTAGGTCATATTCACCAGGACCTGGCATAGTTGAGACATACTCTTTAAAACGTAGTTCTTTGTTCTGCAAAGTTTGTCCTCCTTTCACCTTATCCTAATAAATAAAAATAATAATATTACACATGACTGATCTAATGGAGTCTGAAATATACTGAAAAATATTAACATAGGAATAACAAAGTTTATCATACAGAAACTGTACGAGCTTCTCAAAAGTATCCAGTTGAAACCATACTTTATGGCAAGCTGCAACCAAGCTTGTAATTGTTAAAATAAAATTTTGCTATACACTATAATAGTACCAAGATCTTTTAAATAACTCGAAGCATCCTTTTTGCTCATTTTCAGACTGTGTCTACCTCCCAATATTAAATTTATTTTTAAGCTCATTTGCTATATACAGACAACAATAACAAAGTAGGCATGTTCCAACTCCATTGTAGCACACACATTGCAGGTACGCTAAAATAACCAATATGTACATATAGCATGAGTACCACTCAACCATAAGGTTGCCACCTTTTGCCAAGCTGTTTCTTGAATGTTCTTTGAGAGGTTGCATCTGGGACATGACTGGGCCATCGTCATAGGTGTGGCCGTAGGAGTAGGTTACAGGTTACAGATATAACATTTGGGTTCAGCCTGCTTCAACATCAGAACTCTCCAAGTGGCATATTACCTCTCCTTCCACGTGTGTTCCCTGCACATTTCATTTATACAAGGGCTGCCCAGTGCCCTGCATGCAAAATTTGGACTCACACGAGATAGAAGGAGGTAAATGTAGTTCCTAGGTGAACCTCTTTATTCCTGGACTGTCCCAGTGAAACCTAGAGAGGTGGCAACCTTAGCACCTTAGTACCTCTTTTTTCCTGGACTGTCCAGGCGAAACCTAGACAGGTGGCAACCTTAGTTAAGAAGAGTTTGGACCTATGCAAAATTCTATTTTTTTTTTAAATACTTAATACTTCACATAACTTATAAATTCACACTGTTGTAGGTTAGTATCATTTCTAATTTCTATCAACAGAAAGTAAACTTTGTTTAACAAAATTCAAATGAATGTGTATTTGTTTTTAACATTAGCTACGTTATTGATACTGATAATGCATACTTCTTCATAAATGACAGTACATCATCCCAGACGGAACAGACATGCTGGGAGAAAAGTCATCTACTCTAAGAAAAAGTCTAAAAACCTGAAAAGAAGAAGGATTTGAGCCTATCTCTCTGTAACATCTTTTTTTTATTGCCAAAGTGTTCGGAAAACTCAGAGCTGTTTTTAGACATGGCCATATTAATAAAAACATAATTTTATTTTGCTGCGTGGACTGATGTCTTTTTATTTTGTTATTACTTTTGCTCAGAAAAGGCATTCTGAATCTATTACATTAATTGAATGTCTAATTTATATTAAGTAGTTATGTCACTTCTTGCACAAGATTCAACGTTAATCTTGGGTTTCACTTAAATCACGTCTCTACCAAAAAAATTCAAGTTTACCTTTATGCTGGATAAATCATAGTGACCAGGGCCAGGAGCAACCGACGTCTGCTGGATATCAAATGTGAAATCTCGTTTTGCAATTGATAGAAATGGAGCATATCCACCTGTAAGATCAATTCAGATGTTAAAAATAAATTAGAAATAAAGACAGATAAACTGAAATGATGCAAACAAAACAGCAATACTCAGAAATCAATTCTTTGATTTTAACTGCATAGCCATGGAAATCAGGATCATATTTATATGCTGTTGTAGGTCCACAAGTCATAGGTCATATATCTCGGCAACTGCAACACGACTAGCCCTGGATTTTCATAAGAAGTGAATTCTATATATTTACTGTTCTTCCTAAAAAAAATGTCCTCTTCTGCAGAAATGTCTACTTGTTTTCAAAAAAGAAACAACAAACTTTACCGAATGATGTATGAGGGTAAAATTAACCCAACCCTACCCTGAATTAGCTTTCTTGAGCAGTTATCTACTGTTAGTGTGCAATTTACTGCCATTCACAGAGTACTAACAGGTATTTAATGCCCAATTTTGTGTTGTATACACTGGATTGCCAAATGGCTTTGGTTAAAAAAGTGAGCACAAGTACTGAATACAACTAAATGTGTGGGGTTATTTGTAAGTCATTTTTGTAAAACGACAATTCCATTATTTAAGTTAAAGACCAAATTTCTAGTAAGACACTTCTAATAATATTCATAGACACTATTTTGCTGAACAGGTACCACGTTTCTAGTAGTTGTCATCTACTAACCTGTTGTCGAAGTCTTCTCGTGTCGAAGGTCATAAGATCCCGGGCCCACGTTTTCCTGGGTGCTGCCTATGCAGACAGCAAGTGAGCGAGGAGCCCGATCATACATTTTTTTACTGGACCTTAAGGCTGGGAAAAATGAAATAATTAGAAGGTGTTTAAGAGTTATTTATATTTGCTACTGTATATTACCTGTCTTGGTCTACTACTTTACCCCAAGAGTGCATTTTGCAGTTCAGTAGATTAAATACGGCTTTCATGTAGTATATTAAATAATGTTTCGTACTGGCACATTAACATACAGTATATAAAACACCAGTACCACCTTATGTGCATACTATCCTGTTGCAGATTTGTGGGTAATATATACAACAATATTGTGGCTCCTTGCACACCCGCTATAAGGAAGAGCTCCAGTACAGGCAATGCAAAGGGTGTGTGTGATGAAGCATGAGGTGTGATGTGTGGTGATTGATGAGGAGTGAGGTGTGATGGAGTGAGTATGTTTTAGTGAATGAGTATGTGTATGTTAGCGTGAGAGTGTAAGTGTGTTTGTTAGTATGTCTGGTACTGGCAAGACACTGATACTAGGACAGGAAATTGATTGATATATTAGTTCAAGCATCTCGGTCACAGATATAAGCCTCAGTAAGGTAAAATAGTGACAAATATCACTCAATCAATTATATTGACTGCAATCCAAAATGCACAGTAATCTCAATAAATCAATTTAATTAAAGGCTGTGATGTGACAGTTTTCATTTAACAATAAGGGACCAATAAGGGAATATTAAGGGTACATACATGCAGATTCCCAGAACCCATGAGAGTTGAGATGGTTTAAACGACATTACTTGGGTTTATTTAGTGTTATGTAAAACGTAGCATTTAGCAAAAGTGTCATCAGTGTTAATATTCGGTTATATCCTGCAAACTAGGCTTCAAAACTACACAACACAAGAAACCAAATTCGGAAAACTGATCTCCACAAGACACACACTCAAAATTAAAAACCTTAGAATTCTAGAAGTGCTTTATTATAGATCCAAAAGGAGTAAAAACAAGGTATTCTGAAGCTGGTTCACCAGTGGTCCAATAGATTGCCATAAAACAAATGAAGAAGGAAGCCAACAACACAAACCTTCACATTACTTAGTATTTTCCTTTTTTTATAGAAGAAATGTCACATAAAAAAAAAATCATAGAATAAATAGTAAGAAATAGAGGGTTATCATGATTGTAAAGCACAGGGAGCCCTGAGGGACATAATGAACCGAATCCATTCAGGTTGCAGATCACAAGCATTTCACTAATGGGACAACCAAGTCACCAGTAATTTATGGCAAGGAGAAGAAGAGCTTCCTCTACATAGTTACGCTCATAGTAAATAGGGAATGTCCATATTATATACCAATCCACGAAATGTAAAAAAAACACCACACTTTATTTGCTTTGCTGTCACTAATTAATGTTATCTTTATTATCAAGAATATTACCGTATTTGCTTCAAAAAAGTTTTCCGTCAAAAAGAAAAAAAAAACGTGTACGGACGTACCTGTAGGTCTGAAGGTATATTTCACTTGTGCATATATGCCCGCGATGACCCGAGATAAGTCTGCAGGGGCTAGCTGGATCGGGACACGGTAAAGAAACGAGTTCTAGATCGGGCATGGGCAGTTCGAGAATACGGAACAGGGACGCGTTGCCATGGAGACGTGGAAACGTACCGTATACACCCTGTGTCTCCACAGGAGACACTAGTGACCCGCACTGTCCCTGACTCTGCCATAACCTCTTATTAACACCGTGGATACTGCAGGTCCAAAATTCACATTAACCCCTTCAGATCCTATTGCATTGACTATGGACTTTTTTGGTCATTTTTACACTTATTTATTAGTGCTGACATATAAAAGTTATACAATCAATAAAAATACAGTGGGAAGACCCTCCCCACACACCTAATTCTGAGGGACAAAATACTCCTTTAGGCTAAGTTAAGTTTAACTGGGACTTAAATAGTTATTATGAGAGAAACTACTCCAGAGACACCTAGCAGATATAAACCACTAGATGTCTCAGGAGTATAAGGTGTCTTGTTTGTAATTAATAAGAATTTATCAATAAATAATAGTAATAATAGTCTTTTCCACGCAATGGAATTATTTTGCCATCAATAGCCAAATATGGAATAGACGTAGCCGACTTTAATGGTCCTTATCTTTAGAGGAGCGCTGGAAGGGATGGTTTCAGCCTAGAAAGTGTCATGATATAATCCTTGCTTGACTGTAGAGGTAAATCCATGCACATTTTTGTTTAAAGGCACAGAAATTGTTAATTGTATTTCCATATGAATTATGCTATTAATGTAATAAAGTGTTACTTAATGTAAGGAAGGTTTATTTTACTGAGGCGGCGGTGGATAAGTGGAACAACCTCCCAGTAGAAGTAATTTGAGGTCCACAGAGCCCCTGTGATCTTTATTTTTCCTTTCCTCATCTTAACACCTCTCTATTATAATTTGGTGTTTTGGATGAGATTTTTTTACATTTTTTTTGTACATAAAATAACTCAGGAAACAAATGCTGAGCAAGTGTACAAATTGGCACACACATTACAATAAACTTCCCACAGTAGGCATAGAAGCATTGTATCCCAAACCATGATCCTCCTACCCCAAAAGCCATCTCCCCACCCTTTAGAGGGACAACTGAAACCTTTACACAGAACCGTATAATTTAGTAGACTTGTTCATTTGTATTTGGAAGAACATGAAAATGAACATGAATGTTGCATTTTTGTTGTTCCAACTGATCAATGAACATACAAATATGGCGGCGGACAAACATACACGAAAACGCACAACACCAAGAATCTTTGTTTCTTTGTGTTCGTCTTTGTATATATATATATATATATATATATATATATATATATATATATACATATTTATATATAAATTTTGCAGTGGGCCGGCAGGTCCATGGGCCAGGTGGCCGGCAGACTAACATTCAAAACAGCCGCTGAGAGACTGCGAGCGAGATTGAAAGCCTCCTCCGGCACCTAATGAAATTAAAGGGGCTGGCGTGCACTCACCGCGCCGCCCAATGGCCGTCCGTTCCTCAGCACTTCGTCCCACGTCTTAAAAGGGATGGGACGAAGAGCTGAAGCACGGCCATTGGGCGACGCGGTGCGTGCACGCCGGCCCCTTTAATTTCATGAACGGCCCCCATCCGCTGCCCCCACCAGACACCAGGGAGTCAGAAGCACTGGTAAGTCGGGGGGGGGAGTGTTATATGGGGGGCATAAGGCTTTTCTGGAGGCAGAGTGCCCCATGATATGGCTTTTAACCCCCTTTATGCCACTCTGCCTCTAAAAATGCCTTTTAACTCCCTATATGCCACTCTGCCTCCAGAAATGCCTTCCCCCCATACAACTCACTGCCTCTAGCCTATCCTAAGTCTTCTGTAGTATAGCAGAGGTTAATACGGGAATCTGTAGGATCGCACCAGGATTTAAAGGCCCGTAAGAGCGACTCTATTGGTCGCTGGCAGGGGGCTTGTTTGGCATCAACCAATGAAGAGCAGTTTGATATCCATTAGAGTGGAGTATTTTTTGTGTATTGTTTAAAGAAAAGATCAAAGGGTTAAACCATAAAGACAATTTTTTCATAGCCTTCTTTGCTTGTATTCTTTGCACTGATCAAGAGTGCTAATATTTGTGGAGGGCACTGTATACATTACTGTCCAAAAGTTTTAGGCAGCTGTGGAGAGATGCTGTAAGGTAAGAATGCTTTCAAAAATAGATAAATGCAAAGTGAGTAAACATCCTTTGACTTCAGAACATCATCAATTCTTCTAGGTACACTTGCTAAGGGACTTTGCAGGCAGGATGTTCCAAACATCTTGGAGTTTTTCTGTTGATCTAGGCAGCCTTAGTTGCTTTTCTCTTTTCATGTAATCCCAGACAGACTTGATGGTCGCTTCCAGGACTCATTGTTCTTCTTTACGCTGAAGATAGTTCTTAATAATTATGGCTGTATGTTTATGGTAGTTGGCATGCTGCAGAATAAATCTGGGGCCAATCAGATACCTCCTTGTGATGGGATTGCATGATGGATAACTATTTGCCTGTACCAAATGAGACCATTTATACCTAAATCCATTTTAAAAAATGCAGCTCCGGACTTGCAAGAAACCTCTACTTTGCTCCACTGATGCCTGCAAACACTTATTCCTGCACTCCTTTCCAGCCAACTATTTCAAATTTTGACTCATCAATCCAGAACACCGACTGCCATTTTTCTGCATTGTGAATAGTTGTGTCTCTTGGCCTTGTTTTCACGTAAGAGGTATTGCTTTTTGGCCAAATGTCTTCCATGAAGACCACTTCTGACCAGCAGGGCTGGTGCAAGGATTTTTGCCACCCTAGACAAAACATCATTTTGCCGCCCCCTGGCCCCACCCCCACAAGCCCCTCCCCTTTTCCCAAACCCATAGTGACCGCGGCTGCAGCCTGCACTGCCTGTGCGGCTGCCTGCCTCCGGTCAAGTGACCGCGAGCCACGGCCGCGCTTCTAATGAATCACCGCGGCCAGCGGTTCGCGGCTGCGCGGCTGCCAGTGTCCCCTCCAAGTAGGTGCCCTAGGCGGGCGCCTACTTTGCCTATAGGTGTCGCCGGCCCTGCTGACCAGACTTCTCCATACAGTAGATGGGTGTACCAGGGTCCCACTGTTTTCTGCCAATGCTCAGCTGATGGCACTGCTGGACACTTTCTGATTGAGAAGGGAAGTAAGCATGATGTGTCTTACATCTGCTGCGCTACGTTTCCTTGGCTGACCACTGTGTCTATGGTCCTAACTATATGTCTACAAAATCCCTGATTTTGTGCAGGTATATCTACAAGAATGGATGCTGTTTTGGATGCAAAGGGTGGCCACACCAAATATTGATTTGATTTAGATTTTTTCTTCTGTTCACTCATTTTGCTAAATGATAAAAATAAATGATAAAAATTTTTATTTTTTAAAGCATTCTTACTTTATAGCATTTTTTCCACATGTACCTTACACTTTTGCACAGTACTTTATGTAGTGATATATACAGGGAGATTGCACGTGGAACCATGATAGGTGATATTACACAATATATTAAAGGGCAGAGATTACAACGCTATTACAAGTTGCACAGCTATGGTAAAGACACAAAATATAGGTAGAAAACCACTGGTGCTAAAAGGTGCTAAAAAGCAAGGTTCTCCTTTTAATTCAGGGAAGACACACCAGCGGAGGGGGTGGCTGGGGTAGCTACCCTAGTTTGGGGCTAGGGCAGCATGTAAGTGTGTATTTGTGTGTGTTTGAGCATGAATGTGGATGTGTAAGTGTGTATTAGAATAAATGCGTATGTGTAAGTGTATGTGAGAGGGAGTGTGTGTTAGCACGGGCGTAGGAACCGGGGGGGGGGGGCGGGGGGGACGGATCCCCCCCAGGAAATCATGCGGGGGGGACCGATAATATAGAAATCCCCCCAGGGCTGTACGTGAGGCGAGTGCACTCGGGTACAGCTGTGAGGGTGCTCACAGCTGCCCGATCGGCAGCTGCAGCCTGCAGGACTGGTTAGGGAAATCCGTGATCTCCCCAACCAGTCCTGCAGGCTGCAGCTGCATTAAGGTCACACTCACCAGCATGCTGTCTGTAACTGAGCGCCGGGCGACGGGATATGACGTTTATATCCAGCCCCGGCGCTCAGCATAAACAGTTGTGCGCAGCCGCACTGCACAGACTGCGAGCGGCAAACCAGAAGGAAAGTTGGAACAGAAATCAGAAAGGAGGAAGAGAAATCAGAAAGGAGGAAGAGAAAGCAGAAAGGAGGAAGAGAAAGGTAAGAGATGTGGAAAACGAAGGTGGGTAGGTGGGTGGTGGGGTCTGATGTGGAGAACGAAGGTGGGTGGGGTCTGATGTGGAGAACAAAGGTGGGTGGGGTCTGATGTGGTGAATGAAGGTGGGTTGGGGTGGGGGGGTCTGATGTGGAGAACGAAGGTGGGTTGAGGTGGGTTTGGTTGGGTTGGGGGGGGTCTGATGTGGAGAACGAAGGTGGGTGGGGGGGTCTGATGTGGAGAACAAAGGTTGTGGAGGGGGGTCTGATGTGGAGAACGAAGGTGGGGGGGTCTGATGTGGAGAACGAAGGTGGGGGGTCTGATGGTAGATTTGTGTGTGCATATACATATGGTGAGGCATGTGTACGGGCACTTGGGCAGGCATATGTGTGTGTGTATAGGGCAGCGTGTATGTGCATACGTGTGTATGGGCTGTGTATATGTGTACGTCTGTATAGGCAGTGTATATGTGTACGTCTGTATAGGCAGTGTATATGTGTACGTCTGTATGGGCAGTGTATATGTGTGCGTCTGTATGGGCAGTGTATATGTGCACGTCTGTATGGGCAGTGTATATGTGTGTGTATATAAGGAGTGTATTTGTCTTATAGTGTATACGTCTGTGTAAGTATGTGCAAGGGCAGTGTATATTTATGGGGAGGCATGTGTGTGTGTGTGCGAGCAGTTTATGTATGTTTGGGCAGGCGTGTATAAGGGTAGTGCATTTGTGTGAGTACTGGCAAGTGTGTATCTGCAGGCAATTGCAGCGTATATGTGTGTTTTTGTGGGCAGGCATGCGTAAGGGCAGTGCATATGTGTGTATGAGCAGGCATGTCGTACTTAAAGGGAAGATAATGATTCCCTGTAACACCTGTTTAACCCATTGTGTGTGTGTATGTTAGTGTGTGCATGCGTGTGTATGTTATTCAAGTGTTTAAGCGTGTGGATATGTTCCTGTGTGCATGACATGTTAGGAGTCTTAGATGGTTCCTTCAGTACATCATAGTAGTCCTGTGGCTGTGTCCAGTGCGGTCCATCTGTGGTTGTAAGATTTTTCTGTTTCTGTGGGAATTTTCTCCCATTCATCTAGTAGAACGTTTTATGAGCTGAAGGTGATAAACCAAGACATTTTGGACAACACTATGCTTCTAACTTTGTGGGAACAGTTTTGGGGAAGGTCCTTTTCTATTCCATCATGACTGTGCCCCAGTGTACAAAACAAGGTCCATAAAGGCATGGTTTGCAAAAATTCCCCACAGAAACTCTCCAAAATCTTGTGGAAGTCGTTCCCAGAAGAGTGGAAGCCAACTACATATTAATGTCTATGTATTTATAATGCAATGTCATAAAAGTCCCTGTTGGTGAAATGGTCAGGTATACCCTACCAGTAAAAAATCTATCCCCCCCCAGATATTTAGGGGTTCCTACACCCATGTGTGTTAGCTTGAGTGTGTAAGTGTGGGTCAATGAACAATTGTTAGTAAGTATGTGTAAGTGTGAGTGTTATAGTTGGTATAAATATGGGGGGTGAGGGGCATGCACATTAAACTGTGTGGTCATTCATATTCTGTCTAACCTACAATTGCAAGGATTGTAAAAGATTTGATTTGTATAAATATGTACATTTTCCAATAATTAGTAGTCTTAAGTATTCACCAAAGTCAAGTAGTAGACTGGCTGTTTGAGTTGGCATGATTTTGACTGTATTGCTTATAACACGCACTCATGTTATTCATATATTCACAGCAGAAGTACTGACCTTGCAAACCAGGAGTTTTAGCCTTATCTTTGTTATCTAAGCTTTTAGTGCTTGTGCATCCTAGGACTTTTTCTGGAACTAATATAACAAAATGGTTTGGTGTTAATGCTGCTTTCTGGAAAGTGTTGTCATCGAACCATTAATACAGTCACAGTTTTTTGGCATTTTCTTCATATTTTTGCATCCCTTGCACCTTTATATCACCATATTTAACCCCAGGGACCCAGCAGGGCCAGACAAGGGACTGAAAAGTGTCCCTAGCACTGCAAGGCCAGTGGCCGCTTAATGATGTATATGCAGCCACACTAAGAAGGACACTGGGCACTTGTTCTGTGTACCAGATGATCAATCTGAGCCTGGCCCAGTGGAATTGAGGATACTGAAATGTAAATATTTTTGTTCACGCTACAAACTGACTTTACGTTTTGGTGTATTTTATACATAAAATGGCACAGTTAGCAAATACCATTTCCATGTGTCACCTCTCATCTTTTTAGTACCATCCAAAAAATGTTTGCCACCCCACAGTTTAAAAACCACAGTTACAACAAAACAATAAAAGTGTCAGGCCAAATGATCTATCAAGCATTTACAAAATGTAAGATAATCACTTCTTAAAATTCTGCAATAGGTTTATGGTAGGCAGTAGAATTTATTACGCTACAAATACAATTCCCAGACTATTAACAAAAATACTCCAATCAAATTATGATACTAGTAATTGTAAAACTGAAATGAAATATACTCTCATACTATTTCTGGAAGTCAATGCACAAAAAAGGGAATCAGGATAATTATCTGGCAACAGCTCATTCGTAACTGAAGATTATTATATCACCCCGGTGTGATTTGAAATGTGTTAATTATTCACGGTTACATAGATAATGCGGTATTCGATACATTATTCCTATTACAATTTACAACACCATGATCAATATATCCTACATACATAAATGCATTTATTAGCACATAGTTGTAGGATGTGAATTAAATAGGGACAAATATCAAAGATCCCGCCCAGCACTTTCACTGTCCAGCTGTCCCTGTCAATTACAAACTGACCGATTAGTAGAACACCAAACCTTAGACAAAGTCATCATGCTAAAATAAACATTTTACAGTTTTATTACAGCATCTTAAAAACCATTGCACACCACATTATGATGATTTATGATGGCAAAGGTCCAAACATCACCAGATTACTAGCCGTTAGACATCTTATGTGGACGTGATACTGGCATTTGGGTTCAAAGTGTATGAAAATCCCAAATTACGTTGGATACTCTATAATCATACACTCTATTTAACTTAAGTGTTGGCCATGTAAATTTGGGGTTAATCAGTCTGGCTCACTCAAGTAAATCAATGTCTGTGTAAACCCAGATTTGCTTTCAAAATGTTCTGTCAAGCTGTGGTGGTGAAAAGTAGAGAAGAAACACGTCTTAGAGCTGCCCTGCTTACTTGGCTTTCTTACGGCAAAGTTCTTTATACGTCGGTAGTTGGGAAATGACGTCAGTGGTTGTCGGAGGCTAAATCATGCTGAAGGATATTATTGTTAAATATCTGGATGTGAATGGTTTGCCAGATGAGAAACAGCCCGTGTTTATTACAGGGAGAGCCTGTCAAACTTTATATCTGAACTGGATGACTAACACAATAGACAAAGGTGAAGCAGATGATATAGAATATCTAGATTCAGCATGGCATTTGCCACTGTCCCTTATAAATAAATTGCAGTGTTTGAATGGATAAGGCAATGGCTGAGTGATAGGAGACAGAGGGTTTAAGTTAATGATCCATACAACTGTTCAAAAGTTCTGGGTCACTTAGAAATATGCTCATTTCTGAAAGAAGAGCAAATTTTGTCCATTAAAATACCAAAAAATGGATCAGAAACCCCAAACCTTTAAACAATAGTGTATATTCAGAGGAAGGTCTTGTAACTAGTGGGGTACCTCAGGGATCAATATTGATTTTTATTAGCAATATTACAAAAGCTCTTAATGGTAAATTGTGTCTTTTTGAAGATACAAAGTCTGGAACATGGTAATTTACATAATCTTGATAAATGTAAAATATATGCACTTGGGGGGCGTGTCCGGCCACCAGGGAAGATGGCCGCTTAACCTCTCTGCTCCGCCGCCGCCCGCCAACTTACCGACGACCGACTGCACGTACCGGCCATGGGTCGCAACAAGAAGCTGCCTGCCGACCCTCCCACCCCGAGTGACCGCTCCCGTGGGTCTTCCTCGTCGCTACGCGAGTTTTTTCGCACGCCCGCCGACCTTGCTTCCCAGGCCCCGGAGGATCACGAGGCGCGATCCCCTGCCAGCCTGTCTTCTGTTGATGATGGCGCGCCGGCGCCGCTCCCGCCGCCTGACTCCCTTGCACCGGAGATCTCCCGGATTTTTTCCTCGGCACCGTGGAGGAACGACTTCTCCACCTTGATCCTGGAGTTAAAGCAGGTGGTCCGGGATGAGGTGTCGGCGCTTCGTACGGACCTCACGTCCTTACAGCACAGAGTGGGGGCTTTGGAGGATGCCTCAGCACAGCACCAGCTGGCTCTACAACAGGCCCGGCATTCTGCTGATCATCATCTCCACTACCTGCAGCTCATACGGCGCAGGGTCGAGGACCTGGACAACAGGGGCCGCCGCCACAATGTGAGGATCCGCGGGGTGCCTGAGGCCGAGCCTCCTGAGGATATCCATGCCCTCTTGACAACTCTGCTCTCAGACCTCATGGGCAGATCCATTGATGCAGAGACTGCCGTGGATAGGGCTCACCGTGCCCTGAGACCTAGGGGCTCCGCTGCTCACCCCCCCAGGGACATCATCTGTCACTTCCGTGACTTTCGTTTAAAGGACGCTATAATGGCCCGTGCGCGGGAAGTTGGCACGTGGCCCTTGGAGGGTAATGCCATTTCTTTCTACCAGGACCTGTCTGATTTGACCCTGCAGACGCGCAGGGCTCTGCGACCCCTGACATCAGAACTTCAAAGGCTCCGTATCCCATACCGTTGGGCCTATCCCTTTGCCCTGTCTATCCGTCACGGCGACTCTTCCCTCGTCTTGCGCTGCCATCAAGATCTTCCTGGCATCCTGCAGGCACTGGGGCTGCCAGACCTTCATATTCCTGATTGGGCCCTATTGGGCCTGGAGCCTGGCGGTGCCCCTCCTAGACCTCCTCTGCCACGTCGCCCTCGTCCCTCTGCAGCACCTGGACGTCCCCCGGTTCGGCTCGGGGCTGCCCGCGGCCCTGGATCGTCTCATCGCGCCAGGGAGGCTGAGGAGTGATCAGTAACTGCTACGGTTTATTTTGCCCTTTAAGGGGGTTCTGTATATATATATGTCTTTGTTTTCACGTTGATTTCTCAGATCTTATTGTGATTTATCATTACGGTGACCCTTCCACGGGTGCTGCTGATGTTTGCTACATGCGTTCCTCGGCGCACATGTTATATCACCCACTTCATGGCTGCTACCGCAGTCCTTAATGTGACTCACCGTTGTGTTGACTTTTTGCGCATGCGGGGTGTGTTCGCCTGTACCGTACCTGCACCGTTTCTGCACATTGTTTTTTTTGTTTGTTTTTTTTTTTTTTTTTTGTTTGTTTTGTTTTGTTTTTGTTTTTTTTGTTTGTTTGTTTTTTCTTTTCCTTTCAGCACTTATTGTGGTTAGCCGTTGCGGTGCCTCTTGCAGAGGTGCTATGGATTTTCGCTCCATGTGCACCTTTGCGGTGCCTCGTGCTAGGGTGCTGTTGATGTTTGCTACCTGCGTTTCCTCGGCACGTATGTTATGTTACCCACCTCCTGCCTGCACCGTTCATACCTGCTGCTACCGCAGTTATTACTGTGGCTCGCTTTTGTGTTGCCTTCTATGCGTGCGCAATGCCTCCATTCGCACCGTGCCTGCACCATTTCTGCACATTGATTCATTAGCTCTTATTGTGGTTCATCATTGCGGTCCCTCTGCAGCAAGGGTGCTGTTGATGTTTGCTACATGCGTTCCTCGGCGCATATGTTATATCACCCTCTACATGGCTGCGCTGTTTATACTCGTTGCTGCCGCAGCCCTTATTGTGACTCACCATTGTGTTGCCTTTTGCGTGTGTGGGGTGCATTCGCCTGTGCCATACCTGTACCATTTCTGCACGTTGTTTTTTTTTTTTTTTTTTTTTTCAGCTCTTATTGTGGTTAACCATTGCGGTGCCTCTTGCAGGGGTGCTGTTATCCATTGCGGTGGCCTTATTGCGCACTTTGTTGTTTTTTTTTATTTTTTTTTTGTTTGTTTTTTTTTTGTTTTTTTTTGGTTTTTTTTTTTTTTCCCCCTCCCTCCCTGACAAATGCACCACTCACCCACGTTGGTCCCCTAGGCCCGTCTGGGATGATACTATGGCCTCCTAACTATGTGATGGCTCTGTGGAGGGTCCTATGGCTGTTTGCCACAAGCATACCTCGGCACTTACATATCTATATCATGTCTGACCCCTTTCTTTTGGCCCTCAGCATTCTTTTTGCGCTATATTATGTTGTTTTCCTTTGTTTTGCGATATCTGCTTTGTCCTGTCTGTTGCGTGTTGTATGCAGTTGCGGGCGGCGGCTCGCGTTTGGTTCTGTTTATTGGTTGTTTATTTTCATTTTTCCTTATTTCGCATAGTGGCCCTTTCTTTTCTCTGGGCTGGTTCTCCCCCTTCACGGTAACGCCCGCGAAATACCGGTTCTGTTTTCCCGGTGGGCGTGGTTGGTGTTTTCTCTATTGGTTTGTGAGCTACTTGCTCCTTCCCTTTCTCTTCTCTTCTCCTTCTCTCCTCTTTTCCTTCTTATCCTCTCCCCTTCTTTCCTTACCCTATTGTCCCCTCCCTGTGCCCCCCCTTGTTTTTTTTTTGTTTTTGTTTTTTTTTCCTTTTTTCCCCCTCTCTTTCTCTGTTTGTTGCGCATAGTCCATCATGTCTGCTTCGCTTAAGTTGCTCTCTATTAACGCCCGTGGTCTGAATACCCCCGAAAAACGCTCCACCCTCTCTCGCGAACTGAGACGGGGACGGATCGATATCGCCTTTGTGCAGGAGACGCATTTCCTCGAGACTCGTGCTCCTAAATTGACCGGCAGGTCCTTCCCCGTTGGTTTTTATAGTAATAATCTGTCAGCAAAGACTAAGGGTGTGGCTGTGCTCTTCTCTAGTCGTGTCCCCTTTCAAGTGATGGATACTCATGCCGATCCGGAGGGGAGGTTCCTTTTGGTGAAGGGGACGATTCTGCATCAGTTGTACACTTTTGTGAATGTGTATTTGCCCAATCGGGGACAACATATCACCTTACGCAATGTTTTGCGGCGGCTGGAGGGCTTCCAAGAGGGGATTCTGGTGCTGGGAGGTGATTTTAATGTGGCCCTACATCCTCCTCTTGACACGTCTGCGGGTTCTACGAGAACGCCCCGTCGCGTCTTGCGGTCGATCTCTTGTCTTCTCTCGGACCATAAACTGGTCGACTGCTGGAGGGCCCTGCACCCTGCCGATAAGGATTTCACCTTTTATTCTACACCACACCATTCCTATTCCCGCATTGATTATTTTTTTCTCCCCTGCCGTTATGCCTCCCTTTTACGTAGCTCTTCTATCGGGGTTGCCACCTGGTCTGATCATGCCCCGGTTTCCATATCCCTGGCCTCCTCTCTCGCTTGCCCCTCGGAGCGCTCATGGCGTCTCAATGAGGCAATCTTATCTGATGCCACGGTTCGGGCGGCGGCTTCTAAGTTACTTGCTTGTTATTTTGTTGAAAATTTGGTGCCGGGGGCCCCAGGGTTAACTGTTTGGGAGGCCCATAAATGTGTGCTCCGGGGCCACTTTATCAGTGTCTGCTCCCATCGTAAACGCCAGGAGGCGGCAAAGATCGATGAGCTTTATAGTCAAATAGCTAGGGCTGAACAGGCTCACAAGGCCTCTCTGTCGGGGGACGACCTGCAGCTTCTGCTGACGCTGCGTAGGGAGCTAGCCACAATCCTTAATCAGAGAATGCACCGGTCCTTCCTGCGCACGAGGGCCTTGTTTTATGAACATGGCGATAAGACGGGCAAATACCTGGCGAGAGCCCTCCGGGCCACTCGGAAGCCTACCTATATTTCCAGGATTCGCTCCCCGGATGGTCAGGTCCGCTCTCTCCCTTCCGACATCTCTGCCTGCTTTCACGATTATTTTGCGCGGCTGTATAATCTCCGCTCTGGCGATTCTAGCCCGACGCCTCCTGATGGGTCAGGGGAGATTCGATCCTACTTGGAGAGGACGATCCGTCGGAAAATCACTGCGGATGAGGCGGCTTCTCTTGACTCTCCACTTACGCTACCTGAGCTTATGCTGGCTATAGCGTCCTCACCCCCTGGCAAATGCCCTGGCCCTGATGGATTCCCTCTGAAATACTATTCGGAATTTAAGGACCTCTTGGGTCCCCATTCCGTGAGCGCTTTTAATTCCATTTTGAAAGGGGGCCAAATTCACGATCATACCCTGATGGCTTCCATCACTCTGCTCCCCAAGGCAGGCAAGGACCCGGAGCAATGTGGTAGCTATCGCCCTATTTCCCTACTAAATGTTGACTTAAAGCTATTCGCCAAGATCCTTGCCAATCGAATAAAGCCTCTTATGACGTCCCTGATCCACCCCGACCAGACTGGGTTTGTCCCTGGGCGTGAGGCCCGGGACAGTACCATCAGAGCCCTATCCCTCATGCACTATGCAAAACTTACCCGTACTCCGGCTCTTCTGTTGTCTACGGACGCAGAAAAGGCCTTTGATAGGGTGAACTGGTCCTTTCTGTTATCCACCTTGACGCATATGGGTTTTGGCCCGGGTCTCCTTACCTGGATCCGTTCTCTATATTCCACCCCTTCAGCCCGCATCCGCATTAACGGTTCACATTCGGCTCCCTTTCATATCCGTAATGGGACCCGTCAGGGTTGTCCCTTATCCCCCTTGCTGTTTGTTCTCTCCCTGGAGCCTTTCCTTCAGGCGGTGCGGTTGAATCCGGACGTCAGCGGCCTTCGGGTGGGGGGCACCCAACATAAGATCCTGGGATATGCGGACGATCTCCTGTTCATTGTCTCCCGCCCCAACATTTCGCTCCCCAATATCCTCCGGGAGTTCTCGCTCTATGGTGCCCTCACGAACTTTCAAATTAATGCGTCCAAATCGGAAATCCTTAATGTGACCCTGCCCCGTGGCGAGGTTGATTCCTTAAAGTCGTCCTTTTCTTTTGCCTGGTGTTGCCCTAAACTGAAGTATTTGGGGATATGGCTCTCTCCCGACTTCCCCCAGCTGTTCCATTATAATTTCCCACCCTTACTGTCAACGTTACGGACGGATTTATTATCGTGGCGGCGTCTGACGATTTCCTGGGTAGGGAGGATTAATACTCTGAAAATGACCATCATGCCCCGCATTCTCTATCTCTTTCAGACTCTCCCCATATCTGTACCCCCTTCCTTTTTCTCCTCCCTCCGCACTGCCTTTGCGCGATATGTATGGGGCCCTCGGGCACCGCGCATCCGTTTCTCCACGTTGATACTCCCCAAGTCTAGGGGGGGTCTGGCCCTACCTTGTCCCCGCTCTTATTACAGGGCGTGTCACCTACTTCGAGTACTCGAGTGGTCTCATGGACCCCGGTCTAAGCAATGGGTGGGGATCGAATCTGAGTTGTTAGGTCTCCCCGCAGGGGTTTTACCATGGCTGCTCATCCCGACGGCTAGGAGCCTGGCTGCGCCGCACCCGTTTATTCATGCTACTTTGGGCACCTGGTTTTCCATTGTCCGGAAGACCCGGCTGTCTACCATCCCCTCCCCCCTTACCTCTGTCAGGGATAATCCTGATTTCCCTCCTGGACAGGGCATTGCTCTCTTTTCCACCTCCTCCCCGACGCAGTCCTCGTGTATTCGCTCGTATGTGTCCCCGACTGGTCTTTCCTCTTTGGACCAGCTTTCGTCTCACCATCCACCTACTTTCTCGGAGGTCTTCCGATATGCTCAGCTGAGCCACTTCTATCGGTCTTTGCCACAGAAACACAACTTGTCACGTGCCCTTACGGCTTTTGAGGAACTCTGTGTGGCCCCTACTCTTCCGTCCCATGGCGTTTCCCGCCTCTATGGTCTCCTCCTTGATGCTTTCAATCCTACCCCCCCATCGTTCATGGGGCGTTGGGAATCCGATTTGCAGGTCTCTCTCACAAAGGAACAATGGGACAAGATTTGCACTCTTACTCACCGCTGCTCGCGGAGCACTAGAGACCAGGAGATGGCCTATAAACTTCTGGCTCTCTGGTACCGCCCACCTGCGGTCATCTCCGTGTACCGTGCGGATGTGCCCAACCAGTGTTGGAGGTGCGACGCCACCCCGGGATCTCTTCTTCACATATGGTGGCATTGCCCACTTATCACCCCTTTTTGGGAAACTATCTATTCCCAGTTCCATCACTTTACAGATGAGATCCTCCCCTTCACCCCGGAATTCTTTCTGCTCCACCTCACGTCTCACTCAATCAGATGGTTCCGGAAATCGGTGATCCGCCACCTCCTGGTGGCGGCTAAGGCCTTGATCCCTCTGCATTGGGGTGATCCCGCCCCCCCCACCTTCAGAGACTGGGTTCTTCGAGTTGAGCAGATACGGATGCTGGAGGAGTTGAGTCTCTCTGCTGACGGGGGGCATGAGCGCTACTTGGCCACGTGGTTTTATTGGCTGTTGTATGTACAAGATCCTCTTATCTGCCCCCTGCTTGCGTAATTCTTTGTTTGTACTGTCCCTTTCTCTCCCCCCTCCCCCCTTCCTTTTTTTTTTTTTTTTTTTTTTTTGTACCCCTCTTCCCCTGGTCTCCTTTTGCCTCTTCCCAGCACCTGTACCCCTGTTTCCCCCTTGTGGATATGCTCCTGTTCTTCTTCCCCTGACCTCACTCTGTTCCTCTTGACTCCCTTGTCATTTTCCTGTGGCTGGGGTCCTCTTCGTCTCCCTCATTGCCTACTCCCAAGGCCGTGCTTGCCAGTTGGGTCACATTCTTGATCGGTATTGCCTGATGCTCACTTTCTGTTGTATTTGCTTGTCGTCTCTCTTCGGGGCGCAGCCGCCGCGTTTACACCTGTGGTATGTTCTTGTGACCGTACTGGTTTGATGTGATATGTTTTTCGCCAACTCTAAGGTGTACTCCTTGCTATTGAGCACCTGCTCTATTCACTTACTGCCTCTCTCGCGGACGAGGACGCTAGGTTTTCGTCTGTTGACTGCTCTTGTGACCGTCCTGGCTAGATGTGTTATATTTTATGTCAACTACGTTTTGCATTTCTTGCTATTCAGCTCATGTTGTATTCACTTGCTGGGAGCATTGTTGCTCTTTCTTGTATCTCAATTGAATCCTCATGCCGTTCCCCCCACCCTTTTTTCTTTCTGTACCCCTCTCCCTTCGTTAAAACACAAAACGTCAATAAATATTGATTTACCCTAAAATATATGCACTTAAGACTTTAGAATTCCAAGGCATATAGCATTGGGGCCACGGTTCCATCAGTGACAACAGATGAAAGGGACTGTCACAACAGCACTGGGTCCCAACTGCTCTGGTCCCAGTCACAGGTGTTCTATTGGCGAGTATCCCAGGGTCATGGTCTCCCTGTCCCTGCTGTGCAGCAGGTTACCACCTCTGGTGTGTAATTCCATGCTCGGACTACTAAGAAAAGATTTAAAGGGCAACACCTGCCTTATATTTTTAAAGGGGAACACATGCCCAAGCTATCTTGCCTGTTGTACTGTTACCATTGGATCCTGAACTGTGTACCAGACTTCTGGTTTACCTTGAACTTTGTTCTTACCTTATTACTGTGTACTGACATCTGGAGTCCGGCTCTGGTATGCCCAGCCCTGGCCTACCTTGAATATGATTCTTCCTTGTTTTCCTGCACTACATTTCTGGTGTTCCTGTGCCATGTCTGGCTCATCAGGTGATACTAGCTCTGCATTGGGGATCCTTATCCTGACACCTATACCTGGCCTGACAGGGATTTGGGAGTAATTATTTCTGAGGGCTTACAGGGCTTACATTACAACGTAATGTGTTGAAGAAAGCAAGCACGGTTTTGTATAGCTAGAGGAATTAGCAGAAAGAGGGGATTTGTTCTGCCACTTTATGGATCTCTGGTCAGACATCACCTAGAGTATCCTGTACAATTCTGGAGACCCCATCTACAGAAGGATATTGACATATTGAAGTTGAGAGGATGGCTACAAAATGGTAAACAGTTTGGATACAAATTATCAGGAAAGACTAAGGGATCTCAATATGTATACCTTGGAGGATAGAAGGGAGAGGGGAGATGTGTTTGAAATATTTAAATACACAGATTTAACAAAGTACAGGAGTAAAGTTAATTTCAAAGAAGAAAACAAAAGTTAGAAGAATTAGTCATAGTCTAAAACTGGAAAGTCAGGATAAACATAAAGCCATGACCAAAGGCTGATTAAGGTCTGAGTTTCTCTCTCTGCCTCAGCAAAAAGTGGCAGATTAGATGGGCTGAATGACTGTCAAGTTCTAGGTTTCTGTGTCTGCTGAGAAACAGTACGGCCTCAATGACATATTGCTACAGAGGTCACGTATGTTCTTCTTTACTTTAAGGACTGGCAACATAACTGGTCACAGTACAATAAAGTGTATTAATATAACTCTGTCATGGTCATTTAACTTTTCATATTCTAATTAGACTCTCTGGTTGCAACCAGAAAGCCAGAATCAACTGAAATGCCAGGTCCATGTAGATTTACTCTACGGATTTCCAGGCTTAAGAAACACCCAGAAGAAGTCAAAACCCTGGCTGTTTTAATCATACAAGAAAAGTAAATTGGCACAAATTTGGTCCTTTAGGCATAATCTTCTACATATAGTAATAAAACCCATTCGTGTTGGTATGGATAGCCCAGTGCAAGTCTAATAACGTTTAATATCATACAATAACTTACAGACATTTTGCTTGTGTCATTTAATAAGACCAGCAAAAATTGCTTACAACCTACACATGAATTGTCTAACAGCAGTACAGATTTGTGTTTTCACAGTTTTATTACAGCATTGCAGAGATACTATTTTACTGACATTACAATTTTTTATTGTTTATCTAACTGACATTAATTTTGTTACTGTGAAGGTTCAGGGGCAGACAGATAACTAGAAGGCTAGATACTTAAAAAAAACATAGAAGGGAAGGTTATGCAAGGAAAACAGAAAATAATCTGAACCATACAAGGAGAAAAAGATTAGTGAACAGCAATAAATCTACTATTAACAAAATATAATATATAAGCATCATGTCTTCCGCTTGCAATTGAGGACTGAGATTTACTTAGAGGTAAAAATCATCATGCAACGTGGACGTGTGTGTGAGCATGCATGTGGACTTCTGTGTGTGTGAGCATGCATGTGGACTTCTGTGTGTGTGAGCATGCATGTGTTATTCTTTAAGTGGGGTGAGATGGAGTGTGTGTAATTTCTGTAAGTGTGTTTACATCTGTATGGTGGAAGGAGGCAAGGGGCAAAGAAGGCACAGACCAGTTGTGTGGGGGCAATGATGGCACAGACCAGCTGTTGAGGTTTGGGGACCCAGGGCAATTTTTTGTACCAGTGCCCATGGTTTCAAGTTATGCCCCTATACAGCCAAGACAGGTCGGTAAAGTAAGTAAAATTACAACATTGGCTAGAGAAGATAACTAGGTAAACTTGTTCTTGCATATAACAAAAGATGAGGCTACTCCCATACATGCCGATAGCCCTGACACCAAGACTATTGAAGGGAGAATGGATGGAGCAAAAGAAAAAAATAAATAAAAAAAAGTAGACAGTCAGTAGCCAAGCGAAATATCAGATCTAAATCAAATTCAGAGCCCAAGGAACTATTTGAAAAGTGGCACACAAGCAGAGAGTTTATTGAACTATAATAAAAATAAAGCAACATTTTCTTTACTGTTAAAGCACTTTACTGCATACAGATGTTTCATTTATTTTTTTGCATGAGACTCTCTCTTTAATAATTCCTGCGGGCCCTCTTGAGACACCAATTATGACATAGAGCAGTCGTTGTGACATCACTGTCCATTGATGCCATAACGGATGAGCTACTGGCTATAAGCTCAGACTAGCACTCAGCTTGACAGAAGACAATGTCTCCTGGGCATCTGCGCTTGTTCTTTTTAGTTTTGCTGGCATCAAATGGCTTTTCTATGCCACTTGCCATAAAACACAGAAAAGGGCATACGAACATCCCAGAAGAAAAGGGAGCACAAGGTAAAGTGACTGAAACCCTCTCTATAAAGGACACCCATAAAAACGTGGCAATATACTGTGCTATCGGTGCAGGACTGTTGCTTGTGCTCATGTGCGGCTGCTTCTGCCTTCTGCGTCGCTGTTTTTACAAACACAGAGACAAAATTCAAGAGATCATGGAAGGCTATGGCCAACAAAAAGATGAGGAGGATGATGACAATGATGACAGTGATGATGACAATGATAAATAATAGCAATGTTGAGATCCCAATCTTCAATACTTAAAATTGCTACACTTGCACCAGAGAACTCCATTTCCCCTCAACAGCTTTTGCCACAATGAAAAACAAGGCGCCTGTACACCTTGGCTGTGGAACACCTTCCCTCAACCCATCATCACAACAGAAGACCACCCCACAGTCAACTACAATCTTGTGCATAGAAGCAAAGATTACCCTGTTTATATACTCATAGATAACTGATGTTAGAATTAAGTGCAGAATATGCACATTTTCATGTATCTCTTGTTGCATTTAATATATTGTTCAAAATATTTGAGAGTCATTGTTTCATTTTATTTACAGTTGGGGGAATAACTATTACAAAAGATATATAATATGTTGAAGATTATCTTCAAAAGAAAAATCAATGTTTTGTGTACACGGCATAAACTTTTTTTAGAAAAGGCCCTTCAGACCTCAATCGGTGCGGTCCAGGTGTAAAGGGTCATTTCTAAACAAAATTGAACCGGCACGGGGAGACAGGACTGTATCGGGGGTCATGTGACGTCACAAGGCTGCTTGCACACTGCACGGTAAGCGGGGTGGGATATATGTGTTTGCAGGGGCGAGATATAGGTGTTTGAATATATATATATATATGTGTGTGTGTGTGTGAGAGCATGCGTGTGTACACAATCCCTGATCCTTGCATTCCAGGAGGGAGCAGAGTTTCCTATCAGCATGTAATCCATCTGAGCATCCATTAATTTACCAGGCAGCAGGCTGGCTCTTTAAGATTTTTTTATAGCTTCCATGCTTTTCATGCAGAAAATACATTTGGCAGAACACTTCTCCATACATGTTGTTTGCTAACCTCCATGCAATGTTCTCAACACATAACCTAATCAATGATGATCTCTGGATTGTAAGATTGTACTCTTTATGTACCGTTTAATCCTTGTACAGTTCATTTACATTGGAGGCACGGTGGTTTCCATTGCACTGTGTACCGTGGCTGTGAGGTGGGCCCACTAAACATTTCTATGCATCTGTTAGCAATCATTTTGTGGGTTTGGGACCCAAAAGTTGAATTGCTTCTGTATGCTTTTACCATGTACTCGACATATTCAGAAACCACATTGTTTTTATGGAGATCCTAGTACAAGGTCTATTGACTGCGGTGTTTCTTGACCTTTTGTAGACTTTCATAAATAAAAGATGAGAGGTACAAAATAAGAGTACCTTATGATTTGGTAAATGCTGTTCCAAAAAAGATGCAGTTGAGTTATACTATAGTATGACATAATGGGTTTTAATGTGTGCTGTGGTTTGATCTGCAGACAAGCACAGAAAATCAAATCAGTCTTGGATGACAGGTTCTTTATTCCAGAAATGTCCACATCCCATGGTAACATGAGTGAGGAGGCATTTATGAAAAAAAAAATGTGTAAAACATAATGTGTAAAAAAAGATTTTTTTAATTACTTTTATTTTTATCACACGTGTATCTTACACATCAGCTTATCATGAGACATGGCTAAAAATACAGAAAAACGCATGCCTTATTCTGTTCAAATATGTTCATATAGGAATGTATTAAATTAATTTAATGTATTCTGTTGAATGCACCAAAAGAAATTTGTGTTCTGAAAATACTGAATACTGAATTGTACAGTAATATCAGAACATATGATAAAAATAAACATCTAAAAGTGCATCTGAACATATCAAATCATTGTTATAGAATTGGCGATCTGTAAAGAGAGTATGAGTATTTGATCCAATTACACATAACATGTGCAGACAATTGCTTGCTACCCTCTATTATTTGTGAAACTTTAACTGATGAATGAATTCAAAAACCAAAAACTGATGTGTATGATCAGTGATCATCTCCATTTAAATGTATGCTTGAAATTATGATGAAGTTGTTGATTGGAGTCCAGAATCAGGTGGACCTTTGCTACATCATAAAATACATTTAACACATCTTTCTGAAATGTAGGAATTTAGCTAATGGAAATCCACATTTAAAAGCAAAATCCTATCATATAAAAAATGTTTCATCCAATTGGAAACATCTAGCTGTTGGTTCAATACAAACGGATACTGTTCCAAAAGGATGCATGTGCTTGGCTGCTGCTATTCCCATGGACTTCAATGAGAGTGCTACTGGGCATGTGCAAGATGTGTACCTAAGAATGCTTCCTGCTTTCAGTAGGAGCAGCCAGGGGAGGAGCTAAGTCTCATTATTTATCTAATGCATGACTGCTGTGATTAGCATTCAGTAGATTGCATTGGAGTCCATGCAAAGAGGTGGCAAGTTTTTTATTGTTGGTATCAGTAGCGTACCTAGCGGGGGGCGGGGGGGCAGTCCGCACCGGGTGCCGCTCATCAGGGGGGTGCCAACTTGCCGGCACCCGGCACCCCTCCAGAGACGGACAGTAATGTCCGCCGCTGGAGGAGCAGGCTCGCAAGAGAGCGGTATCGGAGGTCTTTAACAGACCTCCGGCTCCCTTGAGTGATTTTAAGCCGGTTCCCTTGAAGGCAAAGATGGTATAAGCAGGGTGTTTATGGGACAAAAATGGCACAGGCAGGGTGTTTATGGGACAAAGATGACCAAGCCTTTGTCAATGTTTGTGGTAGTACTTCCGGTATGCATTTATAGCTCCTGGTAAATATATGTGCCAACAACAAGCCAATTTGTGTTCAGCAACATAGGAAATAACCTGTGTGGTTTGAATTGGCCATCTTCAAAGATGTCCTGAATTGGATATGGGCAGACACGCATGGGTGGTATCACTGTATGCAGGAGGCATACAGTACTACCACCCATGCATATGTTTGTCAGGTTGTTTAGGGGCTAAAAGGTCACTTTTTGTGCAATTTAGTTTTTCAACTTAGAATTTTGACATCTTTCGTCCTGCGCCCATATCCAATTTAGGACATCGTTGTAGAATACGGAGAGCAATCATACAGGGCAGTTAATAAGGCATTTAATATACCATATTTTCTCTTATATATACATATAATTAGGAGTTTTAGAGTTTCAGAGATTCTACAAAAAGAGGCATATTGAGGAGGGAAAGAAAGACAGAACGCTGTGCGTGGAAAAAAGGGCAATTGGAAGGTATGGCAACGGTATTTTCAATTGCAAAGCATTTAAAAAACTATCTGCCTTTATTAATGAACGATTTCTATTTAAAACTGAAGGAAGGATGTGTGTGTATATGTACGAGTGTATGTATGTGTGTGTTTATGTATGTCTATCTATCTAGCTTGGGATAGCCGTTAGTCCAGTAGTGTAAATTGGAAAAATGGTCCCTGAAATGGAATGTTGCTCCAATAAAAACCTATTATTGTATATTGCATTGCTCATTTTCTTTTCGATTTATACACATATAGATCTATAAAAATGTCCTCTTACGGAGAGCACCGGCTCCCTTCGGTACAGCGCCCTCCCTCTCTGTCGTTTGCCGGTAAAGCCAACAGCAGGGGCAAACGTGCAGAATGAGGAAGCTGCCCCCCGGCAGGGTGGGGCGCGGGCCGTGGGTCGGGATGCGTGCTGCGCATGCGCGCTCGCTTCCTCCCTCCCAGAGCAGTGTACTAGGAGCGAGCGCGTGCCAACTCTCGCGGTGTCTCCTGCGTGCTCTCCAGCTTCCTAGGCGCGTGTCTGCCTCCTCCCCGGGTACCTAACATACACCCATATACACATACACGGGAGAGGCAGCCTGCAGT
The DNA here is from genome assembly GCA_023333645.1 of Sceloporus occidentalis. Taxonomy (NCBI): domain Eukaryota; kingdom Metazoa; phylum Chordata; class Lepidosauria; order Squamata; family Phrynosomatidae; genus Sceloporus; species Sceloporus occidentalis. Next base: position 563,808 of record JALMGF010000338.1, read on the forward strand.
CACGTGACAGGCCGGGACGGGTGGGGAATCAAAAACACGGAGACACGGAGAGAAAAACCGAGCAGCGGCATGGGTGAGTGCGCCTTGTGTGAGCTACCCGCTGAATGACAACGTACCGGGTGCGTGCATTTCATTGTATGAGTGTACGGACCGACTGCGACATCCTCGCACACACGGGGCTGCGCTGCGTGTGGAGCCTTCAGGGCACATTACCGCCTCATCGCAGGATGCCACCGAGCTTGTGTCAGTCACGGTGCGCATCCTGACCGGGCGGGTGTCTTCATTGATACTGACAGCCATCAAATCCTTCATGTCATGCGACGTAATGCCAAATACATGTCACGGTCTTGAGGAAGTTGACATGGTACATGCACACTGTAGTGGAGCTTGTATGTTGCGCACATGCTTTGTAATGCATGCATGTCCTGTGTCTTTATGAATACGGAACTCTCACAACTGGATTTAGGGATCGGCATCAATTGCATGTGGACTTTTGGGTACCGGTACCACACCCAAGGTGTTCATTTAGCCGAATCTGCTAACATGGGGGCCACTGACTGAAATAATATACATATGAAATAATTGCAAAGTGGTAGAAGAAGGGGAGATCAGAGCGTAATGTTATATGACAGCTCCCTGGCAGCAATTCTTAAGATGTTCTCAAGGGTTCCTGTACCATGACCAGTTGGGAGGAAATATAGTCTGAGAATGAGACATGCAGTTTTCTTTATTTTAAGGTGAAATCAATGTAAAGTGGCCTTTTTTTATGTGCAAAATAACCTTTGCGTTTTATCGCAAAAAACACATTAGAATAAATTGCAGGTTGTACGTGTTTTCAAATAAGAGCCCACGGCTGCATCTCATCTTTTATGAATTATGCATGAAGAATGACCAGACACGGCACGTTTCTTCTGCATAATGGGCACAGTTGGCTTACGTGATTTGTGCTTTTGCCACAGAAATGTTTACCATGTTATAGAAAATGAACAGATTCTTTTGATCTGCTATGTGGACTACTGAGTGCATCCAAGATGCCACCAAGATGATTTTCTAATGCCAATAAAATATTTTTGCCTCTCTATATCATTATGAGCCCACCTTTCAAAGTCGGCCGAGCCATGGAGGAGGTGGGCCGTACCGATATTCCCCCCCACACACACACTTAAAATAGCAAAAATAGTTGCAGAAATTCTCACGATAAGAGAAGAGAACTGATGGGCATAGTAAGTGTACATTTCCCTCGCAACATGTCTAGTAATGCTTCCTGTATATAGAAAGCGATGTAAGAAGGGACAATACTTCCTTCCATGCAGTTACCCGATTGGTGGATGAAGTAGTAGTCACAGAAAACTGATAGATGTTTAGTCTTGTCTGGGGTTTATTCACTAAAAGGAGAGTTTGCTAGAGAGTTGTCGTTTCCAACTTCCTAGCTTCACTATTCATTGTGGAGGGTGAGCATTCTATTACGAAATGTTGAACTGACCCTGTATAAAGCATATAATTCAATGGGTGAGGTGAAGTTGGAGACATTTCACTGATTTAACTAATTCGCTGACTTAATGTGAGGAAAAGCTTACTGGGGTTGAATCTTTTTAATGTATAGTAAAGTCAAGGGGCTTAAATCTCAACTCTCCTTTTTAGCGGATTGACCCCTTTGCGAAGAATAAAACGCTCAGTGTTTGCCTGTCTAAAATAATATATTTACGAGAAGCTGCAGCTCTAGAGGCACTGTCTCCCTGGTCCTACGGACCGTTTCCAGGGCATGCGCACCAAGGTGTCTTGTTAACCTTTCCTCGTGACATTGGCAAAGCCAGCGCTGGAGCTGACTGGCAGTAAGCGTATCACATGGCAGGAGATGTGTGTTTCACCTACATGCAACTGTTCCAATCGGCTAACTGCTCTCCTTGTGTTATTCCACATTTAAAAAGATACTTATGGCCCTCGCAATACAACCCTACACACACCTGATCAAAAATAATAATCATGGCATTGGAATGACATGACAGGTCAAAGGTGGCCTAGATTGTCATTTTACATCTGAAGACTTTAAGGTCTCTCTAGACATGGCAGCTTCACTTCCTTTTTTTTGGGAACTTCCGATTGAAAGTTTATTTTATGTTTTTGTGTTTATATCTGGATTATCCAATATCCTTTTGAAGACAAGGCAAGAAATGCGTTGAAACGGTTACTAAATGCATTTTCAAGGCTGTAGTAGACCATGAGGGAATCCATCCATGTGTTTGCATGATATAGCCACTCACCTGTCGCTGTGACAGGGCCAGGCTAGCTGGCTCATGTGTCATATGAAGTTTAGCCGGCTCACAGAGCACTTTTGTGTCCGGTTCCGTATACCGTGACCCGGTAATATTTTATATTGTGTATTATTGTGTAACCGGCCCAGAGACTGATGTGGCTTCAGCCTTCAAAGAGACGATCCTATAATCTGGCTGGGGCTATTAATCAGCCAACACAGCCCTGTCTGCCCAGACGGCACCCGCACTACAGGGGGGATAACACAGTTGGGGGAAAACACATTGTATCCCTTAATCCCCTCCTTGATACATCCCCTGTATACTGATGGGATTTGTGATGGGATGTGGCTGATGGGATTGGGGGTTGGGTTCGGTACACATTGCATTGAGATTGTATAAAGTTCTGTGTGTTTGTAATAAAGAGAGTTCTTCTTGGTTTGCTACGGATGGTGGTCTGACTGATCCGTGGATAGCTGAGTGCTATCCGTATGAGGGACTGACTGGTGATTCCTCAGCCCTCAAACAGGGGGACCCAGCCTTGGGTACGGTGACCCTGTAACAGTCGCCAGGCACCAGCAGTGTATGTTTTCTATTTAGTCTGTGGAAATGTTCCATGTCAGCTACTTCATTACATATTAACACTATAGCGGTATGTACCAGTGTCCAAGCCTCATGGACAGCCTGTTTATGATACGTTCATGCATGACTTTCACAAGAAACATTGAAGGAACATCAACCTTCTCCATGAAATGTGTGTGGAATTAAGTGAAGAATGACTTGGCGGTAAGACAATGCGTGTGCCAATGATCATATTGTTTCTTTACATTTTTGAACGTGGTGTTATATTTGAATGCTATATATTTCAGGCTGCAGTTTCCATCCGTGGTCTGATGAAGTATCAGTGATTTTCTGAGGCGCGTATGTGTTGCTTCACATTTTGGATCAGCGTGCATTTTGATATGAGTTCCTTTTATGTTTCCATCTTTGGTGGACACGCTGTATTGCAATAACCTTTATAGTTTTTCATTTCAACACTAAATGCCTTCAAAGCAATTGTGAATTTATTGCCATGCTGCACATTCCATTTCTTTTTTCTTTTTGTTACGTTTAAGGGAACAGGTTAACTGTGTTTCAAATTTTCTTTTTGGGGTGGGATGTTTTTCAATAAATATTTTTATACCATATAAAAAAAATGTTTTTCTTCTATTAGAATTCCTCTGGTAATGGGGTCTACTAGTGTATTTATCTATAATGTATCTGTAAGGAAATTGCCAGGAAAGAGCAAATCTTTAAAGGTTATTAGTTCCTTTTATTGTTGTATATGATTTAACCTCAATGGCCTGTCAGTCCCTAGGGATTGTATACATTATTCCATAGAATCTGAGCGCAGATAAGAACCATTATTATAGGCATCATTAACTGTAGTGTGATGTTCGTCTGAGATTCTAGTTTATACTATCAACAATTAATACGTTAAAGTGAAACCCTTTAGCATTTTGATTAATGTTGAGCGTAACCCACATGAACTAACTTCATCTTAATATTTCCAGTGCATGGATTTTGGGGGTTTCCAAGTATCTTTCCTAATAAATATAAATTCCTAAAATATATTTAAGGTTTTGGCCAAAGTGTATTTATTTTTTTTGATTAACATATTAAATTTAGTGTGTTAAAGTAACACGTGGATGAAGCGAAGGGATTTTAGTTATGACGTTAACAAACTTTGTTTTTCTTTTGCTATTCTGATACATAGTTAAATATAATTTGATTGCACGAGTAAAGTTTCTGCTTTGTATCTGTTGGTCTGGTTTTCTGGGCATCCTTCTAGGCATCCTCCTCAGATAACCTGATCATAGGAAGCAGGTGCTTTGCAAGTTAGATACAACATGACAGTCGTTTAATGTTTCAATGCCGAATTGTCTCAAGCATAAAATTAAAGGGGCGCTGTAGTTATCATACCCACTTTAATGCATATGATAGATGAAAGGTCCCTTTACATTTGTGTTGCATCCCTTCTCCACATAATCATCTACAAATGCTGTGGATTGGGTTCCATTCAGACTCATTTTGCTCATGTACATTAAATGTGTTTTCCTGCCACTGATTGGCTGCCTCAAGCAGCCAGTCAGTGGCAAGAATTGTCCAACCACAGAGGAGGAGGTCGGTTGCATCTTCTACCTTAGGAAAAATATTTTTTTTCACAGTACGATGAACTCTTGGTTTTTAAGTAGCCAAATTGTACGGTTAGTTCCTAGGCAGTTTGATTTTTCATTGACGCTATATAGTATAATTTTAAAGAAATAACAAAAAAAAAACAGTTGGAAGTGTAATTCTTGTCAGTCTGTAAAGCTATGTAAGCGTTACAAGGAAACTGTCACATTGTGAGCCGCTGTACAGCTGTTATGACAAATCTCGTAGGGTGAGGCAGCAATTTAAAATGTGATGCAGCAGCAAGATGGCAGCGCTTCCAACACAACAGAAAACAAGAGGTATTATTTTATATTGACACTTGAATGAGACGTTATTATTATTATCTTTTATTTATATAGCGCCAACAGTTTACGCAGCGCTTAATACAATACATATATTCAGGGGGTATGACAAGACGAGAATTGACAGTCTAAGGCAAACCGATACATTAGGTGGAGAGAGCCCTGCTCGCAAGCTTACAATCCTGAGGGAATGGGGGGACAAACATAAGGCACAGAGAAAGGGTGAGAGGTATTGTGGGGGTATCAATGACAAGGAAGTTCTAGCAGCTAAGATGGGTGCGGCTTCTCTGAAGAAGTGAGTTTTGAGATGTTTCTTGAATGTTGGGAGGGAGGGTGAATGCTGAAGGTTCGGTGGAAGTAGATTCTTGTAAATGGGAAAAGGAAGAGGTGATAAGGGGGAGGAGAGCCGTAGCCCGTGTGAAGAACGCAAGGATCGAGTAGGAGAGTATTTGCTTATGAGGGCAGGAATATGGAGGAGCAGTGTTATGGAGGGCCTTATGTATTTGTGCCAGGATTTTAAATTCATTGATGCTGTGTATAGGTGTAAGAGCATAAGGATTGGGGAATGCGAGTTTCACGTGCAAATATTTTCATATTTAAATTTGCACCATATAAGTAAAAGATAATACGCTATTAAGACCACTTTATGGTAAGTCTCTCTTAAGCTGCTGAGTGTACCTTACCGTGTGTAACCAAGAAGCTCTGATTCCTGTATATGTTAATATCTGTGGCTTCCCCAGCTTCTTGCTCGATCTTTGTCTATTTCTAGATTTACTGCACACTGGCTTTGCTGTTAGAAATAAACCCATGTCGCTGTACCGTTCAGCTGTTTAAATTGTTTTTTTTTCCCCTCTAAACCTGAAAAGCAACCAAAAATCAATCTAGCTTAATAAAACGGAGCAGAAAACGCCGCTATAGTATCAGATTTGTACTTGAAAAGGTTCCTCAGGCTTTCTTTCTGGCATTCTTTTAGTTGTTTAATATTTCCTTCCAGATCTTCTGCCAGATCAAAAGCCTCATCTTTTCCTATCGTAACACGGGGATTTCTCACTAATGGTTACTGTGTAATTGGGAACATATATGGAAATTTCAGATAATGTAAATGGGATCCTCATTAGGGAATGCAACATACTTTTAGGAGCAGACAAAACAACGTGTTCATATCGGAGAGACCACATTACCTATAACTTGATCCTCTGATTTCAGCTGGGATTTTTAGGCAGACATTGCTTCCATCATTCTCGTGTTGCTAGGTTTTGATGCACTTATCTCGTTACTTGTTTGTACATTTCCACATAGACAAGCCGTGTATTTCAAAACAAATAACTTGAAAAGGATCCATCATCCAAAAGGTGGGCCCGCTGCACATTGTATATACACATTGTGCTAGCAAATGTGTATATATAAGACGTTATACTCATCTGTATAGTGCTGGTGCCAATTTGTGGGACATTTCCATATGGCTTCCTGGGCACCGTATGCATCGATTCTTTGTGTGCGCACATGTCTGTAGCTTTATTACTTTATTGCGGCCATAGGATAATAAGCGAAATGTAAGATTATATATAAACTTTTCACCCATGCCTCTATTTGATTGGCACATGAAGATAAGTGACTTATGCTCTTACAAGAATACTATTAACTTGTTCACATGTAGGCAAAGATATGCCAACATCCTTTTTGAAATACCATTAACTCTATGGACTGTCTTTATCTAGGAACCATTATGAAAAACTTCTCCGTCGGAATTAGACTTTCACTGTTTTTCCTGATGCAAGGGCAGCGATTATAATTGATCTTTTTTCAATTTCATTTTGAATTAATTTGACAGTGAGAATATAAAATAAAGTTGAAGATGGGGGGGGGAAAGAAGAGTTTTTTTTCTGTTGAAATATTCACACTTGAGATGTCTTGAGCAGAACGGTTCCATAGTTCACATAAATTGTGATTCTGCCCACAAAGAAAATTGTTCTGTGCTGAAATTGAATTCAAATGGAAGCGTTTTCTTATGCAGATGGCAGATTCTGGAAGCCTTCTGAAAGCAAGTTGGACTGTGAACTACAGCAGGGGTTCAGCCTTTTCTTTAATGAGAACTACGTGGGAATAATGGAACACGACAGCTACTATAAAAATGTAATTTTTCCATAAGACCCTTGTTATACACCACTGCACTAGACTATTTTAAAATGCATTATTTAATATTCTTTTCAAATTTGCATATTGACAATATTAATGTTATTCATTTTCACTCTACTCTAGTCTCAGTGTCTTGTTTGCCATGAGAGAACCATCCTCGGGAATGACTTTTTGACATCTTATTACACACTTTTTCTTTCTAAAAGGAGCAGTAATGGCCAGACTTTTGTTCAGACACAAACAAAGACGAACGTTCCAACTCATCCCCTTCTGTCGGTTAAATGTTCCTTCACTCAGAAATTGTATTTAATTTTAATGTTAGGTGATGCCCACTCCTTAACAGCAAGAACTGCGAGGACATGCAAAGGGACATGGTCACTGCCTGTGTGTTGTTTTATAGAGACAGGGTTCAAATTGAACCTTGCTGTATCCATCCTGCACTATGACACCCTGAACCGCAGAAGAGGCTAAAAGCCAGAAACACCAGTTCCAAACAGTTTAGTCTTAAGAAACCGACATGTGAAAAGAAATGACGTGAGTGTTCCTTTAACTGTGTGGCATAGTGGTAGTTACACTATTTATTGAACTACTACTGCATCTTTGTTTACCTAAGATTCTGTTCCTTGTCACTGTGGATCTTACTTGCAACTACACTAATTAAATGCCTGGTGGAGTTTAACAGGTATCTTAACAGGTGCCCAGGGGGCAAATGTAAGAGCAAAACAGACTTATTAGACTAACAAGTTGTCAATGATAGCAGAGGAATAGGGGTCCTAAGGGACTTGGTGTTAAGCCTATATGTAGTTAAGTTTGTTCCATACAACGTTATCAATCATATCTATATGTGAGTAGAAAAAAAAAAGCAGGCACCTTGTGGATTCATTAGCATGAGAGTTAAAAATGAGGGGGGACTTGAAGTCCCCTGCCCTCCCATGAACCTTAAAAAACAACAACAACAAAAAAGACTAAGACCAAGAATAGATAAATTCAATTAAACTGGGTCACATTTAACACTGTGTGATGGAGAGAATAAAGAAAATACAAAAAAAAACCTTGGTGGATTTAGGTCCATCCAAGCGCCCTTTAGTTGAGCATGGACACAATTGCATTCTATGAGGACCTTGGGCGAACATGAAGATTTGTTTTTATTAATTTTGTGGGGGGTTTTTAACCCCTTTGTGTTGGGTGTTTTTATTTTATTTGTTTGAAAATGCCCTTTCCTTTGGCCAAAAATGAGGATTGACTATATTTATGAAGTTCATGTGACTAAATTCCTTATTTTTTATCTTGCCAGTCCCGAAAAGTCGTTTTGCCAGCAATTAATTAGGAACTGTTCTAAATAGGTGATGTTTAGTTTCTTTATTGTATATTCTGAGTTGCTAAAGTTGACCTAGATTGTGGAGCATCTGTAACTTCTTTCATAATCTATCAGTGTGCGACATAACTTGTTTTTATTTTTTCGTGTGCAGTCGTCCTTGCTGTAAATGTGATATTAATGTATTTCTTCCTTTTCACATCCTGTTTAATTCACTGTGATGTCTATTTAATTAGCCAGCTTTAATTTGGTACAGGGGTGATTCAGCTGGATTTAATAAGATTAGATCAATTATTTATCTTATTTTCGGAGGGTAGGGTTGTTTTTAAAATCGTGAGCACTGTGGATCAGAATGTGATGCAGGGGTTGTATTTCCAAAATATGACTTGTCTCTTAGTTCAGAGAAAATGCACCTTTTATCTGTCTTATTCCTACTTATTTCAACCCCTGGTTGTGTTGTTTGGTTTTAACATCTTACCTTTTTTTTTTTTTTTTTTTCCCCTGTGTGTTTTGTTAGCTGTGTTTAGGGTCTTACCTCTTTTCATTTTGGGGACTTAATTGGCCCTTTCCTAAAATACCTGGTAAATGAGCAGACATAGACGTTATATAAAGAAAGTTGGTTACAGGAGTATGGGGGAGAGGAGAAACTTGAGACTAGGATCAGGAATAAGACTAGAAATGGTTCTGCAAAGGATGTTTACTTGTTAGATGAGCAGAGCTGGTGTAGATTTGGGGTATATAAGGTTTTGGATATCATAATGACTTTATCTATGTGAAGCCGTACAGGACTTTGTATGTTTGTGCTTCATTCACAGCATAATTATATACCCAACATGCAGGGCCGGCCCAAGGCAAAATGCCGCCTGGGGCAAATTTTAAAATGCTGCCCCCCCCCCTTATCTACCCTTCCTCTCCCTCCGTCCCTGCCGCCCCCCCCATTATCTACCCTTCTACCCCCCCCCCCCCCTTGTACTTACCTTTCAGCAGTCCTGCGGCGAGTCTCCCTGTTCGGTCTTGTAATGCTGAGCGCTGGAAATCTTCGGGCCGGCCCTGCCAACATGTAATTTGAAACACCTTAAAAGGTTGGAAATATTGATCATTATCTTAGTTTATTTTTTGGTTTATGTAACTGTCATATATTATGCAAATAAAGCAACTTTTTTTTCCTTACCATTGAGTTGATGAGGCAGACCCGGGGGCTTCCCCCAGGGCAGGATAAAACTGTTAATCTAAACACTCTTTCATAAAAGAAAAAACAAAACCGAACAATCATGTTTTGTGTTTAAAATATATATATCCAGTACCCTCCAATAATAATGTCACCCTTGGTAAATATAAGCAAAGGAGGCTATGAACAATTGTCTTTATTGTTTAACCTTTTGATCTTTAAAAAAAAAATACACAAATACTCTGCTCTCATTGATATCAAATTACACAACACAGGATTATGCAAAGAAATGTAAATTGTTAAATGTATGTGTGCCAACGTTATTCGCACACCTATGGACTCATAGGAGAAAAAATTTATTTTTATGTTTTTATTCCCATTGATATTTTACATATTTTGTACACCTCGGTGACAAGGAACAGGAAACAGTTCAACCATTACTTGTTTTTGTGCTTCACAAAATGGGAAATGCCCATTTCCATCATCAAGGCTATAATTTAAACGTTCCAGTCAACTGGAAAGGTCATGAATTAACCTGGAAGAGCACATGTGTCTGTATTCTCTCAATGCACTGTGAAGCGGATTGTTTGAGTGGCCAAAATATCTTCAAGGATCACAGCGATAGAATTGCAGAAGTTTGTGGTGTCAGAAGGTCTCCAAAACTACAATCCGACGTTGCCTACATCATTATAAGTTGTTTGGAATGGTTTCAAGAAAAAACACTCTACTCCCACTCTTAGTTTGGAACTTCAAATGGGATCAGGTTCTAAGGTCAGAGGGTAAAAAAAATAGAGCTTTTAGGCAATAAACATACCAGGTAGCCATATGGAAAAGCACCTCATGCACACAGATCTGGTGGCTCTTTAATGTTTTGGGGCTTTTTCTTGAGCACTTGACTACCTCTGACATAAAGCTTAAAATGGGCCATGGCTGGATCTTTCAGCAGGCCAATGATCCAAAACATACATCAACACAAAAATGATTTACTGACCACAAGATCAGGGTCCTACCACGGCCATCCCAGTCCCCTGACTTAAACCCCATAGAAAACATTAGGGGTGAACTGAGGAGGAGGGTCCGCCAGTGTCAACCTCGGAATTTGAAGGATCTGGATTGATTCTGTATGGGGAAATGGTCTCTTGCAATGTATTCTCATGCTTTATAGGAGAAGACCCAGAGCTGTTGTCTTGTCAAAGGGAGGTACCACAAATTAATGACTAAAAGGGTGCCAATAAGTGTGCCACACATATATTTAACAACTTTTGTTTTTGGATAATTTGTAATTGATATCTACAAGAGCAGACTATTTATAGAAAACAGTGGGACGCTGCTACACCAGTGCTGACCCTTTAACTCCACTTTTTGCTTTTCCCAATTACCGTATTTGCTCGATTATAAGACGAGGTTTTTTCAAGAGCAAATGCTCTGAAAAATACCCCTCGTCTTATAATCAGGGTCGTCTTATAATCAGACCTCAAATAGATCTGATTATGAGACTAAGATCCAGATCCCCCGCAGCGATGCAGGGGACCTGGATCCTCCTGTGTTATGCCCCCCCCCAACTTACCGATGCTTCTGAGTCCCCGGTGCTTAGAAGTTGTAGAGCTCAACACGGGCTACGTGTTGAGCTCTACACGATACAATCGCGTAGAGCTCTACACGCTTCCCGGCCTAAGCAGTGGGGACCCAGATGCAGGGGACCTGGATCCTCCTGTGTTATGCTCCCCCCCCAACTTACCGGTGCTTCTGAGTCCCCGGTGCTTAGTCTGGGCTGCGTGTAGAGCTCTACATGATACAATCGCCTAGAGCTCTACACGCTTCCCGGCCTAAGCAGTGGGGACCCAGATGCAGGGGACCTGGATCCTCCTGTGTTATGCTCCCCCCCCAACTTACCGGTGCTTCTGAGTCCCCGGTGCTTAGTCTGGGCTGCGTGTAGAGCTCTACATGATACAATCGCCTAGAGCTCTACACGCTTCACCGGACTAAGCACCGGTAAGTTGGAGGAGGGGCATAACACAGGAGGATGCAGGGGACCTGGATCCTCCTGTGTTATGCGCCCCCCCCCAACTCAGACGCACCGGTAAGTTTGGAGGAGGGAGGGGGAGTGTTAAATGGGGGGGTGTAAGGCATTTCTGGAAGCAGAGTGCTCTGTGAAATGCCTTTCAACCCCTTTAATGCCACTCTGCCTCCTGAAATGCCTTTTACCTCCCTATATGCCACTCTGCCCCATAATATGCCTTTTAACCCCCTTTGTGCCACTCTGGCATTTCTGGAGGCAGAGTGGCACATGGGGGGTCAAAAGGCATATCATGGGGCAGAGTGGCATATAGAGGGTTAAAAGGCATATCATGGGGCACAGTGGCATTTAGAGAGTTAAAAGGCATATCATGGGGCACAGTGGCATATATGGGGTATAAGCCATTTCTGGGGCAGATGTGCATAACTGGGGGGGCAGGTTGAAGAAAAAAAAAGGAAATAAAAACAAAATATTTTTCTCAATCATAGCATTTATTAACAAACAATTGTTCACATAGTTTACATGAATTAAACTTTTACTGGTAAAACTTTTTTCCTATAGGGTCGTCTTATATTCAGGCTTTTTCTTTTTTTTTCATAAGTTAATATCCAGATTTTGGGGGGGTCGTCTTATAATCGAGCAAATACGGTACTTAAAAATAATTGGCAAAGTAGTTCACATTAGGTAGATATGCACATGTTTTGTGTTGTCAGGCTTTGTAAGTCATGGAAAAAAAGCTCTGAACACCAAAGAAGCTACAGGCTTGAGATTCTCTTAAATCTTTAAATGTTTTTCACTCTAGTGTGATTTGCATAACGAACATGCAGGCAAATGGTACTACGGTCTTTGTCTAGACCAGGGCTTGACAAATATGTTGTGAATCTAGGCGCCAGCTAAAAAAGTTAGGAGCCAGGATTTTTTTTTTAAACTAACAGTTGGTTAGGAGTGATCTGATCATCATCAGCCCACTTACTAAACTCACAGCATTTGACCTGGAAGCACCCTGGACTTTCAGGTCAGTGCTGTTTTTTGTTGGGTTTTTATTTTTTAATAATGTTTAAATGTTAACCCCTGCAATGCCACGAATGTGTTATATACAATTGTGGAATTGAAGGGGTTAACGCTGCACTGTCCCTCTCATGGAGCAATCAGGCAGCAGGGGGGTGTTGTGTCAGGTCCCCACACACATGTGGAGACCGAAGAACCCTCTCCCCCTGTCCCTGAAGCTGCCTCTGGCATCTGGGACGCAATTGCTGGTCTATAGACCAGCCATTGCAGGGGGGAGTCTCTCTGATGACTGCTGTAGGCTTCCATACCTACAGGAGTCATCAAAGGGCTTGTGGGGGGACTCGTTTTTGCTGTTGCTGGGCTTCCAGGCAGACCACCAGCAGCAGAGCCCCGTACAAAACGCAATCGCGGCCTTGAAGGGGTTAACGCTGCCCTGTCGCTCTCATGGAGCGATCAGGCAGCAGGGGGATGTTGTGTGGGGACCCAATCAACACTGAACCCCCTTTCCTGAAGCTGCCTGTGGCAGCTGAAAACGCTATTGCAGGTTTTCCTACAATCGCGGTTTCAGCCTACAGGATCACTCCGTGGGAGTGATCTCAGGCTCGGGGGCGGGCTCTGAGTGGCTGTGCTGTCTGCCCAGACTCATGGGCAGACAGCAGCAGCGCCCCCGCGTGGTGACGCGGGGTCATTTTTTTTGTGGATGTAAGAGGCTGACAAACTCCTAGGCGCCAGGACAAAATTCTGAGTGGCCATGGCGACCTGGCGCCTGGGATTTGTCGAGCCCTGGTCTAGACACCAGTGCTACCAGTATGTATCTGGGTATCAATTGTCAGTATACCGTATTTGCTCGATTATAAGACGACCCTGATTATAAGACGACCCCCTAAAATCTGAATATTAACTTAGGAAAAAAAGAAAAAGCCTGAATATAAGACGACCCTAAAGGAAAAAAGTTTTACCAGTAAATGTTAATTCATGTAAACTATTTTTTTAAATAAAAGCTATGATTGAGAAAAATATTTTTTTTGTTTTTATTTCCTTGTATTTTCCAACCTGTCCCCCAGTTACGCACATCTGCCCCCAGGCTTGCCACACCAATATGGCACTGTGGCCCATGATATGCCTTTTAACCCTCTATATGCCACTGTGCCCCATGGTATGCCTTTTGACCCCCTATGTGCCACTCTGCCTCCAGAAATGCCTTATACCCCTATATCCCATTCTGGCATTTAGGGGGTTAAAATGCATATTATGGGGCAGAGTGGCATATAGGGAGGTATAAGGCATTCCAGGAGGCAGAGTGGCATTAAGGGAGTTAAAAGGCATTGTATAGAGCACTCTGCCTCCAGAAATGCCTTATACCCCTATATGCCACTCTGGCATTTAGGGGGTTAAAAGGCATATTATGGGGCAGAGTGGCATATAGGGAGGTATAAGGCAATTCAGGAGGCAGAGTGCTCTATTAAATGCCCCCTTAACGCCACTCCAGAAATGCCCTATGCCCCCATTTAACACACATACACACACACACTCTCCCCCCCCCCCTCTCACCCCTCTCTCCCCTCTCAGCCCTCTCTTACCGGTGCTTCCAGCCGGGGCAGCAGGTTGACGTCGCCTTCCGCTGCAGCCGGAAGGAGGTGGAGTTGGCAGGGGGGGTTTGTATGCGTCCGTCGCGTATACTTTCCCCGGCTGTCAGAGATCAGAGTTCCCCGCACCGGTGCGGTTCCGGTGCGGGGAACTCTGATCTCTGACAGTCGGGGAAGGTCTACGCGACGGACGCAGACAACCCCCGCTGCTAGCCACACCTCCTTCCGGCTGCAGCGGACGTTGTCTACGCGAATCGCGTAGACGTCAACCCGCTGCCCCGGCAGTACAGCAGGAAGCACCGGTAAGTGTGTGTATGATGGGGGGGGGGTGAGACAGGAGGATCCAGGTCCCCTGCAGCGGTGGGGGGATCTGGATCTTAGTCTCCTAATCAGACCTCTATTTGAGGTCTGATTAGAAGACGACCCCGATTAGAAGACGAGGGGTATTTTTCAGAGCATTTGCTCTGAAAAAAACCTCGTCTTATAATCGAGCAAATACGGTAGTTCAGATCTGGAAGGCATAAAGCCCTTAAGCTATTTTTAATTATGTGATATTGAGGAAGCAACCAGTGTATGCTGCCTGAAGTTTGTTGCTTCGGTTCTTTGTGAAGATTGCTCTATCCACACTGGAGGAGTAAAGTCAAGTTCAAACAGCTCTTTTTATAGTAGTAAATGATTGTTGTGAATATATTGAATGCGTTTCATCTATATGTATCGGCTATTTGTGTATATGTGATTATTCTTTCCAAATCATGGTCTTCCTTGGCATTTTTCTCTGTTTCTAATGCACCTGATTTTTTTTTAAAATAGCTCTTACAAAATAACCAGTAAAAAAAAACAAAAAACATACAAATATAAAGGTACAACTGGAAAAAGTAAATATTGGTTATGATAAAAAATAACTTGATGATATAGCATTTATGTTACTTTTTTTCCACAACAAATTGCAGATAATTTAAGTGATGCCCTGGAGAAATTGAAGATAAGTGGAACAGATCGCACATCTGACAAGCTAGATGGGTGTTTGGATTGTCTGCTTCAAGCCCTTGGTCAAAACAGTAAGTTTCTTACTTAACCAACTTACTAATGGCATGTTAGGCACTGGATCTGAATCAATGTAAACATTTGTTTATATACTCAATAAGCAAGGTGCTAGAAAACAATCTAGAGTGAAATTGAACAGTCGAAAACTAGAGTGCTGTGTGCTCTGTGAAATGCAGAGAAGACGGTAGACAGTATAGTAGTTAAATAGGCTTGTAGGATGTAGGAAGTGTGAGAGCATGTTTGAAGGGATGGGAACACTCCGGTGGAAATAGAGATATTGAATAAATGTGCTGTGTTAAGTGACACTGGAAAGAGAAGGATATAAGAAACCTTATAGGGCAGGGGCGTCCAACATGCGGCCCGCGGGACCTCGAGGTGCGGCCCGCCTGAGATCGGCAGCCAGGATCACAAGAGCCCTGCTGCTTACTTGTGGGAGGGTCTATTCTCTGCTCCAGTCCTGCCTCCTCTGTGGGGAGAACGAGGGAGGCCGCGCCCCCTGCTGAAGTCTGTGAGCGGCATCGAGAGCTGTAGAGCAGGTAAGGGGATGGGGTAGGTTGTGTGAATGAGTATGTCTGATTGAGGGAATGAATCTGTGAATGAATGAATTTGTGTGTGTGATAGCATGGATGTGTAAGTGCTGGAACCTAGGCATGATGGGACTGTGATTGCTGTTAACAATCCCACTCCTATCATGCCAAGTCAGCCAGTACATGCTGAAACCTAGCTAGCTGGCCCCTTGTGTATTGATGCTGCCAGCAGTATGGGGTCTGCACTTGCAGCCACCCTGTACCAGCATGTACTGGCTGACTTGGGATGATAGGAGTGTGATTGCTAACAGCAATCTGCTAACAGCAATCACACTCCTATCATGCCAAGTCATATTGCTGATTTTTTTTGTCCAATTGTGGTGTGTTACTTTTAATAAAAGTGTGGTTACACACTAAAATTGGACAAAAAATACAATGCCCAGCCAACTAGTACATGCTGGAATCTGGGTATGCCTGAGATTGCTGTCAACAATCATAATATATAATTTTTTTTACAATTTTGGTGTGTAACTTACTTTTATTAAAAGTGTGTGGGGGGGGTCATTTTCAGTTTCGCCTAAGTGGATGTACTCATTTGAGTACATCCCTAAAATAAATAGAACTATTTTATTTTTACTTATCCAGAATCCTGAATTTGTAGTCACAAAACTTTCTAGGCCCAGAAATCAGTGAGAGGAAAAGTAAAGGTTTTGTGTCATTTTACTTTATTTTAATCTGCATATTTTATTAAAGGCCATATTTTCTCACAGTGAAAAATGAGTGCGGCCCTCGCACGTATACAATTCTGATGAAGCGGCCCACTGCAGAAAAAACTTGGACGCCCCTGTTATAGGGGGTTCACAAAACTATGTTGAAAGTAGATGTTATCTCAGATTCTTTCTATTTTATTTTTTAAAATAGCATCATCTTATGCAGAGAATTCAGAAGCATAGAAAGGTGGCTAGAGATAGAGGATTGTGTTAGGTGGGAAGGTTTACAGTAAGGGGAAGGGATTTTGGAAACAATGTTTTTTGACGGGGTGGAAACAGAGGGAATGGAGCATTAATTGTAGTGTGGAAAGTCACCAGTTAAATGTTATTGTCTCCATAGATGTGGCCCAACTTGTTCTTATGCGTGTTTTTCTATGCTAAAGTATATTAATGTCTAGGAACAATGATTTTATTTTTTTTCAAGATAATGCATATTCTGAATAATCCTCAATACATTATGTAGGGGATTTTAAAGGAATATAATGAATAATGTTTTAATCTATCTGAAACACGGTTACTGTGTACCTCATGATTCGGCCATTTAGCTTAGGATTTGAGTAATTGTTACTTACAGGGGATATTATTTAGTTTATGGAATGTTTGTGGTAAAGCAAACATAACATCTAGATGACTCTCTGTCGTTTCCATTATGAAAGTTGCCACATCAACATCCCTCAAAGGAGATATACAATAACAGTACGATCATAACATAATAGGGAGAAATCATCGCATTGATATTTAAGCTAGCTGTCCCCATAGTGTAATATCATTTAATAGTGTTTCATCTGTACAGCGTAGCGATCGAGAAAGTGTCTTTAACTTTTGTCACGCTGGATACCATGGCTTACACAACATAATTTTTTTTTCTTCTATTTCTCAAAGTCACCATCCTTCACAAAACAGAACATTTCTTTCTTTCACTCTGAGGGCACGTGGGTTGTTGGGCATTGTGTTAACCGCCCCCCAGTAAATAAACTGGTAATGACACCTCTCCATTGACTGGAACTTTATGTGAGCTTTGGAAAAAAGAATGTTTCCGTTAATCATTATGTTTACATGTTATTTTCTTTGGCTTGTGACCTGTCACTGTATTAACGCACCCGTTTTAATTATAGAAATTGCTAGTCTCTAAAGTGCACATTTTGTCCATTGCTATATACTGTGAAAGAGGAAGGTTAATTATGCTGGCAGCGAAAAGTGGTAAATTATAGCAGACGTATTATGGGGGGAAACATAAAATCCTTTTAAAATCATAAAGTCTGTCTTTGTGATCAGCACCTTTTATTTGAGTACCATAGCTATGGAATGTTGTGGTTATGTCAAACTCAACGTTATAAAATAATAATTATAAATGTTATCCATATAAGAAATGTTGACAACACTTTGAGTTGAGTGTATCGGTCATGTTTCCCAAATTCTGCATTTTACAGTTCTGTGTTGGAAGCAAACCCATGTCATTGTAATCACAGATGGAAATAAGCAAACTTTGTGTGTACAGTATGGGAACGGCTGACCTGTATGCTGCCCACTGGGGGCAAGTCCAGCCAAATGGCCAAGTAATAATGGCACATAAAACACATTTGGAAGACTAATCGGAGAAATCCGGGTAATTGCGTTACTAAATGTTATTGCAGGAAATATACACTTTATCCACTATAGCAAACGTGGTTTAGTTTCACAGAGGTTATTATAGTACAGGGATGTTCTCGCTCCCAGGTATTGCCTCCTCCCTCGCGGCTCTTCTGATACTGCATACTAGGAAGTCGTATAAAATCCTGGTGCTCAGTACTGTGAGAGCCCCGCCATGACCCAGTGGCAGGCATCACACAATCCATTATTTGTAGGGCTGCAGCTTACGATTATTATTTTCATAATCGATTAGTTGGCCGATTATATTTTGTCGATTAATCGGATAAAAAAAATAAATGTCATTTTTTTCATTTACTTAACCCCTTAATGACAAAGCCCATACATGTACGGGCTCAAAATGCATTGTTTTCAATGGGGTTAAAATAATTTAATAGGCAAACAGGATGTTAAAGACAAGCAGGATGTTAAAAACAAACGGCAGAATAAAAAAACTTTCCCAACCTGCCCCCCCCCCAGTTATGCACATTTGAGCCCAGGCTTGTCACAAATGCCTTATATACCCTATATGCCATTGTGCCCCCTGATATGCCCTATACCCCCAGATATGCCACTCCATCCTCCCCAGATATGCCTTATACCCCCAGATATGAACATCACATTAAATTTGTTGGGTTCTATTTGCAGAAACATTTAAAAGACCGCTGATCTGGGATTCTTTTGTTCTATGGTTTGGGTTGTGAACCTATAGCATGACTTTACCATGAAATTATGGGTTTAAAGAAAATAACTCTTTTGGTTCCTTTTTTTTTGTTTATAGTCTGGTTTATATAATCCTCTTTGTCTTTTTAAAAATGGTAGTTTGAGAGTCATCTGTTTAAATGTTAACAAATGTCCTTGTTTGACCCCGCCAAATGCATCTGCATATTAAAAAGCTTAAGAGTATGTCTGTCTCCAGCTCATCTAATAAATTCCACCAGGTCTGCCGAAATTCACTAATCATGACTGCTCTACTCGACTTAAACTGTTTCAGTAATTCAGGTCAGGCTTTTGCTTCAGTTCTGTGTTTTGCGGCACAAGGCGGAGAAGTCATCTCTGTGAAATTGGCCACAATATGCTATTAATGCAGCATTTGGTTATTGAATTAGTGAGCGTACTTAAGGTCTTTGTTAACCCACAACTATCTTGTATTTTGAGAAAAGTTACATTTATTTGCACTATACTATCTATTGGATGCTTAATTACCACATATGCTTTGTTTTTCATGTTTTCCTCTTTTTAGGGTCATGTAATCATCCTTTTTTTCTTCACAGATATAGAGAGCAGTGAAAAGATTCAGCAGAATGGCATTCTTCAAGTGCTCGCAAGTCTCTTGAATTCACAATCTTCATGCACAGCAAAAATAGCTCACATCATAGCAGAAATTGCAAAGAATGGTGAGGTGTTCCAAGGGCGATTTAACTGCTGGAGTGTCTCCAGTTGTGTCCCTCGTTTGTCAGTATGTTTGGATTCATTTTCATTTCTTAGGGTAGAGGGTTTTTATTTGTTCATTAGTTATGTAGCGTCTGTAATGTGTGTTGCTTTCTCCTGGTTCCATTAATGCATTTCATAGTAGACAAGACTAGAGACTCTTAGCCAGAAGCTACTGGTTTGTGGTTTTGATGGATTTCTAAGTGGCGTCACTTGATGTTTATGGCAAAATGGGCTGATTAACAGCTGTTGGTGTATTGCTACTTAAGAGAAAGTCCAAAGCCAAAATCCAGGCCTCAGAGATTTAGATCTTATATGTGGCCAGGGCTTAACGGCCGGGCTCAAACAAGAAGTACTGGGAAAGGTATTGATCAATAGGCATGCTTGAAATATAAGGGGTTTGTTCACTAAAATGGAAGTTTGCAGGTAAATTGCTATGAGTTACAACATGTCTTCACCGACGTAGCTATACTTTAAGGGGGACCAACCCCTGTTAACTTCTGTCAAAACGACATGATAATATATGTATTGTTCCATCTCTGAGTTTCATTTCAACAAATGTATGGCAGACTGTGCTCTTCTTGCTGGAGAAGGCTGTGGTGCTAACATGTTTCAAGTAATAGCAGCTTTAGATTAAAAAGTGATTTATAAAATAAAAATGGGACTTGTTACGCTTCCAGATTTTATCTGCATTATTGAATAGATCCAGCTTGCCGGGAATCTACACCTTAAGCCATTACAATTATCAGCTTTTCACCTGTATTAATGAATGTATTTATTTAAAACGCACTTTGCTTTAATTATGTGGGAAGCTGAATGTTGTTTATTAATGTATCGATGTCAAAATGAGTTTAAAGAAGTTAAAATTTATGTATGTGTATTTTAATTGTATAACGGTATTAATCCAGAAGCTATTCATGTCTCATTCCAGAATTAATGCGTGTCCCATGTGTTGATGCGGGGTTGATTCCACCACTAGTGAAGCTTTTGAACTCTAAGGACCAGGAGGTGTTGCTGCAAACTGGACGGGCCCTTGGCAATATATGCTATGATAGCCGTAAGTATGTTTGTACTGCTTATTGATTTAGCAAAACTGTTTTATGCATGTTAAAGTCTTGCAATTTTGTATAGGCTGCAGCCAGCATTGCATAAATTATGCACATCAGTTTGTAATAACATAAAAATGAAATAAAAATATTCAGTAATTCTTATATATGTATATAATCAAGGGTAAGGCTAAGTATTGCTAAGATGAATAGACATCTGGAAAGAAATAGGTTCTGAAAACAATCATGGATCAAGTACTTTGATGAATTTTACCAAAAGTTTGCATTTGCTGATTTCTCTCTTCCACTCTCCCAGTTATGGATTCTTGTAACACATGTCACTGTCTGTTGCATGGGTTTGATTTGTCTTGATCACATGGAGATTCTTTCCCACTTGTTCAGCTGCACAAGCTTTACTGTGAAGACCCTCACTCTGCGTGCATGAACCTGGCTTAATCACTTCTAATGTATTGCTTATTTTCAGTCTCTCTTACCTTTTGACACAAGTGTTGAGAGGGGAATGCACATAATTAGGTATGCTCCAGTCCCACGACCGCAATTCTTTCAGCAATCAGCAATGGATAACATATTCAGCTATGGGAACATTCAGTATGAGTCTGAATTTTTTTTTAATCATTTTTTTTTTTAATAAATAGGAGTCTCACAACTTTCTTCCATCATCATCATATTATTATTATGATAGGCTATTTTGCTTGAAACAAAAAATATGTCAGTGACAAAATCCACTATACATTCTTCTGGGCTAATGCTTTCATTCTGGTCTCTGTAACTAACAATACGTAAACATCTAATATGGTAAACATCTTTCTCAAGCTGAGTTTTTCACGCCCCGGCCTTTTCTGGTTCCTTTAATATTGCCTGTTCACTTCAGACTTTGTTAAAAACAAAGTTTGAAAGTTGCTAATTTAGTTAATGTTCACATTTAGTCCTTATTTAGCACCGTACTTCGAATGTGAAAGCTGTAATAAGCGTAATAGCGTTCTTTGCTGTTAGGTTATTTAAAGAGGATCTGTCACTTTGTGAATCCTACAATGCAATATACGGAATAAACTGCCTCTGCTAAAATAGCTAATCCAAATGTCTCACGCCGTTACCCTGTCTCGGAAATCTGTAAGTAGATTTGATACAAAAACTTAACAATGTGGAGAACTGTGTAGGTGACAGTTCCTCTTTAATTCTGAATATTCAGGTGACTGATATATTCTAGTAGGCATTTATTAGTTTTTTTTCCCCAGTAACTGGTTACTGTTACTAAAAACTAATAGCTAATTTTAACTTAAATGTTATATTGTAGTATTTTCCTTAGAAATATTATGAAAGTGTGTATTTTGCCAGATGATACAAATATCTGCAACAGGGTAGAAATTCCTTGTGTAACAAGACAAATGCTTTAAGTTAAATAGAAGCATGGTCGCGCGTGTGTTAGCTGCAGTTTAATGTTGATAAATGTAAAATAATGCACTTGGCATGTAAAAATGCCAAGGCAGGATATAGTATCGGGGGCCACTGTTCTGTCAGTGATGATAGAAGAACAGGACTTGGGAGTAATTAAAGGTAAGCAATTAATGCAATAAAGTGTCAGTTAGTGAGAGGCATTAATGGCAGGAAGAGAGAGATGGTTCTGCCATCTGGAGATGTCAACATGCCCCTTTGGATCCCATCTACAGAAGGATATTGACACAGATATCCTGCAGCAGCTGGAGGGCCGCAGGTTGGACGCCCCTGGACTAATGGATCACAATATGTTTAGCTTGGAGGAAAGAAGAGAGAGAAGATGTAATAGAAACATTTAAATACATTGTGGGGTTTAACAAATCTAAAACTAACGGGTAGTAGATAAGTGGAGTAGTTCTCAACAGAAGTGGTGGTGGCTGATGCAGTGAGGGAATTTAAACATGCATGAGATCTGTAAAGCACCATCCAGAATCTATGACAAGACTGACTGATTAAGGTCTGTGTCTTACACAAGGAAAAATGGGCAGTCTAGATGGGCCAATGGTTCAAATCTACCATTGAATTGTGGGTTTCTTTTAATAGCTCTATGGTGAAAGAACTGAATTGATCTGATTATATAGTCTTTGTGCTTTGCAGACAACTATGTTTGGGTGCAACAAATAAGAAACGTGTCACATATTTCTGCTCGCCTCATAGGTCTCGTAATGATCTGTTTGTACATGTGACGAAAGGAGCTTAAGTGGTCCGATTATTTTATTACTCCTGTAACTTGACCATTCTGTTGGCCAATATGGCAGTAAAGACCATTCTTTGCTCTTTAGAAATAATCCTAATGCTACATTTTAGTCAGCCTGCACTCAATCATTATTATGGTTATCATCATTTTTAATTAATTTTATTTAAATAGCTTCAACACTTTTCACTCCACTTCTTACAGTACGTACATTCAAAGGGTATTAACATGCTAAGACAAACAGATGCATTAGGTAAATACAAGCTTACAATCTAGAGGAACTAATTGTGTGGGGGACAATTAATGTTAAATTTCAAATAATCCAAATGTTTAATGTAAGATAAGGTAATATAGAGTAGCTACGGTATGTCTAAAGCTGTAGGTTTTTTCTTTTAAATGCACTTTGCTTGTTTGCTGAATTCCCACATTTATATAACCAGGCTTAACAACCAAGTGTATATTTAACGGAAATCCCCCGAGCACAGTAATACCCCCCATGTTTTTTATGTTTTGCTCTCCACAGCCTTTCCGATGGCAGAGAAATCACAAACTGAAGTCTGAGCGTTTGGCATTATTGACGTTAGCGCTGTTACCGAGCACCGTTCCCCGCAGTCTGTCAGCAAGGAGCCTGTATTGCTGCTCACAGGGGAGACTTCATTCTATTATAAGACAGCCTGATCTCCCGTGTACTGCCCATACAGAATACACGGGGCATACTACTATGTCCTAGTGATTGTTTGAGCCTCCCCGCAAACTGCACAGGAAAGTCAAATGTCACCCAAGCTTTACTTAGAACTGTGTAAAATCAGGACGGGATTTTCAGTGCACACCCTGTACAGTATGTCTTATAAGACAGCCCTACAACTGTATTATAGCTTTGTGCTTTAATACAATTATTTATGAATGTTTGTATTAAATAATTGCATTCTGTATGGGGTGCATTAATATCTAAATTCACATATCTAGTTCACATTCTCTACAAATGAATCATCTAGCAAAAGAAACTATCACTAAAGAAGTGTTGCATATCAGTTTATATTTATAGTGGTTTGTTTTCACTGTGGCAGTTTTCCGCATTCTATACTATTTTACCTTGTGTCTGCCCATTTTATACGTATACGTACTTATTGTAGGAGCTTGAGCACGATAGTCCATGTTCTTTTTGGATACATTTATGTACCGCCATTCCTGCAAGTAAACAGAACATCAAGTAGATAAAGGGCAGGCATTGTAAGAATTACTCATAAAACATCTTGGGTTCCATGGTAGGTAGTGCTCAATTTTTGATTAGTTTTTATATAACGCATGCACTATGTAGTTCTAATCCATAATCTGATTTGTTTATCTCTAACCATTAAGTCAAATCAAAGCATTGTCAATTTAGTATTTCAAGCAGGCGTTTGGGAATTTGAGCCTGTAAACATTTCAGTGTAATCTGAAATATTTTTCTAAAGTGTATAAATACTGTGTTTGGCTGAAATCAGAACAAAAAGGTACAACGTTATACTTCAGTATGTATCTGCTGTGCTGTATACATGGTGAGGGACTTTCTAGGCTGATACAGTTGAGAAATTAAGATAAGCGTATTCAGTAAATGGGTTAAAATGGGATTTTTTTTAATAGTAAAGAAATAAGTACCAGTAAATTCATTAGCGGCCTGGACCAAGCAATATTTACTAAAAAAGTAGGTTGGTTACTTAAAATTACAGGGCTGTGGTGGTTCTTAAAGCTGGTGAGTACACCCAGGTTCTCCTCAACAGTTTGGTACAGAGGCATTAACTATCTATAGTTATAAAGTTTAGTTTACAGTAAACATTAAAACATTTTTTTTTTACAAAAGAGAGCGTTTATGGACACGGTATTACTTTGTGAAGAATAGCTTTTTATAGTGTTCAGTTTTTGTGATGGCAGAAAAGACCCATTTGGCCCATTTTTCTGCTCTTTTTGCTTACTCTTTTTTTTTTTTACTTTACTTTTTAAGATAGTTTTATGCACGCTCCAAGCTTTCTTGAATTGCTTTACTACGGTTGCCTGTAATATTTCCACTGGAAGTCTAATCTACTACTACCGTTTCTGTGTAATTTTCTCAACCCTTTCACTTGAAATCATGGCATTCCTCTTTTTATCGAAAGAAGAGTTCTGCAATGCAACTTTTGTAATGATACCACATGTTATGTTTCCATACGACAAAATGTCCAACCTGATTTAGGTTACACGTTCCCTTGAAACAAATTTTAAAGCAACAAATACATTAAAGTGAACTTGTTACTATCCGTACTTTAACAAACAGTTTTTGCCACATGTGCCTCTCTAAAATAGCCCATATTTCCATATGTATAATATAATTCAATTGATTTAAAAATCATAAATTGTTTTATAATGTCAGATTATTAAATATTTCAAATATTAGCGAATAAAATCAGAGTTTTTTTTATGATGTGTTTTGCCCTTTTATATTTTAAGGATGGTCTACATTTTTTACAGCACCCAGTCTTCTTTACGCATGGCAGGAATGCCCATTATACCAGTTTGGTGAAGGGTCTTCCTGCAGTATGTTCTATTCCTAGCATTTAGAATCCGCATATTGTATAAGGGGGTGCTAACAGAATGCTTTCAATTATTTTTAATGTGCCTTTTTGTTTGTTTCCAGATGAGGGCAGGCGTGCAGTTGACCAAGCGGGTGGTGCACAAATTGTAGTTGACCATTTGCGGTCAATGTACACTTTAACAGATCCAGCAAATGCGAAGCTCATGACAGTCTTTTGTGGCATGCTGATGAACTATAGCAATGAGAATGGTAAACTAACTGCTTGATGCTTGTCCCGAAACACCCATACGTTAAAGGCCAGGGAAACTGTGCACACATTCCGCACAATATCGCACAATAAAGAAAACTGTCCACATTCGCCAGGTTTCTAGCACCCTCTTCTGGGTTTTTATAACAATACAACTTTTATTAGATTTTTGAAGCCTGCGTAAGTGCCACTGACGAAGATGAAGGGTTAATTAAAAATGATCTGTTGCCAGTTCTTCCTTTCTTCTCTTTCTGTCTACAATTCCAGTTCTATTCATTTCCATGCCAGATGGATGTTCACTTAATTGCCCAAAGCAAGCTGTTGAATGCTCGTGTTTTTATGTATGTTATTTTATGCTATAATCATTTTTGACTATTTAGTTTTTCTTTCACCTAATAAAAATGCCAGGCCACTAAATATGCACTGTAGGTCACCATTATAGACCTGATGTCTGCAAATTAGCTGTAATACGGTATATTAAAGGATACATGTATTATTTGATCATGGGGAAACATTTGGTGCTCATTCATGGGCGCGGTATTTCACTTTCCCCAAAAAATTGAGTGCAAGTGGCTCCCATCCTGTCTATTGTTCAGAAAAGGCTTTTGGGAATACGTTGTTGATACATAACTGTCCTCTCTTTTCTTAAATTGTTTTCTATACAATGTACCGTATTTGCTCGATTATAAGACAAGGTTTTTTTCAGAGCAAATGCTCTGAAAAATACCCCTCGTCTTCTAATCGGGGTCGTCTTCTAATCAGACCTCAAATAGAGTCTGATTAGGAGACTAAGATCCAGATCCCCCGCACCGCTGCAGGGGACCTGGATCCTCCTGTCTCACCCCCCCCCCCCATCATACACACACTTACCGGTGCTTCCTGCTGTATTGCCGGGGCAGCGGGTTGACGTCTACGCGATTCGCGTAGACAACGTCCGCTGCAGCCGGAAGGAGGTGTGGCTAGCAGCGGGGGTTGTCTGCGTCCGTCGCGTAGACCTTCCCCGACTGTCAGAGATCTCTGATCTCTGACAGCCGGGGAAAGTATACGCGACGGACGCATACAAACCCCCGCTGCCAACTCCACCTCCTTCCGGCTGCAGCAGAAGGCGACGTCAACCCGCTGCCCCGGCTGGAAGCACCGGTAAGAGAGGGGAGAGAGGGGAGAGAGGAGAGAGGAGAGGGGAGGGGAGGGGGGGAGAGAGTGTGTGTGTGTGTGTTAGTTAAATGGGGGCATAGGGCATTTCTGGAGTGGCGTTAAGGGGGCATTTAATAGAGCACTCTGCCTCCTGAAATGCCTTATACCTCCCTATATGCCACTCTGCCCCATAATATGCCTTTTAACCCCCTAAATGCCAGAGTGGCATATAGGGGTATAAGGCATTTCTGGAGGCGGAGTGCTCTATACAATGCCTTTTAACTCCCTTAATGCCACTCTGCCTCCTGAAATGCCTTATACCTCCCTATATGCCACTCTGCCCCATAATATGCATTTTAACCCCCTAAATGCCAGAATGGGATATAGGGGTATAAGGCATTTCTGGAGGCAGAGTGGCATATAGGGGGTCAAAAGGCATACCATGGGGCACAGTGGCATATAGAGGGTTAAAAGGCATATCATGGGCCACAGTGCCATATTGGTGTGGCAAGCCTGGGGGCAGATGTGCGTAACTGGGGGACAGGCTGGAAAATACAAGAAATAAAAACAAAAAAAATATTTTTCTCAATCATAGCTTTTATTAAAAAAAATAGTTTACATGAATTAACATTTACTGGTAAAACTTTTTTCCTTTAGGGTCGTCTTATATTCAGGCTTTTTCTTTTTTCCTAAGTTAATATTCAGATTTTGGGGGGTCGTCTTATAATCAGGGTCGTCTTATAATCGAGCAAATACGGTAAAACCTCAGTCATATGATTTTACCATCTTCAACATTCCAGTGCTTGAACTTTTGAAATAAGAAGCTATGTGCTCAACAATCCAAATCTTAACAAAAAGCTTCTTTTCTTCAGTTTTCATTGACTGCAGACAATAGTTCAATCTGCTCCCATTCGGAGGGCATACGTTTTCTGTGACCTTAGGTGAGAGGTGCCCTTAATATTGAAAATGTAAGTTGTTATGCTAGTTGTCATCATATGCACCTTAATGCCTATCACAGCTCAGTGTCACTTATAAATTAAAGTGGGTTTTTCCAGTCTTATTGCATGGAGGTATTAACCAGAATCTCCTTCTATGCATTTGCACTGTGGTCAGCTTCCTAGCTCATTGGCTTTCATGAGATATGCTTGGCCAAACACAACTTTGGAGCTGCAGTGTTTTAACAAGGTACAGGAAGTCTTTTTATAGATGCATTTGCTGTTGTGGCTGTGTTGGGCATTATCATGTATCTTTAAGTACTTTAATATAGGTCGTTAAGCATTTCTCAAACTGTGTCTCTCGGGGCCATTTTGAAAGCCTTCGTCTTGCCTGACCAACCAAACAGATGTTGACAGATATTTATATAAACCAATTACTCAATATTTCAGGACTATCGTTTTTTTATCGATCTTATAGCTCTGATTTATTTCC
Organism: Sceloporus occidentalis; assembly: GCA_023333645.1. NCBI lineage: Eukaryota > Metazoa > Chordata > Lepidosauria > Squamata > Phrynosomatidae > Sceloporus > Sceloporus occidentalis. The sequence goes on from JALMGF010000338.1 coordinate 591,792, forward strand.
TCTTCGTGCAAATAACAGCCGTAGCTTACGTTTCTAATCAATTGTATTCTGTTTTGGGGACTTTTATTTAGAGGAAATGCTATTTTAAAAAGTCTTAGTATTGGGTGGGATTAATTGCTAAATGTCCTATAGAAAGTATATATATATATATATATATATATATATATATATATATATATACCGTATTGGCTCGGATATAGGCCGCACCCGGGAGTCTGCTCTGGTAAGTCTTGGGGGCAGAGGTAAAACGCATCGTGCAGACGGTAAAAAACCTCCGCAGCCGGTGACCGTCCGCACGATGCGCTTAGACAACCTTCCGTGCCGGCACCCTCCCGTGGAAAGTGCTGACAGGGGAGGCTGTCTGAGCGCATCGGCGAGTAGGATGCAGGTCCCCTGCACCGCTGCGGGGGATCTGTATCCTAACCCCGCTGCCTGCCCGGCGCCCGGGACTGCATGTCCCGGGCGTCGGGCGCTAGACCCCGAATATAGGCCGCACCCCCACTTTAAAGACTTAAAGTGGGGGGAAAAAGTGCGGCCTATATTCGAGCCAATACGGTGTGTATATATATGTGTGTGTGTGTTTTATTCAAGACTTCTAATGTGCCTTTTCTTGATTTTATGTTCCTAATCACCATTTTGCTTACAGCTGTAAAAGTCTTTTTCTGCAATTGCGTTAATGTACGATTTGTGCTTTGTCCATATTTAATGATGTCTTCACCTCTTTGCTTTCTTGAGCATCTTACCAACCAACTTCCCAAAATCATTTTACCAAGTTGTTTTGAAGTTGATTCACTATAAAGTAATTTAGATCTTTATTCTGTACTCTTTAAAATTGCTGGACCCATCTACAAAATGCACAAAGAGTAAACGCTGACCATGGCTATTTCAGAAATACTATAACAAAACAACACTACAGTAATAAATGGGTTTATTAACATTTAGCAAAAATTTAACTAGAATAGTATATAGTATATTAGGTATTTTTAAGATTGGATAGGTCGATTAATAAAATAACATTTTATATTTAATATCAAGAACACTTAATATCTTAAATTCACTGCTAGACCCGCTGCAGAAATTTCATTCAGACAGCAATTTTGCTAAGCAGCTTATGCAGCATATTTTATTTGGCTTTGGGAACTTGCACATTTTAATACTGTCTGCAAAAGCAAAAGACATGACGGTAAAATCTATATAGCATTCTGCTCCGCCTATGATTGGAAGTCCAAACCCCGTATAATCCTCCAAAAATAGATCAAGGGATTTGAATCTCCAGTGAGCTTTCTCCAATCCTTAATGTTATATCACTCATGTTATGATTATTGCATTCACAGGGTTATGCATTGCTAAACATTTTTCATGGTATGTAAAACAAATACTGACAATAATTTGGTACCCTTTAAAAGTACTCTTATTATCATTCGTTTACCTGAAAGAACTACTGATACATGTGTTGACATAGACAAAACAATTGTACATCCTTTCTTTCTCTGCAACACGGGAAACAAATGTAAGAAAAAATGAAATAGATCAATCCAAAAGAAAAACACATAAAACGCCCCCCTCTGAAAGTCATCAAAATTTACAGTTGGACACATCCAGATAAACACCCAAAATAATTCTACCTGTAAACGTCGGTATATTTATTGTTTTCAAGAGATTCCCTTGATCCTTAGCTCCAGCAAATGTTAATACACAGGTAATATTCAAATATGTGGTGCACAACTCCAAGCCTTGATGGCCTCAAATGCCAGAAACTTCCCTGAAAACCATTTATTTAATGCCCATTGTATGGTGCTCTGTAATATGGTGGCACAATACACATTAATAAATGATAACACAAGCTGGGATAAGCAAAAATAGTGGCCTGTTTGTGACCATCGAGGCTTGGAGTTGTGCGTCACTGTTGTCCAGAAGTTTTATACACACTCCTAAATGCTGATCTAGAACGAATGATAATGATATAAAGTAATACAATTAAACTGTGCCTTTAATTACTGCATGTAACATTAATTACACTTAAAGGATATACAAGATTTAATAAACACAAACTATTTTTCCATGCTCTCCCTTCCAATTCTTGTTGCTTCCAGGTTTAATTTACAGCTTCAATATTTAATCTCTCTCCATTAAGTTGATCTTTCTGTGTCATGGAGAATTTCCATGGACTCAGTGCTTACTTTGCTTGCTGTCCTGCTGTCCGTAGTATTATGTCGCAATAAAGCTCTATAAGTTTTTATGTCAAGGCAGTAACACTGGTGCAAGAAAGCAAGTAGCTGATCTCTGCACAACCTAAAGTAAAAAAGGAAAAACACAACTTGGGAAGGCGTATCGGCCCATCTATCTTTACTTATGGGCCATTAAATATTTTCTGTTTTAAGAACTAAAATAATTCCGGGCTCTCTTTCTGTGTCTAGATTCTTTGCAAGCTCAGCTGATAAACATGGGCGTGATTCCTACATTAGTAAAACTGTTGGGTGTGCATTCTCTGAACGCTGCTTTGACAGAGATGTGCCTTGTTGCGTTTGGTAATCTAGCAGAACTCGGTAAGTATTTTCAAATTGTAGCCGATATGTACCTGAATGTAAGCAATAGAGCAAATAAGTGTTGACAAATTATAATTTTGAACACACACTAATTAGGGTGACCACATTTATTTCTGCCATTCAGTGACACACTATGAAGCGGATGTTATACACACACAGGCGGATATTATATATATATATACACACACTGATTCACATGTGCACCGTCACATACACATAAAATACATTTTATATTATATATATATATATTTCTCACATACACACAGATTCACATATACTATTATATATTCACCAGGCATGAGCAGATTCAGAGAATTAACTCCTCTATTACCAGACATTACACACACAGTGACAGACAGACAAACACAGTCACACACACAGAGTCAAACACACATACCTGGTGCTGGCTGCAGCACTCTGAGCTTGGTGTGAGGGAGGGACCCAGCCTATCAGGAAAGGCTTCTGAACTCTCAAGCAATCAGGAGAGTAGAGAAGTCTCTCCTGATTGGCTGAGACCTCCTTCACTCAGACGTCTCGTGAAGGCTGCCTGGGACCCGGGACTTAAAGTCCCTTTGCGGGACTGTCCCGGGCAATCAGAGACATGTGGCCACCTTAACACTAATATGAGCTTTTGTTCCCTATGACGTCTGACACCTGTCCAATACTTGCAAAGAAGGCCATAATCAGATCTGATAGGCAAGAATGCTTAGATCAATAGAAAACGAAACTTTGCAAGCAGATTCTATAGCCCTGTTTAAAAAAAAAAAGAAAAAAAAAAAAGGTAGCGTGCACAACATTACCAATAATATTACAACTGATCATTTACAAAATTAATAGCAACAAGAACCGACATGATGCAAAAGGAGAAGCAGGCACTAAGACAAAAAGAGGGACTACTTGGGTGAAGATGATTTGATTGTAGCAGTGGTCATGTGGAGCAGTCAGCGGTGTGGATAAAATAAGCATCATGTGTGTGTTAGAAACCATATCTACACACGCATGCCATATGGACAAGCTTTTAACTCCCTGTCTTCGTGCTGCGCGCTGATTATTCTTCTCTATTAAATTTGCTCTGTCACTTGTCCTCAAAAATAACAATCCTCTGTAAAATAATAAGCTTGCTTTAAAGTAAATTATCTATCCCCATTTTATTTTTTAAGATATATATTGCTTATTTTTAAATGTGATACTATACACACCATTACATAGGTTTTGTAATGTACACAACTATAAAAGTATAGATTTTGGGAAAACGTCATCTCTGATAAGTTGCATGTTGATGTTTGTCATAACATGATGGAACTGACTAAATTGGTTTGTATTTTTCCGTTTTCATGGTTAAATGATTCTTATTATTATTATTATTACTGTTCCTTGTGTTTTTAGAATCAAGCAAAGAACAATTTGCTTCTACAAATGTGGCAGAGGAACTCGTAAAACTTTTTAAAAAGCAGACCGAGCATGAAAAAAAGGAGATGATCTTTGAAGTTCTGGCCCCACTGGCAGAAAATGGTAAGAGTAAAATAAGGGATTTGTTGGATGGTATTTAACTTATTGCATTTGTTGGATGGTATTTGACTTATTGCATTGCAGCAACAATTGAAGATGTAAATAAATCATATGTAAATGATGGAATGACTGGAAACAATGTAACCGGAAATAATGGATGCCACTTGTTACCTTTGGGCTGCCAGTGCTGCAATTATTACTGGGTACAAACTTTTCAAAAATCACATCACATTTTGCAAAGGAGTTGATTCACACGTAAATATCAATAGGATGAACTCTTTATGTACCACACTGTCTCACACTTAGAATTGATATTTGTACCTGCCCTTCTTGGTTTCTAAGACAAAAACTATATATTACTTTGGTCCTGTGTTTAGCCAATGCCTTCCGTATAAAAATATGGCAGGCTGCTTCTTATGGTTTTATTCAGAGGGTAGATTTAGCAACAAAATAATCAGCGATCATTATGATTTGATTAGTAATTCCTGCAATAGATCAACTCAATGTTCACTTGTGGTCCATCAAAGGCCTGGAGCCCAATGAGTCCAGAGATGTTTGGAACCCAGTGACTGCGTGGTCTTCTCTGGGCTCTATTAGCTATAAATATGGCCCTGGTCCACATTCACATAAGACACATGTTGCACAGTGGGGCTGACTGTGAAACGCATTAGAATTTAATTTCTGACACGATGTTAGGAAAGAGTCCCCCCATCAAAAGTGTGATTGCCCAGTTTTGGGAGGAAATAGTTGCAGTGTTAATTGATAGTTTTGCCTGTTTAATGGAGACTTTTCACATAATGTGATAATGGTTGTGTGTTCTTAATTTCCCTGTAATATAACTGTAATCTATTAATAAGATTGCTATATACCGTATTGGCTCGAATATAGGCCTATATGCGGCCTATATTCGGGGTCTAGTGCCCGACGCCCGGGACATGCAGTCCCGGGCACCGGGCAGGCAGCGGGGTTAGGATACAGATCCCCCACAGCGGTGCAGGGGACCTGCATCCTACTCCCCGATACGCTCAGACAGCCTCCCCTGCCATCACCTTCCACGGGGGTTTTTTACCTCTGCCCCCTCCCCCCCCGACTTATCGGAGCAGACTCCCGAGTGTCTTGCTGGGCCGGCGGGGGACATCTAGGCAATACGCGTATACAACTTCCGGTGCCGGCACTCAGCGGATGTGCCGGCACCGGAAGTTGTATACACGTATTGCGTAGATGTCCCCCGCCGGCCCCGCAAGACACCCGGGAGTCTGCTCCGGTAAGTCGGGGGGGGGGGCAGAGGTAAAAAACCCCCGTGGAAGGTGATGGCAGGGGAGGCTGTCTGAGCGTATCGGGGAGTAGGATGCAGGTCCCCTGCACCGCTGCGGGGGATCTGTATCCTAACCCCGCTGCCTGCCCGGTGCCGGGGGGGGGGGGGCAGAGGAGGACAGTGGCAGCATATTCCGGGGGGGGGGGACAGCGGCACCAAACTTTTAGGGTGCGGCCTATATACGGGGGCGGCCTATATCCGAGCCAATACGGTATTTTAACAACATGCTTTGTAATGCGGTAATCTAAGCAGAAACATCTCTTTGATTGGTTGGCTCTATATTTAACGAAATTCAACTTCGTAATCAAGTTTTGTTTTTGGACAAGGATACATTGTAGTTAAGTGCTCTTTAAATAGGTCATTCTGTGCTGCTGTGTCCAGTTACCATGGCTACAGAAAGTTGAAGGCTTTTTGTGCACTCTGTTTATTACAAAATGCATGACCATTTATCTTTTATAACTTGTGCATAATTTTCCATTTTATAATTTGTTACGCTATGAGATTTAATTGAAGAGACAACTCAGCCATGGTATCCACTCAATGCATATGATAGCTGAGAGGTCCCTTTTGCAGAATCCATTTACCTTTACCTGCCCCTATCTTTGTTTCATACAGGAAATGTACAGCTGAACACATCTCCTTGCGCATGATATACGTACCTCCATTCAAGCTGGGTTGGCAAACATTCTAGTTGGGGGTTTGTTCATTGATTTCAAAGGGTGCCACTCATTGGCTGGCTGCTTCAGACCATGTAGGAGGTGGGCAGCAGCAGAGTTGCAGCTTCTGTCACACCAACTTGTGTAGTGCATACATGGACTTGCTACTTGGTAGAGATGGTATGGCCAATTTCAGTATGAGAGGGGTTAATTTGATTGTACAGTCATGTGGTGCCAAAAGGTCTTGTGAGATAAATGTGTCCTTTGAAGCTCGGACTCCAACCGGGGCCTTCTACAGGGTGTTAGGTCCTGCAGTGGAGCTGCCGTTTTGTCTAGGTTCAAATGTAGACGACCATATGCCTGTTTCCCCCTCATAATATTGGATTCTTTGATATGCTAAGTGACCACTAGCAGTCAGGAAAACCATCTCATATCCAGGTCACATCCAACACATATCAATAATAACTCATATATTCATTATCATACCTCCTTGTGTGCATACCTAGAACGGGGAAAGCGCAGCCTACAAAAAGAGTACAAACATGACAGCGCAACGTAAACGGTTTGGAAGGAATTGTGAAGTCTATGATGGTCAGTCATATGTAGCAAGTGTGACATATCTATGGACTTCACAATTTACAGGAAATTCATAAATGCATGAATTATGGCTGTGGCGAGCACAGGAGGGACGATAAAATGAAAATAAGTTATTTTGACGGATATGTTTCCACTACTCAAGGGGGAGGTCACTTATGGTACACCTTCCCTCTGCTTATACCACCTCTGGGCCGGCTTGGAAACTCGAGATGAACTGGGAAAGAGTATAAAGTTAGTGAAAGAAGATTGGTCAGTGTGCTTACTAGGGGCCAAGATCTAATTTTGAGTAAGTCGCCATCTTTCCTTGCCGGAGCCCTACGGACAGAAAAACTGTTACTTGACCATTCAGTGAGTAGTTAGGTTTTCTGTAATTTTCTCCTTTTTATTTTATCTGTTTGGTGTAAATAATCTGTTTATCATCTTTTTGTGTATGCACTGTGATTTTTTTATTCATAATAAATATTCCTTTATTAAGTTCTGCCTTTGTCTGGTAAAGACTCGCGTTACCTGAAGAGACCGTTTTATTGGTAATTTTTGTGTTAAAATATACTGTGTGGGTTGTTATAGTCTGATTCACTTGGGGTACCAAGACACCCCATTTCTAAATTGTCTTGGTGGTGGCAGCATTATTTTGATATTTGTTATATCATTATAGTTAATTGCGGGTGGTATTAAGGGTGGATATTTGTATTTTTATCACTATTTCCGGTCTAGTGCAGACAGATAGTGAATTTTAACCCTTTTACCACCAGAACCAAGTCACGCGCACGCTTGGAGTAGAGTGCGTTCGTGACAAATTGGTGGCAGCGGTGGGATAGTTAAAGATTTTTTCCATCTTTTTCGGTACCAGATTTCAGTGTTGCTGGATTTGCTAATCCAGACACTAAAAAGAAATTGTTTCTCAATTTCCAAAGGCTGAACTCAGTGCATACTTAGTATATTTACACCTCAACAGTCCCCCCCCCCCCTCTTTGTTTTCTTTTCTTTTGCTATCATTCGTTTGGGCCGGCGTGATAAATGGAATACCAAACACAATCCAAGAGTGCTCTGGAGCAACGTTGCCGTGAACAATGTATTCCCATCCGGGGAAAATCAAAGGATGAACTTATTCAAGCGCTTGTGGACTATGATATGCAACAAGCAGCGCAAAGTGATGCTGCAAACACTTCTGAGGGAGGCATGGTCACGCGGGAGATACCTGCAGCTGATGTCGGTGACGTGCCAAGATCTGGAGATCCCTTGGACTCTTATCTACAAACTGTTTTCAAATACGTGGACTCAACAGATGCAAACCTCAGGCTGCAGCTTATCCTTAAATATCAAGAGAGGGAAGCTGCAGAGCGCCAGGCTGAGAGAGAGAGGGAAGCTGCAGAGCGCCAGGCTGAGAGAGAGACTGCAGAGCGCCAGGCGGCAAGAGAGCATGAACTAAAACTGGCAGAGTTGGAGAGGTTAAGTGCCTCACCTATCAGTGTGGTTTCAAGAGACTCTTCTGCACCCAAACCACGTGTAGAGAATTTTCCCACTTTGGACAAAGATGGGGATCTGGATGTTTTTCTGCGCAGTTTTGAAAAGGTTTGCAGGCAGTACCAATTGCCAAAGGACCAGTGGGCAAAGTACCTCACCCCTGGTCTCAGAGGTCCTGCACTGGAAGCATTTGCAGAGCTACCAGCCGAATCTGACCAGGACTATGAGGCAATTAAGGCTGCACTGCAGAGACGGTACAACCTTACCCCTGAGGTGTACCGAAAGAAATTCCGGACTTTGCAAAAGCGTTCCACAGAGAGCTACACTGCAGTTGTGGGACACCTGACGACGGCATTCCGGCAGTGGATTAGAGGGCTGGAGATTAAAACCTTAGAAAGCTTGGAAGATCTGATCATCAAGGAACAGTTTTTGCAGCTGTGCCCAGCCAATGTACAAGAATGGCTGCTGGACCGGGAGCCCAAAACAGCATTGGAAGCGGGTGAGCTGGCTGATTTCCACACCGCCAACCGAGCACAATCGGACCGGAGCAGAGGTTTTTCTACGGGAGCATCCAGCTGGAAGACCGCTACACCACGGCTTCCCATCACCCAGTCTACTATACCATCTTCTGCGTCAGTTTCTACCTCAGGGAGAGAGGGAGCTAGTGCCATTTCTACGTATGGGGATAGCCGCAGGTGTTTTATTTGTAATAAAGTGGGGCACATTAGCGCTACTTGCCCGGAGAAAAGAAATCCTACGCCATCCAGAGGAGTGGGTCACCCCTCAGAATCACCATCTTCGGTGTTGTTCGTCTGCAGCGCTGAGAACACCCCCAATGTGAATATGCAACCTGTCACTGTGGGAAACAAGGTAACTGTGGGGCTCAGAGACATGGGGGCAGAAGTGACTCTTGTGCGTCCAGAGCTAGTGAGCTCTGAGGACTTTATTCCTGGCAAGACCTTAACAGTGCGGGGAATTGGAGGAGTACGTCATGCAGTGCCAATGGCACGAGTATTTTTGGATTGGGGAGCAGGGAAGGGTGTAAGAGATGTGGGGGTATCAGATAACATTCCTACTAATGTGTTACTGGGTACTGATTTGGGTAGGCTGTTGTCAAAATATATGCCGGAGGATGATACTTTTGATTTATCCAGGTCTTCTAGGGGCCCTACCATAGAAAGGGCAGTGTATAAAAATGTACCAGGGCAGCCTCATGGGGAGAGTGGGCAGAAAGGTTGTGCGTGTCTGCCTGTACTAGAACCCAGAATGTCTGAGGTGCCGTGGGAGAATGTGAAGGTTTCGCATCACTGGGAGGGAGGGCAGATTGAATCTGTGCCAGAACCAGGGATGTCTGAGGTGCTGTGTGAGAATGTGGAGGTTTTGCATCACTGGGAGGGAGGGCAGAGCGAATCTGTGCCAGAACCAGGGATGTCTGAGGTGCCGTGTGAGAATG